>CM076095.1:28181679-28781679 GCA_038088585.1 Chrysina gloriosa | reverse complement strand
CGTTCGTGCTTCTTGATAATAGAAAAGTGGTGTAAAAGCTCGAATAAGTGTTTGAACTTAAACTCCTTTTGTTATTTCTGGCCAATAGATGATTATTTGCGATGATACAAGAGCGGAAGTATAAGTTGAGTGAATTTAAGCTTTCTTTGATACCAAACGGAGAACAATGGTCAGGAACTGTATGTACTGAAGTTACCAAAGCCAGCTTCTTCTTGTTTCTATAGAGTTGTAGTTGCTAGGATACCCAAAGTAGTGTAAAAGCTTCAACAAGTAGATAATACATGTTAGCCAGATTTAACCTTGCCCCTTCTCGAAACGAATCATGATAGTTGAGAACGCAGAAGCTCTCGCAAGTCATCGCACTTACAATTCTGACGTTGACGAACTATTATGTTGACTTCAAGTTTTCTCCCGGTAAACGTTTTTTTCTGAATAAGGCAGATTGTTGAAGTTGGGATCATAGAAAAGCTTAAGCGTAAATTCAGCAAACTTAAGTATTCTTTTGTTCCAACCATGTGATGATGTCGAAAAGGTTTACGTAAGGAAAGAGATACAGGCTTCTCATCTTGCAAAACAACTACATATAACAACTGTGATGCTCGTAACAGTAAAAGAGCCTCAGTAAGTAATCGATGGTGGTTTCATTAAATTTTTAGGAACTTACTATTCACTTTAAGTTCTTCTTTATGTTAAAGACGTAATGATGCTCGAGAAGTCGACGTAAGATATTGAGACAATGCTTTCCCATCTTCCAAAAGATCGCAATAGCCGTGGTGCTCAAAATGATATGAAGTGACTGGACATGGCTATAATTAAGCTCTTATCGTTATTTCAGAGCTTGGATGTTGACCAACGTTCGGGTTGAAAAAGCCTCCTAGCAAGGAGTTCCTGTAAATAAACAGAACGATGACATTCGTAATGGCACGAAAGCTCAAACGCACGCAAACGCACTCATTCCAAACACACAATGACGCTAGAAGCTGACGTAGGACATTGAGACAGAGTTTCCCCATCTTGTAAAATGATCGCAATTATCCTGATGCCCAAAAATGTATGACAACATCAGCAAGTAATTGACGTTGGCTACTTTCAAGTTCTCTACTATCCCTCAACAACTTGGATCGTCACTAAAATTTACATTGAACTGCAGCTATTTTCTTCTAAGAAAATTTTTGGCTAAAAAGATCCTGTAAATGATCAAGAGTCACTAATCAAGAGCCAATATCAGGTTTTAGCTTTTTTATTTTAGAAATCGAAAGCGGATCGTAACCAGCGCAACCACATCGATCGAGTCCAAGATCAATTTCTCTTAAGGGATTATGGTGTAACCCACAGTACAAATGACGATATTCAGAATGGTCCTGTCACAGTTGTAGATGTGCTTTTGCTAACAAAGGGGTGATAGACTTCTGTCGTGACTTTCGTACAAACCGAACGGGTTTGTCCCGTGGTTCGCGGCGAAAGTTCACGTACAAAGCGTTACACAATCATATTTTACTAGAATTTATATCCAAAGAAATCCTGTAACTGGTTTTAGATTTGTTCTAAAACACGCTAGCACAAAATCGAAAATTAAAATCAGAATCTAATCAAGGATCGAGATGGAGAAAGAGATGAAAGCTTCGATAAATAATCAGTACTGACTGGACTTAAGCTGTCCATTCTTGTAGCAAACAGATGATTGTGCTCGCGATGGTACATAAGTTTAAGTGTAGGTTGACCAAACCCGAGCTTTATCTGCTTTCCAACAAATAATGGTGATATCATCAAGACAGAGCTTTCCGTTCTTGCACAAGAATTGTAATAACTGTAATGCTCAAAAATGGCACAAAAACATGTTGGAACGAATTGTATTGGTTGGAACGATAGTACATCAACATTTAACACGCTAAGTGTTCATGGAAATACTCGCCGAAATTAAGCTATTCTTCGATAGAAAATCACCTATCTACTTAGAGGTGATTTTCGATAATTTTTCAAAGTAACCTACCAGGTTTAAGTTTTTAACTTTCACCAATTCACAAACTAATTTTAGCATTTTAGCTACTCTTAAGATCTTTCCCTTCTGAAAACAATAAAAAAAACGTTCCAAATGATATCTATCAAAGTTTAGAATGTTTTCCTTCAACTGACTGTGTTGTTCAACACAATGCAAGCCATAGTGTTTAAAATTGGTTCGTTGGGATTGTGTGGTAAAAGCTGGAATCACGTCGGGTGTGAGAAAATTAAAAATTGGTAAAAGATCCCTTTCTAATTGTCTAGTTTCGAAATTCCATTTCCTTCATTTAAGCGAGCTTCTGCTAAGTTTGAATTTCATGAATATAATATCAATTCGACTCCTTTTACCAACCATATTTAACGGAACCAAATGCGGTTGAAGATGATACTTTAGTATCGGACCAAATTCCTTCCCACCAGCATTACCATCGAAATTTTGAGATACGAAACAGATATGCTTCCCTATCTTGGAATATAAATTTATCTGTCGTTCGGGAATGGGTAAAATGGAATTACATTTCTTTCATTCTTCTGTTTTCATTCAATATTCTATGTACCAAATCCCCTTAAGCGTAGCTAAATTATTAACTTTTTCGATATTCCTTAAAATAAGCTTTTACAGCAAGTCTGGTAATCTACCAAAGGAAATCTAACTCCTCGTAAAGCCGACGTTTTAGAACTTCTGGTACATCGACCCGCCGGTCTTCCCCGTCCAGAGAAGAGAAGGAAAAACTATACGCTTTATAAACTACCCTCTAAGAATTCATAACAGCGCCGTCGCTTCAATATTACATAACGCGCGTCTTGTCCGAATCGTGCCCGAATAACTCGGTAATATTTTATGTAATTTTCCCCACTCGAAACCGCACCAGGCGTTTTCGTTCGAAATTGAAGTATCCTCCCCCTCCCTCTGATCGATCGATTAATTGCGCGATTAGGTAGAACTAATTACGTAATTTTTAATTCCGTAAAATTCCCGATCCTCGAATGTGTTTATACGTATAAAAGATGCTTCCGCTTCGAATTGAAGTAATTTTCCCGCCTTGATTAATGGACGCCCGATTAAGCCAAATTAATTATATAATTTTTAATTCCGTAAAATCCTCCGATCAGGGAGAAAAATCGTGAAACGTCTGTGTATATGTATACATAGATGGATAAATACAGATAACGAAAACAGGACGCGGAAATACGTCAGGATTAGGACGCGGGCCGTCGACACGACTGATTGTGAGCGAGGTATTAAGCTAAATGTTGAGCTAATGGTCTCATTTGTCAATTTTTTCCTCGGTCGAAGTAAGCTCGTTGGGAGGGGCGAAGGAGGGTGAAGGCGGGAGCGACGGCGGCGGCGGAAACGGATGACGCGAAAACGAGCGGAGAGTTTGTTCAAATATGTCCCGAGATTCGGATCCGTTTGATTGATAAGCGGGGTAGTTGTTAAAACGCGGGCGTTCGAAAGAATGGGAAACACTTCATTGTCGGAATCGAGATATTGATGAAGGATGCGGAAAATGGAAACGATGAATATCGCCTTAAATGAAATTTTGTGAAATTGATGGGAACAAAGTCGAAATATAATGTAGGTTCTTCTTGTAACGTCTTCGGAAGTTAAAAGTCAACTTCAACAGGGATGAAAGGCCAAGCTGTTTTATGCTGTGTTATATTGTTTTCTGAAGAAAAATAACGATGTTATAAAAAATAATGATTTGAAGTTAAAGAAGTGATTGAAAATAACAAGAATATGAGGTTAACAAACGAGCTAAAAACTCTACCACATATAACAGTGATATTTTATTTATCACACCTGAATATCATCAAATACTTGTTTCGACGACAAGCTTGCCATCTTCGATGGAAAATTTCGAAGGCGAGAAGCCTCAGATGTCAGCTTTGATAGCTCTTACTATTGTACCAAAGTTAACTGAGATGGAGCCATATTTCCAGTCGAAGTTACAAAATCAGCTCTTAGTTTTGCTTTTCCAGAAATAGACAGGTTTACAATGTTTGCCCTATCTCTTGATTTTTTAAGTATGAGTCAAAAACATAAGCCCATCTTTTGCTCTCGTCGCAAAACCAAATTTGCACCGAAATTTTGGGCTTACTTTACGAAGTTTAGCCATAACCATGCAACCAATCTCGGCTTTTGCTTCTGTGAGCTTTAGCTGAAATTAGAAAGTTAACTCCCACATTTGCAAGTATTAACCAAGTTAAGTTGTCTGCTGTAAGTGTGTAGCCAATGTCACACAATGTCACTTTTGCTCTAATTTGATTAAGTAGAATGGCAAAATCTAATTCCTTATACCGAAAGGTAGGCACAGTATTAAGTATGTAAGCAAAATTAACTGCTATTTTTGCAAACTTTAGCTAAACGTTAAAAACTTAATTCTTGCTACTGCTTTGGCTAGCTGTTAGCCAGAATAGGAAGAGTTTCGCTTCGTTCTACTTCCGTAAGGATTAGATGACCTCTACCTCTTGGCTAAATTTTGTTCTAACTTTCTTAATAAGAAATGGAAAATTTACTTTTGCTTTTGCAAATTTTAGCTGAAGTTAAAAACAAATTCCTGCTACTGCTTATAGCAAGCTATTTGCTAGAGCTGAAATATTCTACCTTTCTTTTACTTGTCTAGGTATTAGCCACCTTCACTAAACTAACATTTGCTTTAACCAGCTTAACTAGAATTGAAAGAATAACCGTTGTGTTTGCAAATTTTAGCTAAAGTTTAAAAAGTCATTCCTGCTACTGTTTTTGCACGTTGTTAGCCAGGATTCCAAGATTTTCCCTTACTTCTACTTCTCTAAGTATTAACCAAGTTCTACCTTAAAAACCTAAAAATTAGTTAAATTTTGTTGTAACTTTTTTAACAAGGAATGGAAAATTTACTGTTACTTTTGCAAATTTTAGCAAAAGTTAAAAAATTAATTCCTGCTCCTGTTTTACAAGCTGTTTGCTAGAGCCGAGGTATTCTATCCTTTTTTCTACTTCTATAAATATTAGCAAACGTCACTAAACTAACATTTGCTTCGACTTGGTTAACTAAAATTGAAAAATTAACTTTAAAGCTTGCAAATTTTGGCTAAAGCTAAAAACTCATTCCTGTTACTGTTTTGCAAGATTTTTCCTTACTTCTACTTCTGTAAGCATTAGTCAACCTCTAGCTCTTACAAGGGGAAGGTCTAACCTGCGACATTGACTTTTCGATGTTATTGTCATCAATCGATAGTACGTTAAAAATAATTAGACACGTGTCTCTGCTTCTTTGTAAGTGGGCCTCTGTTTAAGAAATATGAAGGTTTAAAAATCACGGTCGCCGCTTCCGCCGTACTTGTACCGAGTCTCGCGCTTTTGGTGCCACTAATCGCTGTTGGTGCAGTGGTAAAGGGCCTGCCGGCCTGCGTAAACACCACGCTGCTGCTGGTTCGAATCTTCTTGTCGACATTTTTTTCATTTTTCGCATTGTAAACCTATCAAAATAATCATGGCGGACATGGCAGATAATTCCGCCAACACTTTGCTCGATGAAAATCGCCTGGTCTTTGTTGGAAGAAGAGAAGGGATTCTCCATCAATGGGCCATGTCTGTGACGTTTCCTCTTTTGGATGTCAATTTGAGTTTCATCACTGGGCTAGAAACTTCAAAAGGAAATACAGAATAAAGCAGCGCAAAGTTACCAAGTTCGTTAGCAAAAATGACGTTGCTTCCCTGGACGAGACCCTTGCTATCGCAAACAAATTCCTGTTACTTCTGTATCCGTGGGGAGGACAGTCAGATTCGCCAATTTACGATGACATTGTCACAAACGAATCAGACGAATCAAAGGAATCAGATGTAACTGTTAACGTTATTCCTAGCTCTTATTGTTAGATAATGTTTGCTCTGACTTTCTTAACTAGAAATGGAAAATTTACTGTTGCTTTAGCGAATTTTAGCTCAAGTTCAAAAATAGGTTCTTGCTACTGCTTTTGCAAGCTGCTAGCCAATTTTGCAAAATTCTCCATTACTTCTACTCCTGTAAGGAGTAGCCAACGTCAAGCACTCAGCTGACTTTTGCTCTAACTTTCTAAACTAGAATTGCAAAATTTCCTGTTGCCTTAGCAAATTTTAGCTCAAGTTAAAAAATTAGTTCTTGCTACTGCTTTTACAAGCTGTTAGCCAAAGTTGCAAGATTCTCCATTATTTTTGCTTCTGTACGGAATAGCCAACGTCAAGCTCTTCGCTGACTTTTGCTCTAACTTGCTTAACTTGATTTGCAAAATTTACTGTTGGTTGTTGGAAATTATAGCTAAAGTTAAAAAATTGCTCTTGCAAGCTGTAAACTCGAGCCGCAATATCTTCCTCTTCTTCTATTTCCATAAGTATTAGCCAACGGCACTGAGCTAACTTTTGTTTTAACTTGATCAAGTAGAATGGCAAATTGCTGTTTTGAAGAACAGCAAAATTTTCCTTTCCTTTTACTTCTACAAGTATTAGCCAACGTCACAGAGCTAACTTTTGTTTTAACTGGCTTAACTAGAATTGCAAAATGAACTATTGTGTTTGCAACTTTTAATTGAAGTTTACAAATTTAGCTCCTGTTATTCGTTTTGCGAACATTTTCCACAGTTATAAAACTAGTTCTATCCTTTCTTATACTTTTGATGGTGTCAGCCGAAGTTAGAAGATTGCATCTTGCTCCCAACAAGGTTAACTTCGGCTCTTACTTATATAAATGTTTAATCAAGATGGCGTTACTTTTTCTTTCGCAAGTCTTAACAACACTCATAAAACTAATTTTGATTTTTGCTTTTGCAAGCGTTAGCAAGAGTTCGCCAAGTAACTCCAGCTCCAGGGGCAGATCTTTGAGCCTATTCTAAAACCGAGCTGTTCATATTGTAGAATGTTGGGGTCAATTACCTCGTCACGGAGGCGATTTGGGATAATCTTGTTTGAGGATCACCGAGAAATCAATGTCTATCTAGATTTGAGGAAAGATACCCAGAGTGAAGATGGAGTGGAATATATTTTCTATTTTCCCAATTATAGATCTTGACAAACTTTTGATGGCCGAGATACTTTGTCCTAGTTCTAATCCTTCTTGCTGGTCATCCTTTCGATGAAGGAAAGTATCTCTTCCCCGGTGGCCGGGCTAGTGGTTTAATTTCTTCTATGGCATGTTGTCCCATTGCATTCCATTCAACAGCCTTTCCAATTATTTCCAGTTTTTGTTAATTTGTGTCTGTACGTAACCTTTTTGATTTTCACGGTTTCCTGGGTGTTCGTTCGTTTTTTTCTTCGCAGATATGGCAGTTATTATAGATCGACTCTGTTACTTATCAAAGGTGATACTTAAGAGATTGCATTTTTCTTACCTCTCCAGATTCTTATTTAGACGTTCGAGGTCTAAAATCGTGTAATTGATCTATTGTATCTGTCATTGGTAATACGATTGAGTATGCTTAACTTTTATATCATTCATACCTATATTTTCATCACCTGGCGTTCCTCTGTCAGTTTATGCATTGCCGTCCTAATTTTCTATCAAGTAACCTCTGTTCTTCATTTTTCGCATTGACTTAGTTTATGCCCTTACCTTTTAAAGATATAAATATTGGTTACGAAACATATACATATACATTTAATTAGTTTATGCCTACATCTTTAGTGTTCTGGGTTTTCCTTCTGCTCTTTGCTGCTCTTGCTATCCTTTTGTACTCTTCCACTTATTTTAAAAGTCTTGTTTAAAACTGTAGTATATTCCGTTCTTTTACTATAATGAAGAAACAACATCTGCATAGATCACGTATGATCGGAGAATCTTCCGTAATAGGCCATATAAATTCTAAGCGCGTGTCCACAATAGGGAAGTAATCCCATTTCCAACTAACTCACCTTTAAGCACAAACATACATACATACACATACCAACACACGCCTAAACCCAACTCCAATTGATTTAAATGTCCGAATCCGTAATATCGTTTAGAATCAATTCGCTTGGCCTCCGGGGTATATTAATGGACCGTTATCGTTAAGCGAAGCACGTTCGGACCAATAAATATCGCGGTTAATATAAATCCGACGGCGGAGAAGCCAGCTCCCTCGAAATTTATGGTTAACCGGACAATTATTAGATCTTATCGCCGGTCCTAGACCAGAACGAAATCTACAATGTGTGTGTGTGTGCGTATGTATATCTGTGCGTCTAACGAGTTCGGAAATTCTTAATTAATTTAGACGGATTCCCTCGAAATTGATGAAGAATTGGACATAAGTGGAATTGGAGATAACTCTAGGTACAACCACGAACGAATTGCAATGCAGTTACAACCAAAGATTTTGACAGTGATTGCGTGGACTGCGGTGAAGTGACTGACAGTTTATTACATCACCACCCAATTACTTAATTAAATTCGATGACACGTGTTTCGCCAGCAACGCCGCAAACATCTTAAAATCGTCCCTTACCGAGTACAAGCGAAGGAATGGAGATGCCTGCCTTAAATAATTTGTGGAGCGAGGAATTTATATATCGCTACAGATCTTGTGACCCTACATTTACAGTTGATTCACTATTCTCTTCCAATTTTCTCTGCCCTGGGTTTCCTGTTGCCAAGCCTCCAATCCAACCATCCTCAACATCCTCCTTAAACATCTGTAGTAATTTTTTTGGATCGTCCTTTTCTTTTGGTTGTACCTTCTCCTACCATTAAAGTTCTCTTCGCCCACCTAACCTTTGGCATCCTTATTAGGTGTCCCAACCATCTAGATATTTGATCTCCGACGATCTGGATTATCGATGGTCTATTGTATATTTGCATTATTTCACGGTTTATCCGCCTTCTTCGCACTTGCTCTTCTCTCCTCACTGTACCAAAAATTTTCCGTAGGATTTCCCATTCTTTCAGACTGTTTTCCTCCCTCTTGTTAATGATCCTCGTTTCATACGCGTACGTAACTTTTGGCCGTGTTACCGTTTGAATATATTCTGTATTTAACAGCCCTAGATATGTTTTTAGCCCGTATCCCTTGTTAGCATTCTTTCAGCCCTATTTCTCTTGGCTATCCTTTGTTCTATCTCGCGCCCCTTATCCCCGATAAGGCTTTACTATATCTATTTTCTAATTTTCACTGCAACTAGCTTTTGCAATTTGCAGGACACCTTTGGTTTTTCCATGGTTCTGCATAACATACTCCTTTGTGTACAGTTGCATGCTGGCTTGTAATCAATGAATAACATATGTAGACTTAAATTCTGCTTAACAAGCCTTCATCTGGAGTTGTCTAATTATAAATATCTGGGAACTGTTAAAACTGTCAAAAAATACAAGAGAAATACTTGTAAATATCAACTTTTACAGGTGTGCGTTTCGCGAAACTACTGTTGTATAATACAAGTTACACGTCTAAAATTGGTTCTTACAAATGTATTGTATACTTGTAAATGGCATTCCCTTTCTCGAAATTTGCTTGTGACACTTGTAATTTGTAGCAGCTGTCAGAATTCTTAGGAGTCCTTTAATTAAATTTATTAACAAGTAAGTAGAATTTTATCATGTACAATAATAAATTATAATTTAGGATTTATGAAGCATTGTTGACAGTAGACAAGAAGTCTTGTTACAATGTTTGTAAAACAAAATTTACAAAACCTTGCACGATGACCACCTGTAACTTGTAACTTGTGAGCATGTAAATTTATAGTTTCGTGAAGCAGGCCCCAGGGCCTACCGTGAATCTTCCTTCTATGAAGTTTCTCTAATACCCTCCAACGACACTCTCCAGATAAATTTTTCAACGATTTGTAATATACTTGCCAGCACCTTGTATATCGTGTCTAGTAGAGCAATTCCTACAGAGGTGTAGCTGGCGCATTCTTTCTTGTATCAATTCTTATATATTGGGCAGATCAACGCTTTACTCTAGTCTTCGAGCATCACTTCAGACTTCCATACGGTTATAATCAATCCGCCTATTCTTTCCCTAATTTGTTCATTTTTTCCTGAGCTCCTATTAGTTTTTTGCTTCTTCATGCACTCTTCTTGTCTCTTGTTCTGTTAATACGCCAACTATATCGTTTTCATCCACATCATCCTCATCGTCTGCCTCATTCACTTGTTTACGATCTTTAGTATCTGTTCAATTCAATAGTTCTTCAAAATAACTCGCAAATAATTCTAACTTAACCGTTTTATCACCCACCATCACACCTTTCTTTATTTCAGTTAATTTGCACTGCAGACCTTTTAGGCCTAAGGCATTAGGAAAGCTTTCGATTCCCATACTAGCACACAAAACTACTGACCATATTTCTCCATCCGTTCCCTGTCAACCGCCTTGGTTTTCCACTCACCAATATTCATTCTCGTCATATCTTTCCCCACTTTCTCCATCCACCTCGACCTCGATCTTCCTCTCCGTCTCTTCCCGATCGGTCGGCTCCCTAATCTCCTATCACACCTTTCCTTATCTCTTGAATACCGCGTTTGGATCGCTGGTTTATCCATATTTACCATGGTTTTGTGATATTCCTGCTCCCGTAATTCTCTTCAATTTTATCTAATTACTTGATTCGTATGTAATCTTTTCCTCTTTTTACAGATCTTCTTTGCCTGTTTTCTCCTTTTATCATATACGGTCTTGTTCCTTTCTGTCTAATGTTTCATATACCTTAATCTTGCATTATTTCTGCTGTTCAATGCAGTCTCGCATTTCCGATCAAACAATTTTTTACCGCACACTTTCCTTTTTCTTTTCATAACTTTCCCTGCTCCCTCTCTTATCGCTGCCTCTATTTGGTTCCATTCTTCTTGCTCTCTTGGCAGGTTGTTCTGTTCGGGAAAATTATTACGGCCAATTGTTACAGCGTTTTGTATTGTTACTTTCGGCATCCCGCTCTACTTTTGATGTGTAGATGGCGCCCTGCTTTCGTCGGTTTAGGTACATCTCGCGCCCTTTCAGACATTCGATTTCTGGCGTTAGTTGAACAGCTCGTTTACCGTGAATAACTTATTCCGTTTTCGCTCTAAAGTCTCGGCAGGCGAGGATATACACGGGAATTCGACTCTGGGAAGTAAATATTAGCGTTGTGTGAATTTGTGAGTTACGCTATCCCAATTTTACTGTACGAATGATCGGCCGTTGTAGGTTTGCTTTTCCCTCTATCGGAGGTGAGTTTTCCTTTTGTTAATTACGATGATTGTTGTAGGGGACTAGCATAAGCTAGTAGAGTGCGAGTTGAGCTAAGATTATATAAGAACACATAAGAATTATTGTAGAAATTGGAAGGACTCGAGTTTACTATGTTCGGCGGCTTTCCCGCCATTTTAACACGGAGTGCGAGAAAACCCGCCATCTTTGACAGCTTCCGTCCCGATATCGATTACCACGCCGTACGAAAGTTGACAACACGAAGCACATCACGCTAAGTCCTGCCTTTATTTATATTTTTGTCTCGTTCATCAGGGATTTACATTCGAGTAAAAAAGGTTTTCTTACTGTTGCTATCTTATAGTTAACGATTTAGTTAGATATTTGTTGAACAAAACATTCAAATCTTTTTAGTGTTTCAAGTGGGATCATATTTGATTGTCACTTGCACATATTTTTCTAATTGCGTTCTACTAAAGCTGTAATATGTCTGCTAAGCCTCTGGAATTCCAACGGTTACCGAGAGTTTTGTAAGCATACGATACGAAGCTAGCTTATTTGAATTTTATTGACACCCAATACACCCTAAGGGTGCTGCGAGTGACAAATAAAGGGCTGTTCAACGTCATTCTCTCGCCTCAATTTATTTTTATTTCTTTTATGTTATTTTTAAATAGAGTTTTCGAGTAATTTTGCTAGTCACTTCACGACCGAATAAAGGAATCGGTAACGTAGACGGTTCGGATAACCTCTAATCGGTTACTACAGAAGCTGCAAGGTCTCTCTGACTCCATGAACTTAGGTATGATCCAGTTTATAATTAGGGTGTGGCGCCTTGTTACTAATACATTCTCGAACTTGAACCTCGCCGTTTCCATTGAGCTAGTACGCGTTGGATCTCCATCTTTATCGCGAACTTAGTGGGTTATTCTAATGGTAACGATTTACTTCCGTATCGGTCGCGTTTCCGACTTCTTCTCATAGTACTATCATTTTTACCAAAAGTTTTAGAAACCAGTAACAAAATTATAGTTCTGTTGTAAGTTCCTGTTGTAGTCGGTTTAGCATTTCTCCTTCCTTCAGTTCATCTAGATTATATTGTTTTCTTCCAAAGCTAGGGCGTTTACGGATGTGATAAAGTGTCGATGAAAAATGTGTTAAAAATCTACTTAGATTTGAGATCCGTAGATATTTTTCAATCCGATTTCGTTTAATAAGTCAAATTAAGTAATTTAGCGATGCACATGCCTATGTTATTTGCTATTTTTAAACAGTCGCGGTAATTGCTTCGTTACGCTTCTACTTTTAAAACCGTCCGAGATAACAACGGTGTAAAAGAACGAATCGGGTTCGAAAAAGGAGGAATGTCGCTTAAAAGCTAGCTACAACACTCGAAGATACATTTATAATTGCCGGCGTAACAGCCGACGGAGTGCCATCGTAATATATAATTTGTTATTTACTCGCATTGTACGACGCGCGAGAGAGGACGAAGAATATCCGCCGTTCATCCGATGATGATCGAGAATTATGTTATTACCGGGGCGATTCGTTTCTTTCGTAACGGGTATGACGGAGGCATCTTAAACGCTAATTACCTACCGACGAAGACGATCGGGCCCGAGATGCACGCGCTCTCTGGCTCTCAGATACAGAGTCAGAAGGCTCAGGAAATATGTCATTATGGAAGATGCCAAACACGCCTCCGAGGCAAAGCGAGATGTCAATAACATTTTCAAGTGCACCGGTCGCTCTTCGGCGTCGTTATCGTCGTTTTGCCCTTTCGACCGCGATTCGCGTTTATTTGGAGCGCGCGCGTTGGGAATCGCCGCGAATGGCGCTGTTGTACTACGATTTAGATCAGATGTTTGTTAGAAGTTGTAGGAGAAAATCAGAGACCTATAAAGAGTGAGAAAATAATGTCGGTCCTAAAACGAGAAAAGATCAAGAACTTACTGTGGCGAAGCTTACGCAAAAGAACGGAAAAAATTCTAAACGTCATCGTTCACGTACGCTTGTATCTCAACCGTTTCGAACTATCCTCTCCAATTACCACTCGCTGTTCGTCCGACCGCTTCGCGTCAGGTCATCTAATAATATTAAACATTAATTTATATGCCGCGCAGCAATTAAAACACTTCACTTTTTCCGGCCGAAGTCCGATCTCGGTCCAGCTGAATGAAACGCATGCTCGGGATTGTTACCGACGGCGCAAAAAGACATTGCTGATCGACAAAAAGCGGTTCGCATATACATAATGGCATGCACGACTAGCAAGACCCGCAAAGAAGGGCCCTTATTGCTCGCCATCGTCCGAGCCGAGCGCGTCAGTGTGCGTTTGCGTCCGTAAACCGTGGCTTATGCTAAGGCTCCCCACGAGCCTTTTTGAATGCTCTAAGCTCGGTGAAAAAGTGGACGTTTGGCCTCGAGAACGATACGGTAGTAGTGCTGCGATGAATGAAGATGGAAAATGCGAGTTCATAACGTACACACACACACACACACACATGAATACGTTTCACTTATATATGCGTGCGTGGATGTATACAAAGTTTCTGCAAATTTCGATAGATACCAATAGAAGAGGAAGAAAAACCGAGAAATTCGAAGAGGTAAAGTAAGCCTCGGAACACTCCGGAGAAGTGTTACAACACCTCTTCCGAGTTTTGGTAGATTTCCAAAGAGTTGCTAATTACTCAAAGCCTCTCGATGGCCACCTGAAGAGACCTATATACTTTCATTCATTCATTTCTTTTAGGGTAGGTCACCAATGGACCAAACACGTGAGCATTATGCTTGTTGTACCTAAAATGGAGTCACTCCACACAACCACAAAAAGTTTGCATACCCAGAACCTAAAACTTACGCTTTTTCCCTTCAACTCCAGCGAATATCGTTAGGACTCTTTGACACCCACATTTATCCCCAATGCTTTCTAGAGGTATTTCAACCTCCTATAAGCATCATTCATTTCTTTTAGGGTTGGTCACCAATGGACCAGACACGTGAGCATTATGCTCTTTGTACCTAAAATGGACTCCCAAGACAACCACAAAAGTCTACTTTCTCGGAATCTAAAAGTTAAGCCTCTTCCCGTCAACTCCGGCGAGGTTCGTTAAGATTCTTTGACACCACAAAAGCTATTTCTGCTTCCTATCAACTTCAATATTTGTCCTCCAATAGTTGAATTAAGTTAGTAAGTTCTCATATGGTGTGTCAGGAGTAGCTACGATAAACCTGATCATCAGATTCAAATTTCTTCGAAGCTTGGAAGTCACTGATGGTCTCTCAATGGCCATCTGAAGAAAATCCTTGGCAATAGAAACAAACGTTTTCTTTTCCAGCTGTCTTTGTCCGGAACATAATACTCAACAAGGTACAATATCGCGATCGTCACCTTACAAAGTTCATCTTCGACATTGGAAGATTTGGAAAGCATAAGACAAGTCTATGTCAAACTTTAAACTTGTAGAACCTCCTTGGAGCCTTTCTAGGTACGCCAACATCTGGGAACGTGAATAATTGCAAAAATCTTTCTTCAATCGTCCTTCAGCCAGGAAATCCTTCCTTGATCGTTTCTCAATCAAAAGATTTTTCTCCAAATGTTTCCAATTTCTGCCTCATTCCTGTTTTCAGTTAAATAATTCCCTTTTTTATCATAAAATAGGCTTCAGTTGTTTATGGGTGACATAATCTGACTTTAGTTGCTTCTCGGTCAAACAATCTTTCTTCAATTCTCAGGCAAAGAATTTTCTTTCTCAATTATTTAGTGGCAATTTCTGCTACATCTTTATTTTAATTTAAATAATTCATCAATTGTCTCCGGGTCCAGAAATAATGTTCAGTTACTTTTAGATAACAAAATCTTTCTTCAATTGTTCCTAAGCTATTATGTCCTTGCAATTTGTGTTTCATTCGTGTAATCTTTCAACTGCTTTCTGGTAAAATATATTCTTCAATTATTTTCAGACATCAAAATCTTTCTTCAATTGTTTGTCGGGCAGAACGTCTTGTTTAATTCTTTAATTGTCTTTTGGGCCAAAATGTAGTCTTCCGTCGTTTCTCGATGATAAAATCTTTCTTCGATTGGTTTTCGCTCAGAAAACCGTACCTTCTTTGTTCTTTATTCAAGAAAATCTTCAATTCCTTCAATTATTTCTCAATCGAGAAATCTCCTTTAAATCTGCTGCTTCACCCAAGTAGTTTTTCAATTGTCTGTTATTCAAAAATAGTTTTCTCTTGTTTCCCGGTTTAGAAATCTTCATTTTCAAAATTCTTCTTCGATTGTTTGGCGCTCTAGAAATAGTATTTCCTTTGTTTCTTATATAAGGAAAAGTTCGTTTAAATCGCTGGTTTGCCCCGATAAATTCCTCAATTGTCTGATAGAACTGATCTTTTGTTCTTTCTATCTCTTTTCGCTCTAAAAATCTCATTTTCTTTCTTCATCAACTGCTTCTCAGTTAAATATCCTTGGCAACTTTAACGCAGTTTCTGCGTTTTACTCCAAGTAATCCTTCGATTATGATCTATTGTTTCTCAACCATGAAATATTTCTTCTATTATGTCTCTGCTAGAAAATGTATTCTCAGTTGCTTCTCCGACCAGAAATATTCTTTTAATTGTTCCGTAATTCGACAATATTTCTGCAATTGTCACTTCACCAAAATTCTTTTAATGTTTCAATCCGTCAATTGTTTCTTCAATTGTTTATTGGCAATTTCTACTTCACTGCTGTTTTAACGTAGGTCATTCTTTAAGTGTCATTTGTTAAAAGAAATATTCTTCAATTGTTTTTCGGTGACAGGATCGTTTTTCAATACCTTCGTTAGAAACATCAACTTTTTCTTGGTCAATGAAACATTGTTTCTGGCGGTTTTATCGGCATTCTTGCTCTATTCCTTGTAACTATTCAATTTTTACTTTATTATCAATAAAGTGTCTCATCATCAGTCCAAGATTCTTTACCTTAAGCTGCTTCTTCTTCAGAAACTCTTTCTTTATTTATTCCGTGGCTGAAACATGCACCTGTGCCGGAAAATCTTTCTTCAATTGTTTCTTGACAACTTTTGTTTCGTTCTTGTTCTCACATACTAATTCTTCAATGAGGATATTCTTCGCTTGTTTCTCAGTGGCGAAATCTTTATTCAATTGTTTCCAGGGATTTTCAGATCATTGTTTCATGATGGCGAAATATTTCTTCAATTGTTTCTCGACCAAACATCAATTATCATTTCAGGAGAAGTTTGATTGCTTGTATCAAATTTATGAATTTGGCAAATTTGAAAGTAAACTTATCCTTAAGAATCCTGCAGTATCTTTGCTAGTTTCTTCAGCACCGCTCGTACCTGGATGATGTATATGACAACACCAAAATTTCCGCTAAAAGTTGCTTTGGGCAATAAAATCTTCAATTTCGTGTTTACGCTCTGAAAAGTGAAGACAGATTGAAATTTGGTCGTAACATTTGCAGATGGTTGAAGCGGGTGTCAAAGCACGTATCTTCAATGTCGATCTTTAGGATAAACACTGAATATTAACACTAAATCACATCGGTGGGCTTCCCATCATATATACAACCAACTATTTATAAATTTCTTAGGACGTGCTGTGCTGGATGTCTGTGCTACCACTATCCTTGGAATCACTAAATACCAAATTCTGTAAATACCTGCAGGTACGACCACCGTACGCGATTTTCGCGTACCCTGTATACGATATACGTACACTCCGACAGTCAGACGGACAGTGTCTTCGTTTCTTATAAATTCTTAGCCGCGACGTGGATGTATTTCATATTGCACTTGAGGAGAGACGCTTTTTCTGACCTCGCAGCCGACGATACCGTGCGCCCAGTTCACACTTGACGCTATTCGAATTATATCTTTTTCGACACCATCCGTGTCGGGATAAATTGGTATCGGGAATGCCGCTACTTCGTCTCGCGGAGAATTTTAGAATAAAAACGCGAATGAAGATAAGAACGGTTAAGGAAGAACGATCGTTAGTCGTCTACTTTGTGTATAAGGAAAATATCCCGGTTTAATACGACGGACAAGGAGTACCTAGTTACGATAAATACCGGGTTTTTGTGACAAAAATGAAAATAAGAAAATTGTTTGATGCTATCTCAAGCTAGTTAGAAATGCACTAAACGTAAATTTCATGCGCTTGGATTCATGACTGTACTTCTAAATCGGATATGAATTAATTGTATGAGAAAAACAAGTATAATTCAAAGTGATACGACTAAAATATAAACTATGGCTATGCAGATATTAAAGAAATGATTGCAGTACTTAAAAATAATTAGATGATTTACAATTGTTTCGTTCAAACAGAAAAGTGTTTGTTGAAACTCTAGCAAAGCTAATCTGTCAAGCAGGTTAATCAAAAAGGATATCTTACGAGCCTTCAAAGAACGAGCAGAAAAACAATCGAAGAAACATCTCGTTACCGAGAAATAAGAAAGAAGATTTTTGACCACGAAGTAATTCAAGGAATACTGTAGTTGAAACAGATATGAAACAACGATTGTCAAGAAATTACACCTTTAGAACAATTGAAGAATAATTTCATCATCTACAAACAACTGAACGTTAGCTTTTGACCAGGAAGGAACTGGAGTATTTGAATTAAAATTGCGACATAGCAGAAATTGACAAGAAATAATTGAAGAAACTTTCTTTGAGAGAAGAACAGTTGAGAAAAGATTTCGTGATCCACACATGACTCAAGATTATTTTATGATCATATAAAAAAATCGAAAAATTATTTTCGCTAAAAGAAACGTACCTTCTCTGCTCCTTGTTTAAAAAAAATTCGATTTCTCAATTATTCCGCATTAAAGGAATCTCCCTTATACCTCATGCTTCACCCCAAGTAGTTCTTCAATTATCTGTTAGTCAAGAAAACTAGTCTTCTGTTGTTTCCCGGTTTCGAAACTTTTTGCAATTGTTTCTTGCTCTACAAATCTTATTTTCTTTGTCTATCTAAAAATTTTCTTTCAACTGCTTCTCAGTAAAAGAATTTCCTTTACGTTTTTTGCCTCGTCTGAAAGAGTTTTTCAATTGTTTTATTGGAAAAAGTAGTCCTCTGGAACATTTTTTCAATTGTTTTTTACTCTAGAAAGCTTATTTCCTTTGTTTCTTATTTAAAAAATCTTCTTTCAATTGTTTCTCAGTAACAAAATCTCCTTTGCGTCTTCTGGTTCACCGCAAGTAGTTCTTCAATTGTATGTTAGTCAAAACAATAGTCTTCTGTTCTTTCCCGGTTTCGAAACTTTTGTTCAGTTGTTTCTCGCTCTAGAAATCTTGTTCCCTTTGTCTCTTATTTAAAAATGTTCTTTCAATTGTTTTCCAGTAAAGAAGGTCTCCCTTAGGTCTTCTGCCCCGCCTCAAGTATTTCTTCAATTGTCTCTACGTCAAAAGAGTAGTCTTCTGTTGTTTCCCGATGTAGAAACCTTTCTTGAATTGCTTTTCGCTCTAGAAATCTTATTTCCTTTGTGTCATATTTAAAAATATTTTTTCAATTGATTTCCAGTAAAAAAGTCTCCTTTACGTCTTCTGCTTCTCCCCAGGTAGTCCTTAAATTTTCCTTTAATCAAAAACTAGTATTCTGTTCTTTATCCGTTTGGAAATTTTTCTTCAATCGTGTTTCGCTCTTATTTCCTTTGTTCTTCAATTGCTTCTCTCACAATCAATTAAATATTTTTGTTGACAACTTTGGCCCCGTCTCTGCTTTTTTCTAAGTAACCCTTCCATTCTGTTCCGTTGTTTCTCGACCATAAATTTTTTCTTCTATTGTTTCTCGGCCGAAACATGTACTTTCAATTTCTTCTTAGTCAAAGAACGTTTCTTTATTTGTTCCGTGGTTGAGAAAGTATTTCTTCAATTGTCCCTTACCCAAAAAAATCTGCTTCTTTTAAGCTTCACAGTGAAAACATCTTTCTTCAATGGTTTCTCTGCAATATCTACTTCACTACTGTTTTAACTCATTCTTCAATTGTGATTTGGCCAAAAAATATTCTTCAATGGTTTCATATTCTTTGATCTTTGACAATCAAACAGTGTTCTTAACAATGCCACCATCGTTCTTGCTCTATTCCAAGTAACGGGTTCAATTGTCGAACAATAGTCTCATCCGTTAATTTTCGTTTACTAAATCTTTCTTCAATTGTTCACCAGTCCAAGATACTACTTTACGCTGTTTCTTGTCCGGAAATGCACCCTTCTGTTGAAAATTAATTTAACTTAAAACAGGAATGAGACGTAAATTGTCAAGAAACAATCGAAGAAGAGCTTTTTGATTGAGAAGCAATTAAGAAACGACTTTCTAGCCGGGGAGCAATGGAAAACAACATTGTTGCAATCATTTGCACTGTCAGATATTGACGTATCTAGAAGCGTTATAAAGACGTCCTATAAGACTACATTTCGAAGTTTAAGATTTGTTTCTATGCTTCCTAAATATTTCGATCTCAATTGGCAACCTTCTAAGATGACAATCGAGATAATGTCCCCTGTTTAGTACTGTGTTCGACGCAAGAAAACTGGAACAGGCTGAAGGTTGTCGAATCATCTGCGTTTCCTTAGTTTGGACTTGGGTTAGAGAATTTTTCGAAACTTCTGAACTAGATCCATCGGTACTTACGAACTTAGTTTAGCTCTTGGGAGATAAATGTTAAAGTTTCTAGAGGGTGGAATAAGTTCTAGAAAGCATTGGAGATAAAATTGGTCAAGAAATATTAGCGAAACTCGGCGGAGTTGAGAGGATAAGGTTTAATTCTTAGGTTCTGAGAAAGATGAGTTTTGAATAATCTGCATTCCTTCCAGAATGTTTGTGGATATGTTGGTACCCCATTTTTGCTGCATATATCTGTGCTTCTATTACCAATAATCTTCAGATGATAGTCATTGGGAAGCTTATAATGACAAGCACACCAGTCAAAATGTACCAAAACTCCGAAAACGTTCCACAAGATCACACTCCTAACGCATAATACTTCCTAACTGTTTCAAGGATGACTTTGTCCTTTCGAATCTCCCTTGATATCTATCGAAATTTCCAGAAACTTTGTATACATCTATACACACATTTAACGGTGTGTATACGTCAAAAATTAATTCAAGTTTGTGGTTATATTGAAAGTCCATATCTTTCTATTACCAATAATCTTCAGGTGATAGTCATTGAGAGGCGTTTAATGGCAAGCAAACCATTGGAAATCTACCAATTGCCTAAGGATACTTGAAATTTTGAAATCAAATTCTGGAAAAAACGGCTTTCCGCCAATAGATCCAGAATCAATCGTTTATTATAGCGTTCTTCTTGAAACATTACCAGTGTAAAGATGGCAACAGCAAAAACGAAACCAATACGAAGCATCCACGAAACAACAATCTGCGATACGGACAAGAAGAAGATAATGAAGATATCACCAAAATGGTCTGACAAAGACGGCAATAAAATCACTCGACATCACATTGACCTTTCACGGAAACGAAATCGATCAGCAGCTCGCAGGTTTACCTTAAGACGATCCTTCGAGATTTTATTAAATTTGTTCCATACCTTAAGCGTACAACACAATATACTCCCGATGGAGAAAGAAAAATCCGTCTGTTGCTTTTTTTTAAATTAATTCGAGGTGTATCGATCAGACATCGAAGCGATGGTACGCGCGCAAGGGAAACGATGTACAGTGTATATACGTTATTTAGCCCGTTATTCCGCCAATATAGACT
Source organism: Chrysina gloriosa (assembly GCA_038088585.1). Taxonomy (NCBI): domain Eukaryota; kingdom Metazoa; phylum Arthropoda; class Insecta; order Coleoptera; family Scarabaeidae; genus Chrysina; species Chrysina gloriosa. Next base: position 28,760,815 of record CM076095.1, on the reverse strand, counting down.
CGTACCTTGGCGTAAATAGACATCGCTAAAAGGTGTAAAGCAACGAGCTCGTATAAATCACGTTTCCTTTTAATTACGGCTTAATTACGACGTTGTTTATGTAATTTTCGGTCGTAAATCCTATCGCACTGACAGTATATCAAATCTGACGTGTATTCGAGAGCTTTCTTTTGCGACAACCTACCGTCATAAATTAAGAGCGCGATCGGCAAAAATCCCGTTTCTTGCATACGCGCGCGCTTATTTATACGCGATCACGTATACGGGCGGACTCGTTACTTCTGTATGCAGATACGTAATAGGCGGAATTTCGTTTTCTATAAATAGAAATAATAAATCCTTCAGGTGTGGTAAGAAGAAATATGATTTAGTGGATTGAAGTGGTGATAATGAGAGAACATAGTCGTGTACGTTAGAGATATATTTTAGGGATTCCTTTTAGATATATTCGCTATTTCATTGATAATACACTATGCCGGTTTTATTTCTTTGTTTTTTGATAATAAAATTTTGTTTTCATAGAATTCCGTTTTTGTTCGATCAACATGAGCTTCATAATATTTCTTTTCGGATATTATATGCTTGCAAAAGTATCGGATTTCTCCTGGCTTGTGCTAATTCTGAAGTCTCCTTTATTGTATTTATGATTCACAATGCATCTCCTAGGTGGAATAGCTAAATTTAAATAGAATAAAAAGTTTCATAAAATATAAATCAAATTTATCACTAGCAAGGGAAAATTCGTCATGACCTTTCTCTGCTGCTAACTTAAGACTGAAGATTTTTAGGTCTTGGCATGCTCCCAATTTCTGCGATGGTCCGAAAAAATCGAATCAATCGTAGAACGAATTACCCGGGCAAAAGCAATGAATTCACAAGTAAAGAAGCTGGGATAATTTCGGTCGAAAGCTATTTGTATAAGGAAAGTGCTCGATGCATCACGGTACGTAAGGCACTGAACCGGAAGTGCAATCACTAAAGCAGTAAACATAAACGAAGTGAAAGAACAAGAAAGAAATAGGTTTGCAAACTATTTGAATCCGAAAGTACTGCAACGAGTCGCCGGATAATCATCAAGTCCAACTTCAACCAAGACGAAAACGCTGAAATCAAGAAAGTAAGTGGCCATTGAGGGCTTTTGCTTTTCTAACCCGATACAATGATTTGAAATCCTCCAAGATGGCGTCACAACCGGGAAAAGTATCAATACAGCTTTAGAAAAGACAACTAAACAAACAACTAAATCGGTGTTAAACATGAAATTTATACCAATGGATCTCTTCGTGAACTTTAGTAAAGCGTTTGTCACTGTAAATCATCACATCCTATTAAGTAAAAATTAGAAATTTTTCGAATTAGGGGCGTCGTACATGATTGGTTCAGATCTTATCTCACTCATAGAACTCAATATGTGGAAGTGAATGCCTATATATCTGGGGATCTTGCAGTAGATATGGGAATCCCTCAGGGTTCCATACTTGGGCCGATTTTATTTCTGCTATACGTAAAATATTTGGTGTATTGCATCGAAAACGAAAACACGTTAGTCGTAAATAATACTGATGATACTAATGCTTTAATAACACAAAACAACAAAATAACACTTTTTTTTGTTGCATAAAGTTTTTCTACTGTTGTTTACTAATTTGGGTGCGCTGATTTCAAATCTAACCTCACATTTTTTGTAGCAGCTCTAGTTAGTGAGATACAGGTACCGTCTTCAATTTACATAAGTAGTCGATAGTTTCTATCAATAGCGGTGTAACTTAACTAGTTCCTTTATAAATTTCAGTATGTCTTCCTCAAGAAGGACGTGTTTAAATAATCCTGATTGTTTTTGTGTTATTTGTGGAGAATATATGTTCCAAAAATTTCGTTTAAATGTGTCGGACTTTGTGAAAAAGGCATACTTGGACTACTTTAGGTTTCCGTTGCCGTCAAACGCTAAACCTTGGATACCAAGTTTGGTATGTAAAACATGTGTTGAATCTTCGCGACTGTGGGCAAACAAAAAGAGACCCACTTTTAAGTACAAAGCTCCTATGATTTGGCGTGAACCATCCAACCATCATGACGACTGTTATTTCTGTGTAACGAAAATCATAGGAATAAACCATACAAATTGCTCTAAGTGGATATATCCAAACTTGAAGTCTGCCATAAGACCAGTCTTGAGTATTAGTGACACATCAACACCACAGCACCCATGTACATCTTCGCAAAATTCAGACCAGTGCAGCGGACAAACCGAAAACGACTACAGTGGTAGCGACAGTGATTTTGATTGCTACGGTAGTCCCCGACCACTAAATCAAGATGATCTAAATAACTGGATCAGGGACCTTGGACTTTCTAAAACGGCATCAGAAATTGTAGCTTCCCGATTGAAAGAAAGAAATTTGTTGACCAGAGGAACGAAGATATCGTACTACCGTAACAGGGAAAAGGATTTACTTCCTTTCTTTACTCAAAAAGATAATTTTGTGTTTTGTACTGATATTCCGGGCCTAATTAATGCAATGGGATTAAAAGAGTATAATCCAAATCAGTGGCCGTTGTTCATTGATTCGTCAAAACGAAGTTTGAAATGTGTACTTTTACATAATGGTAACAAACTTGGTTCCTTACCTATTGCTCATTCTACAAAGGTTAAAGAAGTATATCCTACAATATCTTTAGTTCTCGACAAAATCAAGCACAAGGAACATAACTGGGTTTTATGTGTTTCTTTTGCTTATGGGACAGCCGAGCGAAAGCTGAGCACTGGACAAAAAGAGACTGGCCTTCTAGGGAGGCTTTGATTCCCGGTAAGCAAAATGTAATTAAAGTTCCATTAGTATCCAGAGACCGAATTATATTGCCTCCTTTGCATATAAAACTGGGGTTGATAAAACAGTTCGTAAGAGCTCTTAACAAAGATGGCGAATGTTTCAAATACATTGTAAAAGTGTTTCCAAAATTGAGTAGTGAGAAAATCAAAGGTGGTATTTTCGATGGCCCACAAATCAGGAAGTTGATAGATGATAAAATTTTCATCAACCATATGACAGCTGTCGAGAAATGTGTATGGGAAGAGTTTGTTTGGGTAGTGAGGAATTTTTTGGGCAATAGGAAATGTGACGGCTACATTCAGCACGTTGAACAGTTGCTGATACACTTCCAGCGGCTTGGATGCAACATGAGTATTAAGCTTCACTACCTTCACAGCCATCTAGACTATTTTCCTGAAAATCTCGGTGACCTAAGCGAGGAACAAGGAGAGCGCTTTCACCAGGATATTCGCACTATGGAGGAGAGATATCGGGGGCACTGGAATGAACATATGATGGCTGATTATTGTTGGAGCATTCAAAATAGTACTCATATAACATTTCACTCTAGAAAATCCAAAAAAGGAAATTTTATTCAGAATAAATATATTTAATAAATTTTTTAAACTTAAACTATGTGCATTTTCAATGAAAAATCCTGTCACTTCATAACTCCAAAACTAGAGCTGCTACATGAAAACGGCATATATTTTTGAAATCAGCGTGGAAAAACTATTCAGATTCATGTAAAAAATCTCATGCAACAGACATGCTGTTTTCCAGTGTAATTGGACAATACGAGAAAAAATTTCAATTAATCTTGGAGCAGCTTCTAGATGTATTCAGCAATGGACCTTCAATAATAAGTTAAGTATAAATCACGATAAAACAAAAGTGATTATTTTTTGGTAAGAAAAATTCGTTAGAACAGATATACCTGAATCGGTATAACGCATCAGTTTCGGTTTCAAGTGCGGTTAATCTATTGGGCCTTACTATAGATGATCGGTTAAATTACCTAGCAGATTAGCAAGAATAAGTTTTGCTGTGAAAATATTATCCAAATTTTGCGATCTGGAGCACAATACTATGCATGTTTTCAATCTATGGTAAAATATGGAATTGTATGTTGGGGCCGTTCCGAGAGGAGGGGTACTCAAAATTTTGACAACGCTCATATCACTGTATATATACGAAAGTTTATGTTTATCCTATAAAAGTAAAGAAAAATTCAGCGGGGCGGAATATCAGTACGAAACCCGTAAAAACTGTACACTGGTGGACAGGCACTTCACTGCAAAATACTAGAAACAAATTTATTACAATGCTTGTAAATCTAACGCTTCAAACTAAAACGCCGCCTACATTCAAAATATTAAAAAACACTATAAAGGAACAATTAATCGAGAGCAGAATTTTTTGACTTTTTCTGGTGGGAATGTACGTTTGTGACTAATTTATTTCGTGAAAATTTGTATAATATTTTATATTATTTAACATATTAAGCGTTTATTCTTTTATCTATTTAAATGGTCGTTTGTCTATTTTTATTTTCTTGTTTGTAATATATGCCATTCTTTTATTACAATCGATTGACATAGCGCAGTGGTGGCGAATCTATGACTCAGACCCTGACCCACGCAGACTTTTCAAATGACCCATACGTTGATTTTTATAAATTTATTTTTATATCATAAAAGAAAGAGCAGACAATCAAGAATATTAAAAGAATAAGTATTGCACATCTAGTGTATAATTTATAAGCAAAAGATTCCAAGTGGACATTGGCCAGCTGATTTTGGAATGAAAGAAACAATAGTTTTGACGAATTTTCAAATATAGATTGGTAAAATTGTTTAATGTTCTTATGCGACATCACTCGGCATTTTAATGAACCGAATAAAGAACTTCAAAGAAATGTACAAATTGTTTCAATGATATTTATAACGAAATTTGACATCTTTACTAAAGATTTGGAAATGAAAACCATGAAATATTTTTCTCAATTACAAAAACATTTCCTAAACACAATATTTTTTAAAATACGCTTCATTATCAATATTTAATGATTATACGAGAGCCCAACACGTTGTTACTTCTAAAGTTAGTAAGTAAGAGAGCAAGCGAGCAGTGAAACTACAAAGAAGTAATCTAGAAAACGGTAGTTCTTCATCGTTCCTTTCTGTACGCCATTGCTGATGTTAAGATATGTATATTTCTCTCCAGTGTTCCATGATGGTGCCCAACCACACAAAGAAGTCTTAAGTATGGGTGGTAACACGAAAATTCAAAGGAGTTGAGGAGCCAGAGCATTGTCCTCGTACGTGTTGGTCTCGAATGTGTTAGCACGGATCCTGAAAGGCAACAATCGTGACCATCCGTCTGAACGAATTTCTTGCAATAAATCTTGCTCTCCCTATAAGACAACTTCCTATACAATACAACGAAATTCCTTCTAAGTTGACCACAATTTACCTGTGCAATCGACAAGACGGCGAAAGATTTCGAACAAACTGAGATCTCCAATTGATCTTAACTCTCATGCTTATCCAATTTTGCATACCCTTAACCTTCCTATACTCACGTCAAAATGAAAGACGTATACTATACTATATAAGTCGGTCTCACAGACCGTATGCGTGAGTATAGGAAGGTTAATAACGTATAAGATCCACTCGTTGCACTATCTCGAATATAATCCATAAGCGCCAATACCTTCCCATCTAATTCCAGATCAATCTAAAATCGGACGTTTCGACAATACCCCCGAACGAAGGACCGACGAGATCTCGCCCGTACTTAAACCGTAGATGGCTTCTACTTAGCCGACGGTGGCGGCGGCGTCGACGGGCGCATTTCGTGCGATAAAGACGACGAATCCATCATTTATAATGCAAGATTATCGTGTCGACGGCGGCTAAGTACCCGCCCGCGCGTCGTTGCCGCCTCCGTCCGACGCCGTCGGTCAGAAAAACTTCGGGAAAACGAGGGTGGAAGGGAAAGGGCCCGTCAGCTAGAGCTAGACACTTCGCTAACTACGGCTTAATACCCTCTCTCGCTCGTCTATCTACGATGGCATCTACCTAGTTGCAACTAGCGCGGCTGCCTCCATCGCCAACGCCGCCGCCTCCCACGCCGTCGTCGTTACGGCGATGAAGCGGGGTTACTGTTTTCGATGTAAAACCATCGATTAGGGGCGGATTAGGACGTCTGGATTGGAGGAGCATGGATTTCGAACGGATACGACTGATGCTTTATTTGGATTTGAGAAGCCGAGTTCGATTCGTTTTCGGAAATCGTAGGAAAAGACGCGAATTTGAATACCAACTGGTAATTATGAGGATGGAGTAAAGGAGAGAGATAAATTATCGAAGTGTGTTTAAAACTTACCGATAATTTTCACGATCGAACGAGTGGAATTGGACAAGGAACTTGAATGAAAATTATCCGGTTAATTTTATGAATGAAAACAGAAAATACTCACAACCAATAGTATGACGTACATTATTTATTGAAACATTAACGTACAATAGTAAACTTAACATTATTTATTCATTGAATAGCGAAAACTGCAGGTATGATTAGGGCAAGATAATCGTGTCGTCTCAGCGTAGGCCTAACAGCTGGAGCACCAAATCACTGATGAATGTATACGAATTTGAACTGCTTTGCCACCTGGCAGATGTTTGCGCATCGCATCGGACAGGCGCGTGCCGAGTTCCGTTGGCTGCTCCAGGTGTTACGTATGCTGGGACGACACAATTATTTTACCCTAGTAATGGTAATTGGTGGCGTTAAAGCCTAATTTTACCATTGTTTTTTTCTAAGTTGACATTTCATTTATGCCTACGAGACTATTTTTGGACCAATTTCCGCTGATCCTCCAATATGAATTTGGAATCAAAAATAGTCGGCGGCTGGTGGCTTTCCTCTTTTATCTTGGAGTTTTAGAAACAGTCTGATTGGGAAAAAGTTGGTGTCTGAAACCTTCTTTACACGTCATTTTGCATCAGCTGATTTACGGCTACCTCCTTGCGTGGCTTTCGAAAAAAGATGATTATATTGTAAAATGTGATTTCTGCTCTTGCGTCTTCGTAGCCTCTCCAAGTAAGTTCATAAGACAGTATAAAAGGAATTTTTCTCTAGACCTTCTGGCCTTTGCTCATTGTACGCTTTGACAAGTTCCTTTGGTTTATTGTATGCCTTGTAAAAGATTTCATTTGATATCTGTTCTATCTGGAGCAACTTTAAATTCAATTTGTTCGAAAGGATTTATTTTAATTCCATATACATTAAAATATTTTTCCTAACATTCTAAAGCACCACTGCATGTTCTTTATATCCCTCGCCATTTTGCTTTCTCAGGTTAAAGACTTAATTCTTCAAAGTGAATGGAAGTTCGGATATTGGAGAATATGTACTTGTTTCGGCGCAAAATGACATAAACTTTCTTCGGACATTGTCCTTGCTCCTTTTCCTGTTTTCGGACGTACTTCTAATGACATTATCGTCAATTTCTCGTTCTGCCATGTACCCAAATAGCTTCATGGCGTTTAAAAAATTTCAATATTATTGTAGTTTATTACAATAAATATTTCAAACTTTTGTAATAACATTTTACCTATGTAGAACATATAGATAAATGTAAATACACACTTAGAAATGATAATACACAGAGACAGGAAATTAGGAGATGAAATAATTGAGAAAATAACAAAGAATGATAAACTATATAGCAGCATAGAAATCAGCTTTCTAATTAAAAAAAAAAAAAAGAAATGCCCAAAAAGGTAAACCAAGGGATAGGGAAAACAATTATAAAATCTGCCTTCAATCCTCAAAAAGTACAGAAATGAGATTCTTGCGGGGAATAGAGGGGAAAAGAAGGAGAGACTAAATTAGCGGCAAAGTAAAATAAAACCAGTCAAAACAATCATAGAGCAACGACAGCTAAGATGACTTGAGCATGTAATAAGAGGAAGCGAAGAATTACAGACATTACTGTTCAGACAGGAGTTTCCTTGTATTTTTGGATGATTTTCGTGTATTACCCAGCTGACTGTTACACCAATGCACTCGCTGAGTTTTAATACGGCGAGTTCATTGTTCAAGCGTGCCAAACCTTGACTCATTTGTTGACACTTTTTTCGCAATTCCTCATAGTGCTGTATCAGCAGATTTGGATGGAGTGGGTTTATTGCCGTTTGCAAATGGCGGAGTCGGTTTCTTTTGCATTCATCATGTTTACAATAATAGGATTTTCTTCACGACCAGCGCCATTGACATCTCCCTACTTCATCGTTAGTTTTACATTACGTACATATAATTACATTTCAAGGCGCTGCTGATACGAGAAGAACCCCAAATCGACGATAACCAATCGAATCAGAATGCATCCGAGAGTAAATTTAATAAAGACCTGTACCGTCGTCCAGAGCGATCTTAAATTTTTAAATAGGACCCCCTCGGTTCGAGTCAGGCCGTCGTTTCCGAGAAAACAAAATATTTATTAAACTGTAGAGTCAAGCGTAAAATGATCCTTCGGATGCCTCGTCGCTCCTGCTTCCTCTTCGCCTTATTTTCGTTTCGTCGATCCGCCGTATGACTTCACTTTTATTCGATGATGGACGCAATCGGTGGGAAAAAAAGTACGGCTATCTCGATATAAAATATCAGTACGATTAAAAACGTAAGGAAATGCAACAGTTAGTGAAATTTGCAAGACATTTTACCTGAGAAACGTCAATCATTTCATCGAATATACGAGGGATAAGCTGAAATTATTGAGAATAAAGAACACGGTTAATATTTTCTAGGATTTTATTTTAAATGTACTTCGTTCAGCAATGATACACTTGACTATTTTTTCTTTCCACCGTCCAGAAGGTCCCAATTAATGTTCTTTGAGAATACCTTCAAAATAGGCGTGAATTCCCGCAGCAAACTCTTCTTCAGACGAAAACCTTCGTCGGTTAAGTCCAAAAACTAGCCAAAAGTCACACATTGCTAAATCAGGCGAGTACGGCGGATCTCCTATTACTTTTATATTGTTTTTAGCCAAAACCTGGAGAGTTGAAACTGTCGTATCTGACAAGGCATTATCATGGTGAAGCATAATTCCCTTGTATGTAATATTTTTCAGTGTACGACTTAGCTATAATTGTCGTTTGTTCATCTAGCTTAATTGCATTTACTAAGCCCGTACTTCTGAAGAATACCGCATACATAACCTTTTTCATAACTCGCTGCTTGTTAGTCATTGTAGGAGTTTCCCCATCTTTCTGAATCCATATACGACCCTCTTGGCGGGTAGGAAGGTCGAAAAAGAAATATAAGTTTCGTCATCTGTCACTATTTTGGAAACAATTTGGTGTCCGCCATTTTTTCATAAATTTAAAATTTCATGGCAAATTCTCACACGCTCTGATTTTGGAAAATCGGAAAGGTGATGGGGCACAAAACGACTTACCACTCTTTCTAAATGCAGGTGATCGTGTACGACAGTTTTAACAGCTGAAGATGCAATATTGAGTTGATGCTCTATTGCCGCATAAGTGGCTTTATTGTCCTCTTCAATTATGTTTTGAATAGAAGCAATGTTTTTGTCGTTAACAGCCGTAGGAGGATGTCCTGCTCCTTTTTGATGCTGAACAGAATTCCTTTCGTCCTCAAATTCCTTATACCATCGGTAAATTGTAGCCGCGGTTCTTGTTTACTAAAAACTGAATCTAAACCTTCTTCGCACTCATGCGCCCTTGAACCTTTTTTTTAATCGTTGCAAATTATGATTCGAAAATGCTTCCTGGTTAATTCCGGTTTATTTTACTTTTAAAAAGTAAGTAGCTGAGTTCTAACGAACGTACCTTCAACAACTAAACGTCAAACGACAGATAAAAAGTTGCACTAAATAAGCACTGTGTGATTGTTTTTCACAGTCTACTAGATTTTCTTGTTCTCGATAAATTCAGCCTATCCCTCGTATGAGTTTAAACGAATCCGAGTAAACGCTCCACGGACGATATTATATTCTCCGATCGTTCGCTCTAACGCCTTTCCTTCGCCTACTTTTTCTTCCTCCTCTTCCTCTTCTTATTCCGTCTTTTTCTCGTTTTATTGGCTAATTTACTTTAACAGAGCGACTCCGATCGTTTCTCGGTATCGAAATTAATTTAATCCTGCTCGGGCGCGTTGTGATTGACAACCGCTGCTTAGGATTCTTTTTTACCGAGTTGATCTGTCCAAAATTCAATATTCCGGTCGTTCTACATACATACACACGTCCGAAATCGACGACGGGTCGAACCCGGGAACAGGTGCGGTGGTCCATCGTCCTCTTTATACTCGACTGTTAACGTCGAAGACGTGTCTCGTTGTGGTGTGACGTTTTTCTCGAAATTCGGCCTCGAATCCCACGTAGCCCGGCAGTCGTAGCGTTAGGAAATTGATATTTGTCGAAAAATCAATTCACTCGGAGTAAGATGGAAGGGAAAAAATCGACACCTACAGTTCCGTGAATTGTTTTTTGTAGCTCCGTGTTAACTCGAAGATTTTTTCTTCGTTTTAAAATCCGATGCCACGAGGATACACGAGAGGAAGAAAATCGAACGATTCTCTCCAACAAGTATTTCGGTAATAACCTCTCAACGAACACGTCCATCTCAGCCCCGCCGACTTGAAATTAATTACCCTCCATGGCGATAGATCGCCGGTCCGTACTTAGAAAGATTAATGAGACGCGGTTATTACCGAGTCGCATTAACCGGAAAACGCCGTTCCGAAACGACCGAAAGTCGCCGGACACCTACGCACGAAAGTCCAGGGAATTTCGCCGGAACAATGACCACCGAGTAACTACCGGAGTTTTTCGCGACACGCGGACGACGTACCGAGACGAGGCGGAGACGTTAACGGGGACTTATGATTAACGATGCGGGCGCTAATTACACTTGACCCGCGTCCTCCGCAGGACCGGTCGAAAAGCGAAAAGGAAATTATCGCAGGCATGAGTGAGCTTCGAAGATGGTGTTTGTGATTTTATAACGGGGGTGGACGCGAAGCTCGTTGGATCAACCATCGGCTTATGTTAGGACGTGAGGGTCGTGAAAGAAAGAATCTAAGGGCATCCTTATAATAATAATAGTAACGTTTAATTTCCAAGCAGGTTTTCCCTTCTGCTACTGAGCGAATCAAAACTATATGGGCTTAATAACTCGTCATATGAGCAACCGCGTATAGGATAAGCACCAGTAGTTTTAAAAGTAAAAAGTTTCAGGAACCGTCGTTGTACCCGTTCAACACAAAGCTGTTGAGACAAGTACAAAAGATAGCAAACAACAGATCCATATCCTAATTTACTCACCACAAGTGCACAGTACAGCGCTCGCAATACGGCAACATTATTAGAATACTTAGAGGTTCTAATAATAAAGCCTAAAAGTCTAGAGGCCTGACTACAAGTAGTTCCTATACGATTCGTAAACGAACAGTTCCTAACAAAATGATGCCAAGGTCTTCAACACTCTCTACGGCATTAATTACGTGGTCCTCCATCACATATAACTGTAAAACGGGATTTAATTTTCGGCAAAACCTCACAACTGCCAACAAACATTTAACCTCACACACTCAAATTGAGCTTAAGATGACTTCCGACCATCCAACTAGACAATTGATGGGTTAGATACTCGGGCAAGCAACTTGACGTCATCAGTATATGCAAGTGTATGGCAAAGTAAGGAAGATATAAGGTCATTAACAAACCAGACGAATAACAACTGTTCAAGATTCGAGTCCTGAGGAGCGACAGAAATTGAATAGAAATCGTAGGACCTGTATTATAAAAATCGTAGTTGCATCTGTATGTAAGGTATGACGACATTAAGTTAACCAAGGAAGGTACAAAACCAAATGCATCTAATTTCTTTAAGAAAAGTTGGTGGTTTATCGAATCAAATGCCCTAGAATAGTCTGTGTAGATAACGTAATAATAAATGGAGTTGTCATGACAGGCAAGGTGATTGGACGTGTGACCGCGTGTACCGGAAATAACCTATTCGTAAATCGAGAGTTATTGCCCGAAACGCGACTAAAGTTTATTATTGTTCGAACAATACGAATATACATCTAAATAAAGGTATATAAGTTATAAAGTTAAATAAAAGTATATGTATATAATCCGAAAGTGCCGAAAAGGGCGATACAACGCGAGAAGTCAAAGGCCGAACAAGAGAGGTCTACACTGATCAATAGCAACTAATAAAATCGGAAATCAACCTAAGAATAAAATTTAGGGTGCGCGAAATAATAAATAAATAAATAGAAATAATAAACAACGACCAGCGCTAAGAGTCATAGATACTTACGAAGATACGTCGGAAGATTCGAAAAGAAGGAGGGAAAAGTTTAGATTCTGGAGGAATAACATAACCGCAAAAGAAAAGGAAAGAGACGAATGAAGATAGAATAGAAGAGTTAAAGGGTATGATTAAAGTACTAATCACAGATGTGCAAGAAATTAAACAGAGCGGTCAAAAACTAAAGGAGATGAAAAACGAAAATGAAGCATTAAGAAAACTACTGATATTAGGACAAGAGCCGAAAGAGTAGAGAAAGAACGAATAAAAAGATAACATCATAATTTCGGGACTGGGAATCAAAACGATTGATAGAATATATTTAAAGATGGGAACAGGAAATTTTATGAAAGCTACTATAGGAACGGAAGTAAAAATAAAAGTGGTAATAAAGATACGAGCAAGAATGTGCAAAATAGAATTGGATGGCACAGCAGAGAAAAAGAAATATAATGAAGAACACGAGTAAACTGAGAAACTTACAAGAAAAAATATTTACAGGAAATGAACTTATGAGGGATGAAATAAACAATCAGAAAAAGACCTGATAGAAATAGCGCATGAGAAGAGAAGGAAAGGGAAAATAGTAAAAACGATGGGATACCGAAAATTAATAACAGCTGGGAAAGAATATAGGTGCAAAAATGAGGACGAGAAACTGATTAGGCACAGAGGCAACAATGGAACATCAAAGTCAAAAAACTAACTAAAGTAAAAACACGAGGAACAACGGCGACGACTAAAGCAAGGAATAAGTACAAAATGGATAAAACAAAACGAAATATAACAGAAATCACAGTAGGACAATGGAACATAAGAAGTAACCCGGAGAAAGAAGAAGAACCAGTGGAGACGGTCAAACAAAATGTAGAAATTCTCGGAATTACAGAAACAAAAAAGACGGGAAGAGATTTTAAAAAAGTACACAAAGGATGGCGAGGGCAGAAGTAGGGCTAATAATTGCCTCCAATAGACTAAAGAATGTTATAGAGGAAGAATTCGTAAATGAGAGGCTTTTAACAGTTAAAGTAAAACTAACAGGTGAAGAAGCATGGTCAATAATAACGGCATATGTGGTAGATGAAGACCAAAAGAGAGAAGAGAAAGACAATTTTTTTTTGAGGAACTTCAAAACCAAATAGACAAGGGAGAATAAAATATCATAATAATGGGTAATCTAAATGGTAGTGTCGGAAACAATAAGAGAGCTATGGAAGAAGTTATGAGACAAGAGAGTGAAGAGTCGATAACCAAGAATGGTGAAAGAGTAATCAAATCGTGCATAGAAAACAAACTAGGAACAGAAAGGGAATAAAAAGTCAATTATTGATTACTTTCTGGTGAATAAAAGTACTTGGAGTGCAATACAAGGTACAAAAGTGCAAGAAAAAGCAAAGATTGGAAGCGACCACTATTTAGTCATAATCAGGTTGAAGATAACAAATGATAAAAACCAAGATACGGGAAGAAGAAAAGTAAATGAAAAAATAACTAAGAAATGGAGAGGACCAAAGAAAATATCAACAAACACTGCACATCGAATTGAGAGATCACAGAAATAATACAACTATAGAAGAGAAATGGGAACACCTTAAGAAAAATATAATGGAAGCAGCGGAAGAAATTTGTAGTAAAACGAAAATAACGAACAACAGCATAAAGAAAATAGAATAGTGGACAGAGGAGATACGCGGAAAGAAATAAAGAGTAAAAAGACAAACGGAGGAAATACCTAATTGCAAGAAGATCTTAAGCCTACGAAGCACATAAATAAAAGGGAAAAAAACCTACGTGACAATTAAAGAGAGAAAAGAGTAAATCATGGGAGAAATTTGGACAGAAAATGACGATCAATTATAAAGGAAATCAAAAACAACTGAGATAAAAAAAAAGGAATATACAGTGTCAAATATAAAAGACTAGAGCGGAAATATAATAATAAACAAAGAAAAAATAATGGAAAGATGGAGAGAGCACTTTGAGGAGCTGATATATACAGAAAATGAAGACCCCGAGGAAGAGAACACAAGAAAACGAAGATGAAATCTAAAACGTAGAACATACAATAGAAGAAGTATTAAAAGAAGTGATGAAAACGATTAAACTATGAAAAGCACCGGGAAAAGATGAAATGATGAAGTCCATGGGAAGAGGAGGAACACACAAAAAGGCAGAAATAATGAACGATATACTAAAAAGTCAAAGATACCAAAAGACTAAAAGACACACGTTATCTTACCAATATATAAGAAAGGCGGCAAAAGAAACTGCATCAAGTATAGGGGCATAGCTATATCAAGCGTTCCGGGAGAGCATTAGCCAAAATAATGGAAAAAGGAATGAGGTCTAAAATAGATTCAACTCCTCAAGACACTCAATATGGTTTTGGGAAGAATAGAAGCACACAAGATCTCATATTTGCATTAAGACAAATGAGCGAGGAAATGATCAATAAAAACCAGGAGATACACAAATGCTTCATTGACATGAAAAAGGCTTTTAACGGAGTCCGAAGAAAAGACATCTGGAAAGTGCTGATGAATGGAGGAGTAGACCAAAATACAATAAGGGCATTTAGGAATTTGTACAAAAATAACACAAATATAGTAAGAACAAACAATGAAGAGTCGAACGGATTCGTTACAAAGCAAGGGCTCAAACAGGGCTGCGTCTCGAGCCAGCATCCGTTTTTAGCGGTACTCGATGAAGCAGTGGAAAAAGCAAAGAAAAAGATGAGAAAATGAACACTGGTATATTGGTAAATGAGACAAGCTAAACTAACAGAACTTATATGACTCTGTTGGCAGATACTAAGAAAAATCTATAACATACCCTTAAAGTACTAGAAGAAGAATTATCGAAGATAAATTTCGGAAAAACAAAAACTATGATTCCAAATCGAACAAGTAGAACGCTTTAAGTACCTAGCAGCAGTTATAGAGGAAAATGATAAATTGGACAGCGAAATAAATGAAGGAATGGGAGAAGTGGGAGGCATCTTCAGTACAATGACAACAATATTTTCAGAAAAAGAGAGATACCCAAAAAGATAGAAACTAAAGTTGTCAAAAAAGTTATACGCCCAGCAATTATATATAGTAGCGAAACATGTACACTATCAGAGAGCCAAAAATCGAGAATAAACGTCATGGAAATGAGGTTCCTGGGAAAGATTGGAAATAAAAACAGGACGGACAGAATAACGAATGAAATAATTAGACAAAACCTAATAATAGATTCAATATACGAAAAATCATAGAAGGACAGCTTAGGAGGTTTTGTCACGTGTGTAGGATTTTAACATTTTAGAGCACATATTTTTGAGAAGACAAGAATTGAGTACCCTGCTTTTAAAATAGTTGACAAGTTTAATATCAATATTCATCGTTTCAGCAAAGCATTCCGGAAGAGTTTTGGCAACCAAAGCCTGGTGGTGAATAACGCAGTGAGATGGACATCAGCAACAACCGGATCCTGTCTGCTATTACCAACATCTTCTGGAATGTTAAACAGTATAATATTATTCTTTCGTCGTAGCCTATCCTCACTCTCCCGAACAACGCACTCCATGTCGTGTTGAATCATCAGACAGAAGCATCACGTTTCTTGCGTGTACGTACAAGCCATGGAAAATAATCAGGACAATATTGTGATTTGCAAACCGGAATTGTTTCGTCTTACATCAATTTCCATCCTTCTTCCCTTTCCCTCCCCCAAGCAGTCGACCATCTCGTTTGCCATTGTGGCACCGATTTATCGATAATTTGGACAATTGGTCGCGAACGCGACACATCCACTCGGATCCGGACCAATGAGGAGCAAAAGGCGATGCGTTACGCGAAGCGGCAGCTCCATCTGAAAACGTCGACGAGCACCTGAAACGCCACCACTTTTTCCGCCGTCCGAACGGACAAATACCGGTCGCCGAACACGAGGTATGCGCGTTTTTTCAGCGTCATCATCATCATCATCATCATCTTCGTCGTTGTCGTCCTCTTCCTCTTCGTTCTCGTGCAGCGGCGATCGCTTCGGCGAGAAAAGAAAGAAACGAGAAAACGAGAAGGAGAAGGAGGCGGAGGAGGAGGAGGACGCGAACGAACAAGAGAGCGGAGGACGAACAAAACCAAACGAAAGAAACGAAAAACGGGAAAAAAGAAAAGGAAAAAGAAGGCGATCGGAGTATCGAGAGCGATGCGATCGTCGAAAGACGCGAACGATGAAAACGAACCGAAAATAAAACGGCGATGAAAACAAAAGCAAACGCGCGACCGATAAACGCGTCGCGCTGATTGGCTCGACAAAGAAATTTCTATGCTTATTTAGCAATAAATCGAGCCGGCGAGATGAGCGGGACGAAATCCTGTTAGCAGAAGCTCCGTTGGGAAAGGCAGCATCGCGAATTCCTGCGCCGGAAAATAAAATAAATAAGCGACGATAAAAACGAGGAAAAGAAATCGAAGAGATCGAAACGGAACGGCTATGATTGTGTGTTAAGTTCGGGATCGAAGAAAGTATTAATTTTTCTTGATGAATAGGAGCGGGAGCGGGGTGGAAGATGGAAGAGATTGTGAGATAAATCAGACGAAAGTTGCGATTGAAATTCGTCAACGGTGGAAGAATCGAAGCCAAACGTTAGCAACGTCGTACAATCGCGCAAACAATTTTGTGTTGTTACAGACACTCTTACTCTTCTCGCACCTATAAATTTTGCAGCTTATATTACCAATCATAGCGCTTCGACTTCGATAATAACGATAATATATTTAACTCTTACAAATCTCCCCACTACTCAACTGTTCTGAACTTAGTTCTCCACACAAATCACCACAGATCTCCAAGTAAAAAGTTATCCGTTATGATTATCTATACCTAATTAAAAGATCATATGCTCCTTCTTCGTCGGCACGATAGCAAGGTTTAGTAGATGGCGCGACAATAGCCCGGATTCGTTAAAAATCGTACCCTAATCGTACCCACCCGCACTTTCTGCTATTAATACATTGGAGTTGGGTCAGCGTCGGTATACCTTGTTTTTGATTTTTTAATTCGTTAGTTTCCACCGAGTTTCACCATCTTGCACCGGTTTTTCACCGTCGAAATGAGCGACAAATTTATTTTGTGTGAGAAGAGCTCTATGAAGGTTGCAAAGATGTGCTACTTTCCGAGGAATTTTGAGAGGTACGTATTAATTTTTATACATAACCTTAAATGAAGGAAATAATTATAAAATCATGTATATTTAATAAAATTCATAGATAATTAAAATTCTAGAAATTTATTTGAATCAGCGAACTATCTAAAAATTATTTTTTTAAGGTCTTATACTTATACTCCACCCATTTAATTGTCAATTTAGGAATTATTCGTAATAATAATGAAATATATTTCGCCTCGGTTGTAGCTGTATTGATAACCCTACAACTCCACAGTGTGTTACTTCTTTAAGGACTCAAGTCAAGAATTAGTGGTCTCACATATCCAAGGTTGCAAGAAACAAATTGTGAGCAAGATGATGAGATGAGTCTTTCAAGTAATTTACAAACTTTTCTCAACGATGCTGAAGTGACTGGGAGAAGTAATCTAGTAAATGACGATGAAATCCATGATACATGCCACAATGACATATGTTATATTGCTGAAGAAATACATGAAGCCGTTTCTTCTGGGAATATAAAATTTTTGTCAGTGGCTTATGTAAATTCCTTTCTTTCAGAGAGTTGTCTGAGCAGCAAAATAAATTAACATATTTTACTGACAATTTAGATAATTATATTAATATAAATATTTGACATAAATTGAAAATAATTGGCTACTGTGTTGTGTTTGTTAATTTTTTTCTTCAGTGCAGCTCTATTTTCTACGGATTCTCTCTCTTAAATTCTTTCTTCTTCGGTCTGGTGAAACTCTTTTATGTAATGATTAGTCAAACCCTTTTGGTCCAAATACAGTTGAAACTTCTATTTCAATCCACATTCAATGCAGTAAAATCGTACTTCAATGACTTTTTGTCTTGTCATCTTTTCGTTGTCAACCAAACATACCCTCATTTTTTCAGAAACCAGGACTACACTACATTTTTCTCCGTTGTCCAGATCACTAGCTGTTTCAATTTATCATGGATAACACTTCATCATGGCGTGACGTTGTTATAGAACTCTATATTGTTGATGCCCAGGTATCCTTGGTTTGTTATCTCCAGTGGTTATTGGGAATTCTTGTGATGTGAAAGTGTTGAATGTGTGTGTTTAAATAGTTACATTGCTTTCTATCTTTTAATCTATACTTTTTATAATAATTGATAATTTTATTTCTAGGTACATTTTCATTGCTTTAACGTAAAACGCTACTCTAGTTAATTTTTCTTTTCTTTTGTATCGTTTTTAGCATTTAATTATTTGATTCCTCTACTTATTAGATATTCACTTGTTATTTAATGTAAAATTCGTCTGTAACTGATTTTTCTTTACCTTTATAAAATACATTTTCTTTTCAAAGTTTTGTTTTCATCTTGTACCTATTATATCTACATATATCGTGGATTTGAAGACAAGACTCACTAAATCATATTTTAATCTAAAATAAATTATTAAAACGTAAATACTTGTAAAATACGTGATAATAAATGTTTACGTGTTAATAATTTATTTTGCATTAGAAGGTAACTTGGGGACTCTTAACTTCAATTTGACGAAAAGCACATTTAATATTAATTTAAAATTCCCGCCAATAATTTTAAATCTTGCGGGTAATTGATATGTAGCGCCCTCTTTCAAAGTTTGCAATTTTGCTGTGTGAAATATTCTGTGTGAAATTTAGTCGGTAACTGTAGGTAATCTGTATTTTCCATGTAAACATTTTCTCTAATAACAAAATGTCCTAATATATAGGTATGTAGTACAATATTAAATGTCCTAACATTCTTTTCGAAAAAAACCGCGGAACTACAGGATATTTCTCTTTATTTCCCTTTTCTCTTATACGAAAACGCAATTTATTTAAAAATAAAAATTATTCCCGTGCCTGTCATTCTTTCCTAAACATTTACAGGAAAAGAAATGAGCGCAAGCAAGATTGTACCTCATTTTTCGCGCGAATTAATCAACTAAAGCATCCATATTAATAAATACGCTATAAAACCTCCTTATTTGCAACGTCACCCCTCTCACTACTTATTACTTATTACCAAAACAGTCTCCAAAAACATCATAAACCCTCCGTACCACTCGGGAACGACACTAAAGCGCCCTAAAACAAGAACAAAGGGCGAAGAAAGCGACTCCGACGGCAGCGCCACCGCCAGCGACCTGCGGCACAAAGCCGCATATCTCTCTAATACCATCACCGCCGCCGCCGCCGCCGCCGCCAGCTCGCAGCGAACCCCGGAATTGACAAACTAGCTAACTGTGGATCCGACAACGACGGCCGAGCAAAAATCCCCGGCAACCGGCAGCCCCGAACGGGACAAAAACTAGCGCTGCCGCCGAGAGTCGCAAAAACTCCCGTTCTGGATATGGAAGCTCGCCGAGAGTAGAATGGAGCTACGCCAACCCCTCGAACTAACGCTCCCTGCCCACCTTCTCCTCGTGCACCCTCTCGGGAACGACACGCGGCGGAGTCGGGAGGGAGGTTCGAAATTTCGTTTCGAAGGGCGGCAGCGAAGAGGCGGTCGCGGACGGGGCGAAGGAGTGAGAGGAATTAGTTCGATCTGTTCTTCGCCGAAATCCCTCGATGTCCTCCCTTCGAGACCTACGAGGGGAGAATATGGGGTGGTTTGGATGCGATTTTTGCATTCCCTCGTCGACCGAGTGACCTAAATATCGCGAGAGGGGTTAGGCGAATTTTATCGCGTCGAATATTAGAGGAAGGAGTTGAGTAATTTATACGACCCACTACCTAATTGTTAGAATTCGATGGAATATAATTTGAAGATCCAAGACGACGAACATGCTGCCAGCAAATACGTGCCCCGAATTAATTAATAATTGTGTAATGTTGAGTCATCCGAAGAATATTGTATCAAAGTAAAACTGAATCTAGCAGCACTAAGGGCCAGTTTTACAGTGGCAGCTTAAGCCAATGCTTAGTAAAGCCTTCCCCGTAGTTTAAACTCTTGCTTAAGCTAAATATATGTGTTATAGCAACTTTCTAGTGCGTGGTTTAGTAAAGTTAGGCGATACGAGAAAGGCTTTGTGTTGGTATTGTTGTATTCAAAGTTTAGATGTTATATTCATTTTCGTGCGTGACGATTGTGCACGTGTTATTTGAAAGAAATATCATCGAAATATGAGCGACAGCGACCGAAAACGTACAGCAAACTTTAGCACAAAAAACATATCAATTGATGGAGTTAGTGTAAATGTATAATAAAGAGTAGACAGTCGGACAGGATGCTTTGCCAAAGAAAATAAAAAATTTGGGACACCGTAGCAGATTAATGCAAATCCAAAATTTTTAAACACATACGTGTTGTTTTGTACCCGTTTTCGGTAACCAGACTTAAAGACAGATCGGCGGGGCACGTGGAAATAATGCTTGAAGATCACCAAAAAGAATTGTGGAGGGAAGAATGGGCAAAACCAGAGGTATGGGGAAGACCCAAAACGCGTTGGTGCTAGAATGTACAGAAGGCTGCTGAGGAACTACTAGGGATAAAGAATTAGAAGATAGCTGTGAGAGACCGAGATGGTTGGAGACGCCGACTAAATGAGATCGAGGCTTATTAGGGCTGTAGAAGCACAAAGAGAAAAAGAGTAAGGGACTTGAGGACGAAACAAATGAAGGCGTAGGTAAGACATGAAAGCCCTCACAATGCCATAACGACCAATTTTCTAAGCAAAAACGAAATGCCAAAAGAAATAAAAGTCGAACGACATGGATTAATGAAAACTACAGTAACATTTAGAAGCAAATCCTGGTCATAGAACAGAGGAGAAAGCGGCAAATTAATAAGTATAGGAGTAAAGTCCTACGAAGAAGGATAAACGGAAACACTAAGAATGATAGAATTAGAAACGAAATCTTTCTTGAGAAGACCTCAGAACAAGAAATGCTACTAGAATGGAAAGGATAGAGTAGTTGAATACGTACCTATACGAGGCCAAGGAACCAAGTAAAGAAGACAAGGAACTCAAGACGGATATGGGGTGGCGATGGGAAAACCGATGAGAGATTAAATGGGCAGAAGTCAAAATAAAAGTCAAACTACGTGAAGTAATGAAAACTGCAAATCCTGGTCACTAAACTGCGTTGAAGGGAACAAATTGGTAAGTATAGGAGTTAAGTTTCTTGAAGGAAGATAAAAGCAAAAACTAAGAATGATAGATATAGACACGAGATCTTTATAGAAAACCTTAGGACCAGAAATATTACTAAATAGAAAAAGATAGATTAGTTAAAGACGTGTACGAGGCCAGGGAAACAGGTAAACAAAAGAAGGACTCCAAAACGGATATGGGGTGACAAAGTTAAAATCGATGAGGGATTAAATGGGTAGAAATCAAAACAAAAGTCAAAGTACGTGGAGTAATGATAACTGCAGTAACATATAGAATCGAATCCTGACCACTGAACAGAGGAGATAGGAGCAAATTAACAAGTGTAGGAGTGAAGTTTCTTAAAGAAGGATAAAAGTGAAAACTAAGAATGATAGAATTAGAAACGAGATCTTTAGAGAAAACCTTAAAACAGTACATATTAGTGGAATAACCAAGTTACAATCGATGAGTGATTAAATGGGAAGAAGTCGAGAACTCTAGTACAGTGAGTCAAATATAGTGGTCGTGGTCGATTGCAACTTGTGCCCGATTTCCGTCAGGTAAACGAGTGCGCTGTGGAAACTTGCAATTTTTCCAATACACTCCTGACACTGACGCGCGTTCCTATATTTGACTCACTGTACAAACCAGAAAGAGACGTGGAGTTAATTTCAGAGAAAGAAATCTGAAACCTCGACTGCACCTCAACCTAACACACCGAATGGTAGACAAGATTGGATGAGCTAAGTAATTTTAGAGAAAAAACACGTTCCCTGGAAAGTTTTAATTACTTTAAATCGCACTACCGTTTGCTAACTTTTTCTTCTGTTGATGGAAACGTTAATGGAGTTTACGACTTTCTACGATCACAGCGATTTTTCGGCAAAAACCGTGCTCTACTTATGCATATCAATTTCCCCTACAATCATCTAATTTCCGATCTATTTTCCTCGGAAACCGTGCCGATACGTCGTCGCTTCGCGAACAAATAAACGCCACGAACGAAACGCAAATCGATACCGACCATTAAAACAGCCACCGTGCACCAGCATCGTCCGTCCGTCGCAGTAATTAATGACTGCATATAATAATTCCCATTCTCGCGCATTACGGATTTATCTGGTTTTAAGGCAGCAGATACTCGTTTAAATACCGTAATTAACGGATAGAAGAGACGAGCACAGCCCAGCACAACAGCAAATATGTAGTAGGTAACTAGTCCGTCTAATTTATCCTCGGCGTGTAGCGCAGAAACCGGAGGAAAATGACGATTTTGATCCGACGAAAAAGCCCCAATTAAAATCTACCTATCTCGGAATCGCTATCGCGATATATACATACCTCTCTCTACATATTTAATATCTACGTACGTACGTACGTAGGCAGTATGGCGATGGAATAATTGACGTTCAATTTCAAAAGCAGATGAAAAACGAAACGATCCCGGCAGTGGATGGTAGTAAAAAGGAAAAACGAAAATGAAACGTGGATATCTACGATTAGCGACGCTAGTAAAAGGAGGAAATGGAATTCGCGCGACTGTTATTTATTTAACTGCTTGTAAATACTGTTTTAAGCGCGATCGATTTGAACCTGCCTCTAATTACCGGAAGGATTTTCTAGGGTTTAATGAAATCGTAATGTTCATGTTAAGTCTCGGTGCTTTATTGCTTTTCCTTTTTAACTCTCAGTAGGTAATGCAGATTTAATGATCTTCGTGGTGGGATGGAAAAAGTTAATTTACTGTACCTAGTCCTTGCAATATCGAGAGTACTTTGAAGATGAAGAACTACTTATGTACGTTAGAGAAAAAGTACATTTAATTGGTATAAATTTTATAAATCGGAGAATTTGATTAAACACCTCTCTTCTTGTTCTTTCTCATTTTCTTCTTCGTACGCATAATGATCGTTAACATTCAAAGATGCGGCAGTTATTGCGGCAGTTACAGAACATCGTTTGTTGGGGGCAGAAATTATTTTCTGTATGTATATAAACCTCCGGATACTTCTGTCACCAATTTGGAGCTTTTATTTGAGAATCTCGAAATATTTTGTTTGTTGGTGACTTTAATCTTCCTGAATGTATTAACCCATCCACTACCTGTAGGAAAGTCTATCAATTCAATGATTTTTGCAATTTGTTCGATCTCATTTAATGATGTTGAACTCTAACCATAAACTGCTGGATCTACGTCTTTCGAATATACCCTGCTTCTTGTCTATTGAGCATGACGAGTTCGCTTTGGTTCCTGAAGACATTCACCATCCTAGCCTCTGTATTGATCTAGAATACTCTTGATCGTCTGGTCTTCATAACTATCCTTAAGCCAATAATCTGCGTTACTACAGGTTGGTTGAAAAGTTTTGAAAGCAAAAATGAAAGAATGTGCATTTTTTAATGGAATTAGGTTTTTTATTCAATATAATCTCCCTCAACTTCAACACACTTATTCCAACGATCTTCCAATAATTTTATACCAACTGTATAATGATTTTCCAAAAACTCTGCAAAATATTGTTCCACGGCTGCAATAGCTTCTCCAAGAAGAAATTCAAATTCCTGAAGATGTAATAGTCGGAGGGAGCCAAATCTGATGAATACGGTGGGTGTTCAAGCAATTCGTACTTTAATTCGTCCATTCAAAATTCTTGTGTGAACAAGTGCATTCTCTCAATGAAAAATGATTGTTTTCTTCCGTAAGCCGGGTCTGCTTTCACGTTTTTCTTTTATCCGACTGGTCCAAAAGATTGCAATCATATTCAGAGCTAATTGTTTGACCTCTTTTAAGATAATCAATCGAAGAAACCTCTTTTGCATCACAACAAACTGATACCATAACCATTTTTGCCGATCGTTCTCACTTGACTTGTTTTAGAGCTGAACAACCGGTTTCAGTCCACTATAAACGTTCTTGTTCTCGGTTAGGATCATGATGGTGGATCCAGGTCTCATCCATAGTTATAAAACGACGCACCGCTCTGCTTCATTCTGCTTAAACCCTACAAATTACGCTGAGAAATTTGTTATCGAATCAGTTTTCGTTGAATGCTTAACAAAAGCGGCACTAACTTTCCAAATAGCTTTTTCATATGTAATTCTTCGTGTAAAGTATGGAGTACTCGTTCCTCCGAGACGCCTACGGCATCAGCAATTTCACGCTTAGTCAAACTTCGATCTTTACTACCAATATCATAGACTTGCTCTAAGATTTCTGGTGTTGTTGTAGTTTTTGGACGTCCACTACGTGATTCATCTTGAACGCTTGTACGACCACGTTTAAACTCTAAAACGTACTGATTCGCGGTTGGAAATGAAGGAGCAGGTTCCTTTAACACTTTCGCCATATTTGTATGAATTTCTATTGCCGAGAAACCTTCCAAAACCAAAGAATTTTATCACCACACGATTTTCCATTCTAGTAGAATACACTGACACGTCAACTTCGAATGCCTTGTAAACAAAGAATAAATTTATAGATCGAAATGGACTTTCGTGTGAGTTCAAATGGAAGATAAAGTATTCAAGTGGCGTATAAATTTCGATTTCTGTACTGGTTAATAGGCGTCGCTTTCAAAACTTTTCAACCAAGCTGATTTTGATACCCTATATCGCGATCTGCGATGTATTGACTGGATGTTTCTATCGAATTATAGAGATGTAAATCTTGCCCTCAATGCTTCTTATACAACTCTGTATGGAGCCATCACTTGCTCCGTACCTCAAATTATTGGGCTCTTGGGTTCGGCTTAGATGGGATTATCCATCTTTCGGGCCAACAGGTAAAGGATTTCAGCTAGCATAGACGCCAACTACTTCATATGTCCATTATTTTCCGCAGATATGAATACAACGCACACATTTGTCACAGGTTGAGTGCAGCTGGTAACAGAGGAAACCACGTCAATATTATGGCAAGTTTGGGGATCGAAATCTGTTGCTATCGCGACCAAGATCTTTCGATTTCAACGTCTTTAAGGACAATGTACTTAAAAGTTGACCAACATAACTAACTTTTGTCCAACTCGAACAAGAAATTAGAACTATTTGGGATAAATTATACGATGTTGACTAGGCTGGTTTATCGATAACCAAACCGATTCAAAATCGAGATCCCTCAACATTATTATTTCTCCCTTATTTCTCAGTAACACTACAAACAATTACGAATAAAAGATTCTGAAAGATCTATGAAGAAGTAACCGAAAAGTGGGAAACAATACGAACGGCACAAGGAAAATGCTTGTAACATAAATGAAATAAAACGGGGAAAAGCAAGGTAAAGAAGATATTTTATCATTCAAGTTTAAAATGTTTGTTACTTAACAAGATTAAAACACTTGAGGTGGCAATGACGCCTGTTCGACTTCGACCTTAACAGACCTATTGTGGTCTAGTGACTGTGATGGTTGTAATATACAACTTATGGAGAGTGGACCATCTGCTGGTTTCTTTTTAAATTTCGTTATTTTGGCACGAATACCTTTTCTACGCTTAAAAGCAATACCCGAAACACAGTCAAATCATATCTTGGGGGTACAAAATGAATACGTCTATGTTTGAATAACGCTGATAAATATTGAAAGAGTTATTTTATTTCCAAAGTGAGTGCTGTGTCTTGCCGAAACAGTACGAATGTTGAAAAGATCTTTCGATCGAAATAACGCACCAATCGCGGACTTGCTGTATGCAAGTTTGCGAAGACAGATTGACATGATAATTGTAATGAAAACTAACACTTCAAGTGTTATAAAATACGTATATTTTCTTAGATTAATGCGTTTTAGCCGAGTATTCTAACGTTCCGCCCGCGCCGAATGACTTCTTAATACTAATTATACACCTTAAATTTGAGGAGTTTCTATATTCGAAAATAGCCGAGATAAATTCCCCGTAACTAATAATTATTACACATGGTCACAGTAAAAAGTGGGGTAAAAATGCATGTTGTAGAATTTTTAATGTTAGAAATTTGTCACTTCGGTTTATACGGTTATTGAAGATGCTTGCTTCGAGCTAGCGAAGCACGTGTCACCGATTTTATTATAAAAAGTTGTGTGGTGAGGAGTTTACCGATGTGATATTTGTGTCAATACCGGAGCTGTTAAACGAAAGTGCCTTTACGACATAAAGAACAATTGTAAATTTGAATACAACGAATGTTCTATTCAATGGATGGCTTAGGAATAATAATATTCCTTGGAAAGGGCCAGGCCTATTCTAACAATGACGACTAGACGATGTTATTGTGAAAATAATAAGCTAGGCGACATTTATATAGATTTTAATCCCGGCTTTTATCTCATAGGCGTCGTTAGAAATATTTGTCTAATTGAATATTGACTAAGGAATGTTGAATATTACAAGAATTAATCATTTAAATTTCAAATAAACAAGGCTTATGTATATATGCACCTACCACCGATAAGCGCCTGAATTTTTGAACCTCAACTACCTCAACAACAGAACATTAGCCCGCACTAGCCTGAGGAGAATTCTGCACAAAGGCCTTGGATTATTCCTTTGCAATGTCAAGCTCCAACTGACTCAGGAATCTAAGCAAAATGACCAACAACTTCATTATTGCCTCCCTATTTGAGCTGGAAATTGACGTCAATTTTGCGATTTTGCGATGAGGAGCACTTTCATCTCGGCGACGATGTGGACAAGCGAAATTGCCATATTTGGGGGTCAAGCAATCCACACTATATTCTCAGCGTGTGACTGTTGACTGTGATTTCTGGACTGGTGGCGATATTGGCCCATTTTTCATTGAAAATGAAGATTCCAACAACGTTGCAATCATGGGAGTAATCATGCCCCTACAGGGCATGAATGATTACTCACTGTCCTTTTTTTTTAGGTTTTGATCAGAAATTGGGGGATTCGACTCGGACCGGCCCAAGTTAAACCTGTACGACGCTACGTACCACGCGAGTCGTCCAACGGTCGATATTTTACGCCCTAAGTTAAATAATCGTGTAATCAGCTGTTTTTTGTTGTTTGTGACTCGGTCTCCGCGCAGCTGTGATTTGACGCCGTTGGACTTTTTTATGGGGACCGTTAAATATCAATGTTATGCTGACGATCCAGAAGCGATTCAGGCACTTCAGCAAAATATTAATGAAGTTATTCGTAAAATAGGCTGCTAAACCGTCGATAATGTACTTGGGTTAACGAAATGGGCCACCGCCAAGCCAGGCTGAGGTAGCAACTTGAACTAAATAATATTGCATAACTAATCGGAAGGTTTACTTTACTTCAATAAATCAATAAAAAGATTGTTCATTTTACAGCATTTTTAAAGGAAAACCCAGCCGATGGTCCACTCCTCATAAGTTACTATTTTTGCCTATTGCATTTCTGCCTGCGTTCATTACAGAATAAAACTGTTATTAATTTTCTTGAACGAAATCGGTACGTATGTATGTACGTTGTACATACACATATGTACTACGTACGTATCTGTAAGTCACGAATGCTTGTCCTCTCTAGAAGGAGGCACCGAGTCGTACAGAGATAATATAAATATTTCTCACGATCGTTCGGAACATGTGGCCCGGAATTTATCATACATAAATTCGATGCACATGTGGTCACACCATTCATTTCGTATAGTGGATGCGATATGAACCAAGGCGACGCTACGCGAGTTGGCATGCCTTTAAGACATCCAGTAATCGACCCCGTCGTCGGCGTACTCGTAAGGCCCGTTTCAGGTCGCTGTATTACGAACGTACATACGCTACATATACAAATATGTATTATGTGCACTATACGTTGCTGTAAACAATTAGCGTTTTTATCACTTTAGTATTCTGAGATGGCAAATATAAGTACCAATTTAACCCTCAATAACATTGGGGTGGTAACTGTTTTTGTAGCCAAAACTGTTACAGACAACGTTTCCCTGCAGTTCACGCTTTAATCGATAAAACAAAGAAAAATTGTGAAATGTCCTCAGCGAATCCTGGAATTTGACAAGTTGTGTCCAGGAATTCCGATATCATCACCATGAGATAGGAAACGTGGCTATCATATATATATATATATACATACATATACATATATACATATATGATAATGTAGATAATTGACGTTCGATGAGAAATGTTTTCGTGCGACTGAGAGAGAAAAGTTCAATTGAAAGGAATTTCAAAAAGAATCTTGCTGTGATGATTTAAAAGAAAATTGCCTTTTCATTGGGAAGTTGGAATAGTGACAATGGGAATATGTCCTGGGAATTAATGGCATTTCGACATTGAAAATGGGGCGAACCTGGCATCGAAACGTCTGTCACACTTTTTATCCTTGAATTTTTTAAAAATAAATTGACTATTCAGTCAGAGAATTATTGCACATATTCAACAGGCCTTTCTACCTATTCGGGTGTAAGCACGTTGATTTTGTCTATCCTTTCACTCTTTCCCTAGTTGCCTCTTCCCTTTTGATACCTCTCTTTTCCAGGACTACGCTGATTGTGTCGTCCCACGTTCCTTTGGTCTCCTCCTTCCTCTTTTTCCTTGCCACTTTGAATATGAGTTTTGGGATAAAAACTAAACCTTTATAAAAAAGTTGCTTGTATCGAAACCAATTGGAGTCAAAGAGAAATCCAGTAATCACTTAAGGTAAGATCAAAAACTTGAAATTATGTCGAGGTGTTGTTTTAAATCTGACTAACAATAAGTCCGATTGTTACATCAGCATCGTGTTACCTGTAATTTTCGACGTTAAACTAAAGGCAGATGTCATTTCGATAAAACGTTTATTGCTTTTCTGTAAACAAGGATGGTCACAAAACTCAAACATTTATCTGATTATTTTCTGAATAAGAAAAAAATAGAAATGATATTTTTAATACAATAATTCAATTTTTAATTGTACCGTCATTCCATATACTCCGCTCCACATCCAGCGCAATCTTCAAGTCTTTTTCTAAATGGTTTGTAAACGTTTTTCAACATTTCAACATTAATTCCCATCATTTCCCATTGGTGTCCTGTACACCTTTTTGCTTTAAGTAACCACAAAGAAAGAAATCAACGGGAGTTAAACCCGGTGTATTAGTTCATGTCCTCAAATCCATCTACCAGAATAATGTAAATTTAAGAATTCTCTAACAATCAAGGTACCGTGAGCTGGATACCTATCTTGTTGATACGTCGCAATTCTTCTTGCTTTAGTGATGGCAATACAAATTTCTGAAATATTTCCAAGTTTTTGTGTAGATTTAAAGTTCCATTCCGAAAATTAGGACCAACGATCCTGTTAAACAACATTCCGCACCAAACATTGACTTTTTGATATCGCTGACTTCTGGCATTAATTCTACAATTTGGATTATCCTTTAACCAATATCTACAATTTTGTGAGGAAACAGCACCATTTCTCGAAATCGTTGCTTCATGACTAAATATTAAACTTTGTTAAAATAGACGATGTTCCATAGTGTGATGAATTTTATTCGCTTCATAAATTGTTTGCAATAATGTATGGCTAACATTGAGTTGAGTTGCTTGTTAGCGTAAAGAACTCCCAGCATGTAGTACAACTAATTCGATAACCATAATGATCACAGTATTCTATGCTTTGCCAGGCTTCTTTTTCGTCAGCAACGGATCCCGTTTCATCAAACTTTTTCATTAATTTCTTTACAGCTGTTCTGTTGACACTTACATTCGGGTATTTTTCATGAAATAACTGTATTGCATATATGTACGAGACTTCTCATATACCATAACATGTCATCAGATAGATTCGCTGCTCTCACATCAAATTTCTTTTCAGGTTAGGCTCGCTGAATCGTCAGTAAATGTTGTAGATTAACGAGTAATAAACGGGTAACACTATACTAATGTAACATTCGGATTTAGTGATATTTAAAATCAACAACTCGACGTAGTTTCAGAAGGTAGTACAGGCAGAATTTCTTACAAAGCATAAGTTTTACTCCTAAAAATCACATTAAGAAATTTTCCCTATAGGATACCTCATCACTTTACACACCAGATGCATATGTATCGTGGCATATGTTCTTATCTTTTAAATATCCTGTCCCGTATCACTTTTAGATCAATTGAACAACAAATTGGGAGTTAATGGCTATATTTTTACGATGTACTGAAATACTAGCCGCTAACTCCCAGTTTGTTGTTCAATTGACCTTAAAAATGATAGAGGAGAGGATATTTATAAAATACAAATTTTTGGTGATAAACACCGAAATTGATTAGAATCAATCGTAGAAAGCTTGCTCATGCTCCGATTTACGACAGATTCCGAGATTGCCATTCTACATTATTTCCGCAGGAAGTAACATGTTTTCACTTCATATTTATTACTATTAGGAAATATCCGCCGCTTCTTGTAACGCCATTAAGTTTCCGGTTAAAGTACATAACGTACATATTTATGCGAATAAAGATTACCATCATTTAATATTAGTAATACAAGCTCACTTGCTCCCATTTGTAACGCCTACGTATTCGTCCCGCTTTAGCCAATTCTATTAGTAGTATATAAGGTTCGAAAACGCGCCTCTTGTTCGCTGAAAGAACAATGTACATACAGCGAACAACACACGCGTTTGTCGAAAGAAGGCGATAGATTTATACGAGTTTGATATATGTGACGCAGCACAAATATGTCAAAGTCGCCTTCTTGCGACAAGCGCGTGCCTTGTTCGCTGTATATAGACTGTTCTTTTTGGTGAACAAGACGCCCGTTTGTCGAAGCTTAGTAATATATTGTAAGGGGTGGTGCTTTTCCTAATGTCATTGCAAAGTACTGTCTATTTCTCAAGATTAGAGAATTCCCTCGACAAAAGGAAAAATATCTCCGTCTTTGTTTTCAACAGACAATTCTCGAACCGAATCGTCAACGATTATTCGTTATGATGCGACTCGCATTATTCACTTTACTTTTAAGATCCTCTCCTACGAAAGGTGTGACGATACTTCCGCCTTGTTAAGGGGGTTACGGACGATAATTTAGAAAAAATATCCCTCGCGGCGTATCATCAAAAGGGCATTAGGTCTTTTTAAGTGTGACCGCATGGCCGAAGGGTGACAATTATTAGCAAGGGTTATAATATAAATGTAACGGTTCGAAGGAGCGCCGAAAAGGATCGTTATTCCGTGAAAAATATAGGGTGTTAACTGCGTGTTAGGTCATCATCATCCCTTTTCCGTATCTACCGTTTTCCTTTTCGATTCCGTAACGAGTTACGATACGTTGTCGCCTCTTCAAATTACTGCTGACGAGCGGTAGTAATGGTATGAAAGGCGTCTTTTCTATATTTCTTCATATTGTTTTGTGTACGGTGTACGAAAATCGATTTTCAAGGAATGTAGCTACTATCTTATAAATTTAATTACATAAGAAAGGAACGAAATTTTTTCCTAGTAATCCTCATATCTAGCGAGAATCTTCCCGGAGACTTTTAAGAGGAGTTCGAAGAGCTCATTACACACTTCCACCGCATCCTGATACGTACGCGCGTGTACGACCGCACATACACACGTCGAAAGGAACATTACGGAGTAAAATTAAAAAATAAAACAAAACGGAACGACACGAACGACATCACCACAAAGCGTACAAATACACACACACGAAGAAGAAGAAGAATAAGATAAGTCGGAGGGGAAAGAGACGTATCTTGAAACGAAAAGCACATGTCTTCTGATGATAAAAAAATTCCAAACCACATGTCTACATAGACACGTCCCTACATACACATACACGCGCACGATACATATCAAAACGTATGCGTCTTCTTACACGTACTATGTACTTCACTCTCCTCATCGGAGTACCCTAGATGTATTTTTTTGTCCGTCTTAATATTAATAACTTAAACACTTGTCGTCGTGTATGCGTGTGTGTATGTACGTACTCGTTCGATTTCCCGAAAAGAAAGCCACGAAATCCATTTCAAGCGGAGAAGTATGCACGTTACACATACGCACAACTACACATCATCAATTTATGTACATATACAAACGCGTATCGGTCCATTAGTATCTCGACATAAACATGTTTGCGCGTATTTCTGTATGTGGAAGTAAATTGTTAATGTCAGTTGCTATTTTAGATTGTGTTCGGACAGCTCTGGTTCGTTAAGCGCAGTTTTTACGCGTCGTGAGCGAGCTAATATCGTTCCGCGCGTTTTAAAAATAGATTTCATTCAAATATGCTTGTATATGTATATATGTACGTATTTAAAACATGGAACAGATAGCAATGAATCCAGATGATGAAACGAACTGGGAGTTTTTGTCACTTTTAGGTGACACACGACAAATTGGAAAAGGATCAATCTTATTGCGATTTGGCGATAAGAAATTATCCGACCGTAGAAAATTCCTGACACCACCGTCAAAAATGGAAATGTCTTTGGTGTTTTGAGGAGGAAAAATCGTTCAAAATGCCGTCGTAAGAATTTTCTTGACAATAACAGATACATATAAGACGCTTTTGCGCGCTCGGCGTAAAGCAAGACTGTAGGGGACAAAACTTTCAAAAGTTTCTTTCCAACTTGTGGTTTTCCGAAATAAGTCTCTTATTTGTCAAATTTACCATTCAAACATATACAACTAATGAAATCCCTACAGTGAGACAAATGTCAACTTCCCAAAGACATGAATTTAGATACATTACGAAATGGCAGGGAACGAGTTTTTAGGGACTCGCCTTTAACAACAACGTGTTCATTCTAATCCAAACTTGGATTTTGGTCAAAAAGTTTAAAAAGTGGGAAAATTTGGGAAGGAGAAAGTATTGAGCTTCTAATTTATTTTTTTCAAAAAGATCTGGAGTTTCTACTCTGATCTTTATCAATGAACGTTTACTTGAATAACTTTATGGACTCCTTCCTTATCCAGGACTTGACAGGGTAGGTGTAAAACAGGTGGTGCCTTTAATATATAGCTCTTTGGATTTATTTAACCCACTCTCTCTCTCCCGTCGACTAGCTGGCAGACACCCTCAGTGACAGCAAACTTCCTTCCTGGGGCGAAATCTGTAAGCTTTCTATTGCGAATTTAAAAATTAAGATTTCTCACTTCCGGAATTGAGTTCACTCTTTAGTACTTAGGTACGGTGGCGCTAATACACGACGTGACAGATGGTGGTATAGTATTCGGTAAGATACGGCTTGAACATGCCAGCGTCGTTTTTAGCGAAACACGCGTCAGCAGATTTAATTAAATAATTGCGTGATGAGCAGTTTTCCGATGGAATCTTCATCAAAGATTGAAAACGTTGAATGATCTCAAACGTTCATGCTCCCTACTCAAGTTCCTTGAAACATAAGCTAATTTTAGAAATCTATTCTTAACACCTAGTTGATGTCTCTATCGAGCCGATTTTATTCAAACAAAAAATAATTAGAAACTCTAAAGTCAACGGATGAAGGATGCAGAATTCGAAAAATTTTTCGATTTTGAACGACAATCCCCAGCAACTTTACCCTGTATCAAACGAATCCATCCATAATCAGTAGAACCGGGACAAATGACGAAATATCCAGAGATGCAAGCTATCAGATTTAAGTTTCCTGAAATCTTTCAGCACAACAAGGAACGATGGGAAACCGTAGAAGGGGCTGATCAAGGAAAAGATGGATTAAACCGGTGGAGAGCCTTGGCAGAGCAAGAGGAAAGGAAACAAAATTAATAGATTAGCTCTAGATAGCGAAAAATTGACTCAAGAAAACAGCGATAAACAATCTGATACGCTAACCAACGTAAATGAGTTTTACCCGAGAAAAAATATAAAAAGGAATTCTTTATGCATTTAGCAATCTTCGTCATCTTAAAATTTTGATCCTTACAAGTGTTGAAATCACCGAAAACATTATATTTCATTGAAAACTAGATGTCAGGAGAAACCTTAAGATGAAACAGATACTAACGAAAATAGAGGAAAGACAACTAGAATGCTTCGGACACACTTACACAATTCCAGACGGAAGGTTAACTAGGACGGTATACTTGGCACGAGTGCAGGGTTCTAACAGAAGGGGAAGACCAAGAAAGACATGGCGGGAGCCTGTGCAGCAAGAGACACATGAAAGAGAAATACGACGGGAGCAAATCAAAATCTTATCAAAGAATAGAAAAACATGGAAAGAGATGGTAGGCTCAACTCGCCTTTACAGTCTTACACCGCACGGTAGGAAGACTCAGGATTAAGTAAGTAAGTAAAAGTAGATGGCATGTAGTCGAAGTCCCCTAATTGTAAGTCGAAGTTATTTCTGCCGTTTCAAATTGTTCAGTTTAATGGTAAATTCGAGTTAGAAAAAGTTATTAGAATTGCAATCTAACCTCCTCGACTTAAAGAGAAATTGGCGTTATGGAAGTGTCGATTTCGAGAGGTTCGACTGTACTTACTTCAACTTCTGAAGAATCAAATTTCTTGAAACGGAGGCAAACTCTAATGGAGTAATCCCAATATCTAGCAGTACCCGATTTTAATGAAAGCTTCATAGAAAAATGATTTACCTCAATACTTAAAGGATGAACGACGAAGATGCAGGAAAACTATTGAAGATACAAATTTCCTCAGACGAAAGCATCCAAGTAAGTAATCTTTAACATATTTCGTTTAAACTACTTTATGCCATTCCATATTGTTTGACTTAGAGATAGTTCGGGTTAGAGACAGGTATTAAGATTGCATTCGAACCTTCCAGTCAAAATTCGCGTTATGCGAGTGTCGTTTTCGAAAGGTTTGACTCTATTAGGATTTCTTACTCCAACTACTGAAGAGTCAAATTTCTTCAAATATAAGCAAACTCTAAAGAAATAATCCTCACATCTAGCAAGAGCCGATTTTAATGAAACTTTCATAGAAAACTATTGTAGCACAACACTTAAAGAATAAATGATGACAAAATTGGAAAACGTACGAAGATTCAAATTTCTTAAGACGAAAGCGTCCAAGCAAATAATTTTTAACCTATTTCGTTAGAGCTACTTGACATACAGTCGAAGCCCCCTAACTTATACCATTCCAAATTGTTCGACCTAGGGAAAGTTCGAGTTAGAAACAGTTATTAAAATTGTATTCTAGCTTTCCAGTTAAATGCAAAATTTGACTTAAAGAGAAATGGGCGTTATGGAAGTGTCGATTTCAGATTCCAACTTCTGAAGAGTCAAATTTCTTGAAATATAAAGAAATCCTGAAGAAGTAATCCCAACACCAGCAAGACCCGATTTTAGTAAAACTTTCATGGAAAAATATTTTCGCCCAACAATTAAAGCATAAACGATGGAGACGAAGAACATCTGGAGATTCAAATTTCTTAAGACGAAAGCATCCAATCTTTAACACATTTCGTTAAAACTACTTAACTTACAATCAAAATTCCCTATCTGTAGGTCGAGCTTATGTCATTCCAAATACTTCAACTTAGCGCCAGTTCGGGTTAGAGATAGATATTAAAATTGCATTCTAGACTTCCAGCCAACTGAAAAATTCGACTTAAAGAAATATACGACTTATGGGGCGTCAACTTGGAAAGGTTCGATTGTATTTGAAACTCCTGAAGAGTCAAATTTCTTCAAAGATAAGCAAACTCTAATGAAGTAATCCCCACATCCAACACCAGTCGATTTTTATAAAATTTTCTTAGAAAAATGTTTTTCCTGAACACTCAAAGGATAAAGGATTGCGAATTTGAGAAACTTTTGACGATTCAAATTTCTTAAGACGAAAGCATCCAAGCAAGAAGTAATCTTCAACATATTTCGTTAAAACTACTTGACCTACAGTCGAAGTCACCTAACAGGAAGTCGAACTTATGCCATTCCAAATCGTTGGACTTAGAGACAGTTCGACTTAGAAACGATTATTAAGATTGCAATCCAGCCTTCCCGTCAACTGCAAAATTCGACTTAGAGAGAAATTCGCGTTACGCGAGTGTCAATTTCGAGAGGCTCGACTGTATGTGGATCTCTTTATCTAACTTCTGGAAAGTCAAATTTCTTGAAATGGAACCAAACTGTTAGGAAATAATACCAACATCCAACAGGACCCGATTTGAATGAGACTTTCATAGAAAAATGTTTTAGCGCAACACTAAAGAGATAAACGACCGAAACATTGCAAAACTTTTGAAGATTTAAAGTTCTTAAGACGAAAAGATCCAAGCGAGTAATTTTTAACGCATTTCGTTAATTTCATTTCATCTATTTACATCGATATAATATAATAATAATTGATTTTAGTCAAATAGAGCAGAAAACCAAGTTTGAGAGTCGAAGCCCCCAATTATAAGTCGAACTTATATCTTCCATTCCAAATTATTTGACTTAGGAACAGTTCCGGTTAGAAATAGTGATTAAAATGACATTCCACCCTTCTAGTAAACTGCAAAATTCGATTTAAAGAGAAATTCGAGTTATGCGAGTGTCGATTGTATTTCGATGTTTTACTCCAACTTTCGAAGAGTCAAATTTCTTGCAATTGAACCAAACTCTGAAGAAGTAATCTCAACATCCAGCAAGAGGCGATTTTAGCATAACATTCTTAGAAAAACATTTTTATTTATAATTACTAAATGTACGGCAATTCTATTGTATGTTTACGAATGCGGTTGCCATTGTATGAACGCATTGTAGTTGGGATGGCGTTTTGAACGAATTCATGTTCCCTATCCCATAAACGTTAAATTTTATCTTAAATTTATCAGATTTCGTTTAATTATCTCGGGGTCTCCTCTCGAATGTCAAATAAGAAGAAAAGACGCAAATGCATTAAATATATTGTTATTTATGTACTAATTAATTATATATATATCGGAGGCTCAAATTAAGAGTCATTGAAAACCGCACAAAGAGAGCCCTTTCTGTCGATCGGGCAACCGTTAACGACCATCGTGACACCCAATTTCTTCACTCCATTCACGATACGCAGCTCCCACATTTTTCTCGGTCAAATTCCATTCTATTTCGCGTCACGCCGTTAGATCCAATTAAAAAATAGCGTGTCGTTATAGTTTTCGATTAATGCACGATTTAACAATCGATTGTCGTCATTTGTATGTAAATGGATGACAATACGGACGATTTCTCGGTATGTAAATGCAAAATAATGGACGAACAAAACTCTTATTCAAGATCTACCTACCTACCAAACGAGATACATAATTGATTTGGCATCTTTTCAAGTGCTAATTTGTGTTAGTAATTTCGTATAATGAGCGGATGTTTTTCTTTGTTATACGCTGAAGAAATGATTACAGTTAGGATTTTCATAATAATCAGATTGATACCTATTATATCGATAATTTTAGTAATTGGATCGAAGAGAATTTTGCTGATTTCAATTAATTAGTTGCGAGTTTAACATATATTTCCTGTTTTTGATTTCTTCTTTACGTAAATTTTATGAAAGCGGAAACGTATAATCTAGAAAGTTGACCGAAATATTCGGGCGAAAGAATGACATAAATTTGATCAACTTGGTTGGGCCGCTGTAGACGTCGTTAATTTTTGATCGTTTTGAAATTGCGAAAAGCTGTGATAAAGTACACCGTGTTGACAGTTTGCCAGCTCTTATTACTTAAATTGGATACGTATCAATTTGGTGCTACCTAAATTTGTACACATCATCCCTTTCAAGGGCAGAGCCACGTATAGTGGTACCCTATTTCTTCCTTCACTTTTTCGTTTATCAATTATTCACTTCACTCAACACTCAACATCGCTCTAATGTATTTCCATGGAATCGTAGATACTTATGATACACATTTTTAAGTTTAAAACTTGGAGCATTGGTTGATCTAATTATTTATAAACAATTTACGATGAGAAATCTTTGGTTTTTCAAATAAAATACGCTCCCAGAGTCACTTTCAGAATAATTTGACTAGAATCACGTACATAGAGGTTTATGGGATCGCTGACCATAAATCCGGCATAATATTTGCGAAATTCAAAATGGCGCATTCGTTTAAGATTTTACAACAACTCCGCTTTTTATCAAGGGAAATATAAGTTAATTTCAAAAATACTTACTTTTAGAAGACGACTGGATACTCAAACTATCAGCTCCTTTCCAATAAATCCTTTATCACCTGCAACGACAGGAAAAAAGGAACTGTCACATGTTTTCCCTCGCCATCGCGGAAACGGTAAATAAAACAGATGTGCTCAAATTGATTACTTACCACTTTGCCACGCGAAATTAGCGACGATTCTTCGCGCTGTAATTCTCTGACGACGGCTCTGTAGGGCACTCGGTTAATTGTAACGAATCTAAGAAAAAGAAATCGTTGGTTAGCCTCCACACATTTCTAATTTGAGGTTTCGATCACTTACTTGACTTACCCGCGTCCACCGCACGATAAATCCCGGAAGGCGCCCCTAACACAATTTACGCCAGCACTCATCTGCATATGGAAAAATGAAACAAAAATTTAAAAATCTATTGGAATTGCCGAAAGTCCAGTCCTGAAGCAGATACATGGATTTTGCATGTCTCTAGTTATTATCTAGTTTCTGTGCCCAATATTCGAGTTGTAAATTATATTCCATTTCGCATATTTCCATTAATTACATAATTACGTAATTAAAGAATGGACATTGCTTGCCTGAAGAAATAAGTATCTCCCGTACAGAATACCAACGATTTGGATATAACTCAATAACCAGCGGTAAAGAAGTGTCCACTACCTAATTACAAAGATTAGGTGATCACTGAAAACATGAGAAATCCATGTATTCGATCTATCATAATATAATCTGGGACTAGAAAATTGTGCTTGCCAGATACAGAGCCTGACATGTAATTTCCAATGCAATTTTTTATAGCTATAACCTGCAAGAAATTTCTTAAGCTTAAAAGTAAACCTAAGGACGAAGGAAACCGTCACCAAACTGGAGCAATTCCAACTCCAACTCCAATTCCAAACTTTCGACAGCTTTTCAGATCAGAATTTTGCCCTTTGCAGGATGCACGAGGATAGGCTACCGGAGCAGATCATGAAATAAACCCCGGTTAGTGGACGAGAAAGAGGAAGATTACAGTTTAGTTGGGAAGAAGGATTTGACGGAGAAATGAGAGTCAGAGAACTAGAAGAGGATGAACGGAGGGTAATGGCAACTGAGTATCGGAAGACGTAGGAAATCGGTGCAACGTTTTCAC
Source organism: Chrysina gloriosa (assembly GCA_038088585.1). Lineage (NCBI taxonomy): Eukaryota > Metazoa > Arthropoda > Insecta > Coleoptera > Scarabaeidae > Chrysina > Chrysina gloriosa. The sequence goes on along the minus strand of CM076095.1, from coordinate 28,721,245 downwards.
AACTAGGTTATCACCATCGAGAAAAATTTAACTTCCAATAAATCCACATGACCGCTTTTCGATTTTTGTCGCATTTAATTGTTGGATCTGTGGATCTAGTGACCGTAAAGCTTTTCCTGTTCTGACTATTTGGAAGAAAAAGAGAGAGACTTTACTTATGTTATGACTTCAGTTTACCTCCATTATGATTTTACCTTTGAACTTTCCCATTTCGATCCGTTTTAATAAATGGGCTCTATAACTTTCATCATCGATCTTTGTTGATTCCGAACTTTCCTAGCAAATGAGTTTCATGTCTTTGATTTTCTTTAAGCAATTCAATACTCTAAATGTAATTTCTCTCACATTAGAAAATGATATTTCAAATGATTTTATTCATAAATGAGTGTTCACTATCAAGGGAGGGTTGATTTCCAAGGAATTTGGACGACAATCTCCCACTTTTTGTGAATTAAATTGTTGGCACTTTCTACTACGAATCCGTTGACCATTGAGCTGTTCCTATTATGGCAAGTTTGAGTGTTGGGACTTCCTGCTGTAAATCCATTGACCACGGAGCTTTTCCCATTATGGCAACTTTGATTGTTGGTACTTTCTGTTGACAGTCCGTGGAAAATAGAACTTTTCCCAGTATGACAACTTTGAAAAACTAACATTAAGACTTTTACCGTTAATGTTGATTAGTTCTAAAAAGTAAGCTTCAGAACTTCTACCTTCCAGATTGTTGGCGTCATTGTCAAATAAGCCTTGCGGTTTCTTATTTCCTTTAATTCCATTTTTTCCATTTTCCAATTGAGTAGTCAAAGTCAAATTTTTCTCACATAAAAAATGAAAAAAATTATGCTTCGATTACGGGTTTCAATGAAATATTTCTTATTGACAATAATTTCATTCATAAATAAGTCATCGGCATCAAGGGAAGTCTTGCTTTTAAGAAATTTTGACGACTACTTCTCAATTTTGCTGCATTTGATTGTTAGCACTTTCTGCTATGAATCCGTTACACATAGAGCTTTTTGCATGTTGGCAACTTTGATTCTTCACACTTTCTGCTCGAATCTCTAGACCATAATGTTTCTCCCATTTTGGAAACTTTGATTGTTGATACTTCCTACTGAGAATTCATTGACCATAGTGCTTTTTCCATTTTGGCAACTTTGATTTTTGATATGTTTTGCTCTGAATTTAAATGTTATTTGTACCACAGAACAAACTTATTATTATTATGACTATTATTATTATTAATTCCTTGGACCATAGAGCTGTTCCCATTTTGGTAACTTTAAAAAGCGAACATTATGACTTTTACCGTCAATCCTTTTTATTTTGTCCCATTCTAGCAAATAAGCTCTAAAAATTCTACATTCGAACTTTGTTGATTTTGAGTGTTCTTTTGTCAGCTGTTGAAGTTCCCTAAGGTCGTTTTGTTGAGAGTTATTTGAATTTTCCTTATCTCTTTCCTGAAATTTCAACTCCTTCATTCTCAAAATAATGCTCACCGTCAATGGCATCAAAGGAATCTATAATACCACCAATAATCAGAGGGTTACCCAAATTGGGGGTTGAGTCCGCTTATACCAGAAATGCAATTCTTTCATTCTCGTGCATTCTCTTAAATTTAAGTCAAAACCTCAGGATGAAGGAAATGAAAAGAGATGTGCAATAAGAATGAGGCTGAAGAGACTAATGAATAACGTGACGAAGAAGAAGATACCAAAGTTAAAACGAATAAATATTATAAAGGAAATTGGTAACAGGAAAGGATGGGGTTTAAGAAAAATGAAAATAATGGCGTCTGGCAGAAAAGAATAGAGGAAATGAATTCCAAACAAGGAGAAGAATATTTTGTTAGAACAATTGAGGATAAATCCAAGAAACTAATTACAATTAATATTTTCATATACCATCTTCGTATCGAATCTACACCCTCCTTCACTTAACAACCCTAAGATTTCGTCGCCTATGAAGATATTCTACTTCTACTAAAGAATAGCAAGAGATAAACATCCTATACGCTTCTAGTCCAGCCTCACAAAGCCTAAACCCATCTGAATAGCACGCTCTCCGTCTCATTAGCTCTTTCGCTGCAACAATTACCGACAATAGCTATCCCGAGCTGGTCGCGCAGCTCCCTGCGGATGACTTTAACATCTCTCCTTTCTCGCGTAACATCATTAATTATATCGAACGGGGTGGGGCGCATAACACGGCAACCGCCGCATTATTATCATAACCCGCTGCAGCCGCCGCCGCCAACGGGCGGAGGCGCTAGCCCGTCTATATAGCGGGGTGCTAGCTATTCATAATGAAGTATTGTCGACCGCTCCTCCGAGAGCCTCTATTGTTGAAAGTGTCGCCAAGATGTGTTGATATTTCGCCGACGAATAATTAATATCTTCATTGATAAATGCGGTGCGATAATAAGGGGGTGTGTAGAATGGGTTAGGACGTGGATTTTGGAGTGGGAGACGGGAGATTTGAGAAACGGACCTAGAATGAAATTGTAATCCTTCCTGAGATAAAAAAGGGATTTCGATGAACAAACCATCTTCAATAGTCAATTTGCTAGAGAAATTGCGTCATATTTCGTGTGAAGGGAAAAGGAAGTACAGGAAGATAAACATCAATTCTTCGACGATTTTGTGTATGGGGTATGCTGCTGGGCTCAACGTTAGGACCTATACACAAATATACAGGGTTAGTTAAAACTATGGAGACGGCCATTTATTGGCGTTAATATTCGGTTTAGGAAATTATGTTCAATACGAAAGTTTTTTATGAAATTTCTATCTACATTTTTTAATTTTTTTCTTCAATTATTTTGGGAAATGGTTGATTTTGCCCTACGATTCCATAGAGAATTTTTTTCTCCTTACAATAATTTTTTTTAATTTATTTAATAACATTTTTACAAGAAAACATTGGTTCAAGTATTTAATAAATGTTAAACACATCTAACCAGGAGAAGGTAAGGTAATCGGATTTTTGAAATTATACCTAATTGTGCTACGCTCTATCCACATGAAAACAACGAACATCTTCCTAGTAACGGTATCTGGTTCTAGCAAGATGGCGTCACACCGCATTATTGTTTAAATGTTCGTCAATATCTGGCAGACGAGGATACATTGAGTCGCCAGCTCTTTCGCCTGATTTAAGCCCTTTATATTGGGGGAGCGGGGGAGAGTGAGGAAGGGGGGATATGTACAAGATAAAGTTTACAAAGATAAGCCGAATGACATCGAGCATTTAAAAATCCGAATTACCAGGATGATACAAGCTATTCCCCGTGAGCTTTTAGGGAATTCCCTTCGGGTTTTGTAAATCGATTGGGTCATTGTCAAATTACAAATGGAGCACAATGTCAGCACTTAATTTAATTTACTTTTTAATGATAAGATTGTAACCAATAACTTTATTGCAAATAATTTTGTCTATCTCACATGTACCTAACATTTATTAAATACTTGAACCGATGTTTTCTTGTAAAAATGTTATCAAATAATTTTTAAAAAATACTATTCTAGTAAGAGAAAAAATCTCTATCGAACGGTAGAGTAAAATTAACAAGTTCACATTTAAAAAAATACGCGGGCAGGGGTAACTCAAAAATAATTGAATAAAAAGAAAGCGTTCTAAAATGTAGATAGGAATTTCATAGAAAACTTTTGTATTGAACATAGTTTCCTAAACTGAATATTAACAGCAATAAATCGCCGTCTGCATACTTTGAACTAACCCTGTATATGCAAGCACAAGGTTCAGTTTACTTCTGAAAGAACAGTAGTCATTGACCTTATCTCAAAATAGACAGACAGAAGATACGATCATCCGATCAAGAAGAAATACCACGATTTTTTCCGCATTTTGAAGATTTACAGGGTGAATTTATACCAGAATGGTAGATGTAAATGCCATTTAAGGTGTTCTGAAATATATGATTTTCACGAAGTCGTAGATAAACAATGTCCTCCAAACGTCCCTGCAATCACCTTCATCGATAATATGTGTAGGTAAGTTAACTTTATGCAGGGATCATCTTGTGCAATGGGAAAGGTTGCGGGTCTTAAAAAATCAATCGAACCTAAAGAACTCCTTGTATAATTTATGACAATTAAAGAGCTTTGCAAAATTCCGGTTTCATAGTGTTCTTCTTATAAATATTGGATAGAAAGGGCATTTGGGCTGGACATCTATCCATAAGTATATCATCTTGCGGTATAGTCCATAACTGTTTCCTCATTTGCTTTTGATTTTTTTCATTACCTCACCTGCTAATTTCAATTCTTTCGTTTTCCAAGTTTAAATTGAAAAAGCGCTACGAGAAAAAGCACAAGATCGAAATTTCTAACTCCACCCCTGTGGAACGCCTGATATAACTTAATAACAACAATCGGATTCGTTCCTAATTAAAATCGTAAATTTCCTCATTAGCAACGGCGGCATCCATTTAATTCCATATTCAGGTCGGACGACCGTCCTCTCTGTTTTCCTATTAGATTTCGCCCGTCCCGTTCGGACAAACGAAAACTGACCCTAATGATAATCTTTCTAATTGCTTTTCCCGTTCCTTTTCGTCTAATTGCCATGGGGAAAAGAGAATGAGACAGAGAGAGAGAGAGAGAGAGAGAGAAAGAGAGAGAGAGAAAGAGAGAGAGCGATGTGGCGGTGAACGAAGCGCGACGATAGGAATAATGAAATTACAAGGATGTTGAAGACGGAAGGAAGGAGGGAGAGAGAGACAGAGGGACGACCAGATATCTACGCGCAGATTAAACGTTTGTTCCTCGCTCGGCTTGCAGTTGCTGGTATTGCATTTTGTCGCTACGAAAATAGGATGATGGAACGAGTGGAATGGATTGTGTTGATGAGTGGAAGCTTTTCGAAAAGTTTTCTCGAAAAGGCAAAACGAAGCCAAGGTCTCAGCAGGGGTTAGAGGTATCTGATTGGGGATAGGATATGATTTTGAAGATTCCTCGATCGTGGTTCTTAGTAGTAAGAAAGTACGTATCAGCAATGTCCTCATCTCTTTCAAGCGCATGTGAATCTGATAACCTTTTTCAGTACTTCCGTCTAATGACTACAGTTTGTTAAAAAGGTGGTGCCGGCAGTGGCGCACCGCATGAAAGTAAGTGCGTAATAGACGATATTAGTGAAAAATAATATTATCATGTTTTACTGGCGTCTTGATGTCCACTGTGGGAATAGGCAACTGCCCTGGTAAACTGCTTCGAATTGCAACATCAACAACGTTTCCATCGTCGATTCATTCAGACGTCGACGGTGTTGTGAATACGTTGTCGTATACTTTGAAAATGATCGAGAAACGGTGAGACAGTTGTAAAGTTATCGACGAAAATATGAAATGTGGGGTAAAAATGTACCCCACGAATGAACATTCCTTTACTATACCTTGAACACGTGACGAATTGTATCGTAATTTCACAGATTTAGGCAACTTCCATGTGAGAACGTACTCAGCCCAAAATAGACGATATTATTCATTAGATAAAATGAAAATAGATAAAGTCAGAAATAATGCAATCAGAGGAAACAGGGCAAAAATACCACACAAGACGGAATAGAGGATCAGTTCAGATGGTTGGGGCACGTAATGAGTAGTAGTAGTAGTACGCATACAACATACTGACTAGTCGTAACTTATTTCGGAATTGCATGCCGTTACCGCTGTTTGCCCACACTATTAATGAGAATGGGAGGAGATAGGATGGCGAGAAAAGTGTTTGAAGTCAAATCAATCAAGAGAAAACAGAGGGAAGAAGCTAGAAACAGCTGGACGGAGGAAGTGCTTGAAGCAGCCGAAAGAAGAAACATAACCTGGAGCGAGATTAGAAGGAAAATACAGGGTAGAAAGGCATGGAGAGAAGCATGGAAAGGAATCCCGACTTAGAAACTCAAACCCAACATACCCGACACCCGAAAGAGTAAAAGGGTTAGGATTAGGATAGGATAAGAGAAGATTCTTTTTCCCTTTTTCTCCAAATATGACGTTTCTGTTCTGCCTTTATGTTTTTCATGGTTGGCGATAGATAAGTAGGGATATTTAGGCAGTTTCAGTTTAGCAACATCTAGTCATAAAGTAGTAGTAAACAGTGGTAAGAAACGTGTGTTTCTTAGAATGGTTATTGAATTATAAATGGTTAAAAGGAGTAAGTACAATTAGAACAAGTACAAAACAAAGCAGTGGGCGTATCATTTAAATAGTTTCTTTCCTCCATTCTTTTCCTTGATTTTCTTGATTTCTTTTTCGTCCTTGATAAATCTCATCTCATCTCACTTCTTCTTATCCTTCTGCAGAGAATTGAGTTCCTTTCCATGTTTTTTTTTGAATTACATTTTCTTACACCTACACACCTTTACACCTACACCTACTTTATATCTTCCCCGGCAGTTAGAACAGTTGAAAACTGGAAGGAGAAGGGAGCGCAAGATGGAGCTGGGTTACCATAAGTTGTATTTAAATGAAGAAAAAAATTTCAGAATGAACGTTTGGACAAGTTTTTGATTAGTAATTATTAGATCGCAGGAATCTAAGCGCACCATGTGACGTACGATTAGATTCGTGGGACTTCTGCATGTTCTTCATGAGTAAGATTGAATATACATCTCTGATTTGGTATCCTTTATTTGCTTGCGATTCCTTGTCAATAGATCGGGTTCATCGCAAATTTCTAAAATTTCTATCATTTAAAATCGATGGAATATATCCAGCGAGGGGTACTCCTCAGGATGAACTGCTAATGCGTCATGAAATGCGACCATTGAATGTAAGACGAGATGTTATTTGTGAGAAGAGTCTGAATGGACTTCTGGAGAACAAAATTGACTGCCCATTTATATTAAATCGTATGAATTTTTCTGTCCCCGGATTAACTCAAGGTATGGAAGCACATTCATAGTTCCATTTACCAGAACAGCTGCGATGAAACGAATTCCAACATACATCCTTTCCAGAATTGGAAACAAACCGGGTAGTGCATTCAAAGAAACTTGACTTTTCTTTGTTTTGTGTGATTGTTAATATTATCCTTATTATGTATTTTTGTATATCTTGTAATTGGGCTTGGCCTGTTGGATATTAAAGTTATTATTATTATTCATATTATTATTATTATCATTATTATTATTATTATGATTATTATTATTATTATTATTAACGTGCAGTTCCTTACTGTGGACAAGTTTTTGCGTCAAAAAATGTCTTCATCAAGACAGATCATATATACATTCCATCGAACACGCTGTATATCAAAATCTGACCGACCAGGCAGAAAAATCGCCAAAAAAAAAAAGAGCGCAGAGCGGAGAGCGGAGAGCGGAGAGCGCAGAAAAAGAATTCTATTTTTAGAAGCGTTTTTCGCATCCACTGCGACTATGAATACCATACAAAATAAATTGCATTCAATATATGTATTATATATCAATAAAAAATGGATCGTTGAAATCGTGCAAATAAATAATAGAAACTTGCTTACTTCCCGCATATGGCGTCTTCCACGTAGAAGCGGAAACCCGCCCACATATGAAATGTACTTTAATTCTTAATGCGCATTTATTTCGCTACAATTTTATTACCCCTAAATCTTACGATTATTTTATATATTTTTACGCTAAATGCAGTTTAGATAGCAACGGTTTATCGATTAAATTGGAACATAACTCACCTAAACTTAAATCAGCGCCGTTTCGAAGCGATTTGAATTTGAAGATGGCGTCGGCCGCACACTCACCAAAACTCACTTTCACTGCAAATGAAGGAAATAAATGGTTGTACAAATCTAATCTTGTAACCCCAATCGATTCTAACATCACAAATCGCGTTTCTACCGAAAACACCTTCCCATAAAACTCGCTATTTATCGGGAAAAATCAAAAAATTATCGTTTACTGTTCGAAGCTGTTGCGCGAGCACACAATGGAGCGCGTCCATTTTTACGTTTAAACAATTTGATAGATTTTTGGAATTTTCCGGTGCTGTTTTCGATAAAAATCGCCTGATCAAGTTTCTATACTTCCTAATGATTGTATCGATGCAATATTACCTTTGATTATCGCCAAAAATACCGATGAAAATCCACTAAAATCACACACAAAATTCGAACGTCCTTTCCCCGCTGCCTAAAGGTACGGATTACGCAGGCGTCCCAACGATTAACACCGAGATTGCCCGAACATTTTGGTGGAAATAATTTAAATTTGAAAATATTTTGTTGCTTCTTCCAAGGTGGTTTTCTTCTTATTCTGCGACTATTTTCTTTCTTCTTAGTACTTGATACGTCTAGTAACTTTTAAATATCCTCTCCTCTATCACTTTCATGCCCATCAAACGATAAAATAAAATATTCATACTAATAATAAGAAGTATTTCTCTTCTTATTCGTTTTTCTCACCTAAATGTTCGTATGTTGCTTGCCGTTCTTCTTATTATTCTTCATTTTCCTTCTTCAAGGACAATTATCTTCTTCTCCCAACTCCATTTTATTTCATTCTCGAAGAAACTATTTTCCACGTTTTTTACAAACCCCACTTTCCCTAATTCTAAAGGTCTATTTATCTTCTTCTTTTAGGACTTACTTACTTACTTTTATTTTCAAAGAAAACTGCAGTAAAACCAAATCGAATTGGCGAACGGAAAATATGATTGATTTGAGATTAGTTATCTCTCTTTTCTTCAAGCAGTTTCACTATTTCGAAGACCATTCCTTCTACTATGTATTTAGTTTGTCTATTTTTCCCTTCAATCGTGACATTTCCTTCTCCTTCAAAGTTATTTTCCTGCCTCTTCGAATGCTCTCCTTTTCCTCAATTCTTTGAACGATTTGAACTATTCTTCTTCTGGCGCTATTTTTGTATTATGTATCTTATCAAGAACTCTATGTTCCTTAATTCTTTGGTAAGCCTAGCTTCCTTCTTCCTTTTTCTCTTCTTCTTCTTTCTCATTATCTTTCTGCCCGTCTAGAAGGTCGGGTCTTTTTGTTCTTCAAATATCTTATTTACTAATGATGTTTTCCCTTTACCACTACACGCACATAGTTTCCCTACTTCCAAGACTAGTTTCCTTCATTTTGAAAGGTTCTATTTTTCTCAATCGTTTACACACGCCTGAACTTAACAATAATGAAGACCATCTGGAAACAGATTCAGAAGAATTTCAAATTCCATTTTCCTCCAATGTGAAGAGATAACAAAAATACCACAATAGATGATTCATCGTTTGACGAATCTGCTGATTGGCGATCTAGTGGATGATCATCGAATGATTTGGGAATCGAAGAAAATACCGATATAGCACCACTATCAACATAGAATTCTAAACAGCAACAAAACAAATGAATAACTTGGTTTTATATTTCGTCGCCGCTTTTACCTCCACCACTTTAAAAATAATTTCTCTTCTTATTCGATTTTCCCTCTCAAATTTTCGTACGTTGTTCCCCTTTCTTCTTTCGATTCTTCATTTTCCTTCTTCTTCAAACAAAAATTCTTCTTCTTCAATCTCTATTTAATTTAATTCCTAAAATGACTATTTTCCATGCTTTTGTCAGACCCCGTTCTCTTTAGTTCTAAAAATTATTTTTTTTCTTCGTTTAGGACTTACGTTTATGTACTAGTTTCTGTTTTCTTTGATTTGGGATTAGTTTTCTCTTTTTCTTCAAGCAGTTTCACTATTTGGAAGATCAGTTCTTTCACTATTCCCTTCGCTTATTTTTCCCTTTAAATGACCGATTTCCTTTACTTTTAATGTTATTTTCCTGTCTCTTCGAATGCTCTTCTTTCCCTCAATTTAATTTTCCTCTTATTTAAGTACAGTTCCCTGCCCATTCGATAGCTATTCTTTTTCTGACGCCACTTTGTATAACTTATCAGGGATTCTATGTTCCTTAATTGTTTGGTAAGCCTGCCTTCCTTCTTCCTTTTCTTCTTCTTCTTTCTCATTATCCTTCTGCCGGTCTAGGACATCGAATATCTTTCTTCTTTCGTCTCCAGAATCTGTATTTACTAATTATGTTTTTCCCTTTTATCCCAACACATAGTTTCCCTGCGTCCAAGACTAGTTTCCTTGTTTTTGAAAGATGCTATTTTTTCAATCCTTTACACATTTTCTTCTTTCTGCATTATCCTTAGCTACTCTTCTTCAAAAATTCTCCTCCTTCTTCTCCATGACAGTCACAGACAGTTCACAGTCTTGACCTTCCCCGTTGGGTAGGTGTGCCCGATTTTACCTGATGACATCGCAGATCACGTGTCCTTCCAAGATTACATTTTCTTAAGCCTGTTTTTCTCTCTTTTTTGCAAATAACATTTAATTAAAAACCCGATTTTCCTTAATGTTCAAGGACTTTCCGCCCGACCTTCCCCGTTGGTCAAGTATGCCTGATTTTACCCAAGATAATGGCAGGTCACGTGCTCTTCGAAGACTCCATCTTTCTGAATTTTCTCAAGACTGTTTTTCTCTTTTCTTCTGCAAATTGCATCTTTTTTTTTTTCTTCTTGACAGGTTGCTTTTTTCCTTTAAGATACCCATTTTTCTTAACGTTCAAGGACTTTCTTCCTGACCTTCCCCGTTGATTATGTATGCCTGATTTTACTCAAGATAATGCCAGATCACATGCTCTTCGAAGACTCCATTTTTTTAGTTTTCTCCGCACTGTTTCTCTCTTTTTCTCCAAATATAATTATTTTTCTTCTTGACAAATTGTTCTCCTTTTCTTTTAAGAATCACATTTTCCTTAATGTTCAGGGACTTTCTGCCTGACCTTCCCATTGGGCAAGTATGCCTGATTTTACCTGATGGAATGGCAGATCATATGCTCTGCAAAGATTCCATTTATTTTGAATTAGAAGATTATTTTCCTTTCTTTCTCCAAATATGACGTTTCTTCTTGGAAAGTTCCTTTCCTCCGTTGTATTCTTTGATTTGTTAGGAACTTCTTTTTGGTTTTTGACAAATCTCATCTGGTCGCATTTCTTCTTATCTTTCTGCAGAAGGTTAAGTTTTTTTCCACTGAATTTTTTGTATCTATTCACATTTGATCTTCTGCATAGTGAAATGAGTTATTCAGGACTTGCGCGAAAATTTTTCAATCATCAACAAAGAAATGCATTTACAGATTGTTTCTCCCGCTGCAGTCAAGATCTTCAACATAAGCAAGTCCAAAACTGGAAGGAGGATGGAGCAGGGTTGTACAAACCTCTACCTATTTAAAGGTTGTGTTTAAATGAAGGAAGAGACTTTCATTCTGAAAGTTTTGGGACGTTTCCAATCAGTAATAATTAATTCGCATTTGGTGTGTCCCATAATACAATTAGATTCTTGGGTCTTTTACACTTTCTTATTATACAGGCCCTTATTGTACACAAGTGTTTGCATAAGAGGAATGTCTTCATCAACGCAGATAGTACATACACTCACATTGAGTTATGAATTTCAATTTAGACCAAAGTTCTTTGATTTTAATCTGCACTTCTAGGAAAAAAAGAGACTTAAAATCGAAGAAAGGCACGCTGTAGTATAGAGTTGGATTTTTTGAACCTCTACCTAATTCAAATGTTGTATTTAGATCTCAATGACAGCCGTAAATTGTGTTTCTAACTTTTTGGAGTTGGCTTAGATACACCTCTGGCAGGGATTGTTACTCCAATAATGTGGAGTCCTTGAAAAGTAGAGGATTACCTATCGTGGTCTTCCACGATGTGTATGTTATTTTCTTTTTCTTGAAATGGTTGAGTTTAATGGTATTGCATCCGTCATCAATTTGAAGATGGCACCGTACATTTCTAAGGATACCTATGGTAATAGAGAAATAGTACTTAGAAATTGTTTGTCTCTAAGAAGACATGTCAGCAACGTTCCTACACCAGACCAGATGGTTCCTATGTTGATTAAGAACTTCCTTTGATCATTTTGTTTACTAAAAATGTCTCATTACAGGATTCTGTAAGAACTTCTAATTTGCATTTATTACTGAGCATAATGGCAGATTTTAGGTTTCACCTAAAGTAAACAATTTCCAAAATTAGCTTTTGGCAATATTCTTGATTATCATCTATTATCATCTATTAGATGATTGGAACTTTCATTCTTTGTTATTATTCAAAACTGTTTCTCCATTGCAACGATAACAAGTGCAATTATAGTTCAGCATGCCGATAATCCAACTTTGGGGCAATTTAAAATTAAATTGCAACCTTGATCATGAAGATATCCAAGAGTAAAGACAGGAAATTGTAAAATTTGAGTTTAGTAACAAACGCATCATTTCAGTAGGCTTTTCAAGAGTAAATTGTCGCGTCTCTCAGCGTATTATTCGATATTTTGGAAGACGTCTCTTATATTTTACGCGAAAATAAACATTCCCAAGACGAAAGAATTAGTAACAAAATAAAACCTATCTCACACAAAACTAGGGAACGCTTAATGAGAACTTCTTGAGATTGTTACGTAAATATCTCAAAAAATTGATTTACTTAATTGTCATCTATCTTCGTCTGAAAGAAGCATCTCTCTCCGGTAAAATAAAATCCCAAAAGCAACTCCCAGGAACGCTTACGACCTCAAACATCACGCTTTTCAAATGAACCGCAGAATACGAATTTATTTCGCTCGCATACACACACGCGCGCACATACAACATACACACGTAGCCTGTCGAGGTTGGTAGCCCTGATGCGCGCGTGTAACAGCAGTAGCTATAGCTAATGACACGGCTATATCTTCCACCGTAGAGAAAGAGACTCTAATCTGCTCTTCAGTCATGTGTAGCGGCACAAAAACTTGTATTAGACCAGTCCCTTAATTAAAGCAAAACTTACGGTCCTAGCGCTGCTCGCCAGCGCCACGGAGCGGCAAACCGGGACTTCCCCGCGCCCGGCAACTTCCACCGTATACGCCATCCGCACGGTATTTCCACAAGAATGTGAATGGATCGAGGGGGGAAGACGAACGAGCGAGCAAGAAGGAGGGATCGAGAATTGAGACGAGATGGGAAGAGAAGGCGCGCACGTTATTCGAATGTTTTATTAGTTTTTCTATTGTTTCTAAGCCGCAAAAGGCGCGCGGACGATCGCGGCCCGACTTTCCTAAATTTTTTTATTTTTTGTTATCTGTTGGTCGCTACTCGCCGTTTGTACGTCCTTTTGTTCGGAGCTTTTGCCGTTTTTCGACGATTGTTCCGATATGTAAAGCGGGCCGGAATTTCTCCGGCCATCTATACGACACCCGGAAATGCCGGAACGCGATCGTCTTTTGTTCGGCGGAAAAGAAATATGGTGAGAGGGAGAAATGAAGGGGACTGGGTCGAACGCGCTTGGTAACGTTGAATCGTTGCGAATGTAGGGTAATGTTAGTCACTCGATTTAAAAGGATGGAATATGGCCCCCAAGCGATTGTCTTTCCTTGTTGGACACCCGATGTTTCGCAAAGTTTCTTCTCGAGAATTACCACAAGATGATCGTTTCTTGTTCGCTAAGAAAGAAGATATGATTTAACGCAGAGGATCGATATTAATTACAAATTTTGAGAAGAAAAACAGTGTAGGTCCTAAATATGGGTAATACCACACATGTAGTCAAATCTTGAGGCTTGCCTACGTTATAGCAATTTTTCCTCTTCTAACACATGTTCTAACATAGGAATCGCTTTGAAATCGTTTCCATTTGAAGCCAATCACCATTGTCAATTATCTTATAGGGTAGGCTATCTCTATGACTTATCTGTGATAATAACTTGACGAGCATCTCTATGTGGATATAACGTCGTATTGAAGATGGAGTTTTGGTTCAATGGCATACTTTCTGCAACGTTAAATGGTGATCTAAAATTTGTTTGACAAAACTGAAAATTTTAAAAACCCGTCAAAACCAGCCCCCAAAATTAAACTCGCTATATTTTGATCCAGGTCTTTAATTTACCCAAAATTTCTCTTTCTTCTTTAAGTCTTCAGGTGTTAAACACAGCAAAGATAGTTGTATGTACATATTTGTAACCGATTCTATAAAGTTGTCCCCCTAAGATATACAGGTATTCACGGAAATTCTTCCAATTAATGATGAAATTCCATAAATTTGAATTTCGCGGGATACGTACAGTCGATTTCCTTTTTTTATCTTATATTGGTACACTGGTCCCGAACATATGTTCCCAGTTTCAACTATATAGCGTTTTCTTTGTTTTCTTTTTTGTTGCAGGCATAAAGGAGAGAAGTGTTTGGTGTGTTCGGCGATTTTCTGCTGCCGAAAAACGGAGAATTTGCATCAAATTTTGTTGGAAAAAATGGAATTAAGCTCTCCAAAATGCTTGAAACGTTGACGGTGGCATACGGTGAGTCTTCTCCGAGTAAAAAAATGTTTATAAGTGGTACAAGCTCTCCCAAGAAAGCCGAGAAGATGCTAATGACGATCCTCGCTCTGGACGCCCCAGCACGTCAATAAGTGATGAAAACGTTGAGGAAGTGAAGAAAACTGATGTCGGTGAATCGTCGAATGACCATTAGAGAAGTCTCTGATTACTTAGGCATCTCGGTTGGCTCGCGCCACACAATTTCTTCGGATGTTTTGGGCATGAAATGTGTGTCAGCGAAGTTTGTTCCAAAACTGCTTCATTTTGACCAGAAGAACCGTCGCTGAGCATTGCTGAGGAGCTATTGAATGAAGTCAATGATGATCCTGATTTGCTCGAAAGGATCATTACTGGTGACGAATCATGCGTATATAGTTATCACGTCGAAACTAAAGCCCAATCGTCCCAATGGAAGAGTCAAAACAAACCGAGACCGAAAAAAGCACCCCAAGCTCGATCAAATTTCAAGGTTTTCTTCGATTACCGTGGCGGGGTGCACCAGGAGTTCTTACCACAAGATCGTACAGTCAATAAGGAGTATTAGCTTGAAGTTACAAAAAGAAAGCGCCCGGAATTGTGGAAAAACAATTCATGGCATTTCCATCACCATAATGCACCTATTCACTCATCGTTGCTTGCAAGAGATTTTTGGCCAAAAACAACATGACACTCGTGCATCGGCCACCCTATTCACCGGATTCCCCCCTCCCGCCCCGGCTTTTACCTGTTCCCAAAACTGAAAAGACCCATGAAAGGACGGAGATTTGCAACGATTGAGGAGATAAAAACTGCATCGCTGAAAGAATTCAAGACTATACTACTTATCAGAAATGCTTCGAGGATTGTAGAAAGCGTTGGCACAAGTGTATTACATCTGAGGGAGATTACTTTGAAGGGGACAACGTGAATATTGATTAATAAATAAATATTTTTGATAAAAATAAAAGGTCAAATTACTTTTCAAATACACACCTCGCATAGTGTGCGTTCGCGAATACACAGTAATAAATGAAAAATTTCCTATCGATGGTAATCAAGCCTTTCCATATACCCCACGCACGAATACGTGTGCACGCTGACCAACGCCTTTCTCTTCGAAGACCATAACAGCGATTTTAACGACAATTTAATAAAAAACGGAAGCGCCGAATTACGATAAACCGACAGTGTGAAAATGACATCTTGATGGCTTTAAAATTACCACTACGGCCCGCTACCTCTCGACCAACGACGACGTAATAGGATCGTTGTACGGCAATAATATAAGTAGTAGAAATTGTGACGTTGAAGGCACATGTTAGCGTTGATACTCGGTCCGTTTTAAAATTTTGAAAGGATGGGAATCGCACTTGGTCCAGTTTTTTAATGATCAGGACCAAAATTTCTATCAACGCGAAATCGTGAACCTGCAAGGAAAATGGCAAAATGTAATTGGACAAGATGGAAAATACATATTTGTTTAAAGTTTATTCTTTGCATGAAATAAAAGCGAGTTTTATGTCACCCTACAAAATCGAAATTTCTTGCCAACCAATACGTGGAAGTTGGAAACTTGGCCATTTTTTGACCATTGAACCCTAAAGTTACTTCAAAAGCTGTGTATCTAAATCTTTTGGTTTTACATTTGCAATCATTAGGAACGAACAAGCATTAAATGCCAAAATTTCCCGTTTTCTTGATTACGTCATTCGTTGTTTATGTGCCTTCCTATTGGGAAAAATTGCAAGCCGAGGATACGACACCTCGAGTAAGTCGACGAAACTTTTAGTACAAAATGCCTGTCTTCAAATTCCTCATAAGAAACCATACCTTTTGCGTATTTCCTCGCTACTTCTTCCAGGACACTCAGATGCTTTCTTCGCGGTTGTTCGTTTCTAAGCCCGGCAAAACGAAATATTTCAGCAACACGATTAGCACGCTATGCAATAATTTCCAGAAGATCTTTCGAAAGGAATGCATAATTACGAACGGCTCCCACCTTGACGAATTACATTGCTTAAGCGTAAACACACACGTACAAGCATAGGTAGATAGACTGTTAATGATCGTAATGGAGCTTCGAAAGACGTTACGTTTAGAACAAATCCAGCTGGAGACGGTAGCGAGCGTGAAGAAGTCGGAAAAAAGCTAGCGCAAATTCCCATTTAATTAGGAACGCTTACCGTCTTTATTGTTTGAAGCAGCTACCAGCATTAGATCAGGTAGACGGGTACAGCAGGAGATCATATACACCGTAAAATCGTTCGATATTTACGAGAATCTTTGTACGGCTTGTGTGGAACGAACGAATTTCAGGAGCATCTTTACGATTCAAATTTCCAGGTTTTAGGAATTCGTTCCGGATGATTGACGTATGGACGGCTCTTCGTTGCAAATAACTCGATACTTCTTGAGATCGAATGAGAATTGCATTTGAGTTGACTTACCTCAAAGAGGAAATGATGCTTAGTTGTAAACCACGTTGCTCATTTTTTAGATAATTAAACACAAAACATCCTAATGACAGCTGATGAAAGATGAAAATTTCAAGAAAATCACCTCGACATTTTAAACGGAACATCATCCGAACGAAAAGTCCTGTGAAGCTGGTAAGCGAATTTGTAGAAATATAATAATTCATTGGAGTTTCTGGTAGATCTGAAATAGTTCTAGAATACTTTGCGGAAAATTTGAAGAGTTCTCCAAAATTGCGCGATTAAAAAAAAATATGGAAAAAAACAATTTTCAACTTTACAAAAAATGTTAGCAGGATTTTCTATAGAACTCTTAGAGTTCTAGAAGGAACTGCGATCAGAACTGTTGCTATCGCTGGTTCGAACGATGCAAAAAAGCACTACAACTTGCAGATCTTCCTCGAAACATTCGATGATCACCTCGTTCAGCGCCGGAAAATGGGAGAAGACGGAAACCCGCACTACTTTAGATTATCCATTTTCCAAACGGCGTCCGTCTTCAACCCCCTAATTCATCAAGGCGATAGATTGGCAAGACCGCTCTAATTTCGACGGATCATTAGCACCGAGATACCGGTCATCAGCGTTTCGGGGGACCGAACGAGATGGACCGTACGGGAAAAGAAAACTCGCCGGAAACGGAAAAGAATTAAGAAGGGCGAGCGGGTGGACGCGCCAGATGAGACCGGGGAGAGTCGTTAATCGTCGACAACATCAATGCCTGGCTGAGATGCTGTGGATGTGATGCGCGTTTCGTTATGAGAAATGTAATTAAATGTTGAAGTATTTAGGAAATGGAGGAATGTTTCAGTTATTTTGAAGAAGACACCACAGAGCTGGTGTTAACATTTTGAGATCGCTACTGCGGAAGGGTGTGGTAGTAATACTGGAAGAACATGACGAGAAGGGTAGAAACTAGAAACTTTACTTCTTCTTCTTACAAAGTAACGTAAATATATGGAAAGAAACACTGGATAATAGAGAACTTGACGATAAATACCCGTAAAACTAAAGTAATGGTAATAACAAATAATGAAGACAAGGAAGTCCACATAAGAATAGGTGAAAAGGAAATAGAGCAAGTTATAGAATTTAAGTAGTTGGGAATAATAATTGACAGCAAAGGAAATAAAGAAAAAGACATTAGACAGCCTACAAAGAAATCTTCAAAGGATATTACAGTTAACTGTCAAAGAAAAAAAGGAACTATTCATGAAGACGAAAATGCTTGTATAAAAACATCTTCCAACCTACCTTTGGTTCTTGGGCAGTGAAACATGTACCTTCTCAAACGCCATGAAAAGCAGAGCGCAGGCGGTGCAAATAATGTATCTACGTGGTGTTAAAGGCGTAACAAGAAGAATTAGAAACAAGCAAATAAGAGAAAATTTGAAAGTTGTACCGGCTTTGGAAGTAGTGGAAGAACGGCAATTAGGATGGTGGGGTCATTTACATAGACCAGATAGTGATGAGCCAGTTAAGAAAATATTGGAGACAAGAACTTTGTATCGGAGACGCAAAGGTAAACCAAAAGAGACGTGGAACAAAGTGATTGGAAAAGTACTGCAAAAGAAGAATTTGAGATGAACCCAAACAAAAGCCAATGGACAAAAATGAAAGGCGTAAGTTTGTGTACAACATATAGAGTGCTATCCCGACACCTCACGGTCTGAAGGAAAATACTTCGTCTTCTTTATCAGCTCTTTAGTGGGTCTTCAAGCGTCGGATTAGGATTTCGGTTCTTCTTTTGTCCATTTCCTTCGCCCTGTCCTGTCTCCTGCTAGTCTTCCTAGGTCCTCTAGGGTTTCTCCCTTTTCCTTTCCATACCCTTCGATCTGGTATTTCCTTCTCTTCTTTCTCTAGGTCCTCCCATATCAAATATTTTCTTTGCCAATCTCTCTTCATCCTCACCATATGCTCGTACCAGTTTAACTGCTTCATTTTGATCTTTTCTAGTATCGATTCCTGGTTTACTGTTTACCTAATTTCATCGTTTCTTATTCTATCCAATTTGGTTACTCCTGGTATCCTTCTACTCTCTATTCTTTTTGTTCATCGCCCAGTTTTCATTCGTTAATGTCAGGATTGATATTGTATTTGCGTTGTAGATCTGTAGTTTTACTTCCCTATCTATTTCCTTGTATCCCAAGATTTTCTTGTCGAATGCGTGGTAAATTTGTGTAAATTAGGTTACTTCATTTTCTATTTCCGCATCCAATCTTTCATCGTTCGTCACTACGCTACCGAGATATTTATAAGTGGTTACTTGTTCTATTACTTTGCCTGGTTTTATCTGGTTCTCCAATTTTTCATGTGTTTGTTTGTTGTTGATTGTCATTAATCCTGTTTTCTCTGTATTTACTTCCATTCTCATGTTTCCTATCTCTTCTATCCACAGGTTCAGCAGTTTTTGCATCTGGTTCTTAAACTTTATTAGTACCAGATCTTTTGCGTAGAGATCGCTCATTTTCACCAGTTCAAGGATTTCATATCTTATAAGAGTATTGAGTCTTGCTCGTTTTTGTCTTGTTCTCTTTGTTATCTTGTACATCGTGGTTATAAGTAGTAGTGAGCTTAGGTTATCTGCTAGTTTTGTTCCTTTGTTCATTTCGAAACCTCCTTCCAATACTTCTCCGTCTTATTGTAGTCTTGCCTTTACCTCTACATATGTGGATGTTATGGCTTCTATTGATTTTCTCGTCATTTTCAGTTCTTCCAAGCTTGTCCATGCTTCCTCTCTTATTGCCGTGTCAAAAGCTGCCCTTAGGTCTATAAATGTCATGAACAGCTCTTCTTCCTCTTCTATCTTCCTTGGTATGAGTATTCTTAATATGTATACGTTATCATAAGTTTGTCTTCCTGGTCTAAATGGCGCTTGTCTGTCTCCCAGTTTCTTTTCTACGTATTCTGGTATCTTCATGTATAGCTTGTACCCAGTTTGCATCAGACAGATTCCTATGTAATTGTCATATTGCTTTTGTTCCCCTCTTTTATATATGGGGATTATCAGATTTTTCTTTCCAGCTGTAATGAATCCCCTGCAATTCCCAAGCCCCTTTAATTATGATCCGCAGCCATTCTCTTCCTTTTCTTCCCATCCATTTGATCGTCTCTAGTGTCATTTCATCTCCCAGCTTTTCATATCTTCATACTCAACAAGGCTTTCCTCTACCTCTTCCTTATCCATTTCTCTGCATTTCTCCGATATTTATTTCGCTCTTGTTTGTTCCGGACTTATCTGCGTAGAATTCATTTCAGACTTCGTATGTTCTCTTTTTCCCGTCTTTATTTGCTTCCATTTATCTTGCATAGTCCTAATTTCTTTTCCTTTGTACCCCTTCTTGTCCAGAATTTTGTATTGCTTACTCTATGTCCTTCATTTTTTCCTCCCGAGTTCTGTCCAAGACTCTCTCCCTCTTTGCCCTCTTTACTTGCTGTTTCACTTCTCGTCTCTTTGCGTTGTTTCAAACTCCCAGTATGTCTTTTTTTCCCGTTTTTATTTGGTTTAATTTATCTTGTATTCCTCTAATTTCTTTTCTTTTATTCCGCTTGAAACTTTTGATTCCTATCCAGAATTCTCTATTGTTTCCTCTATGTCCTTCATTTATTTCCTTCCCGAATTCTATCCAGGACTACCTCTTTCCCTCTCTTTGCCCTCCTTACTTGCTGTTTTACTTCTCGTCTCTTTGTGTTGTTCCAGATTTCTAATGTCCCTTTTTCCCGTCTTTATTTGGCTCCATTTATCTTCTATCGATCCAATTTCTTTTCTCTTATTCTCCTTCAAGCTTTTGATTCTTGTCCAGAATTTTCTATTGCTTACACTATATCCTTCATTTATTTCCCTCCCGAATTCTATCCAAGGTCTCTCCTCTCTTTGCCCACTTTACTTGCTGTTTTACTTCTCGTCTCTTTGCGTTGTTTCAGACTTCAAGTATGCCATTGTTTCCATCTTTGTTTGATTGCATTTATCTTGTGTGGCTCTAATTTCTTTTCTCCTATTCCCCTTCAAACTTTTGATCCTTGTCCAGAATTTTCTATTATTTTTTAAATGTCCTTAATTTATTTCCCTCCAGTATTCCCTTTCTCTTTGTCCTCTTTACTTGCTGTTCCGCTTCTCGCCTCTTTGCGTTGTTCCAGACTTCTAGTATGTCCTTTTGTCTCGTCTTTATTTGGTTCTATTTATCTTCTATAGCTCTAATTTCTTTTCTCTTATTCCCCTTCAAACTTTTGAGTTTTATCCAGAATTTTCTATTGTTTACTCTATATCCTTCATTTATTTCCCTCCCGAATTCTATCCAGAGCGCCCTCCCTCCCTCTCTCTCTCTCTACCCTCTCTACTTGCTATTTTATTTCTCGTTTCTTTGCGCTGTTCCAGACTTCTGGTATGCCCTTTTGCGCCCTCTTTATTTGGCTCCATTTATCTTCTATCGCTGTAATTCCTTTTCTCTTATTCCCCTTCAAACTTTTGATTCTTATTGAGAATTTCCTATTATTAACTATATGTCCTTATTTTTTTCTCTCCCGAATCCTATCCAGGACTCTCTCGCTTTGCCTTCTTTACTTGCTGTTTTACTTCTCGTTTCTTTACGTTATATTTCTCTCTGCAAACTTCCTCCCTAGGAACTTTTCGAGAAGTAAAAAAGATATCAAGTGCTAACTTATTTATGACAAAAAGCAAATTAGAATTAGAAACGCCATCCCTCCAAAATTTAAAAACGCATCGTCCTCTTGAACATTTCCGAAATAATCTAATTACCAACTCGCCCTTAAAGATGGAAAAAGAAATAAGAACGAAACGCGACTCTGTTCAGCATCAAGTCGACGTTCAAGGCTTTAGGTACTCGTCCTCCTAATTAGACTTGTCCGTCGCTCCGATGGCTTTCTTCCCACTTTCGCGCTGCGACGGAGAAGACATAATCCATTCGAGACGGACAAATGACGCCATTACCGATATAAAAGTTGACAAATGTCTCCACTCTTCCACGCTTCTATGGTGAGTAAAGGCAGTCAGAGACCGTTTCCCGAGAGGGTGGACACACTGGACACTCGGTACGGATTCTTAATCAAATCGGACCGGAAATATCGGAGAGGATAACGTCGAATATTGAAAGTGGACAAGTCGAAAAGGGCATTGTAATTTTCGACGGGGATATGCCGAATGGACCGAATAGATTCCGTGGGATTGTTATTGGAAATAAACGAGGAAGTCGTTGTTAAGGAGTAGGAATTTTTAAACAACGAATATTTCAAGAGTTTAAGAAACGAAACGTTTACTAAAGTGGAAAATCCCGTCGGCGCGAGGGCGAGGGGAGAACTGTCACTTCTCGGTATGAGTTATCGCCCCCGAACTGACCAATGGTCCCAGCCGCAACGCGCCAACTGAGATTTGTCCCTATAAATCAACCCCTCGCTCTCTCCGACGTTCCGCTAATATCTCGGGGTTGCACATTGACAAAGTGGATTTATGTGACAAATCGCATTTCTTCTTCTTAGCGATGTAGTTTTTTCATCCTCCGTCTTTTCGAACGCAGTGAGAAGCTCGATGTCGTCTAGAGAAAATAGGAGGGAAGGCGAATGAGGTGGAAATTTAAAAATGCAGCATTTAGAAGCGACGGTAAAGGGAAAAACACAAACGGGAAAGAAATACGATTTCCTTCGCGTATTTTTATCGAAGCGATCGCATCTCTCGCGTACATCATTCCACGTGAACGACGGAATTTATTAAAAGCGGCAATAAAGTATAAACGGGAACCGGAAACAGACACCCACCGGAAACACACAAACATGTCAACCGATATACCCGGCCCGTTTCCCCTCGCCAATCCCCCGAATTTTCGTTCTCTCCGACGATCTCCGTACGAGTCCGGCAGATACGCTTTTTTTCTCTCTTCTTTTGCATGATACATCCGTTTTCCGAAAACAACCCCCGAAAACTGAAATCGCGCGGTAGTACCCGACTCGCGACAACTATCTCGGCGCTGCGGCAACACTCATTTAATTCGCATACATTACCGATATATCTCGAGACGTCACTGCAGTAGGTTTACTCGCATTACTAATGCTAAAATATACCATCTGGCGTATGATTTATGGACTGTACCGGCAAGTCGTGCAAGGGGGCCCCGCCATTCGGCCCTATCTGTTTGCCATTCTGCGCGATTTCCCCGCCTACCGGCGATTGTGCCAAGACCTGAGACTCTTGCATTATTGTCGAGTTAATTTTCTTGAAATTTGGCAATTCTTAAGGAGGACGTGATAGATATCGATCAAGGGTGATATCCAATATTGATCGATATTTATCAATAAAAACAGGTGCTACCAACGACGGCTAATGATACCATTCCTTGGGAAATGCTGTGATCATAGCATCAGTTCGTAAGTAACTAAGTAATTGTTGCAATCAATAAACAGCTCAATTTATTAGAGGAAAATGCTGTTCACCATTTGAAACTAATTATTGTATAACAATTGCGTAGTGATACATGATGATACCATTTTATTCCAATAAACAGCTTGGGAAAATACTCCTGCACTTCGAAGAAGAGTTGCAGGTAATAATTATCGAAAAGAAATTAGACAACCGATATCTGAAAAAAGACGACAAAACGAAGGCGGCAACTAACAAGAACACCCCAAGAGAAAACAAATAATCTTAGTCAACAGCTAGAACGAGAAATAAAACAACTAATAAACGATTCGATTAACACGTATCTGAGAGGACTTACCAATTAGACCAGGGGGTCTCCAAACTACGGCCCGCGGGCCAAATCCGGCACGCCAGTGTCATCAATCCGGCCCGCGACAGCTAATACCTTATTGTTGTTGTGATAAAAAGACACAGAATGATAATAACTCGGATTTATTTATTTGCTAGGTAAAGCTTAATGACAAGTATAATATGCAGAAACCTCACTGAAGTAATCAGTATGGCCCCAAGGCTGAAAAGTTTGGAGACCCCCGAATTAGACCAATACAGACTAATTTCTTTGGAAAGCAACAAAAAGACTAAAAAAGAAACCGATCATGCAGATACCTCCACCAAGAACTGAAAATGGAGAGTGAGCCAAGAGTAACCAGCAAAAAACAGACCTCTATGCAAATCACCTCGAATAAATCTCTCGAGAAAGCGAAGGATCCGCAGGAGAACTAACAACGGGAAAGCTAATACAACAAGATAAAGAAAATTGACAACATACCTCTCCAGGGGATATAATCAAAGAAATTAAAGAAAATGTCAATATAAAAAAAAATCTCCAGGGTTTGATTTAATAACTGGAGAAATACTCAGAAATCTGCCTAGAAAAGCCACAGTGAAGGTAACAAACTTAATAAATGGTTCCTATAGATTAAGGTATATCCCAAGCTTGTGGAAAATCGGGGAAGCAGTTATGATACCGAAGCCTGGTAAACCACTTCATGAAGCGATATCATGTAGGCCCATATCACTGCTACCACTTACTTCAAAACAATTCGAAAAATTACTGCTCAAGAGACTAGTTAATATCAACACATCAATATGAGTTTGGAAATAAGCACCAATAATAAATAAGCAATTGACCAAGTTCACAGAATAGCAAGTATTATTGAGGAGAGCCTCGAAGAACAAAAGTTTGTTCCCATATATTACTAGTTAGTAGCCGTTTTCCATCTTTTTAACATCTTGATAGAAGGATTTTACCTCTCCCTTTTGAAACTTTGTTTCTATTTCCTTTAATGTGTTGGTATGATGGAACTTCATCAAGGACCAACATGGAAAAAAATAGTGGAAAGGTGGGGGAACTATTTTAGAGTTGTGTTAAATGAGTATAGCGACGAGAATCAACATTTAGAGCAGGATAGAAACCAAACTGATGACATACAGATGAAAGCACCGGCAAAGGAAGAAATTGGAGGGAAACGTTAAGAATTTAAAAAGGAACAAAAATGCGGGAATAACAGAACTAACAGCGGAAATAATTAGAGGTGCTCATGCGAGCCACAAAACGTTGCTTTTTCTCAAGATCGGAGTTTAATCGGAAGCGGTCGCAAGTTGCAAGGGACGGATCGAGTGCTTATATTTCGATCGTCTGCGAATAACTCCGATCTTAACAATTTTGGCTCGCATAATCAACTCTAGAAATGATTGAATTATGCGGGGACCCAGCAAAAATTATAAACAACAACTGTAGGCTAATATCAAATGTTCTGTGATATGCGAATACTGCGTATGAACGCGAAAATCCACAGATTTTAATAATTACTGGTCACGTGGTGAACGATCATTTTCGATTAGTCCGTACAAAGGAATACCATTTTCGCAACAGCTCATTCCGCCAGTTGCCGCTGGACGTAACCCATTCTCCTTACGAAAAAGGCAAAATTATAATTCTTGCAATAAAACCAGACCGTGCAGCGAAATTTTATTAACGCCGCTCGTATTCAAATAACCAATTCGACCGAAACTTCTGACTTCTTACGTCGTTTCACCCCATTATCTCTTTACTACCCTCCGACAGACCAGAACTACTTCTTCGAGCGCGCGTGCCAACACTAAAAGTCGAATCCGAGGCGCAATAAAGCCAATAAAATGAAACATACAAGACAACAAACAAAGTTTCGACCGCTTCCAAAGTGGAGGAGGAGGACGAGGAGGGCGACGTCGGCGATATCTAGGGGCGATTTCGGCGCGTGGGGTGGTCTCGGTAAATACACCCTCGTGTCCAATATTATCGCTTCTCGTTCGCAGTAAACTTATTTCGGACGAGGATCGTTTACATGTATCGTTTATACGCTCGTTCGATGACAGTTAACTCCGTCGGTGTTATTATCGTTATATGACCGTCGTTAGAGCGTCGTAGATGCACTCGAATCATAAGATGAGATGCAAAAGTTTCGAAGCGAATTGTTTGTAGGAGAAGGGAAAATAGGAAAGGAAAGAAAGAAAAAGGTGACCAAATGGATTTCTGGACAGCTTACAATGCGAAGAAAAGATTGGCGTGATGAATTCATCGATCTTTGATATCTCAAGGTTGCACCTTAAACTTTCCGATTGTCTGGAAGCCAAATCATCGAAATACTAAGATGAGTCTTGAGTGGGGTGAAACTAGTCGCTTTCATCCCTCCAACTAACACGTATAAGTTATGGTGTACGTGGTAATTCCTTTTACACAGTTCCCCCACACTTTATTCAATGATCGACAATGCTTCTGTATGTGACAAAATTACCAATTGCACCTACTTCTTTGAAAATAAACCAAAGAGACCCACCACATCGATTAACCGTTAGATTACACTGGTCTTACACGGTCATTACACGGCCTTAGTTTACGTCACATCCGAGGAAACTCCGAAAACCTTAGATTATCCAATTTACATCAATTGTTTATTATACTTATCTTGTATGATAGTTTTCTACCACAAATAAGTCAATTAAACAAGGTGACTGAAATAATAGTTATATTCTCAGAACGTTTACAAACGTTTTCGGAACACGTTCATCAGTGATTTTCACTGGAAATGAGTCGTTGACCACTGTTATTAAAACGTGCTCTTTGTATGAAAATAATAATAATAATAATAATAATTTAATATGCCTAACAGATTTAAACATCCATTTACAGGACAATTTATAAACTAATGACAAAAGCATATAGGCATTGTATATTAACAACTAAATAGCCCAAATTTTAAAAGAAATTAACATGAATGAAACAAATAAGTAATTGTACAAACCTACACAAAAATCGGCAGAGAGAAAAAGAACAAAAAGAAAAGTCCAACTTAACTATTAGGATCTCTTCTGTTTCGGATCGTTAATATTAGAGCACTTCGCGTCGTAGAACAAATATGTACCGGAAATACTGTTAAAGTTATTACATATTTGAAAAATGGGCGATCTCAGCAATATATTAGTGCTAGCCAGGGGGAGAGGGCGCAGTAGAAAGTAATATCCTGACGTGAAGATAACCGTGACACAAGAAAACAGATTTGTGATAGCAGCGACGGACTGTCAGTCTCGTTATGAAGGAATTTGTAGAAAAAGGTCAAACTATTAATCACTCTTCTATCTTCCAAAGAAAACAAGTTAAATCTGGACAGTAATATTCAGTGTGCTCGACACCTCGCGGAGGGTAAAGACCATCAACTCGAGATGATAGAAACTTACGAAATTTTCGCTGGACAATCTCAAAATTGGACTTGTGTACTTCGTAGTATGGCGAACAAACAAGAGCCGCATATTCAACTTTGCACCTAGCCAACGCACAGTACAGCGTTCGTAGAGCCCCTGTAGAAGTGAAGATGGCGCAGTTCCGGACGATGAAGCCTAACATCTTACTAGAAGAAGAAGATGTCATCATAATGTGTTGAGTAACAGTAAATGCGCTATCAAAGGTAACTCCAAGATCCTTAACTAGACTAGATCTTGAAATAACTGTATCGTGGAATGCATAGTCAAAAACAATAGGATCGACCTTTCTGGTGAAAGAAACAATTTTACCTGTTTGATATGTTCTAGAATAAGTTATTTCTTTGGCACCAAATGTCGACTAGATTAAGTTGTTCTTGCATATGTGTGCAATCATCAAGGCTCGCAACTGAATTGAATATTTTCAAGTCATCAGCAAATAGTAGGCTCTCGGCATTAATACGGGTTACTAAATTGTTAATAAAGATTAGGAATAATAGCGGGCCTATGTTCTACCCTTGGGGTACACTCGAAGAAGCGGTAAAATTACGAGAGGCAAATTCATTGCATGTACTGATGTCTGAATCAAAGACAAGATGTGAAAGAATCACGAGTTAAGTATCACTAAATCCCAAATTCTTAAGCTTAGCCAACAGTACCGGGTGACTAACTCGGTCGAAAGCCTTGGCTAGTATCTATAGTTGGAAATATACAAGCACATACTTTGAATCGAATACATTGGCAAAAGTGGGTAAGATGGCTGTTGGCCTGTAATTATGAATATTGCTAGCATCACCGCTCTTCAGTACTGTACATATCCGAGACAACTTCGAGATACTGGAAAACGTCGATGTTGTCAACGCAAGATTAAATAAGAACGTTAATGATTCGGTGAGCACAGCCACGCAATTCCGCACAATAAAGCTCGGTTTTTGGTCATATCCCGCTGTAAACCCATTGGATAATCTCAGTATAGACTTTCTTACATGCGAAGCTGTCGGCCTCTCGATGTGTGTATCAGCAACAGAACTAAAATAGTCCACGAAGACATTTACAATTGCTATTGGATCCTCAATTTTGACGTCGTTAAAATTCATTTTTGACGGTATTCTAGATTTATTGTTAGATTGTACAAAAGACCAGAGCGATTTAGGATTTGCAACAATACTATTCTCAACTTTACCAACTTTCTCACTCTTCTGAAGTTCTCATACTTCTTAGACTTTACGTAGTACTTCTGCTTCAGCTTTATGTTATAAATTATTTCACTGGTATACCAGTCAGGGAAAGAAGACTTCTTGTTTTTAGAAATGGGAAAATGTAAATCAAAGGCTGTATGCAGCACAAATATTCTCACCGAAAGTATTTCCACTTGTCCTCGCCTAAAATATAATATACAAGTCGAAATTAAAATGTTTCTACTTTTCAATTCCATAAAGACAAGCCACACCTACACGCTCCAGGAGCCGATATCCTTTAATCAGTCTGCCGGAGCACCGGGTTCTAAACCAAACGAGGTGCAGCAATTTGCGAGACGACTAGAATATCCGTCCTTTCAGTTCCCTCTTAATGCTTTCGTAATAACACGGCATTCGAATAACCTCGTAAAATTCGTAACGAATTAGAAGAAGCATATACATACGTGTACGTACGTAGAGAGAACCGAGACGCGCCCATCGGGTAGAGGGCAAAAAGTAAATTAGAGCTAAAAGGAAGAAGTAAAGAAGGGAGCAGAACGAGACGAGAAAACAATTCTCGCGATGCCTCCCAAGCATAATTTCATTATCTTAACCCGTACCGCCGGTGTACGAGCCGTAATTGTCATATTTATCTTCAAAATTATTCGGCGCTACTGTACGAATGTTGTACGTCCCCTCAATTCTTCTTATTACTTTATCGTCGTCCGGCGGCTTTTCCGTTTCTTCAATTCGGTTCGGTCGGGCTCATCACCTTTGTTATTCGTGTAGAAAATCGAGTCTGGTACGTTTATCTGTGCTTATTAAGTTCCCTTTTTTCCTTCTCTCTTTTTGTGAGATATTTTAAATACCCGTTGCGTCCTCCCATTTTCTTTCATTTATAAGTATAATTAGGCAAACAGCATTTTGTGTCTTTCGCTGCTGAACTCACTCTGCTGACAATAGCGTTCTCGACTGCTAACACTACCAGAAACTCGCATTTGAATCAACTGAACGATACTGGAAGTAGATTTACTAGGAGTAATGGTAGCTGAAGCAGTAAATAAATCCAAAGCTTTTTGACCCCAACCAAATCTCTGCGTTCATAAGCATCATGGAGGAAACCGTCTTTTACGGTCGAAATCAGAAAGCGACGTGGAATAGTGAACCCATTCCGTTGAATCGCAAGGAACATCGACGGAGAACAAAGAGGTGAAAATTTTATTGATTGGGCAATGAGACTCCATATTCATTAACATGAAACGATACGTTTGTTTTGGTTTTACCAGTTATATTGTCGGCTACCACACCGTGGCTTCTTCAGATAGAACAAAGAATGCAGCAATGCCGTGAAAAGCATCATCTTAATACTAACTACGTAACCAATCGGTGGGGCTAATGACTTACCCCACTTCCACAGACTTATTACAGGGTTAGTATTAAGATGATGTTTTTCACGACGTTGCTGCGTTCTTTCTGCTACCCGAAGAACACATCGTGTAGCGAAGCAGTTGTCGTAGCCTACAACATAACTAGTGAAATCAAAGAAACGTATTGTTTTATGTTAGTAAAGAGGTACAAGTTTAGATGATTTTGAACCTTATTTTCCAGACCAATTGCCCGGTAAATTGCCAATTTTACAAAAATTAATTTACGTGAAAGGTCACGAAATATAATTACAAAAATATTATATATTCTGGCATGATGTTCGATAACTTAAAGCCGTACGATTGAGTCAAATAGTGATCGCCTTATCTCGCAACATCGCAATCAAACCATAGCGCAGAACAATGCCAACATTTCCTTAAGTCATCTTATCTGTGCCTGTGAGGAACTGAAGGAACGACAATACCCAGACTTCCCTACAGCAAGATAGCAAGAAACCTTCGTGGAGGACACAGGATTACCTGAACGGAAATGAGGGTGTTATTGGGAAATGATACAAAGAGCGTAATGTTCAAGTGCCCGATCTATTGGCAACCAATCCTAAAGAAATGAATTAATCAAATCGCTTAAGTCAGAAGAAACAAAAGACGATAAATATAAGAACCGACTGAGTGATAAAAATGATCACCAAATCCATCCACAAAAATTATTGCTTGGATAATCTTCGATGATTTGGAAGCATTCGTCTTCTAGAATCAACAACTAGAACAGTGCAAACATTTCTTTGGTAGTTCGGAAGGAACGTTGATGTAGCAAAAATAATTAGAAACTAGGCGAGAAAGTTTGCTTACTTTTGATCTGCTCGTAGGCTTCCACGATCGATGTTAATAATGAATTTCTTTCTAAAGCCGAATCTTTGCGACCAGATTATCTCCTATATATGTACCTATACATAGAAACGTTGGACAACTCGCCGAAATGGGAAGTTCTCCTCTTCAATGCACACAATTGCCTGCCGTAATAACTAATATTCAACAAACGCACGCTTTTTTCACTGGAATAACAGTCTATATACAGCGCACAAGACATGCGTTTGTCGGAAGAAGACGATAGACCTATGCGAGTTTGATTGTTACGACCAGGTTGTTACAGCGTTCCGGTATTGTTACTTTTGGCCTCTCGCTCCACTTCTGATGTGCAGATGGCGTCCCGCTTTCGTAGGTTTTGATACGTCTCGCGCCCTTTTAGAATAGGAGAATATATAGAGAATAAGTTATTTCGTTTTCGCTTTAAAGCCTCGCTAGACGAGGATATACACAGGAATTCGACTCTGGGAAGTAAATATTATCGTTTATGTGAATCTTTTGAGTTACGCTTCACCAGTGCTACTGCTCGAACGATGGACCGTTGTACGTTTGCTTTTCCCTCTATTGGAGGTTTCTTTTTATTAATTACGATGTCGTTATTTTGTCTTCCACGTTGTTCTAGAGAACTAGTATAAGGTAGTAGAGTACGAGCTACAAGAGCGAGATACAAGTCGCGGTTGTGGGTGCACATGTAGAATTTTGCTTTTGGCGTTCGGTTGAACAGATCGTTTCCCCTGAACAGGTTATTCCGTTTTCTCGTTAAAGTCTCGTTTGTCAATGATATGCACGCGAATTCCACGCTGGGAAGTTTAAAATTATTGCTGTGTGAATTTGGCAGTTACGCTTCCCCAATTTTACCCCCGCATTAGGCGAGACGGGTATATATCAAACTCGTATAGTTCTATCGCCTTCTTTCGACAAACAAGTTTCTTATTCGCTGTTCTTTCAGCGAACAAAACGCCCGTTTATCGAACCTTCGTAATAACTCTTTTGGTTAAGGAAGTAGCTAGTTTTAGAGAGATTTCTGGGTCAGTTAACCAGATTCTGTATTTCCGAAGAAATTTCCAGTACAAACAGCGATCGTTGATATCAAACAGACGTTTCTTACATTTTCGATTTTCTTGTGGCTTTCCTTGCGAAGATCTACATATTATAAATTGCTTATAGTAACATTCCATTTGTAACACCCATATCAATGTGACTTTTTTGCTTTTTAATTTTAAATGAGATCGCTAAACTGTGCTTTGGTTCGTGACAATACGGCAGGTCATGCTGGATACCCAGTTGATTTCTTTTTTTTTTTTGTTTTAAATGTTGCTAGCTCAGAAAATCCAGATTCGCATAGATATGTGATTACGGATCGTCCAAAGCTCATTTAGCAAGTCGCGTTTAGGCTTCTTGCAATGGATACCAGAAATCGCCGAGGTCTTTTGAACTAAAATCCAACCGCGATAAATCTTTTGCACTGAAATCGACAAGTTCATCTTTAGTCAAGTCAGCATCTTTAATAGAGTTTATGTCGCAAAGAGTATGATTGCGAATCCATAGCTGCATTATTCTGATGCTTCTAAGTATTGGCAGATATTTCTTTGTAAAAAGGTTCAGTGAGTTTTGAACTTACACCTTTGTAAAGCAACTTCTCCGAAATTGAAAGTTCGCAATATCATCGGTCACTACTCTATCCTTCCATATATATGAGTAACTGATCCGGGAATGCTTGCATATTTCAGTAGCATCGATAGTAGTGACTATACTGGGTAAACAGCGGTAATTACGAAATAAGTTACGACAGCCTACATATCCACAGACCTATTCGCATACAGCGTACTGACTGGAATGGGGAGTCGGCGATGCTATCGTAACTTGTTTCGTAATTGTACGCTGTTACCGCTCTTTGCCTAGACTGGTAATGACTACATACCGTTGAAGAACAAAACATATTATTCAAATGATCAAAATGCCTGCTAGGTAAACCAGCCCCTCGATAAAATCCTTTCTTTCAAAGCATTTAGAGGGGGTGATTTGCCCCCTTCTATCAGAAAAATCGAAACTTCTGCCCCTAATTCAAGCGGGCGGTTCAACACTTGTCTTTGACGATGCCACCGGACTTCTGTGTGGTAAATAACCACTTCGTATTTTGCACCTATTCACTGCGTTGCTTCTGATAAAGCTAACAATGTTATGACTGCCAACAAAAGTTCTTCCAGCGTTGTTGAATATTTACATACCGGCTTCTTTCGATATGTTAAAACAGACCCCTTGAAATCGTTCCATGGATTGCTAAAGGGTACTTCCATCCCAGATTAGGAACCCCTGGTTTAGATGAAATTAAGGATGTCAAACCCAGATGGAAATTCTTGAAATGAAGGTTGTTCCATCTAATCGCCGACATCTGTGAAGATTAAGTAATACATATTTGACACATTATCACGTGAATAAACTCCTCACCACACATATTCACCAATCATAAAATTTCCCTGGATTTATACGCTTTAATAATACCTGTCTCGTGCTAGCGAAACACGCGTCACCGAATTTTATTATTAAACAATTGTGTGGTGAGGAATTTCCCGATGTGATATAGTGTCAGTAAATACACCACAATCCTTGTAATCAGTACTATTAATACATCTTCTTCAAAATCTTCTATCTATTCTCTTCCGTGCATCATTCTCGTTTCTTCCGTAAACCCTCTATTTGCCTCCGATTAAAGTGCAAACTTCCCCAATACCATTGCGTGCTAAAAATCGAAATTTCTCACCAACTACCTCATCGCACACCGACAATTTTCAACTTCATAGCCCGAATCGTCTACCACTACACACCACACATACATCCAAACACCAATACCCGGGAGATGTTTAATTTTCAAGAAACGTCGAGTCACTCTGTGGGGTGGATCGAAGTCATTACCGCTACGATGAGAGGGCAATGGGGCGTCACGCTGTTCCTACCCCATACAACTTCGAAGAGAAAAAGACATTTCCCGGTCACCGCCTTTCCTACACGGATATAATTTAATTAAGAAAACTTTACCGCAACATTCTCATGAAAATGGAACATGGACATGCGAATCGACTAAATCGATCGATTGGAAATCAGACGGGGAAACCGCGGGCTAAGGGCAGGACGGGGGAAAGATGAGAGAAGATGATTTGCGATGAAATAGGATGAAAATTTGAATTAAAAATTCTTGGTTCCTGTCCTCTTCTGAAGACAATAAGAAATTTTGTCCCTCTTGTGATATTAAATCGTAAAATCTTTCCTTAAGTTGGTTTTTCTTAACCTATTTATACTCGTTCCCTTCTTATCTTCTTTCCTAGGACCATTAAGAGCTTGTTGGGATTAAGGCAGTGGTTCTCAATCCCCCACAGATGCTTATCAGCACCTGAGGGGAAGTTGAGGACCACTGCCTTAAACCCCAAAAAAGCTCTTAACGGTCCTAAGAAAGGAATGGATTATTCTTGATTGATATTCTTCTCGTTCCTTCAAATTTTACCAAACGGAAACATTTGGAGGAAGATCAGAATCTCGAGAAAGTATGCCAAACATCTGCATCTTTTGAAAAATTGGGATGATTAGGAAATATTATACATAATACAAGAAGGAAGCTAAATTTGCATTCATCACCATTCCTTACCACAAGCATTCACTTTTTGATTTATGGACTTATAATCGTCGCCGCGACTCCAACATTCACTTTGCCCCAATATGAAATTAGCTCCTGAAAAAAATAAAACGAGAAACGACCTTTTCCGAGATACGAACACGTAATCTACCGCCGTGCCGTTTCCCTCCTCCGCCTCCCCTTTTCGATATTTCACACCGGGGACGTTGATGGGAGAGCACAGAAGCCACCGGAGCCGAGAGAAAGACGATTTTAAAAACTGGTTATTGTCAGCGACCATGGCGAATTTAAACAAATTGACTTTACACATACTTTCAATTATTTGAAATTAGTTTTTGTGGAGTTCGTGTTGATTTTATGACTGCTGCCGCAACTACCATTACGGAGGGAACTGCGACGAGCCGAAGTCGCGTCGTGGCTTCTGTTGGCTCGCGGCGACTCGAAAAGGGGAAGAAGTCGGTGTGGTGTAGTACCGGTAGTTTCGTGAGAAAGAGACGCATGGAAGGTCATCCGGTGGCATCATCATCTCCTTTCGACGTTCTTCTTAGATTAAGGCTCGCGTTTCGAACGCGTCCCGAGGCTATACGGCATTATTCGCTAAGAAGACGATTTTGCAGATGTAGTTTTGCGGTAATTCATAATGCGTTATTGAGCAAGGTGTAATTTTCGCCCGAGAAGTGCTGAAGGTTCTATATGGATTTAAATCTAAATGAGCTCATTACTGGATTTGTTTGCGGAAAATTTGTACACAGATAAATCATCCAGATAGCATATCTAATGCATTTACGCAAAATCATGACAGTTGCCTATATTATAGCTATTTTTTCCCTTCAAATACCTAAGGTTCCTTCCAACACAGCAGAGAACCAGTTCGTGGGTCATCGGGTACATGCGCACAACAAATTTAGCCTTCCAAATTTCCAAATAAGAATAACGAAACTGTAAAATAATATGTAAAATAAATAAAATTACCCCTAGCACATCTTTCGCAAAAGATTCAGGTGCATATTTCGGCAACTAGGTTGCCATCCTCAGTGGAAAACTGGAGGAATCCAGTATCAGCTGCGATATCGGACTAATGCCCAAGACAAACACTACACTACGAACGCTGTACAACACTAAAGCACTGCACAATGAACATCGCACACTGAATGCGCGAAGCACATCAAAACCTAGTGTTAATAGTGTTTTGGTGTACTTCGCTCGTTCAATGTGTGATGTTCATTGTGCAGTGCTTTAGTGTTGTGTTGTGTTCGTCTTGGGCATTAGCCGGATATCGCTGGTGATACTTAATTTCCCCAGTTTTCCACTGAGGATGGCAACTTATGTGCCGAAATACGTATCTCGATTTATTTCCGAAAGGTGTGGTAAGAGTAATTTTATTTACTTCATACGTTCCAAATTTGATTTGTGCATGTACCCGACGATTCACAAACAGATTTTGAGGTATGTTGGAACGAACCTATAGTCTAACATACAAAAAGTTGCAAAATCGTTTCCATTTGAGGCCGATTGCCGTTGCCAACTCTCTGATAAAAACAGGCTATCTATTGTCTGAATTATATATGGTTTTTGCCAGTTCTTCCATACACGAGATAATATAATATCAATAATAAATTATGCGTTTCGGTGGAGGAGGAAAAGAACAAGACGCTTCTTCGGAATCCAAAGATACAAGCGTCAAGTTATTGTTCTGACAACTGACGAAATTGGATCATAGCCCGCTGAAGACTTCAAACGCAGATCTGCAGATACCTCAACAGATACTCGTTTAATTGTGAATGTGAAAGTTTGCGATTATTAACCTTTCTTTTAGAAGAGGTAGAGAATCTTAAGCAACGCTGGTTAGTCGGATACAAAATTTTCTCATATTTTCCAAATCTTCGCGAATTAATCACCAACCGAAAGTCTTCAAATAAGTTTTGGGAAGATCTCGACAAAGACTCCCAAATTGAAATTAGTCCAGTCATTCTGTCGAGAAAAAAATAAGGCGAAGAAAAGAAAGTGAACCGGATATGTGGTGGGGGGTGCTTAGAAAAGCTTAACTTAAGATTTGAGACCATGATTTCCTATGTGCATTTTCCGCCATCTTGGAAAAAGGAGTGAATTTTTATTTTTGCTATAACTCGGGTCCCCTCGAGATACAGAAGTATTGTTTAGCTGTTTTCTGTTCGCCTTTCAACGATCTATGTATGTATAATCCAGGTCCTTTAAACTTGCATGCACATAGGAAATCTTTCCCGGTTCACTTTCTTTTCCAAATGTACAGAATGACTGGACTAAATTCAGTATCGTAGAAGGTACAACGCCCAAACGTGTGCAGCCATCATCTTCCAAAAGATTTAGAAATATTTTAGGAAGTATTCTTTTCCCTCTCGAAGCAAAAACTATTAAATCTGATTCAATCATTAATTCATTCACATATAAAATGAGTAAAAATACCCTTACCACAGCTTTCGAAAATAATAATAATTAGAATTACTTCCGAAAGGTGTGGTGAGGATATTTTTATTTATTTTATATGTTATTTTACATTCGCCTTATTCTTATTCATCCATCCATTCACTCCTCTAGGGTCTATCAGCAGTAGACTAAGGATTTTAGCTTTATACTTTTTGTACCGTTCCCCAGTAACACTCTTACTTCCGTTTAAGCAGTCCCGCGTGCTCCACAAAGGCCACTATCCTCAGGAAAGTCTAAGTATTGTCGTGGGCTCCAAGAGATCGTTACCGAAAAGTTTCCGCCTGAATGCCTTCAGTTTCTCACAATCTGATTGAAGGTTTTCCAAAATTCTTACTTCATCAATTCTCAAAATTAAATTACATTAACAAATCCGAGGATGAATAAAAAAGGGGGATCTGTGCAATACCGTAATGGAGGTTGATTATCGTCGCCATGTTCGTACATCAGTCTATGTTTCGAATGACCTCCTTCGCTTTATAGGTCAATAAAAGGCAAATTTTAAATTTAGAGCTTATATTTCATAAGCATGCAGATTATTTAGGACGGAATGTTCATGCAGTACGTTAAGAAAGTTTCGTACTATAGCTCGTTAAGGCGGAGATGTAACATGTATAAATTAACGAATTTTAAATACACAATAATTAAGTTACCGTTGTTAGTTGTACATGTATTCTAGAATTTAACTTTCAGTACATCAGGTATATATAGATATATATACCATTGAACTATTAATTTCAGTCTGATGATGCTATACAGTAAATAAGGCAACGTCGCTTCATGTTCTATTACCTTTTACTAATCACACCTTTACTGTCCGAGACTCCGAAGAAATAATCTCAATTATCTCCCCAATAATCCTAATTTAAGTCCACGTGATTATCACATGTTTGGATCTCTACAAAAGGTGCTTTTCCCAGAAAACGTTATGATGGAGACATCTGTGTCTAATTATCTCACAACTCGCGCTTCTTCTTTTTGGAAGTGAAGGTATCAAGAAGCTTGTAATCGAATAGGAAAATGTGTTTCTCAATCAAGTGATTGTGTAGAAAAATAATGTTTACTCTTCCTCTTTTGAATTTGATCCACTCTCGTGTTTCTCTTTTTACTGCAAATAAGTCCTTGCAATACTGCTTCTGCGCTATAAAAGATGGAAGATTCTCAACTGAGCCAGATCTTCAAATCTTGGTGGAATTTCAATGTCTTGTCAAGATTCACCAAGGGGATAGACCAAGAAAGCGATGGTTGAATGATGTAGAAAATGATTCAAAAGCGGTGAGAAGGATTAAGAATTGAACGGTCATCTGCAGATGAATGTTTCGAAAGTGCTTCCTGCGGTGGTTAACCTAATATTGCTAAATTTTTTAACATCCTGATTTTAAGTCTGCGGTTTGGTAAGATGAAAACTTGCATCTGGTCGTGGTTTCGAGGCTCCGATATCCAAAAGAATATGCTGTCAGTACTGGAAAGAGAAGACAATTATACAAATTTTGCAATTAAGATAGGAAGCTACAATGGGAGCGAATACAATTTGTATTTTTTTGCATTATCTATAACCAACTTTGGGGTATTGGTAAACACAAGGAAAGGAAGACAAGATATAAATGAGGAAATTCAAAAGGGATATAAGGCCTTCGACTGCAATAAAAGGTTGCTCAAACACAAGAAGTTAAGTAAGAAAACGAAGTTACGAATTTATAAAACCATCATAAGACCGATGGTAACATATGCGACACAAAACGATGACATTATCAGCGGCAGAAGAGAAAAAGCTTAAAATTTTATGAAGTAAAAACTATACTGGGCCCAAAGAGAATGGACGAAGATGAGTACAGATACTTAAAGAATCGCGAAATTGAGGAAATATTAGAAAATGAAGACATTCCAAGAATTACAAAATCAATGCGAATTAGATATTATGGGGATATTTATAGAAGAGGAAAGGTATCAGCCATAGGAACTCTAACGGAATGGGATCCGAAATATAACCGATCCAGAGGAAGGCCGAAAAGATGATGGGAAAGAGCAAATAGAGGAGAACATCAGGGAGATGAGAATAAGACAGTGGGGAAGCAAATACCAAAAGGGGGAGGAATGGAGAAAAAGTAGTATCAAAACAAAAGCAGATCAATCACCATAAAATAGAGGACATTAAAGACTAATCTCTAGTCTCAAAGACATGAGAACAATAATAATTTCGTAGGAAATGTATTGGCTTGATAATGATACAACCAAATTTGGTTTATAAACAACTGAAATTGGTAATTTGAGTAACCTTTCAACCAATCAATAATCTCTGATCGACCAAATCGTTTCCGCTCGGTTTGTCTTCAGATGCACGTTGTAACTGCGATATTGTAGGAATTTTGGTATTGACTGTTACATGGTGAGATGTATTCGTTTAAGGACAGCATTAACCGAATAAATCCAAACTCATTCAGAGCTCGAAAATTTCCCTAACATAACAATCCGTTATATCCCAATAAGTTAAGGAATGAATACATTGATTTCGGAAAAGTACTTATTTCGACCAGGAGGTGATCATCCTCAGTGAGGAACAGAGACGAAAGGATGTACTACTTGTGAAATTTCGTGGTTGTCCGTTTACCAGATTTTGCAAATGACATTTTCTGTTCCTATGTATTCTCCAATGATGATGACCACTTGGGGGCGAAATACGTATTTCGATTTCCACAAAGTTGGTGTAAGAAGGGTAAGATCTAATTTATTTTTTCTTTTTGCCAGAGATATCTTTAATTATTAAAAACTCCAACTTTAAACATTTTCTACCAACAGAGAAATCCACAAACAACCCGAACCACTTCCATAAATAACCGGCACTCCGCGGCGACATCGTCGGAACACGCATTAAATCAAATTACCACCGTCGGAGGAGATGTTAATTTCGATGATTAAGAAGCGGTCATTATTTAACAAAAGCGTCCACTCGCCTGGGGAAATTATCAACGCGGTCAGTCGCCGTCGGACGCGAACGTACGACGCTCTTAATCCGACTGTTAAGAGCGCGGCGAGCCGGGTGACCCCCGCACAAATCAAATATGAAACGCTCCTCCTAATACTTCGACGGTATATCAGAAATTTGGTTAGTCGACGTCGAGGGGGAGGGTCGTTACGATAAGAAATGACCGTCCGGCCGCGTTATCTGCGAAATGGACAAAGGGGTTGTTAGGTCGTGTAGTTTCGCGACAGGCCACTTAGAATATGAATCGCCTCGGTCTCGATGATATATCGCCTTCGAGGACGTTCTCGATGATGGTTTTACCACGATTAGAAGCGGTATCGTACGATGCTTTTGCGTGTTTATTTTCTGAAAAATCGAACAAGCCTTTTTCACTTAAAAACAAGAACAAAAATTTAGTAATATTCGGTTAAAATCTGACATAAATTAGCTTATACCCCTAATCACACCGATCGTAAAAGATTCAACTAGGTATTTCGACCACCAAGCCGTCATCCTCATTTGCAAAATCTGGTAAACGATGCTCGTAAGTCTGTTCAAGACCTATTTTTTACTTTTTCTTTTACTGTTTCTACAAACAAAACAAAGGGTTTACCCTTATTTATACGTAACTATCTCATATAGTTTTTTCAAGTCAATAATAACACGAAATTTGACGTTCTTGTGGCCAAGCTTACAGACAAACAAGTGAACGGAGGAATTTTGTTTTAATGAAAATCGACAGATGTATTCAAGAACTCAAGCGTACCAATCTCGAATTTTTCTAGGGAAACTCAATTTAGCTCCAAATGAGATTTCAAAAACGCATTTTTTAATGTAATTTTTTAATATTTCTAATTAGGAAAATCTTCATTTCTACGATCGGTATGCCCTAGGTATTAAGAATGATACAATGTTTAAAATTGTTTTAAATTAGGATGAGCTAACCCCCAGAGACTGGAGAATTTTCCCTGAAATCTTTCGTGTTGGTATCACCAGTTTAGACCTTGATTTTATAATGCATTTTGGAAAATCTATCATCTACTTCTTACGATACCCAAACACGATCCTCAATTCTAAGCAATATGTATCGAGATGTTGTTAGAAATGATTTTGCAGCTTTTGTTTCCTGCTCGTTACATTTTCGAAGTTGAAACGTCTATTTGCTGTGGTTGCTTGGAAATAGTTGCAAAGATTCTGTTTGCACGCTGGTCCTCCAATTTAGGAGGATAATCAAGTTACTAGGTTTTAAAGGTCGAGATCTGTACTAACACTTCAAACACAAAATCAGGATCAAAGATCTTGTGGAATGTTTGTTGATATACT
The DNA here is from genome assembly GCA_038088585.1 of Chrysina gloriosa. NCBI lineage: Eukaryota > Metazoa > Arthropoda > Insecta > Coleoptera > Scarabaeidae > Chrysina > Chrysina gloriosa. The sequence goes on along the minus strand of CM076095.1, from coordinate 28,680,468 downwards.
TTCAAGAGTGATTTTTACGTCACCTAACGCCGCCTGCCCACGGCAGGTACTCTTTATGGAAAATCGCATAATATAGCCAACGCATTACCAACAATCTAAACATTTGTCTATGTCCACAGAATTTTAAATTTCAATTGCGACGACTGACTCACGGCCCTGCATTGTAGTAGCTTTCACAGCCACTTGTTCTTTTGTTTATAATGCAAAAATGCGGATCGTTGATTGGCATACTAGTTCATTTACTTACCCGTTTTTCCTTCCTCCATTTCTCTCTTTCTATTCCCTGTTTTTATTTCATTTCATGTTTTTTTTTTGTTCTCGTTTACTCTATGGCCAGAATTCGTCTTTCCTGGATTTATACTTCGATAGGATTGAACTAAAAAACGGACGTCAATATTGTACATACTAACGTCTATAAGTTCAACCTTTTATCACATCAACTTTAGTTTTACAAGGAGAAGGTAAGGTAATCGGATTTTTGTAATTTTTGATATTTATGGTACGTTAAATAAGAATATTTTGGAGTAGTTCGACGCAACGTTCATAAATTACCGTGATAATCGATGTTGAAGTGTCAGCCACCATTTAAATCCACTAGATATAATACGGTTGTCAATTGGACTCGTGACTTAATCGATAGCGTTTTGTTCATTCATGAACATTGTTTATCAACCGATTGTGCATTTTAATGATGTACTTGAAGCATGTTCCTGCATATAGTTCATAGATTTCGTTCGTTCATAATTTTTGATATGAGAAGAAGAATGAAAAAACATATGGTGCGTGTTGAATGGAAGAAAAGGAAATGTCCCGTGACGAGAGCCAAACCAGCGATCTCGTGAGTATCGCACCAAAACGCTATCGACTAGGCCACTAGTCCACTTGACAATCTTATTATATCTAGTGGATTTAAATGGTGGGTGAAACTTCAACATCGATTACCTCGGTAATTTATGAACGTTGCGTCGAACTACTCAAAAATATTCTTATTTAAGGTCCAAACTACACGTACCATAAATAGTAAAAATTACAAAAATCCGATTACCTTGCCTTCTCCTTGTAAGTCGTTTTTTGATAGATATCTATTATTGTAAAATCTTGTCAAGATGATGTGTTAATAAAGATTTATTATTATTATTATTTCGAAGTTTCTGATTGCTGGATAATTGTTGTATTTTTAAAATGGATGCAAATGCAAATTGACCCGGAAAATCTAAAGCGATTTAAGCTTGAAATTTACTTGAGTGTATCCATTCATGACCTATCTTCCACACTTCAAACGATCTGTCAAGGGTCATAAAAGTAAGACTCGCAGGAAGAGCTGGAAGTAGAAATCGAAAGTTCTGGGTTCCTAAATGCTCCTGCCTCCTCTTCTTTTCTTCTTCCTCTTCTTCGGTTCAATGAATTTGGTTCCATTCCTTTTCTGCACCTTTCATATCATTTTTCATGTAATTCGTTGGAAAAATGAACACAAAATGCAAGAATAGCCACCACTTCATCAAAAAAAAAGTGAATTAAATTCGATTTACCTAGCAAAAATTGCGAAAATGCGAAAAATGTACTTATAAACTACCAAAGACGGACTAGACAGGGCATTTTGAACCATTAAAATGTTAATAAATCATAAATCGGGATATTTTAATTTTTTGTCATCTTATACTATGAATTATCCTACTAAGCAATGGATATTAAAGACGTCAAATTCTCTTAAATTCTCTTTTTTTTATTTGGTCGACATCGTGTCTAGTATTGTATGCCATGACATTGGATATTAAAGACGTTAAAACCTCTTAAATTTTACGTTGCGTCTTCTATTTGATCTTCATATTTTTTTATCGTTTCATACAATGCAGTGTCCTTCTAAATGTTGGATATGGGAGAGGCAAGCATCTTCAACAACCGTATAAACCGAGGTGTCATGACATTTGATATTAAAGACGTCAAATTCTCTTAAATTTTCTTTTTCTTCTTTTACTTGGTCGTCATCATCTCTGGTATTTTATACCATGACATTGGATAATTGAGGACGTCAAATTCTCTTAAATTTTCTTTGCCTTCTTTTACTTGACCGCCATCATCTTCGGTATTTTATATATATTAAAGGTGTCAAATTTTCTTTCCTTTTTCTCTTACTTGGTCGTCATCTTCTTTGGTACTTTAGACCATGTCATTTTCATTTAATTCATTGGAAAAAGAATAACTACCACTTCATTAAGAAAAACTAAGTTAACTTCGATTTACATTGTCAAAATTGGGTAAAAATGCGAAAAATGTACTGATCAACTACCAAAGATGGACTAGGCAGGGCATTTTGAACCACTAAACGGCTAATCAAACATAAATCGGGATATTTTAATTCTATAAAGTTTAAAATATATATATACAGGTGAAATGTTTCATTCATACATTGAACCATTTTATTAACTGGCATTTCGGAAAAGGTCGAAAAATGTAACCTAGAAACATGCCAACTTCATAGATCATAAAAAAGCGAGCTCATATACCCAAACCTCGCGGGGGTTTCGTTAGTTTTTTGGCCTACCCTCATTTAGTGTTGGAGTCACTCAAGCTGGAATTTCTTGTTACACTGTGTTTTCTATTGACCCTGGCAGATTTCCGCCTTATTCTTCCATCAAGCAGGTTCAGGACCTGCTACAGGAGTAATAGCTATTGTCTCCTAGATATCGACCAATAGAACAGACTCTTCATTAGAGCAACTTGAAAACGACGTCACTTGTTTCCGCCCACGAAAATCGACTCTCTTCTACCCAATAACTCCAAGTGTCCCTGAGTTGATCGTATTAATGTTGATCAAGAAGCTTAGTCGAGCGAGCGATAAATCTCAATATTTTCCTCAAAACAGATTCCTATTCAAAATCGTTTATTTCTGAAAACTAGGGGAACTTGTCAATTTGCCTTTTAGATGTATTTTTGAACTTTTCGATTGGGCGATTTCTCCGACTCGAAATCGAATTTTCTCAAAATCTCAAAGGATTTAGGTTTCTTACCCTTGCTTCAGTTTAAACCTTGAAAAGTCGTCCATTTTGATAATCTTCAAAATCCAAACCGAGATTTTGAACGTGTCGAAACCGCAAAGTCTGCAACTTGTTTGACCAGAAAAAGAGTGAAAGAAGTTGTATTTCCATAAATACTGCGACGATATTTCTTCAACGTCGGAATGCGGTTACGAGACGGAATTTGGCCAAAAATTTCTTGCGTAGAAAAAAGGCGATCGTGCTATAGCGATCGCCGCAGAGACAAAAACCCCAAATTGAATTTCCTCAACTAGATCTAAAAATAATTACGTCTAAAAATACGTGACGGTCGTCAAGGAAATGAGGAAACGCATCGACATTATTCAGCATATTTTTTACTTACGGAGCCGGGAACGCAGGATGCCAACCTGATAAAGGTTAAAAATCTTCGCGCGACATGCTGGAATAAGCACGAGATAAAACGTTATTCGACGGAAACCGATCGGGCGTGAAGCGTTCGCCTGAAACAACGACTCATCTCTCCTAATATGTAAATGTACGCGAGACGATCGTAATAAACTTCTTTTCGAATATCTGATCATATAAGTAAATAAGGGGAAATCAAAGTGGCGGATAATTGGCGCAAATAAAAGTAAAGAACGGGCGATTAGCAAGCACGTACGGCGGAGACAAAATCCATGGAGCGCGCTTATTCATAAACGTCAGCTACTGTTTAGATTAATAAGCAATGCGTTTGTCTTTTTATTTTTTAATATCTTTTTGTCCATCTTCCTCTCTCTCTCCCTCTATATCCGTCTCTATCGCCCAGATTCGATAATAAGCGCTCGTTTTTTCCAGGCGCGTACTCGGAAAAGTTGCGCAATTTAATTTTCGACTTGCGGTTAGATCTCGATCGCCTTTTGTTTCCAAGTACGCCTTGCTCCCTTTTTTTCTTCCGGATAACTTTCGATCGTTTTCTATTCGATCGTAATTCGTTTCCAATAATCGAATTTTTTCCTCTTTTCATTTTTAATTAAATTAAACAACAGAATTCGGCTAAGGATATCGAATCGCGTTAGAGAGCTTTCTTTCGTTTCCCGTCTCAGCGCCCCCTACATCCGCCCTCGAAGGGGTGACGGCGGAGCTTCGTAACAGTCGAAGAGCGTATGTGATGCCGAGTGACAGGGGGTGGACTTCTTGGAGACGATGAGCAATGCATAAGGGTTGAGACTGTCGCTGACGCGGTATTAATCTCCGCGAATTAAGGCGACAGGGCTACCAATCATTGCGATGAGACGGAATTTTTCCGGGGAGTTTTCGATCTGTTCGTCTCGATTTTATCGTAGATTTCGTAGGGGTGGTTTAGGACCTTTTCGTTTCTTTTTGATAACGTTGTGTCTGGATTAAGTTTTGGAAAAGTCGATTTTAAACGAAAAGTTTCCGGTTTTTTCCGTTTTTCTTCTTCTTTTTGATCGTCATCATCTTTTGTTATATTATATGTTTGACGTTGGATATTAAAGACCTCAAATTCTCTTGAATTTTCTTTTTATCTTATAACTACTTAACTACTTCCATACTACGAAGTGTCTTTCTAAACATTGGATATTAAGGACGCAAAATGTTCTTAAATTTTCTTTTTCTTCTTTTACTTGCTTGTCATCACTTTCTTTTTCTTCTTTTACTTGGCGGTCATCATCTTTGGCATTTTATACCATGAAGTGTCCTACCAAACGTTCAATATAAAAGACATCAAATTCACTGAAATTCTCTTTTTCGTCTTTTACTCGATCGTCATAAATTTTTATCATTTTATACTATGAGGTGCCCTACTAAACGTTGGATATTAAAGAAGTCAAATTCTCTTAAATTTTCTTTTTCGTCTTCTACCTGATCGTCATCGTTTTTATCCTTTTATACTATGAACTGTCTTTCTAAACGTTGGATATAAACAGCCTCAAATTCTCTAAAATTTTCTTTTTATTTTTTTCTTTTACTTGGCAGTCATTATCTTTGGCATTTTATACCATGAAGTGTCCTACCAAACGTTCAATATAAAAGACATCAAATTCACTGAAATTCTCTTTTTCGTCTTTTACTTGATCGTCATCACCTTGGGTATTTTCTATCTTGAAGTGTCCTACTAAACGTTGGATATTAAAGACGTCAATTCTCTTAAATTTTCCTTTTTCTTCTTTTTCTTGACTGTCATCATCTTTGGTATTTTATACTATGAAGTGGCCTAATAAACGTTGGATATAAAAGACGTCAAATTGTGGTTTTCGTCGTCTAGTTGATGGTCATATTTTTTATCGTTTCGTACCATGAAGTGTCCTTCGAAATGTTGGATATAAAAGACGTCAACTTCTCTTAAATATTCTTTTTCTTCTGTTATTTGATGATCATCGTCTTTGGTATTTTATACTATGCAGTGCCCTGCTAAACTTTGAGTATGTAGCAAGTCAAATTTTCTTAATTTTTTCTTCTTGTACTTGCTTATCCTATCTGCGGTACTTGTTACGATAAAGTGCCCTTTTAAACATTGGATATAAAAGACGTCAAATTCTTTTAAATTTTCTTTTTCTTCATTTACTTACTTTACTTACTAATATATTCAATATAACAAATTCTCTTGAAAATACACTTAAAAAAACAAGAAGAATAAGATAAGTATCTTCCTTCGTTCATTTCTTCAACTTTTTCCGCTTTACTTTTCATTTCACCATCATCTCTCCAAGTTCTATCGTTCAATTTTCATTTTTCCTTTTCGTTCGCCTGATCCTGATTACGGTCCTGCGGTGCGAAGCGCGCACGCCGTAGATTTCCCGGACTTTTCCGGAGTCCTCCTCGCCGGATCCGGACAGGCTCATTTTTCACCCGGGAGCCGTCGACAAAAAAGCATCAGTACGCCTTCCCGTTTTTTTTCTGTGCGAGGAAGCCGGCTCGGCAAATATATATTTTTGCCGGCGTTGCCGAGACCCCATCGGTCCTAATTCGGTTCGAGATCGACGGCGAGCGGCAAACGCGAAAATTCGCAAGGAAATTAGGCGAGAGAACGGAAGAAAATGAAAGAGCTCGGCGGGGATAAGGAGAGAGAGAAACAAAGAGGGCGAGTCGGACGAGAACGGCGTCGTTGAGCGTCTGTTTGCCCGGAAATTTGACCTAAATATTTGGTAAGGCGAAATACGAACGTTGTAATGTCATTACTTGATTGTTATTATTATTATTATTATTATTATTATTATGTATATTACTTTTGAACTGCATTAGTGTCGAACTGCTTGGGTGGAGGAAAGCGGTCTGTTCCGAGCGAGCGAAGAAAAAAGATTATTACTAATATTATTGTTATTATTATTACGAACGAATAATGGTGTGTTTCACCCATCTATGGATGACATTATTTCAACTGTTTCGAAACAATCAAGAAATTGAGGTAGGCACTTTACTAATGCGATGTGATGCCAAGAAAATTACATATTTTCACTCCTTACATCCTTTATTCATGAACTGGTGGAAAGAACACTTCGAAGAATTACGGAACCAAACTGAAACGAACAACAAGGATGATATTATAAGCACGGAAGAAATGGTACCAGCAATCGCGCGCCTAAAAGTCTGCAAATCTGCAGGAAACGACAGAATCACGCCGGGGATGATGAAAAATTTGAGACCACTATGCACAGAAATAATCGGAGAATTATTTAACAAAAATTGGAATGCAGGATGCGCCCCAAAAGACTGGTAAATTGGAATAATTCTTCCTATACACAAGAAAGGAGACACGAGAATTTCCGCAAACTACGGAGGAATCACATTGGTGAGTGTGGTATCCAAAACATATGGGGTTATATTCAATATTGAACTGACAGGCGCAATCGATGAAGACTAGAATCACAAAGTGGATTTATAAAAGGAAGACGCACACGAGACCACATATTTACACTCAAACAGAAGTAGTTCAGTACTAAAACATATGCAGCATTTGTATATTTAGAAAAAGCCTTTGACAGAGTCTAACAAAAAGAAGAATGGTAGAGTCTAGAACGAAGAAAAATCAGACCCAAACCAATACGAGCAATACAAGGCCTGTGCCAGAACAATAAATGCTATGTCAGAAAAGAGAAGGTGCAGTCTAAAGTCGTCGAGATAAATGATGAACTACGACAAGGCGCAGCACTCAGCCCTACACTGTTCATTGCAATCATAGATAATCTCATAAAAGACGTGCAAGGAAGTAGTTGTAGTGTAGTACTATGAAATGAGTCCAATTAGAATATCGAAATGTACTTTTGAGGACGACGTGGTAATTTTAGTTAAAAACTAACCTAGAACAACTACAACATAACCTAAAAACGTTGAAAGAAGAACTTGCAAACATAACGGAAACGGATGAGAAAATAAAAAATGCGTCAAGAATGTATCGCAGCTTGAATAGATCTTTTATCAACAAGAACAAGGAGAAAGAAGTCGGCGAAAAGATAAAGATGCGTGTATACAAAGGAGTCTTTAGACCTATCCTGACCTATGACAGTGAAAGTTGGGTGTTAACGGAAGCAATGAAAAGCAAAAGAATTGCTATAGACATAAAATACCTGAAAAGAGTCATTATTACGAAGAGAGGCACAATCAAAAATATTATAATGAGAGCACAACTGAGAGAGATCGCACTCTAATTGTTTGGCCACATGTACAGAATGAAGGATGAAAGGAAGGTTAAACAAGTATGGAAGGCAAGAGTACAAAATGGAAGAGGGCGAGGACGACCAAAGAAGGAGTGGAATGACGTAGTGACAAAAATATTCAGGGAAAAAAATCAGGTGGAGAGAAAGGCAAAGAATAAAAAGCAATGGGCGAAATTTGCGCATGGAACAAGGGACAACCAAATAGAACTCAACAAATGAAACGTGAAATGTAAACCTTACACCAAATGGTAAAAAGAAGCAAAAGAGGATTAGTCGGGCCGGCGGTCTACAGTGATCTTCAAAGGAAATTGAAAAAAGGGGGACTCCTTTGTTCAAATTCTCAATATTTCGTTCTTTTATTTTCGAACTTAATCATGAGATTACTAAAATGTACAAATCAGCAAGGAGAAACAAAACAAACAGATGAAATATACTCACAATTTCAGGTTTTACATTACGAACAGGGTCCATAATCAATACAAAATTTTCTTAACGTCAAAATAACAAAACAATGACATATTAAAACTAATTTTTAAAAAATATGCTGGATGAGAATCAATTTTAAATCTAACAATGAACGTGTAAAACTTATTTGTTTGTAAAGAATCGTCATACCAACAAGAACAAGAGAGAACCGACGAAATATAACAGAAAAAGACTCTTTCATTGAGAATGTATATCTGGAAACATGTAAAGACTGACTTTTGAAATCGTGCGTTGTTGTTGCTCCCTAACTGGTACGGTCGATGTACTTCCTCTCAACTTATGTATATATCACATCCACATTTTGACAACAAAGTTGTTATCAAATTTCGCTCTCTAAAAGCCGTAATACATGATCACAAATTGCATGTGTTTTTCATGAATTTATTGACCAATGTTTGAGTTTAACGGTGTATTTCTACATCAATTTTTACACGCAATATTTCAGGTTTAGATGTTCTATTTTGAAGGTCATTGCTTGACTTTTTACATGTAAATATTTCGTGTGTTTTACATGTAAAAATTTGAACGTGTTTTGGTTGCTTTACTTGGTAAAGCCGAACAACTCAATGGACAGAAGCATAAGACCACCGCGAATCGACGGGGGCCGCTATTAAATCGTTTTTCGAACGCAATAAAAGATTAAACGCAATTTAAAACGCGTGTAAATGTCAGGCGATACGCTCCCTCTGTCCGACGGAATTACAGATGTCCTGCGTATGCAAATGAGCTATCTCGGTACCCCCGTGTACAGCCGTCGCTAAGTAAATGCACGCGAACGGCTTTCCGAAGTCAAGATTAAACGATACGCGTTTAATCCGGTTGTCAAAAAGAATACCGGGAGGCTTTACCACGTCCGTCAGAGGAAGATTAGGGACTTGGACCTGAACGCGTGTATGTATACGGAGTGTCGGGGATATCAAATTAGACACATGATATTATATGTATTTTGAAAATATAATACAATAGAATAGAAGAAAAGATTCGAAAGAGTGAAAGTTTTTATTGCCGCCTCGTTGTAATTATTTTGAAAGTGGTAGATGTAATACACGAGGAGGATACTTTGTTAAGAATCAGAGGGAAAGGGGTCCTAACGTATACCTACACAGCACTCCAGATAGAAAGAAATTGATCGAAGAGGGGAAGCTCAAACAACATCCGAAGCTAATACTCGTGGAACGATGGGTACGGCGGTCAGTTACCTAGCTAGTGAGTCAATTAGCCAAACAATCAGCCAGTCAATACAGGCAGTCGTTTTGAAGTGAATACTTCTTATGGGACACCGAACCAACTTCAGCGTAAGCGTAAGCGTAAACGTAAACGCAAGAGCGTTAAATTTGGGCGGAGCTTCGCTTCGTGCGAAGGACAAGGAAAACAGAGAGTATGATGGCGAGCAAGAAGCGATGAGCGAGAGAAAGGATACGTGCATGCTTGCTTCGTCTGAAATAGAAGGAGGGACGGAGAGAGTATGATCTGCGAGCAGAAGTATTCACTTTAGGCGTGCGTTAACCACACACACCATTTTTTGTTTAGCTGCTTAGTCAATTATAATTATCTAATCAGACAGTCGACCACTCAGCCACCTAACCAAGCTGTTAATCAGTTACCTAACTTGTCAATCAGCTAGTTAGTCACTTAATCAGGAAGTACCAAGCGAAATATTGTTCCTATGTTAGGAACTTATTTTCTAGGAAAAGTCTTTCCTCGCAGATCCTCAATGTTTTGACCTTCCTACTACCAGTTTCTTCAGGAATATTAACACCTCCGGAAATCCTAACCAAATTAACGGCTTACACAGCGGAGCGTCATTAACTACACGTATTAGTGACATTGTAATCTGTGCTAGCTTGCAGTTTAATCAATTTATTGGTAGCCAGATTGTCAGGCAGTTAGCTCACTGGTTCATGAGTCAATTAGTTAGCTAGCCATTACAAACAGTTTTCTAGCTATACAGTCAATCAATTATTTAACCAGTCAATCAACCAAACACCTAGCCAGATTTCTACTCAGTTACGCAGCTAGTCCAGTCTGTCAGTTAGTTACTTATCGCTAGCGAATCAACCAATCGATACTCAAAAAATGTCTACCTTTCTAACGTATCTTGTAGAGAAAATGTTCGCTCGAAGTTGTTGCAAAATATTCGATGTATCATTTATCATACCATCAGTTTCTTCGCGTACATTAAAACTGTGCGCACAATTAAAGAAATTGGCAATTTACACAGAAAAATATCGACATCAGCTATGGATATTAGTAATAGTACGTTCTGTGTTAGCCAGCTAATCAATCAGTATATTAAATTTATTGGTGGCTAGGTTACCAATCTAGGCTAGTTAGTTTGTCAATTAATTAACTAGTTAGAACATCAACTTTTCTAGTTGTTCACTCAAGCAATTATTTAACTAGTCGGTTAGTTACTTAGCGAATCAGTCAGTCAAAACGAAAAAACAGATATCTACCTTTCTAACGTATTTTTTATAAACAATATTTGGTCGATGTTTGCAAAATTGTCGATCTTTCATTGTTCATAGTATCAGCTTCGTCGGGGACATTCAAACTATCAGCAGTTAGCAGTTTACAGAGCGAAAAGTCGACCAGTCACCTATGCACATTAGTGACAGTACAATATGTGCTAGCCAGCTAATCAATCAGTATATTCAATTTGTTGGTTATTAGGTTGCCAATCAGTTAGCTAGTTAGTTAGTGTGTCAATTAATTACCTAGTTGAAACAGCAACTTTTGTAGCTGTTCAGTCAATAAGTTATTTAACTAGATAATCAAGCACCCAGACAGCCAGGTTCAAATCAGTTGATTAGCTAGAGAAATGGCCGTATTGAGCCGTTAGTTAATTGACTTACTAACTAGCTATATAACTGGCTATAGAAAATTAATTGATAAATGTGTTACATAGGTAGTTTGACAGCCAGTCAGTTAGTTTGGGAGTCAATTAATCAGCTACTCAATGCAGCTACCTATGTAGCTGTTGTAGCAATCAATTATTTAACCAGTTAGTCAACCACTTAGCTGTCCATGCCACGAATAAGTTACACAGATGGTCAGTTAGTCCACACTATCCAGACGAAACAAGGAAAGGCTGCTGCCGTATTTTCTAAAGAAAATATTTGTGGTAGTTGTGAAATATCCATACATTATATGTTTCATTGTTCATATATCAGCCTCTTCCGGTGTATTAAAACTGTCAGTACTACTACTACTAGCATTAAGGAAATTGGTAGTTTATACAGCGAAAAGTCTACATCAACTATGCATATTAGTGACAGTGCTATATGTGCTAACCAGCTAATTGATCGGATTATTCAATGTGTTGGTAGCGGAATTGCTTACTAATTAGCTAGCTAGTTAGTAAGCCAATTTCATTTACCACTAAAAGCAGCTAATTTTCTAGCTGTTATGTCAGTTGATTAGCTGGAAAGTACGCTGTATTGGCTAACTAGTGAATAGACTCAATAACTAGGTAGCTAACTGGCTGGCGAGCTAGAGCTACTACCAGTTAATTTGTGAATGTATTGATAGCTAGCTTTCCAGCTATCCAGATAGTTAATGAGTTAATTAACAAGCTAGTCAATGCAGCCACCTTTCTAGCAACTGACATAGCAGCTAGAAAACTGGTTGTTTTAAATAATTAATTAATTGAATCACTAACTAGCTAGCTAGTTAGCCACTTAGCTGGCTTGACATCTAATCAGTTAACTACCTAGTCACCGAATACATTTCGTAGGGAAAGAACCTCGCCTTGTTGCAAAATCTTCGATTCTTCATGGTTCGTACTTCGAGTATATTAAAACTGTCAAATTGACATCAACTATACACATATGTAAGTGACAGTGCAATCTGTGCTAGCCAGTTAAGCAATCAACTAATTCAATCCACACTGGCATTGTGGTTGGTAGATGTCTTTAGTTTGTAGTTTCGGCAATGAGTCTTCGTTTGAAGGAAAAAAGTGCTTGATCTTCGTGCTGGTGGTGTACCTGACTTTGATTCTTTCCCAAAGATTTTCCCCGGCCTGTCGATTACGCCAGCGACGTATTGTATTGTATTGTATTGTAATGAGGTGGGGTCTGGCCCAAAGTGGCCCTTTGCACTGCTACCACGTTGATCTATTGTGCTTCCCCTTGTTTTTTATTAATTTAATACGTCCAGGAACAGGATCAGCTCCTTTAATGGGAGTGTAAATAGGTCCTCTTCACTCAGCGTATATGCATGTAGTAATCTGTATCTCCTGTGGCCTAGTGCCCCACAGTTAGTGATCAAGTGTTCCATTGACTCCTCTTCTTCACCAATGAATCTGCAAGTGTCCGTGTTGGATAAGCCCATTTTGTGTAGGTGCTTGTTGCAGGTATAGTGGCCTGTGAGTGCCCCTGTCAGTGTTTTTAAGCTTCTCCTGTCCAGTTTTAGGGCGAGGGCCGCCCTCATAGCGTCGAAGCTCAGAAACTTTTTGTAATGTTCCAGGCCGCTGGTGTTATTCCAGTGTTTTATTGTGATGGATGCTGTCCACTTCTTTATCTTCCCTTTAAGGAGACCTTTATTAAACCCAAGAGGTGGGGTAGGTCCAGTAAGGTTTCTCCAGCGATGTAAGGTGGATGAACGTATCCTATTGGTTCGTGCTGTTCTCCATTCTTCTACTAATTTTCTCTATCTCCTTTACTCTATACCCATTCCCCTCTATTTATTCTACAAAGCGTCAAGTTTCAGTAAAGGACCACGACAAAACCCGGGAGCCACTAATTAATATATCTTTTACTGCGTTTGGTTTGTACTTATCCGCCGTACATGTTGACAGTAAATCAGAAGCAAAAAGGTTATACGATCAAAGTAAAACTTCGATAATGTCATAACAGTAATACCAATTTTAAGCATGCAAAGAAATGGCGGTGATGCTATTTAGGATATTCTCTCGTACCTAAACCGTGTCCACTCCAAAGCTCTCAAAACCACGAATTTCACTGGGCCCTTCAATGTACTTACGTAATTTATGTGAAATTGATGGAGCGTTTTGCCTACTACCGGGCTCCTCATCTTCGTCAATTGACCGCGTCTCTCTCCTATCATCATCTTCATCATCATCATCATCATCATCATGATTTCGATTATAATGGCCGGCAATAATCGGAAGCCGATGATCGGGATCACGATTGATTTTACTTTGCGGTTTCCAGCAATACGTAGTACCTACCACCGGCGCGAAGAGAACAGTTATTATCTATAAGATGCCTATAGATATATCCGATCCTTTACTAACTTGTACCTACGTACCGGGTCTCGTACGTACGAAAGATAATTTTATATGCCAGAACTGGATAATGTTGGTGTTGGAGAAAACGGAGGACGCCGATATAAATAATAACGATAATAATAAACTACTGTATCGGTTTGCTCGGTGGTTCCGTTTTTGGAAGAAGTTTAATCCGCTTTTGTTGGACCTTTTTCTCCGACGGTAAATAACCGGTATTACTTTGCCAGGGGAAGGCGATATTTTTGTACACTGCTCTGGATGATAAACATTCCCGTTTGGTTTTAACAATGCGTTTAATAGTATACAGTGATTCCCCAAAATCTGTATTGTTGTATGTTGTATTGATACAATATTGGTAATGGTAATGATTCCGCAGGCCTTCTTCGTAATCCCCCTTAACACCTTCAGAAGAATTTTCTTTCCTTGAGAAGCTGGTTCCCAACTCACAGCGTCGAAGCTTATTGCGCTTCGCTAATTGGTTATAAGGGCAGTGCCCTCAGTAAAAGTTACCACCTTCCTATTGGGAAGATTTTTTGATCTCTTCTGGTCGCAGAAACCGAAATCAGAAGTTTGTAACTCCCATACCGCTCAACCTTTGGTCTTCACACACAGCATATGTTTCGAAGTTTCCTCTTTTCTTAAACAGGCCTTCCACCCGTTAGCTGCTTTCTAGAAGTGGACTCCTCGACATTTATCTTCGAAGAGCTAGATAAAGATTCTAAGTGTTTGTGGATGCACGTACTTGTATTTGCTGTTGTTCAATGTAACAGATGTCTATTCAAGAAACAGGAATTTCAACCAAAAGTATGTAAGTCCAATACTACTCAGCCCATGGCATTCACAAAGGACATGATGCGAAGTCTCCTCTTTCGCACAACAGGCCTCGTGGCTGCCTTCTGGAGGTAGGCTTCACGACCATCATCTCCAAACTTTCTCCAAATCTTCATGGGTCCAGATCCTAAGTGATGTTGTTGGATCCAACAGTTGTCTGTTTAAGTACAAGCGTAGGCTGAGAACGAATGGACACATACTTATAGAGCGCGAACAGAAACGAATAGCAAGACTAGGCAAAAAGTACATTAAAATACGATTCTTAAGTTTCAGAATCATATATTAATTTATCGGCATAGTCATTTCTCCCAACGACTAACAAGCTTCTTTCATTCCGTCACTAAAAAATTCCTTCGACCTTTCTCGAATCCAGGACTTGACAGCTTCCTTTACCTCACTGTCCGAGGTGTAATGATTATCATTATGCTCTCTCTTGAATAGAGAAAAAAAAATAAAAATCGCAATGGGCAAGATCGAAGGAATAAGGAGAGTGTGGAATCGGTTCAAACTTCAGAAACAGAAACTTCCGGTTTCCGCAGGACCTCTCCAATTGCTCGCGAGGTGTGTGGAAGAGCGTTGTCACGTTGCAAGATTATTAGCACCAAACTGCCTCTAGCACGACAAACTCAACGTCGGAAGTGTTTTAGGGTCTGTATTTACCGAGAAGAATTTACTGTTGCCCCTCGTTCCAGAAAATCGGTCACATAAGCTCGATGAGCGCCTGAAACCACAGTCGAAAGAAGTTTTTTGGCGGATGGTTGTGTTTTGAACTTTTTCACCTGAGGAGAAGGTGGATGTCGATATTCAGCGCTCTTTCTGTTCTCTTCCGGGTGGTACCCATCGTGCACAGATTTAACAGTATTCCAATTATTTAATAATAAAGCCGACACGTTCCTTGGGTATTCCAATATATTTTGTGATTCGCCGGTCATTTTGAATCAAGTCAAATCGTCGAGTTTGCGATGTTTATCGTCTGTGACAGTGATCGGAGGTCCGCTGCGTGTTTTATCAACAACTGTGACTTTTCCAGGCTCCCAATCAAGAAATTTTATTACCCATCGATTTACAATAGACCTATCAACAGCATCGTCACCATAAACAGCCTTTAAACGGCGATGAATCTCAATAGAAGTCACTTCTTCGGCAGTTAAAAATTCGATAACAGCACGCTCTTCAACTCGCGTTGACATAGCACTAGCACACGTCTCCATACTTCCGCTTCTCGAAATACACTGGATAAACGCAACGACCTCAAACCTGCGCTTGCGTATTGAAGGAAATGTTACTTCCAAATGCCACCTGGCGTGCTTGTGAAGATCATTTCCTTCACGGTCTAGAAGCATGTGTGCATTAGCTTTCTGCCTTAGCAGGAACTTCTGTTCTGCTTTTTAGAACTTCACCCGTCCTCCATTTAAGATCTTCGATCTTTATTCTTGAAGGATTGGCTAACGTTGCCAACGTTGCACGCTTGGTGCTTTACCTTCGATTTTGTTGCTCCCCGTAAATGTATTCCTTTCTTTCAGTAAACTTTCCAATTTTTACCCATCGAGCAAAAACTTTAGGTCCTTACCAGCTTTTAGACTCGATATCGTTGGGCTCAACAGCTAACTCTCCAATGAAAACAAATTCTGGAAAGCGATTAGCATAAATCGCTTTCTTGTGTCTATGTCGAGTTTGTTCAAATTTCTAGTAAGCTACCTCCCCATTGCCGCTTACTACTGCTTGTTTTTCCCTCCGATTAACGCAGAGAAGATGGTCATCATTGACTTTGACATTCGACGCTGATATTCTTGATAGTTAAATTCTAAGAAGCAAAAAAACTGAAACCGCTTTGGTCATTACGGCTTTTTCACCTTCTTCTCCCTTCAGCCAGGCCCCTCGATCTTCAATCTTGGGGTATAAGTTCGAAATTTTCGGAAACTTTCGTCGATCTTCACAATGGATATTATTACTTTAGACTTTAGAAAATCGTAATTTTTATGAACTTGGCGATGTGACTACAAGGAAGGCATCATATTATAATCTGTTTTTTTTTACATTCTGAATCATTTTCGATGTCATTTGTTGATGGCACCCTACATGCCTATTCAATAAAATCCTCTGAGTTTTGCAATTTCCTCCTTCTTTTCCAATTGCCGTCTCCTCTGAGAAGGTTGGCTATCATCATGGCTATCTTATCTTTTGAACCTCTACATCATTCAACACAGCAGTTTCCTCGATAGGTTCAAATGCTGGGACTTACTTACAACTTATTTACAACAAGTTTTCTGGATTCAGGACCTGTTTCTGGTAAGAGATGGGCACTAATTAAGAACTGCTGGAAAATCCGTCGGTCTTGTAAAGTGTGAGTATGAATACAAAATAAATGCTTTCGACACAGACTAATATCTCAATCCCAGAACTTCGAACTGAATAAGGACCTCAAGTTTTTCCGCTTGGCTTCTTGTTCTTCATTCTAACCGCTCCCTCCGTCTCTTATCGTATCGACTTCTTCGCTGAATTTTTCCAATTTCCTTGTACATTGTGATCTTCCGTGTGTCATTTCTACGTCCCATACTCCCTCCAGTGCTTTTCCTGATCTCTTAAACCATATAGAAATTATGTATCTTCTCCAAACATACAACGATTGTCCTCATTATACACATCATCCTGCACTTTAACAGCTTGTGGAATTGTTATTTTGCGGCTGAGCGTGTTCTTCTCTTTTCTTTAGATTTTTACTCTGACACTTTCGCGGCGAGATGCACTTATTTACTTACGTATTGCGATACTTTATCCAGCTCCGGCCCAATTATGCCGACATTAACCATGCAACCGGCGAGTCGCGAAGGAAAAATGCGTGCCTCTCTACTTGTCGGTAACGAGTTATGCTTTTGCGGTTAACCGCGCACTTTTAGCCTTCGATTACGAACGGACGAAACGTTTGTCGAGTCGAGAATGAAATTACTTGACGCGACGGCGGCGGCGGGGCCGGCGTAGTAAAGCAAACAAATCGAGAGCTAACGGAAAACGCGCTGCGTGTGCTAAAACAAAGATGGACTTCGTTGTATCGGTCGATACGAAAATGGAATTAGAATAATATATAATGCTAAAATCATAATAATAATGATAATAGTAGTAATAAACTAACTAGTCACGATCGGTTAAAAACCGCTGTAGTTGAGTGGTTACTGAGCTCCGCTTTGGTAGCAATTACCAGGGGTTCGAATCCCAGGCGTTTCAACGTAGCTGGTGCCCTCTACTCGGTCACCGTGTGAGGTACATACGCTCATTATGAACAAGGGGTAATAATGGCGGTTGCCTAACACGCGACGCCGGTCACATCATCACGTGCTACTCTCGACTGGATTTTTCTACCGAATGGATAGTCCATACACCGGCAGTTGTGTACCGGAAATTCAATGGTTTCGAAAAAACCGAAGTAATAATAATAGTCGACGTTAATTGCGACCGTACCTGGAAACAATATAAATTTTAATAAGCGACTTAAGTATCTCGTAAAGTATCTACAATTTCCTTCTACCTCTTTTATCATCATTAAGACGCACCAAAAATAAGAAATATGCAACCGCCATCGCCATCACCACCACCAAAACGACAAGGTAAGAAGAAACTCCGATATATAATAATGAAATAAAGAACGCACGGATGAAAGAAATCGTGTAAGCGCGGACGAAGCGGCCGTAGCGGCGAAATGATCGGTCTCGCTTCGCTAGTTTTTAATAATCTTTCTTCGACGCAGAAGTAGCAGGTTTAAATAGGTAAACGCTGGCCTGGAAGGCGAAATGGTAAGAGCGAAATTGAGCTCTCTCACGACGAATATAACCGACCGCCGGTTGCTGGAAGAAGTTAATGATATATCGGAGAGGATGGACGTAGCTACAGTAGCCGCGGAAAGTTTTTCTTATGCGCATTTTCTGGTCGATTGGTTACGTGTGGAATTATCGTTATCCGTGGAATTTAGCACCTTCGATGAGGAAATATAATGTGCGATATATGTGCCGTACGTATGTTCGTAATGATTTCGTCGATCGTATCAGAATTTAGGTTGTAATGACGTTAACAATCTGTCTCAATAGTGTTTCGTTTAATTTCGTAAATTCTCGTATTTTTTGAAAATTGGCGGCAATATTCCTCCAAATTTAGGGGAGGGGCACTAACCTAGGCGCCGGCAAACTTTTTGGCTGCCAGTCAAAATCCACCAAAATATGAGTATTACGAAGAGGTACTGGTATTTTCATTTTAATACAAACTTTTTTAATGAATGATAAGATAAATTTGGAACGGGTGATAACTAGAAACAATATGAAACACAATGTAAAAAGTCAAAGAAATGTTAACTCAAGCAAAGCAAACTTCTTGGGAGCAATTCGGAACTAAACACGAAAAAGACAGAAATGGAGATCTGAAGGTATTTTACAATGTCCTGAAAAATATACGAAAAGACTAACAACCGACCCTCAGAGAAAGGGGTGCAATTATGAGAAGGAGGCAAAAACATGTCCGGGAACTACTAAATGGTAATGACCTAAATGACTTAAATAACTCGATCAATGCAGAGGACACAACAATGCGGAGGACGAAAGAATTGACATCGGAAGTCGGAGAGGCAAACAGAAACACCTGAAAATCTAGGGCCGAAAAGCCCAGAATCATTAACAGAAATCTTCATAAGGGCATGGTACGTAGGTAAATTACCGAAAGACCGGGAAATTGATATTATTTTGCCGGTATACAAGAAGGAGGATAAAAGAGACTGCGCGAATTACAAGGGAAACGCACTGCTCAGTACAGTATCCGAAACGTACGAACGGAAGCTAAACAAAAACTTACTAGATGTAGTATTAAAGAATCTGGTAGAATCCCAAAGCGGATTTCGGAAAGGACGATCAACCCAAGACCGTGTTTTTACAATAAAGCAAATCGTTGAAAAACCACGGAAAATTCAACGATATATACCGCATACCTGGACCTGGAAAAGGCTTTTGACCATGTGTCACAAAAAGTAGTATGGGGAATAATGGCGAAAAGATATGTACGACCAAAATTAAGAAAGGCCGTATTGAAACAAAAAGGAATGGACAAAATTTGTACACATAGTAAATTAAAATGAGATATAATATGTACCTTACACCAGTACGGTAGAAAGATTTCTGAAAATATACACCAAACGCTCGATAACGTGAACTAATTCAGACCAAAGGTGTTTCACATTATCGAAATATTTATATTAGCGGAGGTGATTAGCAACAAACAAATTATTAAGAAAAAAGCCTTTAATAGGCCAAAATAAAAATACAAAAATTTTCAAACAACCTTAGGTTACTACTATTCGTTTAGAAGAATAATAATCCTCTATTTTAGTCTATGTAAATTGTCGCTCAGCATTGTCTTCCAATATTTGCGCCCGTAACTTACAGAGAACTAAAATATCCGCGTATGACACTTCTTTTCGTTCAGCCTAATCCAAAGGTTGGTTGTATAGCTTACTCGTCAGTCACTATACTTGGAACTTCAACAGGAAGATCCTCACCATCACTCTCTGTATCTTCTTCCTTATTTACATCATTCAGCTGCTTATCTTCGTTCCATACATTAGTATCAGTTGGTGTACAAAGGATGTTAGGATTCACAATTTTCAATAAATTAACAACATCCAATGATGAAACGTCTTCATCGCTGGTGCAAAAGAGATCGTTCTAACATTTTTTAATCGTTTGCTGATTAAATGCATTTCCAAGTCATGTGCAAATTCTGCTTCTCGTAAAGCCACCTGTTCCAAACCCTCGATAATGTTTTCAGTATTCCTTGATAAAACGGATGAAAGTAGAAACTTTCCGTAGTATAGTTTGGTGAGTCTTATTATATTCTGATCTAATGATTGCTGGAATGGAGCATTACAAAATAGTTCCATCCTTGCTTCTTAGTTATTGCTCTGGCGCTTGTGGAACCATTCCAGGAATATATTTTTAGTCATCCAAGCGGTTTTTGAAAAGTTATAATCAACAGAGATATTGAAAAGTTTAAATGAGCGTGGTTTTTGCTTTTCCTACTATCAACGGCGCCATTTTGTGTGAACCACCTAGAAACGTTAATCGTTGTTTTTCGGGTTTCGGGTTTTCTACTCGAAGTAGATTTTTTAAATGATGCATCATGTTTTCTGAGGTAAAATTTTTCAATAAGAGCATCTTCCATCGGCATCGTCAATTTGGTCCAATATTAAATTTAAAGCTCCTTAATTTTTCCATCAATTTTTTTTGAACGGTTATATTAATTGTGGTTGCGCTGATAATTTTTCACCAGATATAGACAGCAGTCGAATTCCATATCTTCCTTTAAAGTTTGGTGGCCAACCATCACTGACTACGAAATTCTGTCCCCTTCAGTTTTTCATTTAACAGTTTAGCCCCCTCTTTAATTATTTCACGGCTAAAATTTGTTCGTAGATCTGTTTACGTTATCGAGTTATCGAATTTACAACGCTTTTACGTTATCGAGCGCCCCGCATAGTCATATACTACGAATTTTGTGTTCACATTAGCGCAATGTTTACAATATCGGATATTTACGTTATCGAGCGTTTGCTGTATAAATATAAATTTCATTGAGAAAATAATTGCAATACACTTTTAAACATTAAACATTAAAATCCAAAATTATAGGGCTAATTATTATAAAAGCAGACATAAACCGTTTAGTCAGGTCTGGCTTATAATTAATCATGTCAAGACGAATATGAGCATTGAATTTTCGGTAATTAAGCTGCTCGTGTTCGTACTTAAAATAAATTTCGTGGGTGAAGATATTTGCTCACATTTATAAGTTCAAGCGAATGCAGACAAAACGACAAAGCCATTTTTTCTCAAAGGTAAAAACTATGTAGGGAGTGACGATCAACACGTTAATATCAATGATTTCTAAACTAAAGTTGTCGATCTTGAAATACTGAAAATACTGCCGATCTAAAACATTTTCTTCTATTTCTTCGGGCTTTGTTATACGGTAACACACACAGTAGCTGGTACATCCACGTTGATTGGCATCCTTTGTGTTCAGTTCATATTTTTAAGAATTATTTCAGCTTTAGATATATTTGACATGGCGTTTACTTTTGTGGTACGACTTTTCTAACTAGATGATCAATTTTGTGTTTGTTGGTTGAGAATGAGACCGCTGCTCGCCAAATAAAGTTTGGTGGACTGTTGTGATTTGTGTAGTTGGTAAGTTCCTATGAAGTAAGTAAGAACGATTGTAGCATTCAATAGCAGTTTTTATCAAATATTATTTTGGTCTTTAGTTAGTAATTAATTATAGTAGTAAAATAATGCGTTTGACAATATTTAAATTTTAGATATAAGTATAATTAGCTTGGGTGCCAATAACTATATCAAATATTCGTTTAAATATAATTATTAACATAAGATACAAATTAATGTATTTTCTGTCTGAATCAAAAACTGCTGCTTTTTGCCTTTTTTAAGTTATCTTTAATCTTATGCTGGAGAAAAATATGGAAAAACTTCATATTTCGAGCGTTTGAATAGTTCTTGGCACGTGACGATTATTGTAAACTAGCTGTTAAGCCTGTCCCTGCCAGGCAGGCAGAAAAAGAAAATCGACTTGGCAGAAAAAAGCAAAAAATTACTTACCACGCCCCTTTCTCGTCTTAATTCTCCGCCTATAGGCCAAAAATCAAAAATCCGGCTACGTTAGAATTTGGCCTAGGCGTTTTACTATATGCATGCCAATTTTCAGCTTTCTAGTCCATCAGTGGGCTTCAAAAAGCTCTGGATAGACAGAAAAAGAAGAACACACAAATAAGGAAATTATATTATGTATAGATAGATTGCACTATGCCAATCACTGTATTTAAATTCTCCACGATTCCACTGTTACACCTATATATTATATACTAGATGACCCGCCAAACTTCGTTTTGCCCAAACTTTTTTGGATTCTTCTTTCTCTAATTCTAAACCTTCGCGTAGCATTTATGTACAAACCCGCAGAAGCATCCGAACAAACCACGATCCATTTTTATATATTGATATGTATATATTTGGTTACCTTATTAATCTTAGTTGTTAAGTTGTATTCTATTAAAACAGCTTACTTGACTTATTCCCGTGGGATGCACATGCTGTTAACAACCGAAAATATCTTGAAAGAAATAATATATCGAATGGAGACCACAACGATAAGGATTTGCAACAAAGGCGACCTATGTATAAATCTGACATATGAACAATTTGAAGAAATCGTTGATAGAGAATATATTCAAAAATTTAAAGTATCCCAGAAACTTAAAAAAGACTGCAAAAATGAATTCATGAAATTATATAAGTTGTGGAAAGAACTAACCGACACTCATGACTCAGGAATCAACAATCTACAGTGTATCTGGCCAGAATTGGAAAAAACAGTAACAAATAACCGTGACAAAACTATTGATAAGCTATCTGAACCTGATGAATCGGCTGTGGTTTCACTCTGCAGAAACCAAGCGCCACCTGTATCGTATTCTTCCATTTTGGAGCGCAAACAAATTCTCCAGTACCTTGCAGTATTGGTTGGAAACCACAATAACACTGACGGCCATCCTCTTCAAAAGCAAAAAACGACACCCCGCGAGGCCTACAGAGGACAAAGCATACGAAATGGTGACTTTTGGGCTGCGAAAAAGCCGTTGGTGTAATTATCGGAGGTTGTTAGCAGCCCAATAACGAAAATTCTGCTCATCCACTGTTCCAGAAAGATGGAAATGCGCATCGTAGCTACTCTACAAAATACCGTTAGGAGACACAGCGCATTACAACGATCTCTACGTCTTTCCCAATTTGCTGGACTCAAGTCTTTGAGCAAACATAATCTTGTATGGGTGTAGCTTGAGGTCACAGTGCAAAATCCGCCTCAATGTTCGAGCCGATGTCTGAATTGTATAAGAATGCCCTTTATTTGTATTTTTATCTAATGATAACTCCCCTCTCCAGTCGTAACTTATTTTGTAATTACCGTTGTTTTCCCAGACTGATTACAGTGGCCGACGTTTTTTTTGGTAACATAAAGTTGAATAGCATATTATAGTAGAATATCGAATATGGCCACCAAAAAGTTGTAACACATAGAGTTTTCTTGTTACATTACACAAACCACGTGTTTAACTGTACCCTGTAATATTTATTGAAAGAATGATTGAACAAGTTTGTTTAACCCTGTATATCTACTATATTTAAAATTTATATTAAGTTGACATCTAAGAGAAAAGTAAACATCAAAAATATTTATTTGGCACACACTAATTCTATGTATTTTTTCCTTTTATGTGGGGTCACATCTTCTCTCTTCAAAAACCAACAGCAATCATAAAATTTACTACCCGCCAACATAAAAGTGTTTTAATAAGCCCATTGAAAGTTGGAAGTATTGGGGCTTTATGAATATTTTTCCTATTATTAGAAAGGTGTTAGCATTGTGAAAATGATGGGCTGAACTGTGGTACAAAAATCGTATCGGCCGGTATTATCAGTTACGATCGTGCACTTCTAGACATTGGCCTCTCTTCGAAGAAGATTTTAGGCATATGTACTTCTACCACTCTAACTGGTACGAGTTGGTAGGTCATCAATGACTCGCTCGTCAAAGCATCGTTACCTGACAGCCGAAGTCTCCACTGACGCAGTAATCCTTATAGCTGTGATAATATTCAAAATAATCGCTTGTTGTGAAATCAATCGAATTTATTTCCAATTTCTTCGGAAGATCGTGAGCAACTTCAACCTCACGACGATCGCCTCTACATTTCTTATATCGACGTCACCCAAATCGGCACCATTCCTCTTCTGTTTTAGGTAAACAAACAAACGAATAACACGCTCCCTCGCCGCACACGATCGTACCGACTTCGGACAATCGAACAATGGAGTCGTCGTCGCGCATCTACCCTTCGTCTTCGACGCTGCGGGGCCTTCCGGCTTGACGGTTTGACGGCCGGTCAAGCTAATGTTGTGTCGAAACGATCTTTCCACGTCAAACGGAGGCGTCTCGTAGTCTGATAAGGAGGTAGCGTCGGGAAAATCGCTGGATGCATCTTAGGGGCGAAATATATATCATCTTTTTTGCCGTTTTGGGGTGGTTGAGGTTACTATCGTGTATGACGGACAATACGGGTGTTGAGGGGACGAAACCTGTGACAGTTGGCGATAATGCAATTAATGATGGTTTGTGCATACTTTTTTCCTTTTTTTCATCGAAAGTTAAGAGAAAATCGGAAATATTTAAAGAACGAAAAATTCCCAGCCCAAAACAGCCTAAAGATTATGTGGATTTATACACGGTTTGGCCTAGCTAATGCGTCAAATTTACTTGCAAGATTGTACGAGGTAAAAGTTAGTCAAGGCCTGTAAAAAAAAGATGAAAGTGTGGTTTTACAACCCCTGCAATATGCTTTGTCGAATGATGTTTAAGAAACGCGCCGTCGTCAAACTCTCCACATATGATTCAGTCATGAATATATAAACACAGTACCTCTTATCAAAAGAAACTCTTCACTGTGCTCGGCATGTGACCTAGATTTTGCGAGCGTTTATATTTCTTTCTCTAAATTGTAAACATTCGCCTTTATTTTTCAATCACATGTTTGAAGACAGTCGGTACAGATGATTTACAGCGGCTAAGATAAAATGAAAGCGATCTACTTGACCTTGCTCCAGAATTACATTTACGTTCCTACGTCTAAAACATAGTCATCGTCCTTCATCGAATACTTGCAGTGATAAATTGGGCGATTAAAAGTTTTCGAACCGCTGACGTGTTTATCGCAGGAAATATTTCGATAAGCACTCGGAGTTTGACGCGTTGCTCGTAAAATTAAATATATAGTAGGTACACATCATATACAAATATCCAGTCGACCTTGCTTAACATATTGGGCCAGTTTTACTAGCGTTTGCACGTCTTTCTAAACAGTAAACATACTCCTTTATTTTATCCTAGTTCATGTTAAAATGATTTCCTTCGCATGAAAATATTATATATACAGTCTGTCCCCGGATTGATTTTACTGTAGATATAATAGGTCAAAAATTTTAGAATCTCGTTTCAATGTTTTGGGATGCCGCCTCACTTGGTCCGAAAAGAATTTAAAGCACATTCTTACTTGTTTAAAAGCAAGGGCGTCACAAGAGTTGAGAAGAAAACTTTGTCTCTTGACGTAAAGTGCCATTTCGGTCCATAATACAGCAATATGTTATTGAGGAAAGTTGTTCAAAATATGAGATTATGATTTTATACAAGATTTCACAAATATTGGATTGCTTTGACTGAATTACTATTTCTTTCGTATCCTTGCAATGTAACTACAGAAAAACCAGTTATTTTCTCTTTCTTTTTTTTTTTTTCTTTTTTGCATAAAATCCTTTTTTAACCATTTTTTTGAGAATTTCCGCGGAATACTTGCTTAAAAAGTAGTTTCTAATAAAATATTTTATTCAAAAAAAGAAAAACAAAATAACTTACAATAATTTTTTCTTCGGCAACTTGTACAGAATAGTTATTTTTACGTTGTTACAATGCATGGATACGAAAGAAATACAGATTTAGTCAAATCGATCCGATATTTGTAAAGTTTTGCACATGGTCATAATTTTATATTCTGAATAACTTTTTTCGATGAGATTTTGCTATGTTATTGAGAGAAGTGGCACTTTACTTTAACAGAAAACAATTTCTTCTCAATTAACATGAGGCTGTAAGGGGACGACATCTTTTAGTCGGTACGGAAGGCAACGAAGGGAGCGGCAGTGGGACGACTATATGACAAGCGAGTATAAGTCAGTTTATGAATGAAAGTCATGAGATGTAGATATTTAGAACAAAATGTGTTAATGTATAAAAGAATAAAAGGAAAATAAAGTAAATAAAACAAACGGTTAGTGTGTGGTAACAAATATACTTGAAGATATATTTGTCTTTCAAGGCCTTGATTTTTGAAAAGTGAAAATGTGCTTAAAATTATTTTCAGATCAAGCACGGCGGTATCCGGAAACATTAAAATTAAATTCAACAATTTTAGATCAATTATGTACATATGTATATGTACATTATATATATTTATATATTAATTTTGTTTTATTTGTTATGAACTTTCTGCTGTTTTAACGTAAACAAATGTACAAGAAAAACAAATTGACTTCGCCTTTTCTACTTAAACGTTAACATTCTACCTGGCAAGTTGCTCGTATCGCACGCGTTATCACTTATTACGCGAGCATTGAACACAATCGATTTGAGTGTTTAGTAATGAAGCTGGAGGAGAAACTGAAATGCTTTCTTTTCTGAACAATCCATTCAAAAATACAAAAAGGGGGCTTAAAAAGCGAGGTGCCAATATTTTGCAAAATAAAATTCGGGATTTCTATAATTTAGGTTCCCAATCTATCGACTTTGTAATTCAAAAGCGTAGTCTTTAACGCTTTAACACTAATAGGGTAACTCCGCTCCATTCATTACTTTTTTATATATTTGTGTGAAAATAACAATTGTGTGCCCTTTACTATTTTATTTTTTAAGTATGTATTCTTTGCTTTTTATTTCTATATCATCTACATTGGCCAGACATTTTTCTGATGTTATTGTAAAATGCTGTATTGACAATGTCTATGTTGTTTCAACTCAGGATAATAAAACTATTATTATTATTATTATTATTATTATTATGCGATCGCTTCGTAGTACTCCTGGAAAGATTCGCGAATAGAATCCCTAATTGATTGAAACCCAATATCTACTTGACTGTTTTGTTATAGACATTGACCAAATTTTACTAGCGGTTACATTTCTCTCTCTAAACAGTAAATATGCAAACGCTTGAAAAAATCGAAGTTCGATGAACTCGAGGTTAGAAATGGGACGCTCGCGAAATCAAACGTGCGCGTCCTATCGTAATATTCACTTGACTTGACTTGAAGTTTCCTTTACCTTTTCCATACTACACATTGAAACTGAATGGATAGTGTGAAGCCATCTCTATTCGTATAGCGCAATGTTACTATTTTACTACAGTCGTTTCAGATAGTTATAGTACTATTGGCGCAAATTGACCAACTCTATTTATAAGTACGATGCAAGACCAATATTGAACTTGAGGAGGTCTTCCACGTTCGAGCCAAAATTTTGAGTGTATTTTTGAGAAATTTATTGCGAAGGAACTACATACATGTGATAATTAGAAACGTCTTTTTGCCTTTTGTATTTATACATCCTTCGACTTTCAAGCTATCAGTTTAGAAATGATTATTTTCACTCGCGCGATCTTGGGCGTCTGCAAAAGCGTCATAGTCAATCGGGTAATAAGACTTCAACCATTTAGGTTGTTTTATTTCCATAATTTAAGGGAGACGCTGGAAGTGCTAGATATCCAATATAAGATAATAGATTCAAGAACAACAAGCACATTGGTTCTGAGGGCAGAAGTTGACAGAAACGGGATGAAGAGCTCCAAATCGATATTCAGAAAGGATGTCGATCTCGCATTTGATGCGAAGGATTCCGAAGCAAATAAAATTGGCTAGAACCGACGAAGAGCATGAATCTGGTTTCGGAAGAAAGAAATTGCGATGAATTTGAAGTATAAAACCGGAAACTGTGATAACAAATAGTGTTGATATACTCAACGCAGGAATTGGTTTCAACAGTATTTCCTACAGTTTAAATTTAATGCTTTTTCTTTGTTTGTCCACAAAGCGCTATGCACCAATGATCATACGAAGAAATTTGTTTTGAGTACGTTGAATTATCAGTTGATTTGTGTTCTTAGTGTATCCCCAAATTTGCATACCATAAGTCCAAATTGACTTTGTAATAGTCTGATAGACCAGTCTTTTAGAATTTAGATTTATATTAGAATATCTTCCAATCAACTAGTACCATTTACACCCTTTCAGTCTAATTTGCTCGGCTTTTTGTCTAACATGGTATTTCCAATATAGTCTGCCATCAAAATGGAGGCCTAGATATTTCACGGATCTGCTTGGAATATTTGTGCCCCATTGAGATAAATGTTAATGTTGCTATTTATACAACGCAACACAAAGGTAATGCGGATTGATTTGAAACCATTCAGTATTATTTCCCAGTCCTTTGTCCATTGGCAAAAAGATGTAGCATGAAGATATCTACAAAGAAAACTAAATGAACGACAATAAGTAAAGAATCAGCTAGCAAACTGGAAATTTATAAAGGACTAATTGAAGAAGTATCTCAATTCAGTTACCTCGAAACCTACATGACGAGTTCGAATCATCCGGATTAAATTCGAAATCTCTCGAAATGGTACTCTTTGACAAAGCGATTTTCCTTCAACCGTTTCTTTAGCTAATAAATGCTGTGAAAATAAAACAAAACCTAATTTTCGAAAAAAGCTTGCGTCTTGACCTAGGGGCATGCAATTTAAAAGCAACGATCCGATACTCCAAACACTTCTAGTCGAAGTCTTACTAAAAAGTTTGAAAACAAGATTTTCACGCAAACCCGTTTAATTTACCGATGAAACCAAGCCGAATTCCTATCGATAAAAACCCACAATAACAAGCGTCCATTTCTTCGAATCTTCCTCATCTCTCATCCAAATCTTATTTACTTACCGACTCGCTTTTCAATAACCGATTAGGCATCCCGCGAGACGCGAGACAATAAGATAAACACGAACGTCCACTCCACAAATTACCATTACCGGTAAAACAAGAGCGGGGGAGCGCGGGGCGAAGCCGAACGACTCGTCAGAAAAAGACAGTCATACGCGGCTAATTTCACGATTCACTGACCAAACTGTGCATAGATCCAACGAACCGGCGCGTTACTCGAAACGCAGATCGAGGATTCCTCACGGCCCGACGTTTGGTCCGCTGCGATTTACAATCATCGAAGCTTATCGCCTATTCGAGATTTTTAAGCGATTTACCTACAACGTGCATCGGGCTTCTGTATATCGAAGCTGAAGGCCTCGTCGAGGTGCCGCGATTACTGCCATTAGTATTATTATTACTAGTTTGTACGGCCGGCGTGCACGGTGGAAGATGACGGTAATAATGATGATGGTGGTTTGTGAATGAAACATTCGGAACGGAATGTTTGGATTCGTCGCTGAACGATGGCAATAACATTGTATCGTGTCTGTTTGATTGCGCTTTAAGTGATTTGTGTAGGTACATAGAAATGGGCGATAATCACCTGTTGTGTCCCATATTCACTTTCCTTCTTGCTTTGTTGGAATAATATTTCTTAACACAGAAGTTTATCCTATTCCGACGTTTGACTTTGATTTTGTAGTAAAAGTTTGGAAACAAGACATTTTGGCAACTATCGCATTGTTTTGTTCTTAACCCAATTTACCTTCCGAAAAGCAAATGAACATGCCATCTGCAATCACAGAGGTCCACCAAAATTTTTGCAAGCCGAGATTACATACATTCATAAGAAAGGAAAACCCGAAGCGATTGCGCGAAGAAGTTAAACTTTTGCACGATGACGCAACACCCCACACGTCAAACCAAACTAAACTGTGATTGACACAGCGAAATTGAAAGAACCAGCAACATCCTCCGTATAGTCCAGACGCAGCCTCTTGGATTTTCATTTATGTATTTATCTATTTTACCTTTTCTTCAATGAGTTTGGACCCTTATTTTGATCTTTATTGGTCCTTGGAATCTCTTCAACATTTTCTTCCGAAGGACGAAATATAAAATCGTTATCATTCCACGAGCGGGCAAACTACTTTGAGTTTTCCAGTTGGTGGGCTAGAAATCGATAATCCGTCCTTACTCGTAGCGCATGTTCCTTTATGGGCTTCAATGGGACCTATTTTTATATTCCTGATAAGACTACATTTCTCGGTTCCTTCCCCCTAAATACTCTCGAGTACTTACCGCTCGTAAGATTTTTAACTTTTGGCCTCTTCCCTGTTTTCTACCTATTTCTTCTTCAGTTTTGTCTTCTTCTATTCTAATTCCGTCTTACCACAATATGATTTTCTTCTTCCGTGGACTTTGACCTGTAAATATTAGGATCTCCTTACATTCATGCTATAATCAGCTTCCTCTAAAATTCGGATACAATCCGTTCTGGCGTTTGCCGTTTGTTCAGCGGTTTTACTTCCAAACCTTCCACTTCCCTTTTCAGGAATTGTCAATCGCTGAGTTATTTTTACAAATCACTCGAAGTCGGTGAACTCCTTAGCACAATCTTAGTATAACATCTTTCGGATTATATTTTCCTCCATCTTGCTTCCTACCAAATTCACTTCCCACTCGAATCATTTTGTTTCATTTATTCCCATTATTCCCATTATTCTCCCATTCTGTCCCCATTTCTTCTCTCAATTTCAAATATGTTTTCTTCTAAATTAGTCTTCCTTCTTCTTTCTTTCGCAATTTTCAAACCTTCCATTTCCTTTTTCGGGAATAATCAACAACACAATACAATCACCGAGTCAAAAATTCGGCTTTTTTTTTTTCTGATTTCCTTCTTCTTGCTTCCAACCCGATTCAGTTCCCTTTTGAACCAGTTTTGTTCCATTTCTTCCGTCTCCTTTGGTGGAACACATTTCTTCTATTTCACCTAATGGCTTCCTACCTTATTCAGTTCCCTTTTAAGTCTATTTTGTGCTAATTTTTCTGCATTTTAATGATTCTGCTTTTCCTCTTGTTTTCCTCTTCTATCTTTCGTAATTCTCATAACAACTGCTCTTTTAGTTATCTAGATCGCCCATGTTCTCTAA
Source organism: Chrysina gloriosa (assembly GCA_038088585.1). Classification (NCBI taxonomy): domain Eukaryota; kingdom Metazoa; phylum Arthropoda; class Insecta; order Coleoptera; family Scarabaeidae; genus Chrysina; species Chrysina gloriosa. The sequence continues at coordinate 28,649,472 of CM076095.1, read as the reverse complement.
TTTTCTTTGAATCTCGACCCTTTGATCTTCTCTTTCAATTTCTATATTCGCTTCGTACCAAATTCGATTCATTCATAAACGGTTTTGCTGGTTCTGCGTTTCTTCTTGTTGTTCCCTTCCTATCAGATTTAGTACCTTCCTAAATCTCTTCTGCACCTTTTCGCGTAGTAACCTCCTCTCACATTCAATTCCTTCTTAAATCTATTTTTTCTGTTTCCTTGGTTGCTCCTGATGGTTGTTCTTTCCTACAGCTTTTCCTGTTTCCACGATTCCTTCTTCGATCGTTTGTTAGTTCTCATTCTCTCCTTTGTCGGCAGCGTAAATCTTCCATTCTCCATATTTCATGGTTCTGCTCATCTTCGTCTTTTCATTTTTTTTCGTATTTCTTTCTTGTCAGATTCAGTAGTGAAATATATTTGACTCCATTTCTTTTTCTTTACTCTGGATTTGTTTTCCATTTCCTTCCTTGCTTCTCCTTTCCAAAGTTCCAAATTTCACTGATTTCTTGCTCCTTATTGCCAAATTTGTCGTCTTTTCAGAAATTAACCATTTCATACAGTTTCTCCATATTTTTGAGAAACCAGAAACTCGATAACACTTTTCCCTTAGAATTTCTTCATTTCCCTTTGTTCTAAATTTAACGTTTACGTGTCTTTTTGTGGTTTGGTTTCGGCTTCTCTTTTCTTATTCTCTTAATCTTCTCCTTCTCCTTTTTTATTTTAGTGCAACTTGTAAGAAACCGAAAGCTCAATTCAAGTTCTTAGGATCACTTCCTTCACCTACTAGTTAACTGTATCTTTTCATGTTTCCTATGCTAACAAGAAGAAGACGAGAAAAAGCATTTTCTATCCTCTTTGTTTTGGTTTGACCTTCCACTCGTTTTTATCTTATTCACTATTAATGCAGTTCCTTTTTTAAATCAGCCAATCAACGGTCGTCTCATTCAATCCTAATTCATTTGTTTGAAAACAAACGTCGATTTTCTTTTGTTAGTTTTCTTGATACCAATTGTTTTGAAGCCTAACGACATCTATCGTTCAGTTGTTCGAACCGTAAAGGTCCAGTGCGCATACAGGGTGCACCATACTACCATATTGATTACGGTTAGCTTCTCATCGGCAGATGGCGCCAAATGATCGCTCCCCAATATAATTTCCCATTTGGACTACAGAGGTCAGTATCGACGGAATAAAATCATGAAATGAAATCAATAAATCAATACGAGGATAATTTAATTAAAGGGAAAACAGCTGGTTTAATAAAATTACGATTGAGTTGGTCTAAATAGTAAGTTTCAAAACCTGCAAATCCTAAGCTTTTTCTCTTGATAATCACGTAATTTGAAATGAACAATTCGGGGCTATTTACCTAATTGAAGTGCAAACAATTTCGTCGATAGGTGTCACTGTTTCCTACTTGTTTATATTGTTAAGCTTTCGCTGGTTTTTTACCAAATCGCTCACACAGATCGGTTTTCATAACCTGAAAAGTGATACGAACCCTAAGTATTAACCACTTCAGATTTAAATTTGTTTTCTTTCTGAGAGGTATCTTCCGATTATAATAATTACCCACAACGAAAACAATCCTTAAATTCCCAAATTTCCAGTTTACAATCACCCCGACCCTCAAATCAATCGTGCTATTCCTCCTTCATATTACCCTACTTCCATAATGCACCTCCGAGGGCCATTAAAACCTTTAATAATATTTTATTCCTGGTACCAGACAAAAGAAAAACGTCGACCAATGAGGACGCGTCTCGCTCATAACTGGCTAGGAACGTCATCCAATGGTAAGCTTTCTCTCCGCTGGCCTCTTTAGACCTGGAGGTCTATGCTCCTTGCAGCTAAGCAGGAGGTCTTTGATAATCGTTTATGCAAAATATCTCGTTGAAATCGGATTTCGGGCGAAAATTGGAACCGTTTTCGGATGTCGTTGTGATGGGACGTGCGGATTATGCGACAATTTTAAGCAGAATGCTGAAATCAAACAGGAAATTTGAAGTTGAAATATTATCGGATGATTGAAGGTCACAGCGAGTGGAATTTTCCTAGACCGAATTGACGCTTTACGCGTTTACTTTTTATCTGTGTAGAGTTTAGGTTAAAAGTAAAGAAACTAAGAGATAGGCTCAGAATGACTGACCTTTTAGGTGTTTTTGATTGAATGAAGCAAACATTATTGAAAATAATAGTTTGCAAATTTATTAGAAATGTGAAAGTTGTGTACGCAAACCAGAGGAGACTTGTCTAACGTGCCTAAGAACGTTCTTTGAAATCCTGCTATTTTCAGCGTGCAGCTTTGAAAACTTTGATGTATGTTCTTTGTGTTCCGTAATGGATGCTAATTTAATGAAATATGTATAAGGAAGACTTTTTAAATCTGATCTGAACGGAAGACCAGACCAGAGAATATGACAATCAGCAGAACCAATATCTACAGGCGAGGAAACAAATGATATCGAGTTTGACATCTTTGGAAAAGCGGAAACCACGTTAGTCCAAAGAATAATCTCTGATGTCTCAAAATGAGCATAAAACGTGCGTTTGTTGGGCAGCTCACAAAGTAGCTCTGCATTAGTGGCTTACTAAGCAAGCACAAATTGCATTTTGTCGATAATTAGGCACGGAGAGAATTATGCTTTATCAATCGCAGACTGCAATTGTAAACTATAGTTTTGGCTTTGTTAGGACTCGTCAGTACGGTATAAGCTATAAGTACCCAGTCCACATTGTTGTAGAAATAGACGCGAGGACTAAAAATGGCGAAAGATTGTGTCTTCACTTCTTGGATGTAAACCGATTCATTATTGCTTGTTAAAAATGGGAACTAGGCAGCTATTTGGACAGAAATGACTTTGATTGTAATCATGATAATTCGTGCGTAAAAATGTGTAGGTAATTCATGTTACATTGAGTAAACATTGGTCCTCTTCCTTCCAACTTTTGGGTTAATCGTATGAATTCCATAATTTTGTTTTGATATTAAATACAACGAAATACCTACAAAAAATAAAAGGCAAAGAATTCTGAAGACATGGAGTGAATTAATGCTAATGATTGTAAAATAATGGCAATTAGTGACAGGGAATTAGAAGAAAACGGGATCTTAGGAACAGGTGGAAGTGGTAACGATACATAAATATTTCCAAACACTGATAACGAAAGATGGAAAGGTGGATATGGAAATAACCAATGCAACCAGGAAAGTGAATAACAAAACTACTACGCATTGAACAAAACAATAACGGACAAGATAGGAATTGACGAAAACATAAAATTAATGGTACCTACCGAATTCCATTGTAGTTCCAACACCAACTTAGGTATGCCAGCGAGATTTGAACAAAACAAAAGCAAAAATGAAAGCAGTTTAACTGCACTGTAGGTGACATATACGAGGAAAATAGGTGGAAACCCAAAAATGGACAGAATAAGAAATGAAAAGTTAGAGAGGAATTAACACAAAGAGAAATACCAGGAAATAAACAGCTGAGATGGTATATGGACATCTAGGTAAAAAGCGAGGAAAGACTGGCTAAGAAAATACACAATACAAGTGAAATGAAGGAAAGGTTAAGGAAGACATGGACCCAACAGATACGAATGATCGGGGGAGAAGAAGGAGAACAACGATGGCCGAAATGAAGGACATAACACGGGACCGAAAGGAATGGAGGAAACGGATTAAGACTTAAACAATACGACCCCGACATCAACATATAGAATACAAGGAGATACCGAGAAGGATTTTGGAAATAGAAACTATGAGGGAACGGAAAACAATACCAACTCGCACCAAGCAGATTTTTTCATAATCCTGCAAATTTCCGCATTTGTTGATGCTTGATGATCATGGAACATAGATGAATAAGTACTTTGCTAGTGTTGGATATTTTCGTAGACGTCTTGAAGAGGATACAAAATGGTTTTCCACAAGATGTATTTTTGATATCTATAAGACGATAATATATGATTAAGAAAATATTTTCAAAAGATATCATTTGAACATATTAAAGACGCCAATTTGGCGTCTTTATACCTAACATTTTATTCTTTTGCAGGCACTGTTATTGTGTTACAAATTATTGAAACATGTAGATTCTTGTATTAGTATTAATTATTCATTGGAAAAATAAATTTGTTGATCAATATTCTCACAACAAGAAACAACTTTCACCTGTATCAACTGTTTATTGCTAAGACAAGATTTTGCTGGTACTTCAGTTAATACAATAAATCTACTGTGAGTAATGGAAAACTATATTATAAAATAATTATTAATTATGCTCATTTGCCAACTGTTCCCATCATATATCCTGAGAAAAATGTAGTAAAACACTAATAGTGTTGGTACGTAACAATTTTTAATATTAAACTATAAAATGTAATAAAGTTATGGTACAATTCACGGTAAATAATTTTTATCCCAGCTTTGCTCTGTTTCGAAATAAAAGAAAATCTTGTGCGAGTCGAGAGAATTCACCGCCCCATATGTTATTAATAAAATATCAATCTAAAGAACCTCACCAACTCCTGCTAATGGCTAGTAGGCAGGCCGTTTTAAAATCCCACTTTTTCCAAAAAATAAATAATATTCTCGTAGAAGCAAAATTCACCGATTGTTAATAAAGGTATGAATGGAGCAGTAGTCACAGAAAGTTTTTATTTATTACTTCACTTTGCCGACGATTTTATAGTAGATTTAGAAAAATTTAACGAAAATTTGGAAACCCAATTAAAAAGGCAAGTATCTATATACTAGTTATAAATTACCGCAGACATATTTTTTATGTTATACAAAGCAGTTAACTATTAAGTTTTAAATGGTGAATAATTTTTCTTCAGAAATTAAAGATAATGTCCTTCAGAGGAGGGGCAGGCACTATTAAAAAATTTTCCGGCGAGATAGGTAATGGACCTTATCACGACAGACAATTTTGAGACAAATTTTTGACGTGAGTTGCCAATGTTAAAAATAAAACCAACTATTTCAAGAAAAAGATTCATTAGTTTTATCATTCGTAAGTATGTATTTCATACATTTCATTAATTTGATTAGATTGTTTTTAATTTATTATAAATTAAAAATATTAAATTAAATACAATCTGAAAAAACGCAAATTTAATTTAATTTAATTTAATTAGATAATTTTATAGAGAAAGAGCAACCTAATTAAATTAGATACGTTCATGGAGAGGTACCAAGTACCTAAGCAAAAGGTTATTAACAATAAGTAAGCACAATTTAAGAATGCTGGGAGGGAATTATGATTTGTCCATCGCGAGCTCCAGGCGCAAACTAGTTAGCTTCGGCCTTATTAAGGCTCCTCAATGAGGTATAATTGGTGCGGTTGGTACCTATTCCTATTATTATTATTATTTATTACAATAAATCTACTGTGAGTAACGGAAAAATTTATTATAAAATAATTATGCTCATTTGCCGTCTATTCCATCATATGCACGGATAAGAATGTACTAAAATTTTTAGTAGATACAATATACAGCACTAATAGCGTTGATACGTGACAATTTTTAATACTAAATTATAAAATTTAATAAAATTATGGTCCAATTCACGCCAAATAAATTTTATCCCAGCCCTGCGTTTTACCAAAATAAAAGACTCGAGAGAATTCACCACCACGTAGCTTATTAATAAAATATTAATCTATAGGACCTCACCAACTCCTCCTAATGGCTAATGGCAGGCGGTTTGAAAATCCCAGTTTTTCCAAGAATTAAATAATATACTCGTAGATGCAAAATTAGATTCAAACAAAAGCATGAATGGAGCAGCAGTCACAAAAGTATTTATTTATTATTTCACTTTCTCGACGATTTTATAGTAGATTTAGAAAAATTTAACGAAAATTTGGAAGCTCAGTAAAAAAGGCTAATCTATATAAATACTAGATATAAGTTACCACAGACATACTAACGTCACTTCGGTTTATGCGGTTGTTGAAGATGTTTGCCTCTAGCTAGCGAATCACGTGTCGCCTATTTTATTATAAACAATTGTATGGCGAGGAGTTTACCGATGTGATATTTATGTCACGCGCATACTCTTTATGTTATAAAAAGCAGGTGACTATTAAGTTCTAAATGGTGGATAATTTTTCTTCAGAATATTAAAAATAGTGTCTCTTGGAGGGAGCAGTATTCAAAAATTTGACCGCGAGTTTGATAATAGGCTTTAACACGAGAGACAATTTTGAAAAAAATTTGAAGTGGATTACCAGTGCTAAAAATAAAACCCACAATCTCAAGAAAATACTGCATTTGTTTTATTATTATTAAGTATGTATTTGATACATTTTATTAATTTGTTCAGATTCTTTTTAAATTCATTATATATTATAATTAAAGCATAAAATAAAATGTGGATGAGTCTCTATAGACCGACCTAACCGAATTAGGTACGTTCATGGGCAGCTACCACGTAACTAAGCAAAAGCTTATTAAAAATAAGTAAGCACAATTGGCAAATGCTAGGAAGAAATTATGATTTGTCAATCGCAGACTCCAAGCCTAAACTAGTTAGCTCCGTCCTTATCGAGGCTTTTCAGTGAGATATAATTGGTACAGTTGGTAGCTATTCCTTAGATAATATGAGTATAACTCGTAGAGTTATTTTGCAATCTTGGAGTATTATTAGGACAAAATTTAAGCATTCTACTGACCAAGCAATAAGGAAAACTCTTCAGATATGGATTGAAAATCCATCAGAAGAATAGCAAATAATAACAGAAATCGCAGAAGAATGCAGCGATTACAACAAAAAGAAATTATTATATTTTTATTTAATGTTTTAATAATGAAATCTTTTGTAATGCTTTATCCCTTTATAGGTTTGTGGTCCATATATGAACCACTGTTTAGTTAGCACTTTCTAAGCTAACTCGTAAGTATTACAGTTACTGCGCATAGCAATTTACTTGATTTCTACCTCCTAAACACTCTGTGGTTTGTATAGCAACCACATTTTAAAATTTTTTCTCAGTTTTATTAGTACCTATTTACGCCAACATATCATATTTAAAGTCATATTACTTTGTAAACAAATTTTACCTTATAAAGGGTTATTATCAATAAAACTAAAATATATTTTACAATTTAAATATTTTCTTCATTTATTTAAATATTAAATAATTCATATCCGGTACATAACCCTATAAATGTCCTCATAAATCCATATTTTTGTTCTTCTTTTTTATATATTCTGTATCTTCTCGACATCCTAAAGAGTTGTTTAAGATGGAAATTGCTTAGCGTCAAAGTATCTTTAAATCCTCTTTACAGCAAAGATTGAAGATGTCTTCTCGATATAAAGACAAGGTAAGCAGTTCTTGCAGTTATGTTTGTGTTTGCTGCATACGAAGAGCGCGTTTTAAGTTGTTACTAAAACTAGGAACGATAAAAAATTGAAAGAAACTATTTCATTGCTTCTCGAAGTAATCGCCTTTAAGATTTATATATTTTCCCGCGCGTTCAAACCAATTCTCCAAATATTTTGCCACTCCGAAGTTGGTAGCGCAAAAAGATGCGTTTTCAAGGCTTTGACAGCTTTTTGAGATGCTAGAAATAGTTCTCCACGCATTCTCTGTTTGACATTCGCAAACAGAAAGTAATTTTTAGGCGATAAATCGGATGAATACGGGTAATGAGACATTAATTCGGTGTTTTCCTCCTCCAAATCCAATTGTTTGATGTGTGCGCTGTGACAGCTAACACTGCCACGCGATGCCGAATGATGCGATGTTTTCGGTTACTTTTTCATCATTTCGTTGATGAGTTCTGGTACAAAAAAGAAACGTTGTATACCATTCAACATTACCTGTTTTTTGGCCCTCTCTAAAGGAACGGTTGTGACATCTTCACTACTACCGAAGAAACAAATAATCATCCAATCATTTCCTTGGAAGTGCTTCGTGAACGAACGGCTTTTGTGGGATTTAGTTCATCTTGGGGCAACACCCAAATAGTGGATTCTTGCTTAGTTTCCGGTTCATACGAATACGTCCAAGTTTCTTCAGCTGTTACGGTGTTGAATACGAATTTTTCAATTCCTCGGTCGAACTTTTTGAGCACTAACTTGCTAGGAAGTCAAATTTAATTTCTTTTATTAGTGAGTAGCCCGTCGCGCGTTGCTGCGGCCTCGAAAGAACACGTATAGACGTGCGCCACCTATCGTAGGATATATGTATATATATATATATATGTATATATATATATATATAATCGATAATTCATCTGTAGCCAATTGGGTGTCAGTAATACATTTTATTACGTATTGCTATAAACAAATGCAGACCATTTCTTCTTGTCTTGTGCTAGCTGTTTTGCCTGTGTCCATGTTTTCCTTTCTTTTGGATAATCTTTCCCACCGCGTTATCCCATGTTTCTTTTGGTCTTCCTCTGCTTCTCTTTCCCGTGGTTCTCGCTCCCCATACTCTTTTTACCGGTATTTCATCACTCATTCTTTGTAAATGACCCCACCAACTCAACTGTCGTTGTTCAATAAAATCTTGTAGTGATTGCGTTTGTAAATTTTCCCTAATTGTGTCGTTTCTCAGTTTATGTAACCTTGTAACTCCTTTCACTCTTCTTAGGTACCTCATCTCGACCGCCTGGAGCTTGTTTCTTTGACGTTGGTTGAGTACCCAGGATTCGCAGCCATTTGTGAGTATCGGTCTAATAATTGTTTAAAATACCGGCATTTTGGTTTCTTCGGATACTTCTTTTTATTTATAAATCCTTTGCTCATTGCGTAGTATACCTTATTCGCTTTTTGTATTCTGTTGTTTATCTCCACGTCATTATTACCATTTTCTTCTATTGTAATGCCCAAATACTGAACGGCATCCACTTGTTCCAGTTCGACTCCTTCTATATGTATGTGCATTTCCTCTTCATCTCTTGCTACCATCATTACTTTTGTTTTGGATTTGTTTAGTTTCATGCCTTTCTCTTTCATTATCTTGTTCCAAATTATGATGTTGTCTTGTAGGTTCTTAACAGTACTTGCAGCAATCATTATATCATCTGCAAAGGCACAGTCTAAAATGTCGACTGATTGTAAGTTCCTATATCCTATGTATAGTGGTTTGGTACTTTTGTTACTCTCTCTGATTATCTCATCCATATATATAAGGAACAACAGCGGGCTAAGGCCCCCTCCTTGTCGTACGCCCTCGTTGGTCCTAAACATTTCTGATTTCATGTTGTCCCTGATTATATAGTTGTTGGTTTCTTCATACATGCATTTAATTACATTAATCATCTTGTGGTTAACTTTTTCTTCTTTAAGGCGTTCCAGATTTCTTTTCTTGGTATTCTATCAAAACAAAGGATATATGTACTATGGCGAAAATATTCGACGAGCGCGCCCCACCTATCGTAGGATCAATATAACACATATGGAAATTCATGGCGTTTATTTTTTGGATTTTGATTAAATAAATCGATTTGGAATTCGTTGTTGCTACTATGCCAGTATTCTTCGCGGGAGTGTAGTCAACAACTTCCGAAGGTTTCATGGCGATCGGATGAATGATGTAGTAATGCATAGAGGACACATAGACATACATTCGTTTTTATATACATATATAGAAGATGACTTGGTGATTCATAAGAAAGAATGGTTGCTTCGAGTTCTTCAGAAAGTGTTAGGAGATTACAGATTTGAACGTTGTACGTTTCTAGCTGATAACGGCCCAACGTTAAACCCGAAACGGAAGAAAGGCGATAATTCGTCGTCAAGGGCTTAAATAGCCCTTCTTACGGGGAAACAAAGAATGGATTGGACATGGACGTACACTTACAGTTAGTTTCTTAGCATTTATTATACAATAAATATCTTAAACAACTTATATACTGAACAAACTTAACTATATACTAAAAACAAAAAGTACAGGCGCATGAATATCATTGTACTGGTTTGAGAACAACGACAACATGCATAAGTAAAATAACCATTTTTGTTGTCGGATTTTAAACAATGATTAAGCAACTGTTTACGGCTCAACAGTGCTACGAAGGACTTCAAGAAGCCGTTGATTATATATTATGTGATAATGACAATGATGAATGTGATATGGATATCATACCACCTGATCCAAGTGCATTGACTGATGAAGATGGGGTTGAGAATGATATAACGTTGTCAACCATACCACAAGACGTACCTGGTACCATTGAAGTGTCTACAAATCGCGAGGATCTTGATAGCGAAGCCAGTGATGACAGTGATGATGGCATCAAAAAGAATGCGATAATATTTTACTCGCCGACCAAACCCAACTTGGCGCAAATGCTTTCCTTCGTACACCTCAAGTTCTCGATACTTCGGACTTCTGAAGTTTGCGAGAGGGTGAATGCTATTCGTGAAGAACTAAAGAGCCTAAACCCTATACAACTATTTGAAAAAAAATTGATAAAAATGTTTTCGATTTGATTATATCTAATACTGAACCTTATTGAAAACAGACCAATAGACGGGGGTTTTAACTGGATATCTCTGATTTGAAAAAGTTTTTAGGAGTCTTGATTTTATCGAGATATCACAAGCTACCTCCAGAGCCGATGTATTGGTCTTTGGATGAAGACATTTGATTACAATTAGCGGCCAAAGCCCTATCAAGGCGTAGATTTCGAGATACAACGAGAAACCTCCATCTTGTAGACAACGATATAGCAGCGACGACTAATAGATATAATGTTCAAAATAAGACCATTGGCAGATTTGCTTATGCAGAAATCTTTACAGTGGGGAGTGTTTCATGATAGTAGATCTCTGTAGACGAATCGATGGTGAAATATTCTGGCCACTAGCCCGCAAAGCAATCCATTCGTGGAAAACCAGTCCGTTTCGGGTATAAAAATTGTGTAGCGGCTACTTCTACAGGATATTGTTACTCATTTGATTTCTATTCTGGAAAATCACAGATAGCGACTTCTGATCCATTGTGTTCCCGTGTGGTCAAAAATTTATTAGGAAAACCGAATTGTACTCCACCAAATCATGAACTTTTTTTTTGACAACTTTTTTACCAGCTACGATCTTTTAGTTGACCTCAAAACCCTGAGGTATCGTTCTACAGGAACTATATGAGAAAACAGTATAAGAAAATGTCCATTGACTAGCACGAAGGATAAGAAAAAGAAAGACCGTGCCTCTTATGACTACAGGTTTTATAAGGACAGCGGGCTGCTGTTTGTAAGACGGAAAGATAGCAGTGTCTGTACAATGGGAACTTACTTTGATAGTATTGAACCGCAAGGAACTGTGATGGTGTTCAATAAAGCGGGAGAAGACAGACGCGGCGATTCCCCGTTTGTTCCAAAATTATAATAAAAGCATGGGTAGGGTTGATGAACTCGATCAGCCATTCTCCTTATATAGGGTTGCTGTTTATGGCGAAAAGTGGTGGTGGGTATTATTTACGTATATGTTGGACATGAGTATTGCTAATTCTTGGCGCTTTCAGTTTTTGAGTGATGAAAATCAGTCTGCATCAGTGGTTGAAGGTCTGCCTCAAGATGGAATTGGACACTATCTCGCCAAAATAGAAAAACAACTACGGCAGCCATGTCAAACTCAAAGTCACTGGCGGGCCAAAAGCATTAAGACCGTAGACTAGGTGGGCCGCGAAACCTAATCTTAAAAAAGACAAACTACTGAAAATCTTAACGAAAAAAGTACTATTATACATGTAAGACAAGCACTTTCAATAAGAAGGACCTTACAGAGTAACACAAACATTAGCTTCGTTTGCCAGATATTTGACATCTTTTGTCTTGAATTCAGTTGTCTACTTGTGGCGTGAATTTACCGGAGGAAATAACTTTTAGAAGTAGGTCCAAGTGTGCGTGTGTGTGTGTGTCCGTCAATCGCGATCTTGCGGAAGATTTGTTTCCTTTTATCAAAGAAAATAATTGTGCACACTTATAGGTAGACAATCTGTACTTTCGGCACAGGTAACAGAAAAGGCAATGAGAGAGATTTTGGTTTTTATTTGATCACTTATATTGGCAGCCAACTCAGTAGCTCTTTCAGAGACAGTATTTCGGGACAAGAATATGTTTGGAAAAACCTTCACGCTCCCGGGACTTACGATTTCTGCGGCCTCTACAAAGCACTCTCTTATAAATTAACCATGGTTTTGAGTGTTTTGCGATCAACTCGGACAGTACGTAACTCGCTTGAACAGCAGATTGATTCTCGTCGTTTGGACGTGTATACGTAAGTTCTTTTGATTTTTTGAACCGTGATTTTAACCCAGTTAACTTTCGTTTCTAATCATTCCTATATACTGGTTAAACTTATTGTTAGTTTTATAACAATCACAGTGATGTTTTATATTATACAATTTTGGGACACCGACTGTACAGTTGCAAATTTCTCTTTTCCTTCGCAGCAAATAAACTCTAATTCCCAGTTTTCTTGAAAGATACGATGCTCATCTACGAGTTTCCTCGTACTTCCACTTGGTTTTGAAAGAGACATGTTGAAAACTTTATTATCTATAACAATAAGTACTGTTACGTGTTGTAACAATAAGTACGCAACTGATCTCGCAATTCTATAGCGACTGACTGAACTCAACCGAGCGGTATACGGAAATGTGATTTCCGGACAGTTCTTCTCTGAAATGTTCAGATTGCGTTTGTGCGATAGAACTTTCTGGAGCAAGCCAGGAAGAAAACTTACATACGGCGCAAGGGCAATAAAGCGATTGGGCAGCGGCACACGGCGCGGCGGCCGTGGGAGACGAGCGCGGCCGATCACAGCCGAGGCAGACCGAATCGATCGTCGTGATACGTGTGCCTGCGCGCGGATTTTCAAATACGGTTTTTAACACGCTCGTGGGTCGCATTAGCTGGCTATTCTCAAAATTGATTCGGGCCGCATGTTTGACATGCTTGAGCTATTTTAATTAATAAATAAATGGAGATGAATTCAAAAAAATTTTCATTTGACCTCCAGCGGGTTGAAAGCGAACGGTCGGCATATCGGCTGATTTAAGCGGATTTAAGTTAATCTTATGTTTATCTTTGTTATCGTTGCTACAATTGTAACAGTAATTTCTATAAGTACAGCATAAAGTTTTATTTTATAATTAGTATTTGACTTGGGTTTGTAATATTTTGAGCACGGGTAAACACTTATGGCCCGTAGTGTACGTGTGTTCACGCTTTATTCATTCGCATTTAAGAAATGAGGACGACAACCAAGTAGTCGAAATGCGCATCCAATTTTTACGGGAACCATTTTATTTCCTTTTAAAACATAAAATCCTCCGCATCGTGTTGAATGAATTTTCTACTTGCGATAACGTCTCTTCTTCGATCCTCTTTTTTTCCCGGAATACGCTTCTCTAAATAACAATCTCCTATATACTTTACGTTACATCCGCCGTGCCCAAACACCATCATTCATAATTCAACAGCAGACATCGGCGCACAATCGTAATGAGTACCTTCAACCACCTGAATGCAACACACACGAACGAATTCTATTCCACGCGTACACTCCGGCGAGCGAGACGACGACCAGTTGTCGCTCTTCACACGAGAATACGGGCGAAGCCTCCCGGTCTATATTTATGGATTTTCCTAAGCTTTCGCCGGCGTAAACCGGGCTTTCATGCGCCGATACCCGTTCGCTTCACACGATATATACCGACGGGCGCACGCTCCACTCTAGGCGATTGTTAGGTAGCCGCCGCTGCCTCCGTACGAACGAACAGCTCCGTGAGGTTCTTTCTTATATCTACTATATACCCCTCGTACTTACTTGTTAGTCCGTAGATATCCTTGCGGACAAAGAAACCTGTTTACGGAGCGAAGAGGCGAGAGACAGAAGAAGGCTGGTTGTTGTTGTTGTATAGGTATAACGTTCATGCACATGACCATTGCACCACCGAACCGCCGCGTATTTTCTACTTATTCGATGAATTGTACGAATACGAGTTCCTCGATTTTGATACGGATCGTTTTTTGGAAATGTGCGTACGTAAGAAACGGGGGAAATTTTGCAAACATGTACCACTTCTACCCGTTCGATCCTACTTGGATAATTTGAATAAAACCAAATAACGCGAAAAGAAGAGGGAAGCTATGTTCGGTGCCTGTCGAAGTTAGTTCGTTTCGTTTGAAATTGTAAAAATTTATTCCAGATTTGATACCGACTTACCGAGAATGATTTTCCACCACGTGACCAGTAATTTCTTTAGAATCTGGGGATTTTTGTGCTCATAGATTTATGGTATTTGCATATCCCTAGGATCGTACTAGCATTTGACGTAGGCGTACAATCGTTACTCACATTTTTCATTCTTTACGTTTTCGCTCCATTATTTTTATCGCACATTTAAAGTAGCAGAACTGTACTATTGCGGCAATAAAAAGTCGGACACTTGAGATAATGTAGTTTAAATCTGACTTTTGACCTGTCAAATGTTATTTCATCTTTGACGTATTTCATTACACCGCATTTAAGTGCTGCTAAAGGGCTGTTTTTCTCTTCCCACCTTTATTCACTTTCCGGTAATCGTTACACTGCTTGTCTCCATTCTCTTTTCTCGCCTTTGTTTCCCAGTCTCTTATTCTCATCTGTTTTAGGTCTACTTCTACACTTTTACTCCGTCTTTTTCGCGGCGTCTCCCTTTTTTCCCAATCGGTTCCCTCTTCGTTACCAGCTTCGACTTTCGTTCGTTCGGCATTCTCTCCGTATGGCCTAACCATCTAAGTCTTTATATCTTTATGTCTCTTATTGTACTTGGTTCCTTGTACAGTCTTTTCAATTACTTGTACGTCCTTCCTTTCCAGCCCTCCTCTAGTTTCCTTCCTCGATAGATATCTCTTAGTATTTTTCTTTCCCATCTACTTAGGATATCCTTTCCCGTTTTGTTCAGTACCAACGTCTCTTCGCATATGCTACTGTTGTTCTTATTGCAGTTTGATATATTCTGGTTTTTGCCTTTCTGGATACGTCTCTCTGGTCTATGAGGGATTTAACACACATATACCATTCTTAACTGGTATATCTATAAGTCTTCTTTTAAATATAAAACGGCTATTCAGTCCGCCATAACATAACAACTTATTATCTGTACATAACAACCGTAACTAATGTAACTACCATAACCAAAGACTACTACAGTACTTGCAGCTCATCAGTGACTTTGAGCTGCCAAATTTTTTAATGTCCTTTCATTATTCTAGCTCTGATTTCCTGCTCTTCATTGTCCATTCCTTCTATCGGTACCCCCAAGTTTATAAATTGGTTCACCCTTCGTTTTCTCCCTTGTGCTCTCACAGTCAGACTTTCGGCTTTCTCTTCTGCGCTCTCCATCACCATGTATTTTGTTTCTTCCTCGTCAATTTCTAATCCCTGTCCTCTTGCTTCTCTGATCGGTTGCCCCGCGATTTTTTTCAGCTCTATTTTCGGACTTTGCTGTCATGGGCAGATCCCCTGCGAAATTCCGGAAATTTCAAAAGTAACAAATCTGTGGGCTAGGACCAATTCAGGTAAACTGGTCGTTATCCTTTCACACCAATTTGGACATGTTCAAAAACGTAATTAGGTAATAGAAGTAACAAGAAAACATTATCCCTTCGAGAATTTTAGCTACACCCATTTTTTGTAATTCCTTCCGTCTCTTGTCATCTGTTTCATTTACTGCGCATTTCTTATTCCCGTCTCAATAATAATAAGCGGTTTCCCCCCCTAAATTTATGGCTTTCCTGTTCACCTTTTCTTCTAAAAAGAAGAACAATCCGAGGAGAGGGAGAGAAGTTATCGACTCAAATGTAAAGCAATGCCAATTCCTCCTGTTTCAAATGGAAACAAAAATGTATGGATTTTTTTTCCTAGAGGAGGAGTATTTCATGTGTTATCGTTATTATACATATAAGTGTGGTACATTTTCATGTTGGGAAAAATATAGAAATTAAAAACCATCAGAGGGAAAGCAGCTTCTTGGGAATTCCTGGTAAATTTGAAAATGCCAACGTTTGGTATCATACGTTCATCAAGTGTAAATGGAAAATTACTTTCTGACCAAAATTCCAAGCCCTTTAATAGAGGCTATAAGTGTCTATAAAAATACAGTCTTCACTATGTTAGGAGTTTTACCCAATCAGACGTAATTCTGAGATAATCATTGCGTTTGATTGGGTAAAACTCCTAATATAGTGAAGATTGCATTTTCTTTTGATCTATACAGCTTTCGTTAAAGGGCTTAGAATTTTGATCAGAAAAGATTTTCCATTAAAAGCTTAATACCAAACGATGGCATTTTTAAATCTGTCAGAGATATTTTATTACCAAGATGGGTTGGTAAATTTTGTACTTCTCAACTTGTTGCTTGATATTACGTGCCCTTTACTCACTACCATTTCAAGACACATTTCGCAATATAAATCCTTACTTACTTATACAATAATAATTCATCAAATTTTTCTTGCAGTTCCATCGAGTTGACGCTGACCTTTGAAGGTGTCTGGATACTTACCTCATCTTCCCGAAGCTCCCCCAAGACATCTTCTTCAATTCTTATCTTCGAGGTATATTGGTCGACAGAAATGATTGAAAAATCGCCATAACTGCTTCTAAATGCAAACGCAAAACAGTTCAGAAGGTTTCTTTACCCCTTTCTAAGGCCGTGGTAAGTATACTTACCACCACTACTACCACGATGATTGATTTCTGGATTTTCAAGTCGTAAACGAAAAGGACGACGCATAAGTTTTCTGAGCAAAAAAATGTTCCAGGATGAAGTAATTTAATAAAGTTGGTAACCACATGCCAATTTTAGGGAATACGTACAGGCGCTGTTGTTGGTGCTCTCCTAAGGCATATCAAAAGAGAACACGACATGTGTGCACAACTTACGATGTCCCGTTATGTGTTTCTCCATGTTTTCTAAACTTTTATGGGAAATAATATTGTCATATCAGTCACATATGAAAAAGAATTGTAGTATACAATTCCTTTTGTAGTTTTTAGTATTTAAAAGGATTGTTTCCTACTTTTTAATAGCCCCCAATGAGCATACTTATCACCTAAAAACGGTGTTTAAAAATTCAAATCAATTTGATCTAATAAGCTAAATGAATTTCTTTTTTTGTTTTAATCATTCCGAAAAGTATTTTAATGCACCATTACTAGAAATAAATGGGTTCTTAAATGAATTTCGGAGATTTGGGAATGTAAACCTTACGTCTGCGGTCGCTGGGTCGAATACGTCTTTTTTTGAATTTGACATTCATAGTAAATGATAATAATCCTCATTTCAAAATTTATTAATTCTAATAAAGAAACTATCCCCACGACAACTCTTTTGAAATTTTTTAATTTCTAGATAGCGCAAATGAGGGTTGGTTTCATGTAGTACTAAAAGTCTGTGTTGCCAGTGTTTCCTTGTCAGTAATATCCTTTTTCGAGGGTACAGTCCCCTGCAATGGCAATTTTGATAGTTATGAAATGATGTCGTATTTGATTCGATTTTGCGCCGATAAAAGATGGCATCCATGATATTGCTGGAAAGATGGAGAAAGAGGGACAACAAAAATGTTACGCCCATTTCATTCCATAACTTTTCTCGAAAAATTCGCAATTATTTACTTACTTGTCAAAAACTGTAGCGCAAAGTTTTAAGTCGTTAACACTGCAGAATGGGAAAATAAAACAAAAAATCCAATTGACAATATAACTTGTATTTAGATGATAATCATTATCATAATATTTTAATAATTACCATTCTGTTGTCGCGATAAAACACGTCTTTCGCACGTTAGGTACATCATCTTTAGATACACAATTATTATCTATAATATATGCATATCGTACACAGACTATCTATCTATTTATCTATAAGAGTTAAGTGTTCATAGCTAAAAACCTCGTTTCTTTCTTCCCTATCCTTCATACCTATACTTATTTGTATATATACTATATTATACCGTACACACACAAGGTATAGATTAATAAGTACAAGCAAGTCTGCGATAGTCCTCTATCGCCTTATAGTATCCTCGAATTACTTTTTTGTCTAAATTTATTTTAAAATTTCAAGCCAGTCGGGCGTACAAATCTATGAGATTATCGAAGTTCATTTCGTTAACGCTACATAATACCTAAAAAATCTTATCAAATATGCATCGACTCAAAGATCCTTTCAGATTACAGCAGAGAAATTGACGTTTCTCGTTTCGGGCACCGAAAATTTGAAATTCGGCGTGAAAACCAGAAACGCGATTAAAATCCACATATTTACAGTAAAATCCTCTCTATAAAACATTCTTACATACATATATCCCTATTTTATGTATTTACAAGTTCATAACACATAGACGCCTAGCTATTCCTAATTCACGACGAAAACAAAAGGAAAAAAGTAATAATTAGGTTAGTACGTAATCCTATATATATATATATATAGCGAACAAATAGACATCTACAATTGAAATGAAAACAGGTAACAATAAAATTCTATATATTTATATCTATACATAGTTCGTATATATAGCAAAATATAAACAATAATCAATAACTAATATAATACAAAACATATTACTGTCATCTTTTGTGTGTGCTATAATACCTTTAGTCTTATTGTTAGAAAAGAGGAACATCATAATCGTAGTCTGTAGAGATTGTGTGAAAGTAAAGGAAATTTTACGTTTTAGGATAAGAGAAGGTTCGACAGTCTTTGAAAGTTTGCTATTGAGTATAAACCAGTTTGACGATTGTTTTCTCTAAAAAGCGATATTGAATTTCTACAATTTTTCGGAAGACCGCTTTTACGCACCGCCACTGTCCAAACCTGCCTAAACTTGTCGAATTTAAACAGCAAACAAACGAGTACTTCGACAGTTTATTTCAAGTTCAACGACTTCATTAATTACTCGTCCGTTTCACGCACTGGTACTACTTCACAACGTAAAACCAAAACATTTACCGCACAAATTTCTCATTTAAAGCATTTTGACAGTTTGATCTAGTTTGACAAGGTTTTTATTCAATAAATTTCTTTTTCAAAACATTTTGACAGCTTGGTCTAGTTTGTCAGGGTGTTTATTTGATAGATTTCCGCCTCAAACCATTTTTACAGTTTTCACTAGTTTGACAGGGTCTTTATTTAATAGATTTCTTCTTCAAAGCAATTTGACAGATTCCACCAGTTTAAAAGGGTCTTTGTTTAAAAGATTTCTTCTTTGATTGTTTGCTTTAGTTTGACAAGGTCTTCATTTCATAGATTTCTTTTTCAAACCAATTTTACAGTTTCCACTAGTCTAGACAGGGTCTCTATTTAATAGATTTCTTCTTCAAAACAGATTGCTCTAGTTTAACAGGATCTTTATTTGATATATTTCTTCTTCAAAGCATTTCTACAATTTTCACTAGCTTGACAGAGTCTTTATTTAATAGATTTCTACTTCAAATCATTTTGACAGTTTCCACTAATTTGCCTGCGTCTTCATCTCAACTCAATTTACCTGAGTCTTTATTTGATAGAATTCTTGTTCACACCGTTTTGATAGTTTACAGGTTGATACGGTCTTTATGTGATAGATTCTATCTTCGAAGCCTTTTGACAGTCTGCACTAGTTTGACGAGCCCTTGTTTGTTTGACATCCTCATTCAAGAGAAGTTGACAGTTTCCAGTAGTTTGAGAGGTTTCTTTATTCGACAATTATAGCATTTCAACAGTTTACAGTGGTTTGGCAGGTATTTCTTTTTGATAATTATTATTGAATAGATTTCTTTTTAAAACGTTTTGACAGTTTGGTCTAGTTTCACAGCGTTTTTATTCCATAAATTTCTTTTCGAAAACATTTCGACAATTTGGTCTAGTTTGACAGGATCTTTATTTGACAGATTTCTTCTTCAAAGCAATTTGACAGATTCCACTAATTTGACAGGATCTTAATTGAATAGATTTCTTCTTCAAAGCACTTTGATAGTTTGCTCTAATTTGACAAGGTCTTCATTTCATAGATTTCTTTTTCAAACCAATTTTACAGTTTCCACTAGTTTGACAGGGTCTCTATTTAATAGATTTTTTCTTCAAAACAGTTTGCTCTAGTTTAACAGGATCTTTATTTGATATATTTCTTCTTCAAAGCATTTCTACAATTTTCACTAGCTTGACAGAGTCTTTATTTAATAGATTTCTACTTCAAATCATTTTGACAGTTTCCACTAATTTGCCCGCGTCTTTATCTGATATATTTCCTATTCAAAGCATTGCGACAGTTTCCACTAATTTACCTGAGCCTTTATTTGATACAATTCTTGTTCACACCGTTTTGATAGTTTACAGGTTGATACGGTCTTTATGTGATAGATTCTATCTTCGAAGCTTTTTGACAGTCTGCACTAGTTTGACGAGCCCTTGTTTGTTTGACATCCTCATTCAAGAGAAGTTGACAGTTTCCAGTAGTTTGACAGGTTTCTTTATTCGACAATTATAGCATTTCAACAGTTTACAGTGGTTTGGCAGGTATTTCTTTTTGATAATTATTATTGAATAGATTTCTTTTTAAAAGGTTTTGACAGTTTGGTCTAGTTTCACAGCGTTTTTATTCCATAAATTTCTTTTCGAAAACATTTCGACAATTTGGTCCAGTTTGACAGGGTCTTTATTTGACAGATTTCTTCTTCAAAGCAATTTGACAGATTCCACTAATTTGACAGGATCTTAATTGAATAGATTTCTTCTTCAAAGCACTTTGATAGTTTGCTCTAATTTGACAAGGTCTTCATTTCATAGATTTCTTTTTCAAACCAATTTTACAGTTTCCACTAGTTTGACAGGGTCTCTATTTAATAGATTTTTTCTTCAAAACAGTTTGCTCTAGTTTAACAGGATCTTTATTTGATATATTTCTTCTTCAAAGCATTTCTACAATTTTCACTAGCTTGACAGAGTCTTTATTTAATAGATTTCTACTTCAAATCATTTTGACAGTTTCCACTAATTTGCCTGCGTCTTTATCTGATATATTTCCTATTCAAAGCATTGCGACAGTTTCCACTAATTTACCTGAGCCTTTATTTGATACAATTCTTGTTCACACCGTTTTGATAGTTTACAGCTTGATACGGTCTTTATGTGATAGATTCGATCTTCGAAGCTTCTCGACAGTCTGCAATAGTTTGACGAGTCCTTGTTTGTTTGACAGTCTCATTCAGTTTCCAGTAGTTTAACAAGTTTCTTTATTCGAGAGCTTTTTGGAAATTAAAATTACTTTGAGATATTTTCTCATTAACCGATTACCTCATTAAAGCATTTCGACAATTTACACTGGTTTGACAGTTATTTTTTTGGTGATTTGCACTAGTTTGACAGGTTTATTCAAAGTTTCGTAAACGGAAATGGGACGTGGGAGACGTGGGAGAAACAGGAAAAATGTATATATAATAAGTGATTACTAGGTTATATTGCACTAAAAAATATATATTCGGCGAAATATAAAAATTCGCGAATATTTAAAAAAAGAAAACAAAATATTGAAGAATCGTGTGCTTTCTATCGTAAAAAGTGCTAGATATGAGAAAAACTGAACACTAGTAAGATGGTATTGATAAATCAAAAAGAGTATTTGGACAAGTATCAAATTTGACGTTTTTGTACGAAAAGGAATGGCATATATAAGAAAGTAACTAAGATATGTACATATGTTTGACAGCTGCTAAAAAAGTAGACATTTCGAGTTAAAACTGTGGAAATTCTTGGCAATTCTTATTGAATCCGTTTGGGGTATTTCGTCAATATTTACATATGCAATTGTATGAAATATGTTTCAATTTGTAGAAAAGGACCAGTTTGACAGCTACCGAAAATATGTCGAATACTAACGAAAACTTACGCTTACTTACAGAGCGAATAACAAGGAGAATCTAGAAATCTCGAGATAGAAAAGAGAAATGGCATATATAATATACTAACCGCTAAAAAACATGTACGTATGTTTGACAGCCGCTGAATAACTAGACAATTGAGGTTAAAATTGTGGAAATTGTTATTGAATCAATTTGGGCTATTCTATCAATATTTGCATATGCAGTTGTATGAAATATGTTCCAATTTTTCAAAAGAGACCAATTTGACGGCTATCGAAAACACATCGAATAATAACAAAAGAGTGTTTAATTCCACAGCGGATAACACAGAGAATCAAGCAGTAAGGAAAAGCAAATTAACGGAGGAAATAAAATAGATATAAAGCCACTTTTTGTCAGATACAAACTTCACATTGTTTGAGAGCTACCACAGAAATGTAAAAATCGGAAAAATAAATTGGAACATAAATCATACGAGATGCTAGGAAGACAAAACACCAATAAATATGGTTAAATTTTGGAATTATTTGACAGCTATCATCGATATGGCAAATTGTCTTCATTTATTACAGTCCTTTTGTATTTCGTGAAATGAACGATACGAAAAAAAAATTAAAACTAACATTTTTAACATGGTATCGTTTGACAGATAGCAATGTGTCACATTATATACGTACTACTTCAATATGGCTTTTTCTGTTTTGCAAAGCGAATCGTAAGGTTAGATTAGGGAAAAGGAGATGCACGAAAGATAACGAACGAAAGAAATAAATATTTCATCAAACTTGGGATTATTTGACATTTATCGCGAAAATGACAGATTATAACGAATTTCACTGCTTAGAAAGCGAAGAAATTGGAAAAAATACACAAAACGCGACAATGAAGAAACACAAACAACTTTCTCGAAGCATTATATTTGACAGGTGTTATAAAGTAACAACGAAGCATGACAAATTTGCTAAAAGAAAAATCATAGATAAATAAAATATGTATAATCAACAATAAAATTGAGTAATTAACAGGTTTGGATTATATTGTATCAAACTTGGCACTACCGTGCAACTATGACAGTCAGTACATTTTGACAGCTGTCAATTTAATATTTTGGTAAAATAAAACCTACTTGCATGGGATACCAACTGTAAAAAATCTGTTATATCGGATGTGGAAATTTAATAATTTGACAACTGTCATTCGTATGTCAACCTATAGAATTTATTCGTTTTCTAAATTTTGGTACGAAATAAGAAAAGTTTAAGAACTACATTGATTGGATACCAACCGCCAAAAATACATGTCACTATAGATATGCCCTAAAAACTGTTTTAAAATAAACTCAATAGGATTCAAAAATATACACATTAAGTCATAATTGAAAACGTAGTTTGGCACCAAATTACTAATCATAAAACATTAAATATATACAAAATTTTGACAGCTGTCATTGGTATGTATAATTTTGAATTTTTATAAAAATATAAAAAAATCACAACCGAAAAATATACTGTACTAAAGATAACCTGACGTATCCCAAATTTCATATTTTGCAAAAATACAACTGTAGGAAATTTTGACATATTAACAAAGAAAGTTTCACAGTTACGATAAAATCATTAATCATTGCCGGTTTCTTCGTTCTTATATACTAATTGTACAAAACATAATGTGCTACTAATAAAACAAAAGATCTAGCAACATGGATATAAGAGGAGTGTGACAGCTATGACGAATGTCAAACTATATGTATAGAAAGATTTGACAGTTGCGACCAAAAACGTCAAATACTGACAATTTTGGCGCGAGCTTAGATACCAACTGTGCAAGATATATTTTCCTAAGAGTAATTAAAGTTAAAGTTTG
This sequence comes from Chrysina gloriosa, assembly GCA_038088585.1. Lineage (NCBI taxonomy): Eukaryota > Metazoa > Arthropoda > Insecta > Coleoptera > Scarabaeidae > Chrysina > Chrysina gloriosa. Next base: position 28,625,745 of record CM076095.1, on the reverse strand, counting down.
ACAGGTGTCATAAAAGCGTAAAATCATACCATCTTTCCTCGTTCTTAGGTACCAACTGAAATTTTTTATTTTCCCTATAATTTAGGGTCCAAAATATGAAATGTAGAAACTAAGCTTGACAGGTGTCATTAAAATGCCCACAAGTTAATAAACTAGGATCGATGTATTTTGGAAATATACAATCTGAAAACATCCGCGTCTATAAATAGCAGTGCAACTTAGTAAAAAAATTAACAATGTACAAGTATTAAATACAAAATGTTACAATAAAGTCCATATGCACTATACCAACTGTTACTTATATACTCCCCAACGATTATAAACGAAAATGTCCGAGAATTAAGTTTGACAGTTAACCTAAAAGTTACGAGAAAACCTTCCCGTTTAGCATGTTTTCCTTTCCTTCATGTTAGAGACGTTTCTTTAGGAACACAAATAATTATAAAATACGCTTATCTATCTAAAAAACGAAATCAGATTATTTTAAAATATACGAGGAACGACCAAAAAGAAAAAGAAACCGAGAAAGCAAAATTTGGCAATGTCGTAATAATTATAGTCGTTAGTATCTTACATTATTTGGCACGATAACTTCCTTTTAGCTATGTATTCGAGCGTACAAGTTGTGCATTTTTTGGTCGCGCCTCGTACATCGCTCTATAGTTAATAAAACACCTTAATGAACAAACTTAATATTAGAAATGGAGGAAAAGTTAGCATTATCGAAGTTTAAAAGAGGTTACTTACGTTATAATGCCCTATACAAATTTTCTTTTACAATTTGGTCCGAATTTTTTACCGCGGGGAAACACCATACAATGGCATAAAACTATGTATGTACAAGCCGAGAACAAATATATTTACATTCACTAGGGGCGTCCTTAAGTTTTTGACACTGTTATATCACATTTCTCCACCGGTTTCGTTTCTTCCTGCTTCTTATCGCCTTCAGGCATTGTCGTCGTGTTACCCTTAACTTCTTTCTCGCCGGAAGTCGGAGTTACGCTCAGCGAATTCATACGATTTTGATTTTGTTGCCGTACCAGCAAGCTAGGGTTGGGTATGTTCCGGATGCTTTGGTTCTGATTCGGACGCATCGTTCTCGGACTGTTGGACATCCGAAACTGGCCCTTGTTGATTTCGTTGAGTTTCGGTATCTTCGCCAGATTGGCCGATTTATTTCCGGGTTGGTGCTGAACGGTGCCGGCGGGCAGTTTTATATTTTGCAAGGCGGGTATCTGTTGCCTCGGCTTATTCTGGACGTTGAGCGGTTTGTTGATGTTCGGATGTTCGGTTGCCACTTTCGATAGCATTTGCAGATTCGAAAGCGGTCCTTTATCGCCAACGGTTGGTATCGGCTTCAAACCGTTCCCGTTCGGATTTAAACCGTTCTTGTTCAGGTCGATTTTGGTGTCGGTTGATTTGTGCGGTTTAGATAGGTCTAAAGCTCCTATATTATCGCACTTTTCCGACACCTTAGGGATGATGCTGATTCCCGACAACGTCGCGATGTCTTTCATCGATTTGATTCTTTCGAGAGGAATCGTCGGAGGTAGAGGGCGCTTCGCGGCTGTGCTGGATGACGGTTTCGAAACTGTGGTGATCGAAGTCGTCTCGGTGCTGACGTTGCTGGGTGGGTTTATGGGGGTGATCTCCAAGCTGGGTCGCTTATCCTGATTCGGATCGGCTATTTCCGGTTTCTTCTTAGCCCCGGCTTCGATTTTACTGACCGTAAACCCGGGTAAGTATTGGGTGTTTAAGATCCGCGGTTTCTCGCTGGAAAACGTCACTTTCTTCTCCAGTTTCGGAGGTTCCATCTGTTTCTCTTTCGTCTTGCACAGCAAAGAAATCTGTTGTTGCAACGATTTCGTGGTCTGTGCGATCTTCTTCTCCGTACTCTCCGACTTGATCTTGTCCTGTTTGGTGTAGGGGATCCTCGGCAAGGCTTTGAGGACCGGCTTATCGATCTGATCGATTTTCTCGGTTTGTACGATCGCCTGTTTGTTCAAGATCTCTTTACCGGTAGTCGTCTTAATCGTGAAATCGCTCCTCAACGTCTTTCCCGCGAACCCGCCCTCGGTTTTATCCTTCTTGTCCTCTTTCGAGACCGTTTGGGTTTCACTCGATTTAGTTTGCGTTTCGCTGGTCTTCATTTCCACGTCGGTCGTTCGAGTTTGCGTCTCCGTCGTGGTTTTAGCCAAGGTTATCGTGAATTCGCTTTTCGCCTCCGGTTCCTTGGATCTTTTCTCGGACGTCCTCGCCGTCTTCTCGTCCATACCGATGGATTTGTGTCTGACCTGCCTCATCTGCCTCAATCGTTCCTTGTCCCTCGACTCTAACGAGTTCCTCTCATCGCTTTGGTTCTTGACGTGCTTACTGTGCTTATGTCCGTTATGAGGCGTCAATTTTACCTTCAACTTTATACTTTCTTGCTTATTCGAAAGCTCGCTGGTTATCTCCGCGTGCATTTTCCTCTTTTCCCCTTTGGAATGCTTACTCTTCTTCCTTTTCTTATACGCGCGATGCTCTTCGTCCGGGTGCTTTATCATCTGCCACTCCCTATCTCGGCTTTCGGCGAATCTCTTCAATTCTTCCTGATCTGTATCGGCGTAGTCGAAAACGCAACCGGCCTCTTCATCCATCGTCTCGACCTTCTTCTCGATCTTGGTCGAAATCCCGGCTTCCACCTCCAAGCGTTTCTTCTTCTCGAACGGCGCGCCGTCCCGCCTTTTATCGTCCGCCTCCCTTTTCCGTTTCTCCCCGATGAAAGCGTGATTGATCTCGTGATTCCTCTCGTACGTCTTCCCGTATCGAGCGTTCTGGTGCTTCTCGGGAGATTCCAAGTTCTCCAACATCTTGGCTTTGCTCTGAAGCTGCAGTTCGGCCATCAATCGCTCTTTCTCTTTGTTATTTTCTTCGCTGTCGAAAATGGTGGCGGGAGTCGTTTCGATTTCTTTCGGCGGTGAGCTTCTTGGAGGTGAGATTTTCGGTGGCGGTTCCGGTGGTTTGTTGTCTTGTGACGGGTTGAAGATCAGCGGAACGATCTGGAGTTGCTTCTGGCCGGTGGACGAGGTGTTGATAATGCGGATGGGTTTGATCTTCATCGGGGTGAATATCCTGTAGAAAAATCGCATGGGTTTGACCTGAAACGGAAAGCGAGACGTAAATTAATCTTTTTGCGTTTAATCGTTAACGAAGGTTTCGAATGAAGCCTTTTTGTGTTTCTAGCTTGGCTCACGGTTAGATAAAGACTTTCTCCTTTCCTGTCTGAGGCCGGCTCACGGATGTGCGACTGACCTCGAGAAGCAAATTAGGAAATTTTTATCGATGCGTTGTTCAATGGTTCTTCTGGCGAGCAAGCAACGCACTTAGCCAACCGAGAAACCAGTAAGATATTATATATATTTATAGTTTTTAGGTTTGTAAAATTTTAAGAATAAGTGTTATTCATTTGAGCATGTATTATAGGTATAAGAAATTAAACTTAAATAGCCTTTAGTCGTTAATAGCCGCCCGTTTTCAACACATTGAAACATGCATATCCAATATTTATATTTAAATTTCCTATTGACATTGTGCAGGATCTTGTACTTCGCAATTTAGTTACGATATATACACGTGCTATGTATTCTCTCTAAAGAGAAGCTGTAAATGCGTTTGAAGTGTAATCATGTTATTCTCATAAGAAGGTAACAAATTGAGACAACAGCCATGTATATAGTACGTATAATAAAGAACTATGACTTTCTTTGTGCGGCAAAGTATTTTTGTTAGGAAGTTTTGATTACAGGCGTCAGCCCTGCTTCCACTGACAGTATAAAGGCATAGGTTTTAACGTTTGTTTAAATCGATTGTCGGTCAATAAATTCGATCATTGTAATTGGCAAAAACATAACGAAGCACAGCCCTATTTCCCCCTTCACATGCTTTTAGATCAGAGGCAGAAACCAGTTTTTATACAGTACTACCAGCCCTACATAACTTCCGAGTTTTGTCGAAGTTGGTGAGTGTGAGGTGAGGGAAGATATTTGTTTATGAGGCTCACCGATTCATATATGTCTTAATATCCCTCTTGAAGCGGTGCATGCCTATCTTTTAAATATTTTCTCCTTACAACAATTACTTGGTAATTGGTAAACAACCCTCCCAACGTTAGGGATGCTTTTCACCTCTTCAAAATCGTTCCTGGCAGAAACGCGGGCGGGGAGGGGCGTATATTTTTAAGATCAGTGGCAATTCCAGAGTAATTGACAGAAACGGAAAGCAGGCCAATTTTCAGGGACACTTTCCACCCCTTCTTTAATCACAGAAACTGAAACCGGCGCCTTATATATAGTCCTACCAGTTCTACATGCATGATTATCAAGTTTCATACAAATCGGCGTGTACGGGTTGGAAACCTTTCCTTCTGAGTAAACATCAAATAATAATAACTTCCTAGGCCTTTACGATTCGTGCCAATGGTACACACTTCGTTGGGAATTCGCCGGATCTCATTATTATTTGATATCAACGTTTTGCTCCCGCGCGTGAAATTTAGCTAGGAAAATTTAGAGTCAAGCGTGGCCCTAGCTAAATTTTCCCTAACATCGTATTTTCTAGGGCGTCCCTAGACGGATGCAAGAGTGAGAGAGATTTGGAATAGGTAAGGCATTTTGGGACCTAGGTAAAAATACCCCGACATATGTAGATTGTCCTGCTTCAAACCTCGGAAATTCACGCGGGATATTCGAAGTAAAAATATAGATTTCAATGAATACAAATTTTAACTACAAAAAAGTTTACATGAATATTGTAAATAAGAATTACGCATTTTTCAAAGTTCTTTTATATGTACTTATATATGTATGTTTCTATAGTAAAAGACTTATTCATGCATTTCTAGATGCAATACGTTGTTTTTTAAAAAATATACAGGCATATAGAATTAAGAAACAATAGAAAGAATACATCGCTCTGTTAAAAATATGAGGAAACTTTTTATTGCTTCAAAACACAGTTCGACGGGCAAACAACATTGCCTGTATGGTGAAACAGACGCGTTTGTGACACAAATAATTGTAAATATGTATGATCGATTGATCATCCACTTATGCACGTTTAGTTCTTTGTCGGCACAACAGCAAGGTTCGTTATTTTCTAAGTTTTTCATCGTCGAAATGTGTTTTGAGTAGGAAGAGCTCTATGGAAGTTGCAAAGATGTGCTACTTTCCGAGGAATTTTGAGAGGTACATATTAATTTGTAATAGATAACCTTAAATGAAAGAAATGGTCCTAAAATTATGTATCTTTAATAAAATTGTAGACAATCAAAATTCTAGATTGTAAAGTTTACAAAACAACAATTTTATAGGAGATATAGTTAATGAAAATATATATATTTATTAATATAATTGAATCAGCGAATTATCCCAAAATACTTATCCATTTAATTGTCAATTTGGGAGTTATACGTAATAATAATGAAATGTGTTTTTAGGGAAAAAATATGATCCGATGCACTGCATTTTGGAATCTGAAATAACGCAGGATTTAAGATCGTGCATCGATCGTTTCGATTCCTTCATCCACGATTCGAGCAAGAAGCTCTATCGTATCGCAGTACCTACACCCGGTCGAGAGAAAGGAAGATTTTGGATGCAGAGAGGTAAGCATTCACTTATTATTATTAACAATACTTTCACTGCTACATATATTTTCCCCTATATCCCTATTTTCTACACTTCGATCAATAAAATTGTTGAACGCAAGGGAATTACTATCTATAAATAGTAGTACTAGGATCTATCAATCCGTAAATTTTCAATTTTCAGGACTGTTAGCACAACAAACACTGAGGACTGCTGCTTTCATCCATGACATCGACGAGCTGTTCGATGGCTTTAATTGAAGTGCCCGAGTACCACCAGACGGGAAACGGAAGGAAGGAAAAAGTACAAACTTAGTTTCTAAGATAAAAAAGACTCGATTCTGAAGTAAACCAAGAATTGTACCTGCATTCCAAAAATGATATGTTGTGAAATACGATTTTACCTGAGATATACTAAAAAGGAGCTTATATTGACAATAATTCCCATATTTACTGTTCAGTTATATGAAAAATTAACCTAGATTTAACCTGGTTCGAAAGTAATAAACTGGCTAAGACCTGCCCAGGTGTACCTGTCTAGCTCCTAAATAGAAAATTCTGGCTAGGCCCATTTATACCAAAGCATTAACACAGGACCTAGGACCTAGCTAGACTTTCCTATCCGAGCTCATGACAGAAATGGGGCAAAACTACCTAAGGGCTAGACCATATCTGGTCGCTATTTCCAGCCGGGTATCCATACTCTCAAGTTCTTTTGAAATACTCTGAATATGGATTGATATTAAACAGTGCCACAGGACGTAATCGAAAGAGGAAGTTACTGTTCCGGTTTTACTCGATAAATATGTACACAACCAATTCGTGTACACCCAGTATATTCCTGTTTTTACTTTTGCATCCATTGATTACTATGCGCGCTCATCACGCTGACTGTCACCGTGAAAGCGACAGACGCGGCGAATACAGACACACACACACACACACACGACGAAACAGTAAAATCGCGGAACTCTTCCAGGTTCAACAACCGAACGCGACTGAACACAGTTAAAATGACACAAAACCGTGGGGTACCTAACGATAAATATATGTATAACAATCGAGAGAGGTCGACGTGCACCAGGCCGCCGACCATTGTCGTCCTCGTAGTCGTCGTCATCGCCTATCTACGTAACAGTTTTCGCGTTATTGTCTCGCTCGCGCCGTCATCGTCGTCGTCTATCATCCGGAACGTTTCCTAAATCCGGAAGCGCCGTAATTCGTGCTTCTTGTCCGCGTCGAACGAAAAATCACGTCCGTCGTGAAACACACGCGCGGTCGAGTGGATTTTAGCTTTGTAGACGACGAGGAGGACGACGACGACAACTGTCATCTGATAAATCTGCCGGTTTTATTGAGTATCGACGATCGTCGGATGAATTCTGTCGGTTCGTATCGATCCATTCTGGTCGTATCGCTCACGTAATTCCTCGTGCTTACGATTGATGACAGTTTAAATCCATACAGCGATTTTTGACACCTGTTGCTGCTCGATGTGTGCGACGAGGTCGTTGATTCTTGGATACAAAAAACGAATGGACCGTAAACACTATAATGTCATCATCAAAAATTAACTAGAAGTCATCATAGGACCCCTATGACGTACATATTACGTCACGCAATTTTTGGTCACGATCGTCGACTCCCTCTTCATCCAGCCAAAAGCGTCTTCCACATTAGCAGTATCATTGTAAAAAAATACATAAGAGTTCTTTACCTTTTTGTACTGCAACCATTTCAGGGCTTTTTGCTGTTTCAATTACTTTTTTGCTTCTTATAAATTAATTGTTTGCGCTTGCTTTAATCGACGGGCGTTCAATACCACAAACTCCGCAAACTCTTAAAAAAATTTTAAAAGAATTATTGACTACCAACACAACATTGCAGATGATTTCTGTTCACTGAAAATTGTTATCTTAAGGTCATGGTAGAATAACAATTCACAATCACCTTTCTGCGATCGAAGACTGCAAACTCGGGCAGTAATAATCATATGGACATGATTAGTACTCATTAAAATTCGGAAGCCAGTTGAAGGAGTGAAGGACACAATTTTTGTCCTTTCATCTCCGAATTTTTCACCGCAGTATACCCATTGGCAGTTTGTTGAACGACTACTGGGGATGGTACAAAGTCGTCAGGAAGAAGGCTCCAAATACAAGACACAGCACATCACAGCAGTGTTCCGAATCACATTATACAATTTGAAGAAAGTACTGAGACTCTCGAACATGCCTTCAATACCATTCTTCATTAACAGTTAATGTCGTAGCTAGATGTTTTTCTTCCACGCTATTCCAGACAAAACACGGCCTGCATGTTCATAATTACATTTTTCCAATTCTACATCCACTGTTTCATTCTTTGAATTAAGATGTGACCCAAATTGTTCAATTTCCAGAATTAGCCCAGTAAGCTCTTTGCTCAGCGGCGCCATACGCCTTTCAACTCTATTATATGCACTACGACCTAGGGCATTGGTTGCAAGGTAATAGGGATCAAGATCATATTTTTTGAAATGTTCTACAGCGCTGGCCAGGACTCAAGAGTAACGTGAATTCTCATCTGGGCCGAAGTGGAAATGAAAATCGGTTTTACTAAACTTTCTGAGTTTAGTAAAACCTCGAGTGGCTCGAAAATTGGAAGTTCGAAGAGCATTAGTCTCACCTTGTAAAGTTTGCTTTGTGTTCGTCTCCATATAGTATAACGACCTAATCGTGTTTACTTACAATTAGTAAACTTTTGCATAGTTACTTGGTAGATACCCACTGACATACCTAATTTACTTACTTACTTAATCCAAGAGATTTTATCCATAGTTTTTGGAATTCAATTAAAAACCGCATATTTCCCACCAGAGCCGAAACACGTTCCGTAATCTCGTTCTTCGTCACGTGAAGGCGGTTACAGTGGTAACCGGGTAGATGTCCAAAAAGATTGTATATTAAGGGCACCTCAGCACTGAAATGCTGTGCCCTTAAAAAGTTGTTGTTGGGTCTTCTGGTCAAGGATTCTACGGTTCATCACCTTGGGAGGTGATCTGCCCAATTTAAAGTTTGCCAGTTCCTTCACTATACGATGGGGGGACTGTGTAGCAGGACCGGGAGGGAATTACTAGCTCGCTTTGGATCGTCCATCGTGTATCATAGTGGTGGTGGTAATCATTAGCAAGACCTGCAGAGCTACTATGGTAAAAATATGAGACGGTAAGGTGATGCTTAGGCAAAGCACCTGTTTAAGGAGAAGCAACTTAATCGCTTAGTGGGAGGATCTTGGGGTACGATAGTTACGATGGAGGTGAAGATTTTAGAGCCGATTCATGGTAAAGGGTGAAACGTGAACTGAATATTGATTCTTGCGGAGAAAGAATATGGGCCTTATTGGAGATTGAGTTGATACAAGCATGTCAATGCCGTCTCCTTGATGATTATCAGTTACGTCAACATGATAACAACCGACGAAGAAGTGTTGAAACTGGCACGTTTAACTAGTACCTCAACTTGTCACCAGTTCCAGTCATAGAATGTGTTGATTTCGGCCAAAAAACAACAGTTGCAGTGTCATAATGACACTTACCCCGGTATTACGATGCAATACTCGTCAATGTTAGAATACTGAATTTGTAAATACATTTTGGTTAATGTAAATAATGCAATTACTTCAAAGGAAATGTCTCGACTTTTACTACGTTTTCACATCGCCTTTGTTACGACAAAAATGTCTTATTTCTCCAGCGAACTGTCGGCGTACAAACTCCGCACGAATTCTACGCGACTTTAACGTCGAAGCCGGGGCAAGTGGAAATTATTCTATTTTTATACGTAGCAGCAGCCGCGAGAATTTCGTGACGCCGCAATATCTCCAAGCCCCCGTCCACGTCGGACCATCTCCTCCGTCCGATTCGTTATGTTATACAACGGACTTGTAATACGCAATTCTGACGAGTTCCGCGGCAATAAAAGCATCCAGTCATCTCGTTCGTATAATAAAACCGTTTTTGAAGTATGTATAGCAACGTAGTCGAGCCGGAAAACAATAAACTTTAAAGTACTATAATCGGTTTATCTAGGCTCGCCCGGCTCCGTATCACACAGATACATTCGAAAGGAACGGCAACGAAACGAAACGAAACGGAGGTATATAGTATGAATTTGGTTAGTGAGATGTTTCTTTCGATCTATTTTCGACGCCTGTTTGTTTATCTACTGGAGCGTATTCGACAGATATGATTATATGAATCATTTTATATAAGTTGCATGTGTGTTTTCTTCTCGGTTAGCGGCACGACGATGATGTTTGCTTGGCCGAAATGATGTAATTGTTCTTGGATGATGTAATTGGAATTAGGAGTGGTGTGTCTTCAAAAAAACAATTACAATGCTGGTTTGGCGGTAATTTAAATCTTTATTACATTTTAGAGCAAGTATTTTATAAGGAAAATTTTCGAGAACGACGAAGTTAATATTTTAGTAACAATTACATAACATTTTTGTTGAACTGACCGAGAAAAATACGAGGGACGTTTTCAAAGTACTAGAAGTTGGGCTCAGGTTTTTTTGTACGAGACAAAGATTTTTGGCTCGGTACAAAGGTTTTTTTCCGATCTTTGTACATGTACAAATAGGCTCGTACAAAAAAACAGTGGCTGGGCTATAATTTTTCTATTTCGTCAATTTTCGTCAAAATTGTCATGTAATTTTTCAATATAATCTACAATTATATATGCGATTATCCCAACGTAAAACTATTTTTATCAAACCATTTGCGAAGAACCATTTCGGAGCCTCTGCAATCCACCTATTTATAGCAAGTTTCACCTCACAAAATTTTCAAAAAACTTTTCGCTTTAAAAAATTATTTGAAGCCTCTAAAGTAAAGATCTACAGGCCCCAAGTATAAATTCAAATGAGCTTCTGAGTTATAGAGGTTACAACAGGCTCGTACTTGCGCGCCGGCCGGGATTGGCCGTGCGCGCAGGTACGAGCCTGTTTTGGGCTTGAGTGGAGACCGTCCTAACAGGATAAGGCAGGTCAAAGTATTACTGTTGGGTATGCTTCTCTTTTTCTAACGCATTTTAGGCTATATAAAATTAAAGAAACCATTAGTCAGTCTTCTGAGGTTCATATCGTAGCACGCGTTCATATTCATCGTTTCAAACATGGAGAGCCAAAAACAAGTTAATAGAAAGGGTTCAAGGATAATATTAGAAATGTTAAAATGTAAAACATGTGATGGGAATGTGACTTTCTCTGCATCAATTATTAGTGATTTGGAAAAATTTGCTCTTCACCTTGATCTTGTACAGGCAATCACTTCTATCTAGTAGGAACTTAGCAAAAATGATTTGTTAGAGCTCTATTTAGATGGGTACACTCAAAATTCTAACGACAGTCTGAACACGTCAATTTGGACCTTGACTTCAAAAGTAACATTTTGTGTTTCGTTAAATTTGCTATCAATATTGCCAGCAGTATATTCAATAACGGTTATTCAAGCATTCTTTTAATGATGAATACCATGAATCTGGTCATCAAGCCGGTTATAGCAAGCATTTGCGAAATCTTGGACGAAGAACGAATTTCAACTGCTGGGGCATCTAAAGATAGACGTATTTGAAGGAAATAAAGATGAGGGAGATGATTATTACCAAGTTGATAAAAACAAAAAAATTGCACTATATAATGAAATAAATGTATTTGCCAAACTTTGTATGCGCTTTTCTCGAAACCACGTTTTTGAAACTGGTGTTGAAGGTTTCTCTGGATTTTCTCAACGGATTGAGTTGAGGTTTGCTTTTTTATATAGTCTTTCTAAGCATTGACCGGGGACTTTACAATATCATTGTTATTTTACAAAATATTAACAAATTAATTAGCAATATTACAGCCAAAAATCAAGCCAAAAGTTAAAGAATTGTTATAGTCAAATTTCAATAAATTTCACTAAACTAAAATCTCGGCTTAGGATATACAATATATTTAAGTAATTTTGTTTTGTTTTAGACGTTCCACTATGGCGGAATCATCGGCACCAATAAAAGCTGCGAACAAAAATTACTTTTTATAACATGTTGATAAATTGTATTAAAGTTATTGATTTTCTTTTTTTTTTGATTTTGTAGATTTTGTATCGTCATAGTGTACTTAAATAAACTACCTAATTGCAAGTCTACAGCTTTTTTATTTCTTTAGCAATCCATGTTTAAAGATTATCTATTTTTTCGGCCGGTAAAATATAAGTAAGTGTTCGAGTTTGAAAATTTAAACTTTTACAAAACATATATTTGTTTGCGATAATTCGCTAGGATATTTCACCGCGTCTACCTCCATTCGCGCCTGTATGTGCATGAACTCAGCAGAAATGGGCTTCGTCGGCGAAGGAAGATAGATAAAAATAGAGGAGACTAGTAGTAACTGATACGCAACGGTGGGAAGATGGCTTGCTCAATAATAGCGATGAAGATGACTAAGCATATCAGAGAAAAATGTTTTCAAAATATCCACGCTTAGTATATTGATACGGATGACGTGTACGATTTCCTGAAAATGTCTTCGTTTCGAAACGTGGAAACGTATGTCGTTAAGTAATCGCTCGAAGAATAAGAAGAAAAAGCAACGTTAAACCGGACATATAAGAAAGATAAAAAAAACGATGATTTACATAATTTATTCGAGAGTTTCTTGAAGGTGTCCTTGTGATAATCCGATTAGGAAATGAAGAGAAAAATATGCGATTATAATTCAGAGATCAACCTGGTAAATGTCACAGAACGAATGCTATGTTTAAGGTCAAAAATTAACGAAGATGATGATGGTAAAAATGAGATTCATTGCTAAGAAATATGGAAGTAAACGTACAGTAAAGCAGTAAATTAAGAGATAATCACCCGGTCAAATATTCATTCCATTTGGCAAGAATCGAAAATTAGAAGTATGTAATAAGTAGCTGAATGTTAATTCATATTTAGAACGTCTATACTGAAATTGCAAACAGGACCAAAAGAAAAAGGAAGAAACATTTACTGGGCTGTAAATTTAGTAATGAAGAAAAGAAAACACAAAAAATATGTGGGTACAAAAATTTACGATAAAATCAATAATAACGTACGAAAGTAAATTCTAAGGCTCCTCTCTTAAAAACACGAAATTAAACCTAGCAGTGAAGATAAGGAAAACGGAGCTAATTTACGTGAGTAACGAAGACGTTAGAGGGAGGATGACGGGGCAGAAACCAATAACAAATGTATTAGGAAACAAACATCTCAATTCGTATCAACAGGTGGGGAAATAAATGAGTACTGATTACTAGAAAGTTATGAAAGTAGAAAAGAAAAACCGAAAGCGGAAAAGCGGAAGGCGAAAGACCAAGAAAAAGGTGGATATGCGGAATAATAGAAATACGAGGGCGGTTTGACGGACGAGTGACTTTTCGAAGGTTGGCAACACTTTCGCTACGGTGATTATGTTGTTGGTTTCCGCCATGTTTCTGATGTCTACTGTCAAAATTTCATAAAATTTCAGTGACAAATAGGGGTATGTTTTATTTAAAGAAAACTGTTTTCGTTATTATGTAAGTACTAGTTGAAAGGGGAAATACTTGGCTAACAGCTGCAGAAATAGATTGGTTGAAATATGAACAGTAGAAGCTAAAACAGATCAACTTTAATCCGAGACGTTTGAAGAGGGCAAGCAATACATATATGCGAAGTGGGAGACAGGAAGTGCAAAAAGAACGATATTCGTTCGTAAGTGAATGGGTGATAATTCGGATAACACAATTAGAATAAACATCCTGAGACTCCCTCAGGACCAACACTTCTCCACCGAAAGATTTTCATCAAATTTCATCAAATAGTCAAAGCGCCGAGCGATGAGAAACTTTATACCCATTAAAGGCTGTTCTTCACTTTTTCATTCTATCCTTTCCTCGCCAATCACTGCAATCCGAAGCAGCCCCTTTCGTTGATGCTTCGAATGCTAAAGGAACTACGTTTTAGCGACAACAGTTCCAAAGTGAACACAGCTCGCACAAAGGCGGAAGATTAAGAATAGGAACTTGAAAGTATGTGTCAGTACCAAGTGCAAAACGTAGTGATCGAACCAACTCGATATCTGTAGATGACGTACAACAGTAGTCGCAGGAAGAAAAGAAACTTTTCAAATGAGTTGCATAAAAGAAAAGATTAAACAAGAAAGCTAGGTCAGGGAAAAAATAAATTAAAATTGTCACCAGAGTGCAGATTACAAAGGAATTTCAAATCTATAAATCGACAAGATGAGAGGAATACAACAGAAGTGAGTGGATAGGATGAACAATTAATCACGTTTTAAAATCTGATACAAAAAAATAATGTGGGTACAAAATTGTATCATCGTCCGTTCTGCTGACGTTGACCACCAAAGAACGCATTTCAAAATAAAATTCGATGTTTGGCGGAAGGCAACCGTATCACTTTGGGAGCCTGTACACAATGATAATCACTTTATCACATCGGTAAACTCCTCGCCACGCAATTGTTTAATAATAAAATTCGGTGACACGTATTTCGCTAGCACGCTTATCGAAACCGTATAAAACGGAAGTAAGAAGCGAAAATTAGATGCGTATGAAGTGATACGCATACGTAAAAATCGTGATAGGGGGCCCATTCAAAACTTCGCCTTGTTCAGTATATTATAATTAGGTAATATCGGTCTTTGTACGGTGTATTTATCATTGAAATTTTCTTTGGGATGCTGGACAACAGAGAAGCGTTTTTCCGCAATTTATTAAAGCAAAATTCGTTACATGGCGGTAGTACATGTGCATTTCTAACATTTGAAACTTATTCAATCCAGAATGCAACCTTTAACAAGTACCTTTTCTTTGCTTCACATGTTTGTAGAAATTTTATCTAGAAAATAGACATGATTTTTGTTTCGCCCCACACACGATTACAGTGAGGGCGGGGTAAACTAGTATATTTAGTATTTTAAGAAAATGCTAGCGAAACAAGTGTCACCGAATTTTATTACTAAAGAATTATGTGGCCCTAGCGGAGCTGCGATTTGACGCCTTTGAACTTTTATTTTGGGGAGTGCAATATAAGATTGATGCTAAGCTGACAATTCCAAAATTATTCAGGGACTTAACAAAATTGATCGAGCTATTCGTGAAGTAGGGTCCTAAACCATCGAAAATGTAGTGCAAAATCGGATAGATAACTATTACAATCAGTGGAGACAGCCATTTGAACGAAATTATATGTACTCCATAACTAATCGGAGGATTTGGCTCTTTTCAATAAATCAACAAACTTAACATTGAAAAATATTGAACCGTATTTATTTAAATAAAATAAAATCTGGATGACTTTCCATAGAACGATCTAATTAAATTAAGTACGTCAATGCTCAGCTACCAAGTACCTGCGCGAAAGCTTACTAATCTTCCTATACTCACGTCAAAATGAAAGACGTATACTATACTATATAAATTGGTCTCATAGACCGTATGCGTGAGTATAGGAAGGCTAAGTAAGCACGATTAGATTTTATTTTGTTAAGATTTGAGCTCTCGAAAATAGTTTATTATTAGTATTCATTTCTCTAGAATTTTTAAAAAGGAAAGAGGCGATGAGTCACTCGCTATAACGTCCTCAAACAAACCGGTTTTCAAAAGCCGACGAATCCTATATAATCAATAATGATTCAGATTAAAATTTTTGGCAAATTTCAAATTTAATTCATCAATCAATACCTAGTTAAGTATTTAAAAATTTTATAGTCCTTATCCTAACTCTGATTATTATTTCACATTAGCTTCATTCAATACCCTTCAAAATTATCACATTCTCGAAAGTTTTTATCGATTTCTAGCCGACGGCAATTACAAAATCAATTAATAACTTACCCGTTTCCATTTGAAAGTGTACGCCACGTCCATTAATGTAAAATTCGGCGGCAGCACTTCTCTATTGTGAATGATGTCGACCTGTAAAGAAGAGCGGATATCGGTTAAAACGGATATATGAAAAAGCGTATTTGGAAAACTTAATAGGAAAAGACTAAACATCCTAGTTGGTATAAAATTGGTTTTATATTGCGAGTAGAACAAATGGTATAATGTCTACGGTTTTAAGTTAAAATACGAGGACGATTCGTAAAGTAAGTTCCGTTCCCGCCTAGTGAGTAAAGGAGTGGAGATATCGGCGCGATCGCAGCGCTGCGGTGTCGTCTGGCTCAATGCGAGTCTGGCAGTGCTAGTGAGAGAATCGTTATCGATGCTGCAATTGAAAATCCCGCCGACTGCGAACTGCGTGTTCTTATCCGATTTCTGTGTGCAAAGAACATGAAGGCTGCTGAGATTCATCGTGAACTTTGTTCTGTTGATGGTGAAAGCGTCACGAGTGACGATATGGTTACAAAATGGTGGCATATGTTTCGAGAAGGAGGAATTAATGTGCGTGATATAGAACGGAGTAAAAGACCAACTCTTATGACGGACGAATTTTTGGGTAATGTCGAAGTGAAAATTCGTGAAAATCGACGATTCACAATCACAGAACTCAGTGCCTTTTTCCCTCAAATTTGCAAGACGATGTTACAGCATGACTTAATTCACAGGCGGCAGAGCTCTATGGAGTGGACATTAAAAAACTGGTACATCGCTATGACAAATGTCTTAGTCTTAATGGCAACTATGTAGAAAAATAGCTGAAAGTAGTAGCTTTAAGTTGTATATAATGAAAACCTCCTCATATATTAGTGTCTTTCTTAATAACCGAAGGCTTACTTTACGAATCGCCCTCGTACAATCGCTGCAATCTTTACCATACAATTTAGGTACAATTCCGGGCAAAATAATAGCAGTAACTTCCGAAGTAGCAGATTTACAAATCAAACGGTTTTTATTGGTTTCGTAGACACTTTCCAGATGTCATTCTGCTGAAAGCAATGTCGTGAATAAATACAGCTACGTATTCATCAATAAGTCGGAGAATTACCGAGATTTCTAGGGTATACGTGAAACCAACGTGCTTTAACATCTTTGCTGTAGTTATTGAGATATTTTAATATCGTTTATCACTTTTGGTAAGTTTGTAGTATTAACAACTTCTTATCCGTTTGGCCCCAGAAATATGATTTCATTTTAAACCTTACACCTTGATCATTAGAATTAATGACGTCGCACATATTTTCCATATGTTTACCGCTTTGACAGACATTCTTATATTTGTTTTAAAAACCAGATTCACCTTGTCAGAAAAAGATCCAACGCTAGCGGAATACAATCAACAAATGCCCAAAAAAAACGCGACTTATCTATCACAGAGGTCAGATTCAAAACAATATTGTTGAAATTATGGCAAAAGATATCAACTCAGCCGATGTACCATGGTTTAGACTTTTAAAAGACGGAACTAAAGACAAAAATAGGCGAGAAAATGTGGTAATCGGAGAGGGCATTTGAATCGATTTTTGGTGTTAAAACCACCGAAATTTTGGATGCGCAAGCCCTTACATTTTTAACTTGAAATGTATTGAAATAATATGGGCTAAATAGAGATCAATTACTTAGTCGGTGTTACGATGGAGCCTCAATAATGAGCGGGAAAAGAGGAGGAGTCCAGGCAAGAATCCAAAGAAATTTAAACCGGCGGGTACCGTGCGTGCATTGCTGCAATCATAGACTGCATTTGGTTCTAATAAAATCGATTAACACACGAATGATAAAACAATTTTTGATGAATGCACTTTGCTGTACAATTTCCTTAAACAACATTTTGGACAATTACACGTTACCAATAATTACCAAGCAATAAGCACAGTTCTAAAGAAAATCAAGTCTGACAAAGGTTTTGATAGTTACACATCAGTAACCGAAGTTATACGATTATATGCAGTTACTACAACACCACTATTAGGGAAAACCTGAAAGTTAAACCGATACAAGTCGCAGTAGAGGAGAATCGGTTGAGATGGATAGGAAATGTTTTAAGAATGGAGAAGAACGAGATGGTTAGAAGAATATACGAGACATGAGTATCGAGAAGGAGAAGACCAAGAAAAACCTGGGGAGAAGATGTAAAGGCAGCGGCTGAAAACGAAGTATAAAGTGGAGCGAAATCCGTGGAAGCACTCAGGATAGAAAACAGTGATAGATTATAGCTCGACAGCTCAACGTCACCATTCGAAACGGTAAAAAGGCTTTACGGTTAGTTGTTTTACTTTTACTACACACACCAGTTTAGGTTTTGTACCCTTTCCATTAAAGGAAAAAGTTGCTTCAACTTCAACGCCAGCCGATAAAATCTTACAAGCTCGAGCAACAGACCCTAGACAAAGTGGCCAAATTAGTGAAATCAGTAACTGACACAGTTTGAGGTTACAGAAACGACGTGACATACGAAGAAATCTTTATCAATTCCAATTTGATGCACGAATCTGAAGAACACCAAATTCGAAAGCGTATTAACTAGCTCTAAACTTACACATTCTGTTGTAGTGGAATCAACTGGAAACTTTTCTTCTACCTTAGATTTGAAATCTGCGTTTTATGACGTAATCGATATACTATTAACTGGATTGCAATAGAGGTTTAGTTTCGGATTTTATTGTCTTCCAAGGAACAGTTAAGAGTGGTCAAAAACTTTCTAAATGGTGTTGAATCTCCAGGAAATCTATTTGAATAAATACACAAACAGAAACTGGCTTTTGAAAACTTACATTACAGTAATGACATTTGTTCGTGAATCCAAATTTTCGGTTCTAACTATAATTGTACAACATTGTATTGTATAATTGAGAGTGTACCGTTTATGGTCCATCAAAGATTAGCCAACTTAACATTATTAGCATTTGCAAAAATAAAAGGGATTGAAGTGTTGAATATGCAATAGTTTCTACAGAAATGTGATAATAGAAAAATTCAGTTGCTTTAAATCAGTTGTTTAACGTTTTCTTTTACTTTTTGTAGTCAAGTTTTATAACTGATTATTTGTCTTTCTAATACATAGAGTATATAATATTTACTTAATGAGAATTAATTGTTATGTTCAAGATAACTTGCAATTTTATAAGTATAATATATTACATAAAAATTTTATTGAACATTTTGTATGTGATTTAGGTTTCAAATGTTTAACTATATACTATATCTTGTGTAATAAATACTAATTTATAATATTCTTTAATTTTTAGGCTTTGAATTAAATAAATGAGTATACCATCAGGGCCATTCCATGTCAAGTGGGCCATTTTTGAAAATCGTCCCCACTCGACCATCTCCAATTTGGCTGAAAATGTATACGGATGTACATATCTGTTTAAAACGAGGTTCTGTAAAGTTTTAGCTCTAGGTATCATATACCTGTAGTACCACAACCCTTTCTGTGGAGGTCCCACCAACACCGTGGCGTCAACCACGAAGATTTTGCAAAGTTTGACATGTGGCCATTGCAGAACTATGGTAGCTGTGACACTGAAATTTAACATACTAGCTCAATTTGTGCCAGTGAACAAGAAAAATTTACTGTCAACACTCGCAGAACAATATGTGAATCACAATTTGAGCTCAAAGTGGCTTCAAAATTACATCGCGTAATGCTCCAACTAATATTCAGCCTACAGGCACGTAGCTGAATCCGTCAATTTGGGGGACCAAGCCAAAATTTTTTGATTCGGGGGAGACTAAGCCCGCATGTACCGTGAATTTTGATAAATTCTAATAACAATGTTGCATCAATTTTTACCAATTCTTGACAGAGCTGACAAGCTTACATTGCTTAGCAGGATTATAATAGCAATTGTTAAGATTTGGTAGTGGTAGAGCCACCATGGACCAACGCAATGATTTCACTAATGAAATTATCGTTCATTCGACTAGATGAAGAGCACCATGTTCAAGGACATTCTTATGCTTTAATCCAAAAGACATCAGGAAAGCACTTAAGATAGATCTTCTAGAAAAAAACATACTCTTTCAAGTGGAACCAAAATAAATCAAACTAAATGGTACCTCTTTGGAGATACTTGATTTGAAAATAGGTTAGATTTGCCTTTTAAACGCTTTTCAGGTTGCACCATGTTTGCGTGTAAATATATATCTCTACAAGTATGTGACCCTTTGTTCTGATATTACAGCAGTACAATGTCGTGCAGCTGGTTAGTGAACCGGTGAAAGCACAAGCTACCAACTGTTTTTGTTTTTTAGTCTTACACTATCAAAGTATGGATTGTGCATTACGCGATGTACTTTGAAGCCACTTTGAACTCAAATTGTGATTCACATATTATTCTGCGAGTGTTGACATTAAACTTTTCTTGTTCACTGGCACAAATTGAGCTAGTATGTTAAATTTCAGCATCACAGTTACTGAGGTACCTTAATAGCGACATGACAAACTTTGCAAAATCTCCATATCTAAAAAATGCTGTATTTAATGTTGATTTTGCGAAAGAAATAGCACCATGTTCAAAGGGATTTTTCTTCCTTAAACCAAAAAACACTAAAATAAAGAAATATGATTCTGGTAGAAAAAATTCTGCTCTTTCCAGTGGTATAAAAATAAATGAATTTGGAGTGGTCCAATATTGAGATATTTGACTTTGGAAATAATGACCGTTAATCAAAAATTAAAAATCTAAATACCGTTCTTTCAACGCAAAGTCAAAGAGAAAAATTACCACCAACTTTCTTCTAAATTTACAGAATTTAATCCGAAACCGAACACCTTATAATTGCTTCTGGATGTACATAATTAAAACGTCACCATAACCAGCTCATTAATTCTCTTTTTCTCCTATTTCGTTCTCCATTTTTTTTTACAAACATTTTCGTTATAATTACGGCCCGCTTCTATATCCACATACACCATATAATATGTACGGTTACAGTATGTAAAGCATATTACCGAGCAGCGAACGTTATTTCAACAGTAAACACAAAACCGTACAAGTACCGGCTTTGTTATTTCGCGCTTGGCTCGCGTTTCTGTTGTGTACTAACCTTGAACACTATCTCGATATTTTTGTTGGTTCACCAACTAAGCAGTAAGGCAGTTTGTTGTGGTACACATTACATACATTCATATGTATGGATAAAAGTATATATTCGTCGTATACCGCGCGTACTGTCGAATAGTACTAGTAGTAGTAGCGAATTCGATTTCGACTATCCGCGCTCCAATTCGATTTGAGTCGAATAAATCAGGTATTTTTTCGACGATGATGGAGTAACTTGATTGTTCCATCGCGGATTAACGAAGAGTTAAAGTCAATGATCAGGATACGGGAAAGAAAGGACGAAACGTTGAAAGAATAAAAATATAAAGAACTTTACAAAATTAACCTTAAGCCTTTTATAACTGAATTGTGACACCAATTATGAACAAAGTTACAACTAACAAGTTGAACAGGATAAGTACAAAGAAGAAAAGTGAAATTCGTGACTAAAAACCAAAGAAATTCTCAACAATACTCAATATTCGATTTCCATTCCATCTAACGAAGAAGAAAGGAATGAAGTTAGTGAGGTACGCGCAATTATAGCCAAAATGTTGAACTTATCAAGGATGTTGATGTATTCTTAGGATAACATGCAATTTAGACTGCACGTTATAAAGAAATAATGTTTGAAAAAATAGGAACGAAGATAGAGTCTATCTGAAACTGTAGAAAAACTTGACCACCTGTTATCGTTGCCTTTTGAGCGTATCCAAGGAACACGACTTGAATCTACGAGTTTGTTGAGAACACACAAGAAACAATCATTGAAAATTAGCAGAAAATTCGCAATGTAAGAGCTCGTAGAAAACTAGTTCAATTCGTTAAGTACACATAGGAATCTTGCCTAAAACTTATATTTTTTGGAAAATACGTGGGAAACTTTCAATGAACAAGAGCATGAAGGAATCTAGCCCAGTACCTATCAATGTTATCATTATTGAAGGTATCTAATGAGCATAGCAAAAAGTTTCCATTTTGTTGATAGTACTTAAGAGGATTGACCAAAATCTCCTAGAGAATTGAACACAGAAAGTATTGTTGAAAGCACGTAAGGAACTTGCAGAAAACCTGTCAACTAAATGAGAAGACATAAGAAATTTGGCCAAAATTGTCTAATTTCTATGCGAGTACGTGGGAAATCTCCCAATACCAATGATGAAGAACTTACAGCAAATTGTTCCGAAACAAAGGTGAGAAATGAAGCCTCAAACTGAAGGTGCAAGCACAACATTACTGTATGTTGAAGGAAAAGATCCCGAAGAAATTGAACACATAAACATTAAATGGCACTGCAAACGTTAGAGGAAAATTTTTTCAGGTGAATCAATTACGAAAAGGAACGAGAAAAAAGAGGATTTTCGGTTTTGTAAAAGAAAAGATACGAAGCGGAAGAGGAAAAGTATTGGGTGGAAGAACAAAAACCAACGAATGCAAAAACAAAGTAACCCTTATACAAGACTAATTGTTGAAGAAAAACCAAGAGACCGTGTCAAGTGGTATAAGATGGACAGACGCGAACATAACTGTTGAATTGTGCAAATTGAAAGAAGAAGATTTTGTCGCAGAGTACAGCTCGCTTAAAGAAATGTAGAGTACAAAAGGAAGGAAAAGGAAATTACGGCAAAATACAGCAGGAACAAGAAACATAAAAGGAAGAGGAATTGGAGAAAGAATAAAAAGGATAAACAGTCTATTTCTAGTGTGATAAGATCTTTGCAAGGATAGATAAATGAATAAAAATTTAAATGTATAGTAACCTCTGCCAAAACGTGCGCAGAACATCCAGGTTGGTACATATTTCGGCAACTAAATTGTCATCTTCAATAGACAAATTAACGAGAGTTGCTTGTTACAACTTTATGCAGGTGTTCAATGTGATTTGTCGACCAGAAGCTCAATACGAACATCTCGTGAGTTTGTCTATTGAAGATGACAACTTAGTTGTCGCAATATATATCTGGATTTTTCAAATAAGTGCAATTGTTGGACTAAACCGCATGAATTGCACGTAAATCCCCTTGATTTGGTTGTTGAAGACAATAATGAAACGGAAACGTTGATTCTGTTCCCAACTTCCAGTGATTAAGTTCTGGGTTATTAGAGTTACCTTCTTCGCAAAGTACTTCGAAGTTATGACGAAGTGGCTTCTACTTGCTGCCAAAATATGTGAATGACAATTGCATTATATCGCCAATAAAATTAATTAGCTCTTAACCATATCACACAATGGATTCTTTGAAAAATTCCAAACATGTATTTCGATCTCCATGTGCTCATCCTCAGTAGAGAATACAAAGGAAAGAAATGGAGACGCTTGCGAGATGACGAAGTGGATACGTTTCCAGCTTTGTTAATCAAATTTTACGAGTGAGCTTTTATTTCCTTTGTGTTCCCCACCAGAGTCTAATGCAAGGCCTCGTTGCTAGCGAAGCAACTGTCACACCGGATTTAATTAAAGGTTTATGCGGTGAGGTGTATACCGATGTGATATAGTGGGAGGATGATCACTTGGTGGTCTAAATGCATATTTTAATCGATATGGTCAAGGCAAGAACGTTGAAGGAAAAACAAAATTCAAACAAGCGTTGAAGAGTCAACGTTGACCTTAGATACTTTACGTAAGGCAAAACGAAGAAAATTGAAAATTTCCGTTCAACTTCTGAGAAGAAGACAAACGAAGGAAATGTTGAAAATTTTTCGTTTCTTCCTCCCTCCACAGCAAAGTCTTTTCCTAAGCCTTCTTGGTCACGAACTCACTTTCAGACGTTACTGCTACCAACACCCCCTCCTCCGCGCCCGGAAGTTTCCGTAGTAAAGATCAACACTTTTCGACCATCTGACCATCGATTATTAAATTAAAGGAAGAACTAACAATCAAAATACCAACTTCTTCTTCATCACCATCATTTTCTTCTTCTTTTCGTAAACCCTTATACCTCTGCGTTGGATTGAATACCAACTTAAAGGCGTATATATAAAACAAAAAGGACAAAAGGAAGCTGATTTTGTAAGCCGTAGTATACAACAATGGAGAAAAGAATTAATCAGACGAATCAAAATTCGAACTTTTCGTTTGGTAGTAGACCTTCAGTAAACTTGAGAACTGTATAGTGGAGCAGCGTGTTTCCTTCGTTGACTTTCCGTTAGAATTACAGAATTTGATGCATTTGCCAAAAGGAAATGACAACAGGACAACTTATCCAGAAATTTTAGAGGTATATGCAATTTAAAGTGGATGACCGGCTTGGCGAGAAGTTCACTTACGTCCCTAAATGCTCCTTTAATGTTGTTGAAAATTAGTCGAAACAGCTAACAAATTTGCAACCTCATGGAACTATTGGCGGACTCTTCGGACCAGGAAAAAGTTGGCATCCACAAAACAAAGGAACTCTGACGAGTTACTAGGCAATACATGGGAAGTAGGTATGCCAAAATAATTGGACAAAATGAGAAGAAATAAAGAGACTGTCGTGTATTTACGAAATCAACAAAAATATTTTTTAAAAATTGGTGGAGTCAGACGACATAAAGAAAAATGTTAAAAAACGGTTCATATACAGTAACCTAAAAGTGTTAGGCACAGAATTTAATGGAAGGAAAGATTTGGTCAAGTTAAATCAACAGACTGACTGGCAAAAGAATAGAAAGAACAATTTTGTGGTCCAATCTTGCAATAGAAGTTTTCGACACACATTGGAATTGTTAGAATTATTGTAGGAGACTGTAGCGTGGATGTAATAAAATTAAATGAAGTTAAATGCAAAATAACTTGATTTCCACATCCAAATTTCGTGGATTTGTTCATTGAGGATGACAACTTGCTTAGTTGTCGAAATACGTATCTAGGTTTCTCAATAAGGTTTTGTAAGGATTATTTTTACTATATCTAGGATACGCGATACATACTGAGATTAAAAACACAAGCCACCCAAGCCATCTATGAAATTTCACGAGTAGCACTTCCTTTCGTCTGTCTTCTCCATTGAGGATGATCACAATGTGGTCGAAATACGTATTTAGTGTTTTGCAAATAAGTTGTAGTAAGGATTATTATTATTATTTTAACAGGGCACGTGATACGTAATGAGATGTATCAGTCTCTTCAACTGATAAATTGAAGGAAAGGTTGAAGGCAGGCGAGGAGTCGATAGGACGAGGATGTCATGAAGGAGAGTTTTAATTGTGGGAGACCTCATACGCACCAAAGGAGATCTTCATAGAAAAATTATTCGAAAAAAATATATGTAAATAATTTCCGCAAATTTTCACTCACCTTATGTTCGGCGGACAAGGCGTACTTGCATCTGATAAATTTCTGCAAATGTATCATTTGTACGGCGGCGGGGCACTGCAGGTACCGTCTATCTCTCACTTTCTCCTCCTGGGATATAGAGTCACTATAACTATCACTTTGTACTTTATCCTCGCTACCGTCCACCGATTTCTTATCACCGTCGGCGTTTTCGGTTTCGTTCTTATCACTACCACTCTTCGCGCTATCGTCGTTATTGCCGTCCGCGTCGGGTTCCGAATTCCGGCTATCGACGTCGGTTTTCGGCGAAGAAGGAACGTCCAAATGTTGCTGGTAGAATTCCAACGATAACGAAATCGAGTCGTCCGGGCTGAGGAATTGGTTCTCGTCCCCGATGGTGTTGATCTGGAAAAAGATAAGGAGGCGAGAATGTAATGGAGAAGAAGTCGATTTGTAGAAATCACAAAGAATAATGGTTTTGGGAATTGCAATAGAGCGCTGCGGAACACTCGATTGGACCAAGATAATCAACAAAACAATGTAGTTATACGATGGTAATAATGATGAAAGCACAAACGCCCGCCCTGCGAAGGAGTAAAGTTTACAGAGCATCAAGCAGCCCGTATCTTTGCTTTCACACCCGGTCGCTCCGTTCAAATCTATTATTGGATGATGTGTAGTGAGCAATGATGTTAACCACCATCATCACCATCTTCAGGCAGGTTTGTCTAGTATAGAGAGATTTTAAATGATTGTCATGGCCGCTACCGTGTTTTCATGACAAAATTTAGGCGTTACCACTACTATTATATAGTGTATCGTACTAAATTCCATTCAGTTTTATTCATGAAACGAAAATGACTAAAATTTCAGTTTTTTGGATGTCATTCTTGTTTATGTAAACCAGTAGCGTCCGTATTTAGGTATATTGGGTATTTAATAGTTTTCTATTTTATGTTTTTGGTTTTCAATCTTAATACGCTAGTCTTTTTCAAGGCTCAATTTAATCTGTTATTTTCTTCAAAGTAAGTACGTAAATGTCAGTGTAATGATATAATATTTAATCAAAATTAAATTCTAGCTTAAATTAAAATGCCGTTTCTCGTAGATGAAGAGAAATTTATTTTAGAGGCAGATTTTCGTAATGGTCAACGTAATGAAGGGGGACAATGGAAGTATACGGTTGCTCTTTGTGTGGAGGAATTTTTAAACGAATTTCCTGACGAAAATAGTGTTTGTAAGGGTAAATCATGCGGACGTTCATACTCTCAGGGATGATATCCGTGTCCATATAGAAAAGATTCCAACAAAACCATTACGCCAACTGGCTCAACAAAGAAGTAATAATGTTTTCTTTTAAGTAAGTAAGAAATACCAATAGTCACAATTTTTTTCATTCTAGGATTATACTAATTCCTTTCAAAAGTTCAATAATATTCAATAGTCTATTTTATACTGCCAATCGTACCTATATCCTGTTATACCCCTGCGCATCTATAAGCTTGAGTGTATCTTAAAATTTTATGACAGTTTCCAGCAAAATCCAGATGAATATATATACGCAATTCTAACTCTCAATACCGTTTAGGGCATGAATGTGTATTGTCAAAGTTGAGGCGTTGAGGAGTTGCCAAAGAAGGCTTTACCTATACTATAACCATATCGAGAAAACGACTTTCTGCATAAAATATTTGCATAAAATTCGCTTCGAAATTGAGCTTTTTCAATACTTTCGCAAAGAGTTACTTGTTAATGAATAGAATCTTGCTGAAACTTGCATTAATTCTTCATAAAGTCGTGAAGGAAAGCAACATTCTTCTTCAACTTCTTGCTAATTTAGGCGAAGATGGCGTTATTTCCACTAAAGCTATAAAGGAAGAAGTAATTCAGACGAAATACTATTTATTCTATGTGGTAGAGGCAACTCAAAAGACCGATTTTAGGAAAGCGTAAACAAATCGTCATCGTATTTTCCAAATGTTAAGGATAGTTATAAACTAATTCTGAGAAGAAAAATTGAAAAGAGAACGACCAACTCCCCTAAATTAACTTTCCAATTAAATTTCGGCTATTGTCCAAATTACATTCGAGGGCGATTCGTAAAGTATGTTCCCTTCCCACCTAGTGATCAGAGGAGTGGGGATATCGACGGAATCGCAGAGCTGCGGTGTAGTCCGCTTTAATGTGAGTCTGGCAGTGCTAGTGAGGAAATCGTTCGGACATACTTTCGTGCTATTTTGGTCCAAAAATATTATTATTATTATTATTACAATACAGCTGTGAAGGAAAATTCGCATCTTCATCCTTATAAAGTTGCTGTTGTCCAAGGGCTACTACCATTAGATCCAGAGAAAAGGTTACTGGTTACTCTATTGTAACGGATTTAATAATAATTTGAAAGATGATGACAAGCTAGATATTAACTTTTTTACTGATGAAGCATGATTTCATTTATTTGGCTATATGAACTCAAAATTATAGGGTTTGGTCAGCCGAGAATCCTCATATTTTTTATGATTCTCCACTGCATCCAGTTTCCAGCATCCAGACACCTTATCTCCATTCGCTGCAGAGGTATATTAGAACAATTTATTAATCAAGTTTACGATGATGAGGTTGGTGATGGATACATTCATACTCATACTACTCGAGTAACATTAATTTATTTGCAAGAATATTATGGTAACAGAATTATTAACACAGGACTTTGGCCTCCCCGATTACCAGATTTAACGCCATTGGACTCCTTTTTATTTGACTATTTAAAGAGCAAAATCTATCGTAATAGATTACACACAATAAAGGACTCGAAAAATTAAATTACAGCTGCTATTTCAGCCATCACCCCATCACGGTAAGACTAGTTGATGCATGTGTTGTTAATGGTGGTTCATCCTTTGAACACACCACCTAACAAGTTATTTAGTGAACAAATTCATTATAATTTAAATTGTAATTTTAGTATATATATGTACATACATACATATATTGATGATTTGTAAATATTTTACATAAGAGGTCTTATATATGCATGCGTGCTTTTATAACTAAAATTTCATATTTTGTTTCAGTGCACATCGAAATGAACTATACACTAATTTACTAAATTTTTCCTACAAAATTTATGCAATACATTAATGTGATATGTTCATACTTTAACACATTAAGATTCACTGTAAACACTTTTTTAATAATTCGTAACAAACTCATATTAAATAAAAATAAATTATTCAAATATATTGGTAATTCCCTTACCTAGAGCTTACAAAATAATATGAAATAAGTACAAAAGAATTATATGTACAACAGAACATATTTACTTTATTTATGTCCAAAAAAAAATGAAAAACTGTACGCCACTGAATGAAACTTACTTATGATAGGTACATTTTGTCATGAAAGCACGGAAGCGGCCGTAACAATCATTTAAAACCTCTCTGTATATGAATACTAGACAACCACCCTGTCCAAAATGAACGCGGATAGTACTCAATTTTTATAGCGGCTGAACGGCCGAACTGAAACCTTCGAGTTTTGAACGCTGGGCATTGATTTCGTCGTCAGACGCATTAACCATTCAACCACTCCGGCTTCATGAAGTTACAATGATCATCATGATAGTAACGACAAGTTTACAATAAAAATAATGGTCTCATCTTATAGTCCCTGAGGCCTGCACCTATTTTACAAGATTTCACAAAAACGTAACAACAATGGAGCGTTTAGCTCCTACTACCATTTTGACGCAACGCCCAAAACCACCAAGAATAATAAGTCACGCCCAAAACAAACGATAAGGGCTCTTCACCTTTGACATAAAATGAAGAATAAGGGCTTAGACCTTGGGGAACACTCGATCTCCAATCAAAAGATATAGTTCGAAAACTCACCCATTCTTCGTGTTCTTGCATGTTATCCCCAATTACGCTGTCGTCGCTGCAAGAACTGCTCGCCCGAACTCCGGCCGTTCTGTAGAAATCCTCCCTCCGTTGCGTCTCCTTGGCGTATAATCCAGGTACTATTTTGTAGACCAAAGTCTGCAATTGCATGTCCGACTTGTAGTAGGAGAAGTTCTCTTTACGTTTGCAGGTCGTGTTGCAGGTGGGACAGACGATTTTATTGTTCTCGAAGTGTTTAAGGATGCAACTTTTACAAACTGCAAATACAATACAATGAAGGACGAATCAATTTAAAATAACACACAACGAAACCAGTTTGTGAATCGTCGGGTACATGCGCAAAGCGCATTTGTAACGCCAAATTTGATCTGCGCATGCACCCGGCGTTTCACAAACTGGTTTCTTGCTGTGTTGGAACGAAGCTAATAATTGTAAAGCCGAACGGCGTTGAATATGTTGAATACATGAATTTCACTTAATTTTTGGAATTCTGGTCCGTAAAACAACTGATATTCGTACGAAGGCGTACGTACAGACCGAGAATCGTGCGACGACTTGCTACATGGTATATATAGTAGTATATTGTATCTCATTAATTGGGGATGAGAAGTATCTGCGAGCAGAAACTTCGGACAAGTTTCGTTCTCATTAGAGCTCATCAGTGAAGTGTTTTGCTCACAGTTAGTCCAACGCAACAGCAAATATCGTCCCTCAAAACACGAAATTAGCCAATATTAACTTTTTGTGATATGAACAGCGTTTTCTAAAGATTTTAAAGTCAAATATTGTTGTGATCAAAAGCTTGTTAACCTTCCTATACTCACGCATACGGTCTGTGAGACCGATTTATATAGTATAGCATACGTCTTTCATTTTGACGTGAGTATAGGAAGGTTAACTACGTAATGGAAACTATTTCCTTTTCTAATTTTGTTAAGAACGAAAAAAAAGCTAAAACGCTAAGAAGTACAGTTGCTGTACTTCATGATATTAACATTGGAATATAGAGATGTTAAAATTCGTTGTAAGTGGTAATTTCAAATTTTTGTGTTTCGTGGAACGATATGTACGTCTGGAGACGCAATTCATGTATGCACAAGATCGCCCGCTCTGCTGTGAGGAGTGTTACTTACAGCTATGCATACAATCCACCAATGTAGTGGCGTCTACGTAGTAACCTGAACACAATGGGCAAGTGATAACGCTGTTCAGGTCTGTCAGTTGGATAGTTCTGGACGAGGGGTTCATTTTTTCGAGCTGTGGAAAATTTTGGAAATTTCTGAAATAAAAGACGATCAAAATAAATTAGAGATAACTCGTTGGTATGGACAACTACAAAAATAATTATCGAACGAGACAGACTTTCGCAAGAATTGTCAAAACCGGGTAATGTATATCCGGTATGGTCGATCGTACGTCCTTCAGAAGTTATTGTAAAGTTCTTCGGATAATTTCTGATGAATAGTGGCCACGATGGCGGTAATATTCAGAAGCTGAATTCATTTCTAGCATCAATAATATCTACAAAATTTACACAGTTTGGATGTTCGTGATTAATTCTCAATAAACAAGGAAGCAACAATGGCCCCTACGGTATTACAATCTTCCGGTACACCCTATTATTGGAAAGATGATAAACGTTTCTTTTATCGAAGTAATTGAATGTCACGAGGAACAATAAGCAAATGGCATCAATTTCTTAGAAAACAAACACTAACATGATACCGTTAAGTGTTTCCGAATTAAACACAAGTTGGGGATGTAAACATATTTCGACCGTTACTCGATACGCGTTTATTCACTTAAACAAATATATAAAACAATGGTTTTGACGCACAATATTAGTACGGCGAAGTATCTACTTTTCTTAATCAATTCGAAGTTAATGTTCATGTTTCATTACTCATAATCAAGTCGGCGAAGCAAATATGGCCATATCCAACAATGTCCTCGCTGGTTTTTGAAA
This sequence comes from Chrysina gloriosa, assembly GCA_038088585.1. Lineage (NCBI taxonomy): Eukaryota > Metazoa > Arthropoda > Insecta > Coleoptera > Scarabaeidae > Chrysina > Chrysina gloriosa. The sequence goes on along the minus strand of CM076095.1, from coordinate 28,595,012 downwards.
CGGTCGTGGAGATAATTCTTATCTTCTTGATGCGATATTGCTAACCTATGTATTTTAAACGCACTTTTACCTAAATGTGTTTTTATTAGTTTGGTAATACGGTTTAAAACTACTTTTAAATTGAAACTCCTTTTAAAAGGTGTTCATGACAACAGGGGTTACTACAACTGCTCAAATTTTAGAATGATTATATTCTGCTCGGTAGGATTTTGAACGCCACTGAACTATTCAGTGGTGACATGCTTTAAAAACATTTTATAGCGGGAAATTTAAATAATCTTTAATAGTTTTGGATCGCCTGGTATTTCATTTAATATGATTCCCAAAGAAACCAAAGAACAGAAATTGTTACGATATGATACGATATTATCCCTGAAGCACACGGCTTTTGCATTATGAAACGTTGCTACGTCGCAAAGGAATGAACAATAAGCGAACGCCATTAGTTCAGTTGCTTTAAATTTTTAAACAAGAAAAAAAATGAAAGAATGATGGCGGCCCAAAACAAGTCTTGAAATGCATTCTACGGTGCGTTACTACCACATTACCTAACCGTTATACTCCTAAGAATTATAGTTGTTTTTTTATTTAAATCCACATCGTCAGAAACACGCGTTTTGTTTGCTATTTCGGTGAAGTTGTTCGGTGCTTAAATTTTTCTTTCAAGCTTTTCTATATTGGGGCACGGTTTGTGTTGTAAAAGACGAGATTTATTATTTATTTGTTGGCACCTCATCGAGTTTTTAGGAAAACGTCAACACTACGAAATTTGATGTTTCCTTTTTTCCCAGTAATAACAAACAAACCAAAGAGATTTGTTTGTCAAGATTTTCTTTGTATGCAAATTAAAAGATGTAGTCACACAACCGGAGAAAAGAAAGGACGAGGGTCCTAAGGATAACGTGTATCCTGAAGTACACTCTTTCTATATCAGTACACTTACAAAAACTTGAATTTTTTGTTTAATTTGAAATTGAAAATCAGAAAAATTTCGTAACAAAAGATAATAGGTTCTAATTATAACATAAAGCCTTGGCGTCTCGAAAAATTAGTGCATATATCGTAAACAAGTCAATAACGGGCAGCTTTCGTAAAATATTATTGTAATTATGTACTTCAGCACAGAAACAAACGAATAGCGATTCCATCTCTACACACAGAAGAATCTTTTCTTAAAATATATAGATCTATTTGTATATATTTATTACATATATATTGGTATATTTTGTAATACATAATTTTAAATCAAATCTTAGAGTTTTCCTTTAAGGGTGTTGGATACTTTCCTCAAGATCGCTTAAACTTAATTTTTTTTATTGGGTCCAAAACTATTTTGAAAATTGTATATCTGACCTTTAAAAGTAGTGTGTGCAACGATAAAATACTATGTTTTTACAACGTTAAGAGCTTTTACAGCTTTCTTTTTCATGCAATCGCAAGCGAAGAACCAGCAAGTTTACGGACTCGAAATTTTGCATACCGTGTATTCGTTACGATAGCTATGTACGTCTTATCGGTGAGCTTTTTGTAAATTCCTTTGTTATCGTTACTTTCCTCAATTTCAAAGAAGATGGTAAGCCCATGGTCATTTTTCTATTCCTCAATCGAGGTTAAATTCAACAACAAACAAGAAATATACAAAGAAAAAAGCTCCATGACAAGTCGTAGCTATCGTAACGAATACACGGTATGCAAAATTTCGAGCCCATACACTTACCGGTTCGTCAATTGTGATCTTGCATCAAAATTAAAGCTGTAGAAGCTCTTAACGTTGTAAAAAAACTAGAATTTTTTATTAAAGGTTGGATATACAATTTCCAAAATAGTTTTGGAACCAATAAAAATGTAAGTTTAACCGGTTTTGAAAAAAGTACCGGACACCCTTGAATACAGTGCTTAAACATAAAGTATGTATTGATTTATAATGATATAAGGATGCATTTAAATCATATGTCCAAACTGATAATTATTTCTTTGAATCATAAACAAGCGGTATGACCACTGTCAACGTAAATGCTTTATGCATATGCGTGATTTTAGAGTTCTATTGAAATAAAATACAGCTTCTGTTTAATTCAAAAATAGGCAGAAACAAAGAAATTTCCTTCAAATAAAGGTTGTTAAAAGGCATAGGGTAATAGTAAATTCAAACATAAGCAATATTTCTGGTAATATTTTGATTCGTTTGGTGGCAACCATGTAACCCATTTTATTTAAATATATGTTATAAGTTCGGGTGAATCTTGAACTTACCATTTGTTTCATACACACTTTAAATGCTTAAATGAAAGATTCGCTTTTATGTGTGTAGTTTGGTACAAATTTATTCGTTTCCTTTGTTTTAATAACAATCATAACAATAACAATACCAATAATAATTATTTTCATAAGCAGAAGCAACAGAAAACGGTAGTATAACATTACAAACTATAGCAACGCACGTTTTCGCCTGTGTATTAGAAACACGTGAAGGTCGCCCCTTTTTAAACCAGCCAATTAATATTCAACGCAAGTACGCAAATTGCAGCAACATCATTTACACACCATTATCATATTTAATTATTCCAAGTCAACTCGGAGCCGTAAACAACTGAATAACGTACCGCCATTTTTTTCCACGCATGAGTGTTTGTCTCGGAAGCGGAAATCAAGAATAATATGAACAATTTCCAAAAATCATCTTTTCGATCGTATTATAAAAAAATTAAATTTAATTCGAGATATTTAGGAAACGAGAATGATAACGGGTTCGGTACATCGTTGGGGGAGGGAGGGAGGGGGGGAATACCACCTTCAGGTTAGAAAGAACGAAGCGGGACTGCCTCGGCAAGTAAGTAATTGCGGATTTTTTAAGAGATTAAAATACAATCTTTGCAAGCAAATTGAACTCAAGTTATTTATCGATGAAATCCATAATTACTTAGTTACCAATTACCAATCTTAATTGTAAATAAACAAATTTGTTGAAGCATAAAATATTTTAAACATATCATTACAGCCACTTAAAATCAAGTATTCATGGCGAATAACATCTTAAAATAAAAAAACAGAAAGAACAAAGGACCTAAACAACGGTCTTACCCTGCGGCACACCCTCTCTCGACGTTATTAGAAACAACAACCGGCTTCGCTAACTAACCAATTAATATTCAACGATAAACGCGGCGCAAATTGCGTGGTTATCGACTTCGTTAAGTCCTTAGCGGCGCCCTAACGTAGTAGTATATACGACTTTCATATTTTATCGTTCTAAATCAATAAGTCGGCGTCGTAAACAAGCGAATAACGACGTCGTTACCTTCTTACGCATGTATGTATATACGTGTTTAGCCGGGCTGACGAACGTCTGTCGGTCGGTCGTCTCAACCGTCTCCCGACGAAAAGGTCACGCCAAACAATCGCCGAACGTCTGACCCATGAGATTGTCGTGAACAGGTGCAACTTGGCTATGGCTCTCTCTGGTCTTGCATCGCCCCTCCTAAACACCGCCCACTTGATATAAGTGACCCCTATATATACATATATATATACATATACTGGTAATTATATCCGCTGCATAGGAAAGAGAGACGCGCCTTTCGAGCCTCTGATGATGACGAAACGTCGAGTTTTCTTTTGTTTTTGAGCGTTGAGCGGAGGTTGTTTTTTTCTTTTGTTTCTTGGGTGGAAGATGGATGATAAGTTGTTGGTGTTTATTGAAGGAAATTGAAAGACAGGAAATCGGTATAGGTTCTGAGGAATGCTGAAAAACTATAAAAACTAAGTCGAATTGGGGGACGGGAAATATGCCAACTAATTTGCACCCTCTTTGGGGCGCCCCCTCCAGCCCTGTCCTACCATTTTGACACCTGTACAGTCTTATTCAGAAATTTGCTATTTCTGTGTGCCGTTTAGTTTAACTGGCTTCGACTTTGTTCTTTACATTTTTATCTTCCTCTATAATTTTTTTGCTTCATAAAAAGAACTTTCCCAAAAATTAGATACTCATTGTTTGAGCAGAGTGAGGCAAGAAATTTCATAACCTTTTTTGCGTATACGACGTAAATTCGTGCTTTTTGACTTTGTCGTGGTAAATCAAAAACCCTCGAGTTCTGATAATGTAACTCTACTGGGGACAATAATTCAATTTTTGGGGGAAACAAGGAGGCTCGGATGTATTTTCTGTTAACCAAGTAGTAAAGTGAGTTGCTACTATAACCGGCAAATCAGAACGAACTATTTAGTCGTATTAGGCAGGTGCAAGGAAACTTTACGTTACATAATTCTTGGTATTGGTTATAAATATAAAAATCCCGGTCTAATAGAATATCTCTAATGGATTGCTATGATATTCTTGCATGGAGAGCACGGTATCTACGATTTTTAATGCAAAATGATGGTCAAGCAGTGAAGAAAAGGCCTGGTTTATATATTTTGATGATAGCTACGTATATAAAAAATTACCGTGGGAAAATGCTGGCAAAGTGCTGTAGAAAGAGTAGCATTAAAGAAGGATGGTGCTGGACCAAGGTGGATTATGGCGTACGCAGGAGAAATGGGGTTTACTGATGGTGCTCTACTTTTATTCAAATCAAAAGCAAAAACGGGTGATTATCATGATGACATGAATTCTGAAAACTTTTCTAAATGGTTTAAAAGGAGTTAGTAGCACGATTACCTGAAAACTCTATTATTGTGATGGATAATGCACCGTATCACACTGTACAATGAAACAAACCCCCAACTGCTGCGTCGAAGGAAAGTGTAATTTCATCTTGGTCGCAATCAAATAATATTGCATTTTATCCTACGGTGTTAAAACGCGAACCTTTGGAAATGATAAAAAGAAACAGACCTTTAGCCAGTATATGATATAGATACTTATGTAACACGTTATGGCCACACAGTGCTGCGATTCCCATCCTATTACCGTGACTTAAATCCGATTGAATTATTTTGGAGTATGGTAAAGAAAAAGGTGGCAAAGAAAAATATAGATTCCACTGGAAACCTGTAAGCATTAATATGACCGGCATTTGACGAGGTGTTTCCTCATATATTTATAAAAGACAGAATGCAGACATATAAAAATAAATTAAATTAAATTTAATATTCATGTGGAATAGTCTGGCGATGAATTTGAATGCATTAAATTATAGATTTAGCTCTGAATAGATTGTATCAAAGCAAATAAAACGAATTAAACTACATTCAAATTTCTTCTTAAATAATGATTATAATTTGATGTGATTAGAAATAACCACTGGAATATAAACATCAAAAAGTTTCTTGTACAAATATGTTTAGGTTAGAAATACTTTAAATGAACCACGCCACGATTTTGCTTCTGACCTGCCATATCTCCTTAGTTTTACTTTAGTTTGACAACTAAAGTCCTTCCAAATAACCAAGCGATTTCGCCCTTACTGGCGTAAAATTCATATCATCAATCAGAATGTCTTTTCTTTCCGTAACGTTGCAAGTGTTTTTACACTTAACCTGTCTAATTGTCAATCTGATCTGTGAGTCTGTTGCCTTGATTAGTGGCGGTTCACAAAAAGAAGTTCTCGTTGAGACATGTACACTAGGGTGTCCGTTATTTGTATGGGCAATTTTTTCTTATGAAAATGTTCAAGTCTCACCCCTCAAAAAGTTGAGGCTTGATGCAAAAATCACTCTTCAAAAATTTTACGCCCCTGGGACCACGCCTTCCCGTGCCGCCTTACGTTTGAAATTTTATTCAATTATACTCATACCCAAAATTATAACATCATGAAAAATCATTCTATGCAACTCAAATGTAGGGGAAGGTGAGGTAAGTTGGCGACAAATAGAATGCAAACTTCTACACATTAAATAGTACAAAAATATTCAATGTACAATATGATCCTAATCTGTTACCTAGCATATTATTGCCATAAAACCAAACATTTTATAAAAAAATTAATAAAGAAACACACTGCATTTTCGTCATCTTACCCCACGGTTGGGTAAAATGGCTAACCCGATGGGGTAAGACGACTAATCAGTCAAGGTGTGCACAAATCACAAATAAACTGCCCAATACCGCCATACGATGAGCAGTATTCATGCCACCATAAGTTGCATTGGTCACAAAGGATAGGCGTCAAAGTTATAATGCGACATTTTACCTTCTTTCTTGTGCTTGAGCTTGAACGGTCATATTTTGGCAGGGGTCTTATTTCCCATCGTGACTTTGTTTTTGACGTTTACATTCCTACGTCGCGATGGGCCAGGTGTAGGATTTTCTGGATCAATGGTTTCGATCTCTTCGTTACTGAAATTATTTTTCAAATACGTCAATGGTTCCACGTCAGAAGAATCCCAATCGCTATTTTCCAAATTATGAGTTTCGGCAGTCTTTGTTAAGGACGCAAACGAATTCGTTAACTTGCCCCGGACGACACACTGAATAATGTTTTTATATTTATCCACAGAACAGATAATTCACTTTAACTATGGCGAAATACGATATAACAAGCTTAGCACTAATGGACACTACAATCCAAGATTTCCTCTTATCTTAAAATAGTGAAAAAATCCTTAGTTGGTACCAGCCGAAAATAATAACACTAACGGTAGAATTTCACAAACAGCCATAACACCCTTAACTCATTCTTCAGGGGCACCTAATTTCTGCTAGTTACACTTAAGCACCCACAGAATGCCAACGTACATATCACCGATCATATATTTGTTTTACATTTTGCCCAAACGATCCTTCGTTCACTTACCCACCTCGCTATCTTACCCCACCTTCCCCTACGATTTTGAAAAAGGTTTAAATTTCATAATTTTCATTTAACGTAATTTTTGTACAATTAGGGTAAAATTTTCGATGCTCATGAACACATTTCATTACATATGTCATCTGACTCTCATCCTTAGTTATAAGGCCGTGATAGTCTTCCACTAACTTCACCGCTCTTTCCGCAGTATCATTCACAACCTTCAAATTCTTAAGTGAATTCCTTCCACTGACATAAGATTCCTCATTTTCCCATTTCTCAGGGTCTTCTTTTACAAAAGGAGGAATCTATATTGAACCGTGAAATGAATTCAGGCTTCCACTTATAATCAAAAAATCGATTGGTTTCCCTGAAAATAAAAAACCATAGTAGTAATGTCAGTGTTTGCAAAAGTATTTATAGAATATCATTTAATACTTAACCTGGTAATGCTTTTATATCTTTCTGATCGATTATCAGCTTCCTCTTCGCACCAAGTTTCGCCTCTGTTTTTAACGCCTTCACCATATTTACCCTTGTAGTGGCATTCAATATCACATCAAAGAAGGCTAAAGCCGAAGTTTCTTCCACAAGATACCATAAGTGGTTACAAAATTTTTTAATAGCTGCCTCTGACGTAACTGGATCGTTGTCTTCGTACAATCTAAGAGTTTGTAAAAAGTTTAGATCATTGACGCAAGCCGCGGAGGCATTGAGGCAATTGAATCATGCTTTAACATAAAACTTTACGATAAACAAACATCTGTTAGTGCGCCCTCTGGTGGAATAGAATATTGTTTTCGTAACAAAAATATTTTTAAGCTCGAGACATCCATCTCGCTTGGTGCATTGCTCCAGGCGGTCGAATCGTTACAGTTTCTTTTTCTCTATCTACAGTTATAAAACATTCTGTCAATTCTAAAAACTTACGGCAATCCTCCCTCATTTGAGTTTTAGTTAATTCTTTCGAAACAAACAAATTTCTTCTCTTACGGGTTGTATGCTATTACGGCAACGTTCGTGATCCATTCCACTAGTTATATCTTTTGGGTTGATCTTCTTCCAACAGTTTTTAAAATTTTTAAACAACGGCACATCTGGACTCGTTGTTAAATGGGGCAACTTCTTTTCAAACACTGCTTTCAAAATTAATTCGTAAATATGATCGCGACAAGGGAGGTAAAGCAGGTATCTACCGAGCTTTTTTCCAAAAGCGCACATGCTCCATTCAATCGACCAGTGTTTGAAACTATTTGAAGGTTGTGATTGATACTGCGAAGAGAGCAGTGAAATGAAGACTATAAAGGCCTGATAACAAAGGATGAAACTCAGATGGTATATGTAATGAAATGTGTTCGTGAGCATCGAAAATTTTACCCTAATTGTACAAAAATTACGTTAAATAAAAATTATGAAATTCAAACACTTTTAAAATTGTACATTTGGGTTGCACATAATGATTTTACATGATGTTATCATATTTTTCGTTATCGTTTTGAGTACGAGTATAATTGAATAAAATTTCAAACGTAAGTCGGCACGGGAAGGCGTGGTCCCAGGGCCGTAAAATTTTTGGAGAATTATTTTTGCATCAAGCCTTAACTTTTTGAGGGGCGAGACAAAAGTATTTCCACTTTAAGAAATAACCGACACCTAATGTATGTACATGGTTTGGACATGGCGGAGCAAGCAAAGAGTGTATTTAGATACGTTATGCTTGATGCAGAAAACCAAGGTATCCAGTATTTTATAAGTTTCGGTGCGTGAAAGTGTAGTACGATGAAGTGCGGTGTTGTAGTTTATGGCGATGTAGTCCTCAGTGAAATCGTTATTTCCTTGACATTAAGAACGGGCAAGTTCGATTTGAGATTTCCATTTACAAGTAAATGATTTGCAATTATGGCATTTTATAGACACTGCCGGCACTGCCAATATTTCCGTTCCCAGTGGACACGAGCGCCATACCTCGAGTTTTGTAAAGAATTATTGCTCTCGATATTCTGTAAGAGGTGTATAATTCATGTCATGTTCAGAAACACGCTTAAATCTGATGGTAAGCTTGTAAGATATGCCCCGGAAACTCGGTGTTCCTTCATAAGGCTAAGAACTAATTTTCCCGAGAATAGTCTTTAATCTATTGCGTCGTTTGACGGCGAAGCAAAGAAATACCATTTTTGGGCATTTATTCTACTAATATTCATAAAAATGTAAAATATGAAACAGAGCAAACATTCGAGTAATACGCGCGTGTAGATATCCTACAGCAATTGGTTCGGTAAATGTTATTTTAAGAATAGAAATCGGTCTTTTCCGCATTCGCAAACATCCACCAGTTTTAACGCAGAAATAGATATTTTGGGGTAAAGTTTTCTCACAACGCGTCGGTTCGTAGATTAATCGAATCGTCAAGTATGAAGGTTGAATACCAAAACGTATCTATTCGATGCTTGGACAACATAAGCGTGAATTTGTTTTGAGGTCTTTTCACGAAGAGAAAATAAGCCATACAAATACACCAATTTACACAATATTTCGACGCTATCGAATCGTCAATCATGAAGGTTATTCGATAACATTAGAGCGAATTTTCAAGCGGAGAAAATACGCCACACAATTACAACAAATTACACAATATTTCGACGCCGTACTCAACACTTCCGGCGAACAATACCGGGAAATCGACAGGAATTTACTAAGAAATAAATCACCCAATATAATGAAAAAGATAAATATAGAAAATGCATAGGAAAAAGTTGCCAAAATCGTACCACTTAAAACGTTTTAATTTTGTTTGGCAAGTAACATTACCTAATGTAAAAAAATCGTTTTCACTTTCTGTATTACCCCAATGTGCCATGAAATAACTAGATATGTTGCAGATGCAATGTATTCCTTTCAATATTGAATAACAGTTTTTTTCTCAGTATTTTTTTTTTGGTTTTTGAATAGTTGCGAATTGGTACAATTTAGGGAATAGGCCTCCTAAATCGTACCGCCGGTTTCCAGAATGATACCGGGTAATTAGTGTTGAAAAGAGAAGCTGTTTTAAAGGAAACTGATGGAATACTTTTCAAATTTGTTGTTCTAACCCGCTTGGTCCGAACTTTCAAATAAAAAACAACAATTTCATCATCTTTGTTCTGTACTGTGCTATTGTTGTGTCGTATTACCGTCTAATTCTCATTCTACAACTGAATGAAACAGAATCTTTTCACTGCAGCACAAAACAATTAAAATTGTTAAAATAAATAAAATAGTACCTTTCTTGTTCCAGTACGATTTGACAAATTGCATGGCGGTACGATAAAATCAACTGTATCGTGACGAAAACAAAGAAAAGAAATCCAAGTTCAAAACCATCAGGCATTAACTTTTAATAACTTAAAATGTAGATCAAGGACTGTAGTTTAAGATATAAGTGCTATAAGACGCTGTTTTTTACTGTGTTATATGTTATTCTTTTAGACACAAAACCTAAATACAACATTAGCCCGATGAATTTCGTAAAATTGATCACTGTGATTAAATTACACGCTTTAGGACGACGATTTCGGGTCAAAATGGCTAACAGGTGAGGTAATTTATATTTTTCCTGCAAAGTCGTAATAATTATCAGCACCTTCAGAAATATGACAGCTGTGCGAATTAGACATCCGGTACGATATATGCGGTGTTCCCTATAAATAAGTTAAACAAGAGGGAAGTAAAGCATCTCAGGAAGAAAAAGGGAAGACGAAACAGGATAATATAAGAAATGAGAAAGAAAACTTTTAAATTAAAATTATTTCATTGTTACTTTGACTTTTTCAAATCCCTTTTAGAACAAAATGAAACCAGTTTATCTCAAAATAAATTCCCTTAAAAGCTACATTTTTACATAACTTTTTCAGGATTTTATTTAGAAAATACGAGGAACTTTACTAAGAAATTGCTTGCATTTAACTGAAATAATAGGAATATCTTTTAAATCAAATATCGGTATTATGTTCTACAACCTAGAACTGTCACCTTATCAAATAGATAAATCACTTTTTAACAATGAAATGATAAGTTAACTTGTGTGGAGATATAATGAGAATGCACCCAGACACAAGGTATTTACACACTACAAATGTAGTGAGCGAGAAGGAGCAAGACCAAGATTGCATAAAGAAAAGCATAGATTGGCCAAAGAGGAAACGGAAACGAAGAGGAGGAAAACACGGAAAGTAATGAAGAGCCTAGCAAAAGACAAACAAGTATGGAAAATATGGGTTCCGGAGGATATGTAATTCGTACGCGACGCCTAAAAATGTACAAAGGTACAGAAGAAGAAGAAGAAGAAGACGATGATGATGATGATGATGATGATAATGAAGATAAAAGCCTTCCCGCAATTAAAAACAAATAGGGAGGAGGAAATCCAATTAATTAAAGTGAAATTAACAAAAATTATGCAGTTGCGCGAAGAATCGATTCTCGATCCTCAAATCGCAGGTTGGCACGGCAATTTAGGATTTCAAAAGATACCTACTGCCAAAATTTGACAAAAGAAATGGTACTAAATACCTATCATAACACACGATACATCGGCCGAAATACTCCAAGAATCAGCTGGAACCGATGGATTCCTACAAAATGTCATCAACTTAGAAGAAACTACAAAAGGACTGTCCATTTGGTGATGAATAATTAATCGCTTCCATGTAAATATCAGTTTTGGATGTTGTTTAAACTGATTCAGTTTGTGTCTTTTGCTAATTTTCGAAACCCACGTTTACCAGTATTTCCTTGAATTGCTTTGTTCAGTTTCGTTAGTTCCTGGAAATATTCATATCAACTTAACGCTTGAATTCGTAGTAAAATTTCGAAATTAAACAATTTCTTTATAATCGAACCAAACTACGATAATTAATTGCATCTAAGTAAATATCAGTTTTGCATGTTGTTTAAACTGATTCAGTTTGTGTGTCTTTTCCTAATTATCGAGACCGGCTTTTGTCAATATTTCCCTGAATTGCGTTGTTCAGTTTCGTTAGTTGCTGGACGTATACTCATCTCGACTCGTGGCTTGAGTACGTGGTAAATTTCGAAATGACACGATTCCTTTGGATTCCCACCAAACTACGATAATTAACCATTTCTAGGTAAATATCAGTTTTGGATGCTGTTTAAACTGATTCAGTTTGTGTGTATTTTCCTAATTTTCTAGACCGGCTTTTGTCAATTTGAATTGCGTTGTTCTAGTTCGTTAGTTTCTGGAAGTACTCATCTCGACTTATCGGTTGAGTGTGTGGTAAGATTTCGGAATTAAACAATTTCTCCGTAATCGCATCAAACTACGATAATCAACCGCCTTAACATAAATATTACTTTTTGGATGTTGTTCAAACTGATCCGGTTTGTTCCTTTCGTCAATTTTATAGATTGACGTTTGTAAATATTTCATTCCTCGCTTTAAGAACAAATTATTTTCGTGGCTTTCCATCAACAATTCGTCGATATTAATGCTTTGTTGAATTTCTTCGATATCGTGTGGAATCCACAAGACGAGCTTCTTCACATTGCCAAATTGTCTTCAACTCTTTTTAACACGTGTATGTGTGAAACGTCAAGCTTCATCCCCATCTTGCATCTTCTGCTATGATCGATTACCTACTGGTTTCCATTTGGTCGTCAATCAACTTTAATTGGACGAAATTTGACGAATCGTTCTTAACATAACCGTTGTTTTAAAGCTTCGTCGCCATACACAGGAAGTAATTTTTTGTTGGCTGGTGATGTGATTTTTGTGTGAATTTTCTAACCAACTCTAAACAAAAAGTGCACAATCAATCGATAAGATTTTCTTTCTGAAGCACAATTAGAGCACCAAATTTCATATATGAATTGTGTGTACCATTCTGATTGTGAGAACGTACTGGTAAATTTAACTAAACCCATTTATCAGGGAAATTCACAATTATTTAGTTGCCAAATGAATAAAATGGGTTGAAGAAACGAATCTCATTGACTCCGCCAGCTTTTCATTACCACGTTTTTTATCTTCAACATTCTCAACAATATATCTCAATAGAAATATAAACAATCGAAAAGCTACAGCAAACTCCTATCCCATCGATTGTTTAAATCCAGTCGAATCCATCCGAACGCATAGAGCTACCCTAGCAACAGCATCGCTAGCGCCAAAACCACCCCCGACGCGCCCTCGCCCCTCGTTTACGCACCTGACGAAATTTCATCGCCCACGACGAACGACTGCGAATATCGACCTTCTCCCACCCCTCGTAACCGCCGACCTGTGCCACCGACGACGAACGGTGCGACATCGACGAAATAAACAAACAAAACAAAAACCACGTGCGATCGAAAGGGCTGCCGACCAGGCGAACAGAAACTGGGAGGAGATGAGGGCGGCCCTTGCGTATACAGCCCGCCGGTTCGCCGGCGAACGGCTGTGCGTGGCTGAACGTCGCAATGCAGCCCCTCTTCGTGTCGTCGGACCGGCAAAAGACCCCTCCGGGGAGATGACGTTCTTTCTTCGCGTCAGCTGTGGGAATAGCAGCCCGAAGCATTGGAAATTAACCAAATAGGAAGGCGATGCGATGTGCATGCGAGGAGTCAGATAGACGAAATTATTTACCCTCTATACGACCTGAAAGTTAAAACGACGTTGCTTTTCTGCCGTTAGAGGGGTCTCTTTCCGTTCTCGCCCCCTCTCTCTCTTTCCACCCCGATCAGGGCGAACGCTCGTTGCAACCACTCTTCGTTTATTACTGTACGATACCGAGTACGAAATCGGGGTTGAAATCGCGCCTCTCGCCAATGGGGGTTGAGTTTCGCGTCTGTGTGTTTTTACGCAACGTTAATGAACGAGAGACGACGGCAACGACGACGAGCAAAGGGGTTGAAGTGGGATATGAAATTTTTATGAAAGGGACCGTTTAATTATGCAGTTGGAGTTCGGGGAAGATGCACAATAAATAATCAAATTAATACTAATGGGATTAAATCCATTATAATTATAAATTTAGTCCAGCTTGGTCAAGGATGATATGCATTATTGTTGTCGTAATATAGTATACAGACACACACAGATTGGCAGATACTCCTCACAAGCGCAGACTTCCCTTAACCGGACAATCTCCTTGGAATCGAAATATTCGAAACATTTTTCTATGTAAAACAGCCTCCCATGAACGGACGGACACGAACACCACAATTCTCCCAGCAGTTGCCAAAAAACCTATCAGAATGGGACGTTAACCTCTGAAGACCAGCCAAAAATGAAATATCTACATACACATACATATCTATGTTTGTTATTATTTCTCATGTGCGCAAAAATAAATGTCGGGGAACTCCCTTTATTCGTCGGGAAACTCGCTTCATTTCATTCGTAGTAAATACGTTTTTAGTTTTATTACACACTGCCGCGAGCAGTGAAAAGCATCTTTATTTAATCATGGCGCCTTAGAAAAAATTTATGGCGTTCAAAGAGAAGATGGAGCTGATAAATATTGCGGAAGAAATGATTTATCTTCACCCAAGTTGGCAGAAAAGTTAGTTACATATGTATCTCCCTTCAAAATTGTTAAAAATTCTATTACTTAGTCTATAGATTATTAACAAAGTCTAGTTGAAGATGAATTATTTTCTTAATTCTTTTTAGGTTCAACACAGGGAAAACTGAGGCGACAGCAATTGTGAGAGATAAAGAGAGGATTCGTAGAATGTGGCAATCTGGTGAGTGCTGGCGTTAGGATTTCGAATTATTCCAACCTCAAAGTGCCGGAAAGACTATTTTCGCAGATTATTGGGATTGTGCTATAAGGGCACCGAATTTCCTTTTGCCCAATTTTGCTTATACTATTATTTAGTATCTCTCTTCCTGTTAAAAATCCATTTTCGTTTGTTTCGATCCCACTTTTCTTTCACGAGATATACCAATTTCAATTTACAATACTTTGCAATCACTAGGAATCTCCAATTTCAATTGTCTGTTTGTATCAAGTAATTCTCCGTCTTCTTTCAACACTTTCCATTTTAAAAATTTCCAAACCTCACTGCACATCGATCTTCCTGTCAGTGTTTCTGGTTTTCTTTGTTTCGTCTTTGATCTTAACCCTTGTCATATCTTTATTCTTTGCCATTTATGTTTTTGATGATCCAGCCTTTGTTTTTGATTCTTCATTACTGTTTTGATTCCATCTATGAGTTTACCTTCTTGTGCGTCCCATTACCATTCTTCTCCGTTTTCTATTAATTTTCCATAATCTATTCTTGTTACGTCTCCTTTATCTCCCTTTTCTTTTGCTCGCCTTCTAATTCAACGAAGTTTTACCACCTGAGTCACACATATCATATATTGTACAACTTTTTCATGTGGAATCCAAATCCGCCCGCAGAATTGCTCTGGCATATTGGGATTTCGAAATATTCTAACCTCAAGGTGCCAAAAAAGACGATTTTCGATGATCATTGAGATTATGTTATAAGGACAGCGATTTTGTCTCCCCATTTCCGCTTATGCTATCATTTAGTACCACTCTTCCAGCACTCCAGGTTAGTACCACTTTCGCAGCAAAAACTCGTTAGATTAAAAGACGTTCCGGAAAAAATTGGCAGAGAATATCTGGATCAGGACCACTGCTCAAAGCAAAATTGTAATATGAAAAATTTAGTGCTTCTAATTGTTGGCCGCAAAAAATATAGGAAGAGACATAGCATAAGTTTCAAATCTATATCAAGCGCATCTGCAGATGTTAATCTAGAAGATGTCAACGAATTCTTAAAAATCCCATCTCTTCTTCTGGGATATAGACCAGAACATATTTACAACGCAGATGAAAGCGATTTGTATTTCTGAGCACTACCAGATAAGACATTGGCACTTAAATAAGAAACATGCGTTAGTGGTAAAATACCAAAAGAGACAAAATAAGAATTTTATTATTGTTGACGTAAACCAGCGTTTTTCGCTAATATAAGCTGCAGGCGGAGAAGCAGCATATACAATTTAATTCGTACATTCCACTGCATATTTTCCCAAAAATTCGGAAATTTGTAAATAGTACTTTTACCTATACAGTTCGCGGTTTTATTGAAGAATTCCCACTAAATAGCTGCATATTTTTGAAATTAACATGAAAAAAAAAAATCAAATTGTAGTCAATTGGACAAACGACCTGAAGAATACGGTAGATGTGGTGGAAAATCTCTTGTATAAATGAAACTTTCGTTTCACACAAGTGTACCTTGTATTCCCGAAATCGGACATAAAAGAAGTTGACTATGAAAGATTTTCTAACAATAAGACGTGTTAACTGCAAAATCACAATGTGCGACCTTTAAAGACAAATTAGTCAACGTTAACGGGCTGTGCTATCTTTCCTTTGTAGATATTTGAGACAAATTTAAAGTCGAACTCAATGATCCCGAATTTATCACAGATCTTCCATCAGTTATCATCCATTTCTTACTTCGGTTTATACGGTTGTTGAACATACTTGCCTCGAGCTAGCGAAACACGTGTGACCGATTTTATTATAAACAATCTTATATGATAGAGATCTACCACTAATAGGTCAATAAAACAAGGCTGGTTTGAGCGATAGTTATATTTTCATAATAATTGAAAATATAACTATCGCTCAAACCAGCCTTGTTTTATTGACCTATTAGTGGTAGATCTCTATCATATAAGATAAGTATAAAAGGTCACGAAATATATATATATATATATACATTATAAACAATTGTGTGGTGAGGAGTTTACCGATGCGAGATTTGTGTCATCCATTTCTTAGAAAACTAGTTTTAAAAAGATATTTGAGGTAGCCAAAATTACAAACGAATAAAAAAGTGGAACGCCTTGAAGAATTATGTAAATGTTCTACCGTTTTATTCCTTTATTTCTTTCTTAGGAGAATCGTACCTATTTAACCAATACGAAGTATGTTACCATTCAGATTTTAACCGACAAGGTGTTACTTCGGAAAGTAGTCTTTAAAGTCTGATGGGAAGTAATTCTCTAGCCAGCATGTCGACAATCCGCACGGTTAAGTCAAAACGAGTAAGAACCAGAAAACTCCCCAAAATACTCAAAGAGTGCAGTTGATCTGAGATGCTTCCAACGGCTAGTAACAAATAAAAATAGCCTTTATTATTTCTTAATGTGGTTTCGAAAGATTCTCGTTTATAATGCGTGTCGACACTCCAAAGGTAAGGTACAACATCTTCGAAGATGAATTTTAACAATAAATACGAAACGGTACTGTGGAACAGAAGAATGAAAACGGCATGTTGAATGAAATTATTTTAAGATGATCCACAGCATTATCAAAAAATCTGTGCAGCAATCATGGAACGGAAAACTCCAGACCCGTCAGTTCTTACGCAATTTGACCAATTCTCATCATAATTTCAGTCTAACTGTGCTCAGGAATTAAGTCAATTCAAATTAACCGAAACTATTCTATCGAAAAACGACGGATACGTACTATTTCCGTTTTAAATTGTAAAGGGGCAAAGGATTATTCAAAGGAATAAATATACATAAGTAAATGTGGGACATATTGCATGAAAATGATGTTTCGGTTAGAGATCGCTGAAAGATCAACATTATTAGAGCTATTGGAAATGCGAAGCAAGTAGACATTTGTAAAACTAAATCGTGAAAAAGACAACATGGTCAATAATTGACCATGTTCTATTATTCTAAAAGAAATTGTTATATTATATAACAAAAACATATTTACGTGGTATGATAACGTACAGAACAATTATGGCATAATGTTACGTCCATAAAACAGTATTTAAAAATTTCAAGAGCTTCTACAATGAAATGAGAATCTTTCAGCATTTGTTGTTGCTGCTGCTGTTCGTTTTGGAGGAAGTTTTCTGTAAACTGGTGGTGTTTTTTCCCTACGAAAACTTCAGTGAGGTGACGTCTCTTCCTCGATTCTTTAGCTACGCGAGTTTCGAATATTCGACGGTCCAGATGAAGGATCGCCAACATCACCAGAATTGTAATTTTCACGTTGAGACTAAAATTTTCAGATAATTTTAAATGCACTATAAGTTCTCCTAGTGCGTCGTTCATTTCAGCAATACCTAGTTCACTGTCATCCCCTTCGTTTCCATCTGATAATAGAACCATTAAATCTACGTCAACGACTTCCATAAAGTTAGAATCATTTATATATCTTCTATCTCTTGTAACTAAAGCGCTTTTCACACAATCAATTATCTAACCAAGAGAAAAAGTTAATTTACAACTTTATGTAGAAGAAAACATCCTTGAAAATACAACTAAAAGTAAGAATAGAAATGTTACTTAACACAATCTATTTATACATGTTTACGAATAAAACTTTTCAACACAGCATGAAGATTTACTTATTAACTCATGTTACACGAATTGGTTAGAGGTTCCAATAAATAAGCGGAATTTCAGAACGTACAAATAATATGTATAATCACATCTTAATTTTGTTTATTTTTCTTTATAACCATTACATCCTCGACAACTGCGACTCGTAATTTGATAAGGCGATAAGTGTTAGTATCGTCTTTATTGGACATATTTTGGCAACGGAAACGTGCGCGTTGTAAACAACTACGTAACTGTGTGTTAAAGCAAACATTCTGCAAAAAAAGTAACGTATTAAAATTAAGGAAAATTGCCAATTACATAAATTTACAATTTAATTTTCATTTGGAGGTGATTGAGGAAAAATAATGCCAAGTTAAATATGTTTTAATTTGTTTTTCTAGAAGTAATAATTAGAAGAAGTAAGATAAAGACTGAAGAAACAATATTGAACAATGCACACATAATGGGTGATACACAACACAAATACTGAAACTTGTCTACAGGTGCAAACACCTGAACAAGCATACAGCTTCAAAAAATCTAGGCTGGAAAATAAGAGAAAACGGTTATGAAGCACGAGAAATAGAAACAAGAAAAACAAAGGAAAATCGGAAATACGGGACGTTGAGTTCGCTAATGAAATCGAGTTCTGTGTCAAGAAGAACTAATGAAAGAATATCTAGGACGGTAATTAGGACCACAACAATCTATGTGTGTGAAACCTTGATATTAAATAAAGCGGAAGAGAAGAGCTTGGAACGATGGAAAAGGAAAATATTAAGAACAATATATGGATGAGTTAATACAGAAGAAGCTTGGAGAAGAAGAACAAACAAAGAAATAGAAATACTATACAAGGAGTCAAAAACAACAACAGTGGGAAAGGCCCAACGAATTAGATGGTTAGCACATGTGCAAAGACTGGAGAGAGATAGAATGCTGAAAACGGTGCTGCATAGTAAACCAATTGGGAAAAGGAAATAGGGAGGACCAGAAAAAGGTGGTTATACATCGTCCAAGAGGATTTAAAGAAAATGAAAATTGAATAATTGGAAAGACAGCTGGAGACAGCTGGAGAAGAATAGTAAAAGAAGCCCTAGAAAAATTGTGACCATGAAACTAAGATCATGTACTATTATTAGGGGAGAGGCGGGTAGTATGGGCCACCTCATCGTTTCTAAGGTTTAACGCTAGCTAGTAGCACGCTACAGAGCTCTAGGAATAGAGATTGTGTCTTCCCACCATGTGCAAATAGTTAGTTGTTGTCATTGCAACGTGTCGGAAGATATACTTCGTTTTGTTTTTGTTATCATTTCCAGTGTTGCCCGGGGCATAACTTTTGAGAGTGGTTGTGTCGAAATAGGTAGAACATTAGGTAAGCAAACTGACTTATTATCATAGTATACTATGTCTAGAATATATTGTAACAGTTTTAAAGAGTTGCTTTCGGTAGTTACGGTTCGGGGCCATTTCTCCCCTGCAGCTTCGGTCGGGTAATATGGGCCATTTTGAAGTCGGGTTGTATGGGCCATGTAGTTGACACATGCTTTTATTTCAGCAGACGATGTCTACATTAAAAAAGAGCCTGCAGGTAAAGGCCGTGGAGAATGGTCATGAAATTAGTGGTGCAAGACGTTTTGGAAAATAAAATATCGGTCGCGGGTCTCTGCAGAACGGCATAATGTGCCAAGAAGTACATTGCAGAGGAAATAGGAAGTATGCAGTCTAAATAGAAGTTAAAATACGTATTTACACAATTTAAATTAAATTTATATAAAAATTAAACAATTCTGTTAACAAAAATAGGTTTTATTTATCTTCACTCATGTTCTTTAACCTTCCTATACTCACGTATACGGTCTGTGAGACCGATTTATATAGTATAGTATACGTGTTTCATTTTTGACGTGAGTATAGGAAAGTTAATTGTTGCCCATACTACCCGACGCCGAAAACTTTGTCACGATTACAGCTATAAATTTGAAATACCACACACATTTCATTTGATTAATTTTAATTCCTTTTTCAGTGTGTGTGTGAAGTTAATGTTTCACTACTTACTATTACCTAATTTTAGGTGATTCTGCCTATCATTGAATATTTTGTGACACTTTTTGCATAAGTGCTTCTCCCCTATACCTAAAGGAAGAAATGTAAATAGTTTTTAGAATGTATAATTTATTTATGCCCAAGGCCTGCATGGTCTGCATGGCCTACAGAGCGAGTTATCAATAACAATATATACTTTTTTAATCAGCAATTTTCAAGAAAATCACCAGCAAAGAATACGGTACAGTTTATCCAAATATAAATAATACGCAACGGCAGTTCTATTTAGTTTAGACAATATTTAATTGTTAACAAAACACGTAATTCTAATCGTCCTATAAATAGGGCGCTGTCCTGTGATGGGCTAAGAGAAAATATTTTGAAGAACAATATGTAAATACATTTTTATTGAATTTAATTTTTTTTCTTTTTCTCGAAATTGTGTTAACGCGTCCAAACCAAGAGATATAAATATGAAACTTACATCTCAATGGATCATTGCCGATTTTTTCTGTAATCCAAAACGTACTTTTTTATGTCATCATTCCTAACGCTTATCGTTCGAATTAACCCGGAACTTATCGTTCCTATTATTAGACGTGCAACATTTGTTTCATAATGTTGCTACGCAACATTTCGTTATCCTTATCTTTAGTGTATTTTGCCGTTATCGCATCGCGATAGCGTTTATAAAATGGTTTGTGAGCGAGTTAAGTCCGTTCCCGATTCTCGTTTCCACGCGGAGGGAAGCAAGGAAGATCGCGATCGCGTGAAATTTTAACGAAATTTCCTTCATGAAAATTACGAAAGGAAAAATCGTTACATCGGCGAAATGCGTGAAAGGGGATTATCCCAAAAAAAAAATGTATAAATATCTACAAGGTCATATGTATGTACGATGTATACATACGAAATCTTTCGTTGTTTGCTTAAAGATGTAGAGATTTAGGTTGAGCTGTTGGGATGACAAATTCCTAGACAAAGGCATCATTCTTCCTCCTCTTTTACTCCAAGATGTCGAGCTTTGGATTGAGGTGTTGAATATGACAAGTTGTTGGATAAAGATGCCCAGAATTAAGTTGTGGTGTTGTTGCTTTCGACAAATTGTTAGATAGAGACATAGCCGGTCGTATTCTTCTAGTTGACGAAGTTGAGGATGCGTGTTGGAGGAGTTACTGGTGGATTAATTTCTCTTATAATTCTTTTCCGTCTGGTGGAAATAGTTCGGTGTCTATCTAAGTTTCCTTTTTTGTAATTCTGATGCTCCATTACTGGTACCTTTAGGAATAACTGTCCTTTAAATAATGAGAACCTATAAACCTTAAACGTCGTTATTTTAAGGAAGATGTGTATGGGAGACCGGGGCATGTTATCACACATTTGACTCGGTGATTTTTGTGTTCCTTGTATTCTATAATTAAGAAGTTTGTTATATAGTAATATATCAAGTAGATCTTAGACTACAATTAGGCAAATTCATAGTCCGTTGAATTATGAAACTACTGTTGATAATAAACAATTCTCAGAGCAGGTTAACTGTGACAACTTACTCCGACCGCGGGGCAAGTTGTCACATGGGTCAGGACAAGTTGTCACCTGAATCTCAGTTTCGTGTAAAGTTCTATTTGTATGTGATAGAATACAAATAGCTGTGAAGTGATGTGCACTGGAATATAATAAACTACTAACGAGTGCTAAAAATCTTTATTTGAAATTTATGTGTAAATACTCTGAAATACTTTGGAACGAGATAATAAGCAATAAAAAAGTATAATAAGCCTTTCAGATTAACTAACAATCGTCATCTGTGGATTGGCGGTAGGTTTGTTTAGCCGCCACATTTCCTTTTGGGGGCGATTGATTCGTACATTTTCAACTGGTTGTTTTTCTTAGAGAATTTTTCGTTTTTGCTGGTTTGAGAGCTTTATTGTCGGTCATTATCAATTTTCTCTTTTTCGATGTATCTTTTTCTTCGCGCAACAGCTCTTTCGCCGGTGAATCTGTCAAAATCGCGAATTTTCTGTGTTTCCGTCCGCGCGAAATTTCTTTTCTCGGTACTACTTTTTCAAGCGGTAGACATAGACGGCTGAGCCTCAATACTGATATTTGAACTAGTATATTAGCCTCAATTTGGGGCTCAATGAGAGGGACAAAAGGGGCTGGTCGGTCAGTCACGTAAAATGGCATATAATCTGTGCTGTGAATTTAACGGGTTTCAGAAGGAAAATACCAGTAGTTTCGAAACCGGACATAATATTTTCCGGAGAGACTGCTTTAGGAAGGCCTTTTGCCCGGATGCCTAGAATATCATAGATAATCATAGGTTGTTTGTGTGTTGACCTATTTTTTCGGGGGCTTTTATTTATATGTACTTCGTTTGGAAAGTTTGAATGGTTATGATATATCACTTAATGAAGTTCAATGAAATTAGTGTAGATTGTAGATCTTGTGGCTAAACTTCGCGACTGTGACAACTTGCCCCGTTGAATTTGTGACAACGTGCCCCGGGAGACATTTTTCCATTTGCAATATGTTTAATGTCGCCATGTTTGAAATATTTTCGATATTGAACTGTCCAAGTACTTGGAGAAGAATGCTCTTTACGACAATATAACACTCAATTGCGTGGAACGTAGCATATAGCTGCTATTGCGAACACAATGAGAGAGGAAAATTTTACTCACCGTCTGGAAAAATCTTTCACAAGATCCCAAGTTATGACAACTTATTCAATCAACATGCCCCTAACCGACAGATAGTTATCACTCGTAGAGACATCTTGTGTGTGCACGGTGTCGCGCTCTAGTAGATAGTTTTTCTTAAGCCATTGTGACAACGTGCCCCGGTCTCCCCTATTTCCGAAACTTTGATTTCAAAAATAGTACCTCATGGATATTCATGTTTATCGATAAATCTTCTTCATTTTGTATGTAATACTCGCTTCTTTTATTCGTGTATACATCTGCAGATTCAAAATTTGATGCTAGTGGTAACAAGAAATTGGCGTTTAGTTATTGAAATGCTAATACGAATGGTAACATTTCATACATGAAGTAACTAAATTTAACGAAATTTACCTCAAATTTCGATCGATAACTTAACCTATAGGTTATGATGTCAAGTACTGACCATTTCAGAAACTACAATTGGTTAACTGAGAGGTATCTAGCAGTTGGTCAATTTGCGCCAATAGTACTACAACTGCACTACGCGTTCTCAAGTAAACTGGGCAAATATGCGGTACGATGAGTCCTTTTCACAATGTAATATTATATTGCAGAGGACAAAGCACAAATGACACATCACACCGCATATTTGCCCAGTCTAGTTCTCAGTATACGTATAGCGCCATGTTATTTTATTCTAGTAGAGCAGTTTCAGATAGTTGTAGTACTAATTGCTCAAATTGCTCGTAAGCAAGATTCGACAAACGCGCGTCTTGTTCGCTGCAAAAACAGTCTATATACAGCGACTGTTCAGCGAACAAGACGCGCGCTTGTCGAACCTTGCTCACAAGTGTATCAGAAACTAGACACGACAGTGTTTTCCAAGTTCCAAGTGTTTTTGGGATTTCCGCTTCTCCTTTTCACCCCCGTTCTAGCCTGATTTCTATCTGTTTATACTGATTATTCTCAGAGGACGCTATTGGCGCGGCCTTATCTCTATCCTGCGGTTTCTAATACCTCATCTCACCGCATTTCTAGCATTCTTACGAAACATATTTTTCCCCATGCTTTTCGTGTATTCGTTCGCCTTTCTATTAACACCTCATTTTTCGTTCCGTATAGACGCAAGGTAGATAAATGAAATTACAGATTATTTCCTTGTGCTTCGGTTTCTTCCAAATTTCCTTCTTGTTCAGAAGGCTTTGTTCTCTTTCACCCTTTCTGCTTTTCAGGGTGAGGTTTGGAGCCCCCGAGTCGTTTTTAGGATCATAAAGTGCTACGATCGGGGGTCGATCACCTGACCTCATTCTGAGGAGCATGTTTTACCATTCAGTCACAAAACCGGTTAGTAATAATAATTATTATTATGATTATTATTATCATTATTGTTATTAGAAAAATGGATGTTTTCCCCTCCAATCCTGGAGGTTAAACAGATACCTAGCCATCAGTTCTCACAAGAAACTAAATGTAGTTGCGGTAACCAGCAGAGCCTCGGAATCAGCATAAAAGGGATGGGTGCCGTCGTTACTATGAATATCTAAAACCTGAATTGAAGAAGAACGATATAATACTAATGATAAGCGTCAGAAAATCTCTACTACTCAAATCCTGTAAAAATGGTCTCATTACCATGTTCCTAGGTAACGAGGAGTGCCATCATAATATGGTAAGAGGAATATTATCACCAAGGTTCGACAAACTAGTGCCTGATAAGTTATCATTAAGTAATGTAAACCGGACTCGCGCTGTTCCTCCACCGCTGATCCCCACTTAACTGCAAGGCGCGACATTAAAATTCCGAAGAGGAACAGCGTCAGTTCGGTTTATACAACTTATGTATCGTGCGCTAGTTTTTCGAACCTTAATCATCACACATTTCACAAGAAAGTGGGATCCTCGTATATTTGTATGTCCGAATTGCGCACCACAATCTGACCCGCACATCTGGCTCCTGTCAAGGCTTGTACAATCTGTATCCTTCCTTAATTTCCTACTTTTATATCCTACATCTCATCCCGACGCATTTTATTGCTGCTTGTGGTATACGCCTTTCTTTACCCAATCATACCCACACCTTTGTTCTAGTGTGGACGAAGAATGTCCGGGTTGTTCTTTTCTTTTTCATATTTCTTCTTTATTCAAAAGTCTTCTACTGAATATCTTCCTCACTTCTGCGTTCTGCATTCCACCAATTTTTCGTCCTGCTAGTATCGCTGCTGCTTCTAAATTGGTCTTTGCATTCTCTCGATAAAAACCCAATTTACTCTTCTGTATAAGGAAACAGGTAGATACGTGGTTTTATAGATAATTTCGTTTGTTTGCTGGACATTTCCTTATTGTTTAAAAAAAAAAATAAAAGTACTCTTACCGCACCTTTCGGACATAAATCCATATACGTATTTCGGCAACTAAGTTGCCATCCTCAGTGAAAAACTGGGGGAATTCGGTATCACTAGTGATATAGAGCTAACGCTCAAGACGAACTTATTCTTATTCCCAATATCCTTATTAATCAAAAATAATCTGCTTCGTGCTTTCCGTCTTCTAATTTCCTGCTTCCGCGTCGTATATCTGATCCATTCCTCGTCTCTTTTTTTTTTTGGTGTATTTTGATTTCTGTCAATTGTAATTTATGATTCGTTTTTCTCCGGATCAAAACCTAACTTTCGCTTCCCTATACAAGGACAGGTAGTTGCTTCGTTTGATAAATCGCAGGTTGTGTTTTGTTGGAGATTTCCGTTATTCGAGAAATCTTATGGTCCCTATCACTTAAGTCTTAACCATTTCCTAGTATGTAGTTTATTTCATCCCGTGCAGCTTCCTCGACATTCTTTCTTCTCGTCGCAGTTTTAATTTTTGAACTTAACTTTATAACGAAGCAATCCTCATCCATAGACTCACCCAGCGTCTTAAGATTTACCTCATAACATAATTGTGTAATTAAATTCGGTGACACGTGTTTCGCCAGCAACGAGACGAATGGGTACCCATTCGGTAATGAACGATTTTGAAGATTATCATCTCCTTGCTGGCGAAACACGTGTCATCGAATTCAACTAAACAATTGTGTGGTGAAGAGTTTACCGATGTCATATAGTATCAGTAGTCACAGTAACAGTCCTAGCAATCACTATCAATTCGGTAGTGCAGATGCATCAATTTCTTGGGCAAGGATGTCTTATCATGTCATTTTTGAACACAAGGTTGGATTGTGTTTCCTCTCACCCATTCTTGCCCGAACAATTTTTTCGACTTTTTGCTATTTTTCGCTCAAATATGAAGAAACGATGATATTTGTGAACAACTCACAAACATTTTTAAAACATTTCTTTGTCTTTTTTTTTTGATGTTCCAAAAATGGAACACTAGGAAAATAAGTATACTTTACTTGGAAAAAAATGTAAAATTCTAATTCAATATTAAACAAAATTTACAGCAATCATTATAAAAGTTTTTGAGCATTGTTCATGCAAGTAATTTTAAATTTCTCGCGCTGTTTGGTGGAATTTTTCTTGTATAAGGTAATCAAACTTTTGCCAAGCATTATGCATGCATCAAGACAAAAAGTAAATGCGGCATACCAGCACTTCTTAGATCGAATGGAAATCTTAAATCCTATTGCGATGCATATTTTCATACATACGATCGACACCCCACGTGGTTGTAATACTGTTGGGCTGTGGGAGTTGTACTTTCTTCTGCTCAGTTTTTAGCCAACGTTGCGTTTATCATACTGGTTCCACACTATCGCAAGACCTCGCTGTGATTACTACCCTATCGTCGTTCCACACTGCCAGGTTTACATTTGAATTTGTATCTAATTGATAATGGTAACTAGCTCGTCCTCTATTTTCCATACTTTTAACATCTGTAAGCGGACAGTTTTCAATTCTATTAGATGTTCCTATCTTTTCCGTTGCCACTGTCTTCTTCTGAGGCTATACCATCTTCCAGAGGTGTAATACAAATATCGGCAGACCAAAAGTCATCGCCCTCTATAATTGCAAGTGATTCTTCAGTTGTTAGGGGTCCACATATTTATTTTGATTAGGAGATATTCGTTCTAATTTTGAAACATATAGCATACAATCCAAGAAATGAGTCAATATGTCAAAAGAAAGACAAATATAATAACCATGCGTTATAACAAAGATTACACCAAAAAAGTAAAGTGGGAATGTAAAAGTTAGTCACTTTTGGACGACAATATTGACAAAAAATTGCCAATTGAAACTGCCACTTTTACAACTTCTAACTCAGGGAACACAAAATGATTTAGGGTAGGATAGCGAAACGAAAAATGTGCCACTTATGGAACACCGGACAAAAATGGGTTAAACAATGTACGAGACATATCGCAACAGAACCAATACCTTCGCACCCTTAAACTATTGAAAGTCTTAGTAAGTAATTCGAAATGAAGATAAGAATTTTAATCATCTTCGAATCCAAAATGGAAGGAACAAGTTCAATCCTTCTCTAATTTAAAATCTTGACAACAATTCCGGATTTTCCACAAATCCAAAGAAACGCCAATGTCAACCCCCTCATCCGATTCGAGATGAACTTTTCCGATAAATTTCGACCTTCTCCGGAGTAAAGGCGATAGACGCAACTAACATATCTACTTTGTATGCCAGAAAAATGTAAATTCGACCACGTGGCGTCCAGCGACCCGAAAGCATCCAGAATAAATTACGTACGCCTATTTATGCATAGATCAGGCTTTTTCGCACGACCTCCACGCTACGTATCGCGCTGGTAGCGTCTCAGGAACGATCTCGTGGCGCATTTGTTTGATCTAAAAATATCCGAACGTATCGGCGGGTATAGGAACACGCAACGACGACCTAACGCACAAACAACAACATACCGAGGACGCGCTATCGATCTAACGACATCAGG
Source organism: Chrysina gloriosa (assembly GCA_038088585.1). Lineage (NCBI taxonomy): Eukaryota > Metazoa > Arthropoda > Insecta > Coleoptera > Scarabaeidae > Chrysina > Chrysina gloriosa. The sequence continues at coordinate 28,567,305 of CM076095.1, read as the reverse complement.
CCACTTTTCAGAAATAACGGACGACGGACGTCTAATTATTACGGCCAAGTTAGTAGATATCTGCCAATGTACGATATTCGTACGTAGAGGAGATGGAATGGGGAAAATCGATCAATTATTAAACCAATTGATACGAGGAGAATTAATTTTTTAAGTCGACGACGAAATAGTTAAGGATGTGCTGAAAATGATCGACCTTTAACGAAACTCTAAACCCCTCGTAAATGCTAAGAATCTAACGTTTAATTTTTCTTAAGCTAATGAGCGATACATAATTTTCATCTATACACTTCCGTCGAGGCTCCCCTAAGGTTTGGGGTAATTGGGTTAATTAAATCCTCATTTCATGCTCGGATCTAATTAGCTCAATTGCTTGCTTCGAACTCTCAGGACGACTACAATTCCGTAGGCGACGATTCGGTTCAGCAATAAGCGCGCTCAAGACACATAAAGGCCCTTTTCTATTTCGTACCGTATACTTAAGTACAGGAAGTGGACCGTTGAGAAACCTATGAAATATCATCAAGGTCGAAGAAAGTTTCGTTTCTGCTTCTGCAAAAGTGACTGTAATAATGGGTCAAGCCAGGTTTTAAAGTCGCAGATGATAAATGAAGATGACTAAATATCCGAAATCCGTAATCTGAATATAAATATTAAATCCGTTTAACACGTTGATTACCCAACCAAATTTGCTAATGTTCACTAGGAGCCCATCATTTTTTTTTCGTAATAAGTAGTTTTCAACATGAAATTTAAGTAGATGGCTTTTTTAATCGGACTAAGGGATGAATTTTTGCCTGGCTATCAAAAATGATAGTCGGGGTTCCCCGTAAAACTTAAACACGAGTTTTTCAGCACGGGCCATAGCTATCATACTTGAGCACATCGCATGGAAGTCAACTTTTCTTTGCCTCAAAATGACACCGTTTTTGGTATTCATGGCCTGATATGTGAATACATCGTGGCTATCATATTTGATAGCCAAAGTCTCAACGAATACATCACTGGGTATTAAATATGATAATCATGGCAGTCAATGTGTTAGAAGAGCTAGAAAGACATAATGTATATGGTTAATTTTTGCATCCCCTGATGATACTAACAAATATATTTTTTTAATTTCTATTCCAATGTGAACAACGGGATGTCCATATGGAAAACTTGAAAAATAAATCATCATACAGTATAGCAGCCTGGAAGAGGTGGCACGTGGATGGATGTTAGATTGTTTAGAAAAAATCTTGCAAAGTCCACAAAGCTTCATGCTGAAACTATAAAGCACATGCAACTTCTCCAGAAGACAAATAAGCTTCTTGTTCTTTCTACTTCTTCCTCTTCAGGTGCTGTCTCCTCCAAGAACGTTGGCCATCATCATGGGTATTTAGCTTTTAAAGCTGCTACCCCAAATCATTCGACAGAGCTACCTCCATACCACTGCCTCAGGTTATTCATTCACGAATAATCCGTCATCTTCTTTGGCTTCTCTTACATTGTAAGTTGTTGTTGTTGTTGTTGCCGTTGTCGTTGTCGTTGTAGCCCAAAAATGTACAAGACAGAAATCGTAATTACAACAGCTGCTACACCAACATGCTCTAATCCCACCCCCAGTAAGAACGACTTGTTTCCTGAGCATCTGGCAAAATTGTTAAAGGAATTAATAATAGGAAAATGTAACAGGATGTAGTAAAATCTCCACAAAATCCTGGATGAAAAATCACGTAAAAGGGATGTAAACTGACTAAAATTTCCATCGACGGAGACCACGAGGAAGGAAATTAACTTGCCTGACCGTATATGAAAAGTCTAGAGAAAATGGCAGAATAAATTAACATACCCCTCCTGGTCTACAATGTAGAACAAGAAAAAGAAGAAGCCTTACTGATACTGCGCTTTTGTGCTTTGCCACTAAATTCCATATTGGTTGTTTGGACTGTTTTCAACGGCTTCAGGGTTTTAAGTATGTGATATTTCAGCATTTAATTTGTGGTCTTCAGAGTACATCCGGTAGCTACTTCTTACAAGCTTAGAAGCTACTTCTTGTTAAACTTATTTCAATATTTAATTGATTTGTTCCTTTAAGTCCGATTCTTTTGCAAGACTGCAGTCTCGTCTTGTTGTAGTTGTCAGAATAATCCTGATAAGTACAGCTTCTTGCCATTCATTGAATTGTTGAACCTTTTGTAGATGCCCTTCCGATAATTCTGGACAGTTTTTACAAATTCGATGATTTCGCAAATATGTATTAAGTGTGTTTTTCTTGTAATCTTGGCATCAAATCTGTTGTAGTTGTCAAACTAGCACCCACACGTGCAGTTTCTAGCCGAACTCCTTTATTTTTTGGATCTTCTGTGTAGGTCTTTTCGATAATTCTGGACAGCGTTTACAAATCCAAGATTTTCGCAAATATTTAACCTATTCTGCTTGGAATATTGGCATCCAATATGTTGTAGTTCTCAGTATAGCACCCATAACTTCAGTTTCTTGCCAAATTTTTGCCCTTTCGTGGATGTCTTTCTCAAAATTTCAAAGAATGTGTACGAATTCAATGTTTTCGCAAATATTCAACCTATTCTGCTTATAATATTAGCATCCCCTTTATTATAATTGTCAGAATAGCACCGCTAAGTGCAGTTTCTTGCCAAATTAGTTCTGATTTTGGAGTCTTTGTGGATACCTTTCCGATCATCGTGGATTCTTTCTCCAAATCCGAAACTCTCGCAAAATGTCACCATTTCTTCTTGTTTGCTCCTCCTATCCTCTCATATCGTTTTCATGGGCGATGTCCTGCTACTGTGACTAACTGGAACTCTTCGTAGATGCTTTCCCGATGATCCCCAATTTATTTTTATTTAAAATCCGATAGTTTTGCAGTAATTCGATCTTTCTTCTTGTAATACCAACAATCGGTTTCCTGTGTTTTCAAGGTAACTCTGAAAAAATCTGTTTCCTGTGAAACTTATAGAGATTTAGAGGTGTATACAGTCGCCTTCTAACAATCCTGGATTTTTGTACTTTCGCAGGAAATACGTTTTTCGTTCTCGTCCTGTTAGTAACTAGACTGCTGTTATTTTCAGGCTAGCGTCGATAAGAATTTGCCTTTTCTTGCCAAACTCATTTGGTGTTTTTGATCTTGTGATGTTGGCGGTTAATCTGCTGTTGTCTTAAGGATGACCCCGATAAGTGCCGTAGTCATTCACATTTTAGAATTTTCGTACATGTCTTTCTCATAGTCGTCGATTTCTTGAAAATCTGATGGTTTTAGAAAGATTCAGTCTTTCTTCATCTAATCTAATGGGTGAACCTTGTAAGAACTGTGTCTTGTGTGATAATCCTCGATTTCTTTATTTGAAGTCGGATATTTGGATTGAGTTTTCTTTTGTTGTAATGTCCTATTGAAGATTGTCCTGAAAAAAGGGGTGTTTCGCGGCAGACCCAGTCTGATTCTCTATTGAGAATTTGGCAAATGCCACTGCGCTTATTTCTCCTCTCTTGAAAATCGGATACTTCTGCATAGGCGCGGTCCTTATTTCTGTAATATTGGCAAACCGAACGAGGAAAGCAGCCTAGACGAAATATGTTAACCTCTTTTGATTGTTTCTCTCGGGAAACAATAGGCTGCTTTCTCCGTTACTCTCCTTTCTACCTAAACCTAACTGATACAGCCATACTTCCACCTTACTAAAGAATTATTCGGTACTCGAAATCTTTGCGGATCTTGCGTACAAGCACGCGCAAAACATCTGATTTCTGGTTCGAATGAAATTTCTCCTCTGGACACTGACCGTAGAAGCCACAGCAAAGATGTCTAATCTTACTTCAGTTGCGTGTCTCCGCGACACAATTTTTCTATGATTTCTTTCTCCCAAAATACATCTCAACTAATGGATTTCCGGTATTGACGTCGGAGTTAGGCACGGCTGATCGTCAAGAGGGTGGCTCGAACGGAAGTCGGATATGAATCTTCCAGATGGATACGTCGCAATCAAGTCTAAATTTTGCGTATTAACGAAATTGCGTCATCTTTTAAGCTCTTTGCTTGACCGTTAGATTGTCAAGGGCTTAAAAGACAATTTCGTTAATACGCAAGATTTGTTCTTAAAAACAAATAATCCTGCATTTGGTAATAAAATGTCATTTATTCAAGCTGAAACCTTTATTTCTTGAATCTCGAAAATTTCCCGGATAACACCGCAATTTCACGCACGCCATTTCCGATTTATCCTTACTTCGATGTAACGATACGAAAATACGCAGTTACAGTTGTGAAATTAAGTATTTTCGAATTAGATACGGATTTGGATCGCACTTAACCTTATGTATTATTCCTTCATTTTCTCGATCGTATATACTACAGTCTAGACGGACGGCTCGATGCACACATTTTAATGCATAAAAGAGTAAGAAATCGCCGTGTACTTTAGGGTGTTCTCAAGCGAAATCGTGCCGGTTACGACCGTCTAACCAGCACTTACAAGTCGATCGCGACTCGAAATATCACGCCGAGACAGAAACCCAAGTTCTACTACATTCACTTCCGACTTGATTTGCACTTAAAAAGACGGACTGAGAGGTTGCAGATTCCTGCCCGATCACGATAAGAATACGGACAGAGGGAAAGGTTAGTTAATTTCGGAGTTTATTTGAGTTTGCTTTGAGATGAGGAGGTTGTTCGAACGATTACTTCAATATCGCCAAATTAGTTAAGATGCCGTGAAGAAAATACCAGGTAGTTAACACCAATAGGGGACCTATTTGGGTCTAGCAAATCATGTCTATATCGCCAAGTTAGGTGACGATAGCACCAGCAAAAGAAGTAAAGTTAACACCAATAGTTTGGCATAGTAGGACTACATTTCCGGTGGTAGTGTGTAATATTCGACCACGCCGGGGATTGCACATTTTTAAGACAACTTGAAGATAAGCCTGTTAAAGTCCATGTAGAATATCCACTGTAAACGCAAAAATATCCGGTTTGTCTGGGTACCACTTTTGGTCCTAATGGTACCAGCAGACAAGACTCGAACAATCCAGGACTTTCGTAGAAGTCCCCTTGCAATGAGACCATAAACCTTGTAAAACTAGAGTAATCAATCCGGCGTCATAACTGGTGTCCTTACCGGACTTTGCATCCTGTTTCATTAAGAGAATCGATTTTTTTATTGGCTTAATAGATGCCTTGAACCTTCTAGAATATGGGGCGAAAAGTTTATTACCTCAACAAAAACTGTTGTCCTTAAAATTTCGAGCTATTCCCCAAGCGCGTCGGACATCTCCGAAACGACTACCTGCATCAAATAAATACCGGCTGGGAAGATACAGACTAATGTCTTACCTTCTGATTTCTAGCTCCTCTAATACACTAACAGATGTCATTAGAAAGTGTTTGTGTTCAGTTAGAAGCATCTCCGTGTTTAGTTCAGAACTGAAAAGTACGTAAGTGTAGATGTCAGTACATGTACAAAAACGACATAATTTTCTCGCTTAAAATCACGGCTTTTGTATATAGTACTGATTTTAAACAGGTTATCTCAAAGTACTTATAAGTTAGAATGAGTAAACGCAAAACTGTACCCGTGCCGGAAAGATACGGATTCCTTAGGCACTTTCCATCATGAGCCGCCGCATTCTGAAGAAGTATTTGAAATCATCAAAGCGATTTATGAGGATGAGGAGCTGAGCCGAGACGAGTTGCTAAACCTTTGTTTGGGCGGCTACACACAAAATACCAACTAAAGTTTCAATGCTACTCTTTGGAGTTTGGCCCCAAAATCGTACCGAAGTGACAAAGAAGTCTCAAGTATAGCGACTGCAATTTTAATTATGGTCTAATAAATATTCTACGAATCATGAAAGTTTTGGAGATGAATATTGACGTCCAATCATACAATGTCTTGAGGGAGCTGTCTTTGACAGATACGGAAAAAAGGCACGCCCTAGAATAAATCTTCGAAGAGAGAGAATGTGGAAGTATATTTGCACATGAAAGAGCAGCAGATAAAAATTTTAAACAGTCGAATTTTTCATTTTTTTTTATGTATATAACACAAAACGTCAAACGCGTTTTCCTCGAAATACGATTTTTCAAAACAGCACGCATAGCTCCAACAATTTATACTCTACTCATTCAAATTTTTTACCATACCTTTAAAATAACATTTTGAAGTGAAATTGGTACGGGTATTAAACATTAGTTATTAACAGATTATTAATTGAATGTTTCAATTGAATGCTCGCCAATTACACAAAAATCAATCATTTTAAAATCCCCACGTATTTCACTAGCAATAACCATGTAGATTAAGTGATTTCTTTTTCATTATTCCGAATGCAAGTTTGCACGCAGTAATAATTAAGTAGGTACGTCGGTTTTGTTCGCCCCCTAAATCGTTCAGAAATGTTACAAATGCTCCGAAAGTGATGAAACATCGAAAATGATGAAATCTACAAAGAATTTGCTTCCATGCAACTTCACTTTCAACAGATCCAACTGCTGATATAATTTTGTGAGGAACGTGAAGAAATAGGTATGTCTTCTATCGTTCGGACTTAAATCGTTAAAAAGGCATCTAAAGGTGCTCTGCAAGAACAAGGGAGTCATCAACAAGTGAAGACGGGAGATATTATGACAGATAAAATCCACAAAAATCTGCTTTGATCTAGATGAAACTGTTTGTAGTCCTATGGAACACTTGAAACAGTCACTGCGTCTTCTTCCCTTTGACCTATGTACGTCCCTCAAACTGATCCAACAGAACCAAGACACATTCAAATAAATATGAGAGACACGCATACCAGTACCCAATTAACCAATAGACAGATAGGCTTGTAGGCCTTGTAATTTAGAGAGGTCCGATTGCAATGACATTGCTGAAGCGTTCTTTAGAAGCAACTTCCAATCTAAATGTTGTCTGAGCCTTACTAAAAGCTAATCCGGTACTGATTCAGAGATAAAATCTGCAAAGGTCTACTTTTATCCGAGCGAAGCCTTGTTAAAGACAAGAAGAATTAAGTAGGTCTTTTTGCTTTAGATCTACGTCACTCAAAAGCTTTACAAAACGGTTCAAGAAAACGAAGATAACTTGAAATAAATTCGAGAGAGATTCAGACAGGTAAAATCTATAGAGATTGTAATCTTGTCAAAGGCTAGCAGAAGTAAGTACGTCTCTTTCCTTTAGATCTACGTCACCCAAAAGCTTTATAGAATGATCCAAGAAAACAAACATAACTTCAAATGACTGTAAGGGATATCCACAGAACTAAACTCTACAAAGATATACTTCCATCCAAACGAAACTGCTTATAGTCTTGTCAAAAGCTTGAAGAAATGAGTACCTCTGTTTGCTTTAGATCCACATCATTCAAAAGCTGTACAAAATGGTCCAGAGAACATAAAGATAACTTCAAATGATACGAGAGAGATCCAGACAGGTAGAATCTGCTAAGATAGTAGTTTGTAGTTCGTAGCTTGAAGAAATAAGTACTTCTGTTTCACATAGATCTACGTCAATGAAAAGCTTTACAAAATCCAGACCGCTAAAATCTACAAAAAGACACTTCTATCTAAGTAACACTGTTTGTAGTCTTGTCAAAGGCTTGAAGAAGAAAGTGCGTCTTTTCCCTTTAGATCTACGTCACTCACAAGCTTTACAAGAAAACGAAGATAATTTCAAATGAATACGAGAAACATCCAAACAAGTAAAAACTACAAAGATACACTTCCATCCAAGCGAAAATGTTTGTAATATCGTCAAAAACTTGAGGAAGTAAGTACGTCTTTTTCCTTTCTTTAGAAAATGGTCGAAGAGCACGAAGATAACTTCAAATGAATACGAGCAAGATTCAGACAGCTAAAATCTACAAAGATACACTTCCATCCAAACGAAACTGTTTGTAATCTTATCAAAGGCTTGAAGAAGTAAGTATGCCTTTTTCTTTTGGATCTACGTCATCCACAAGCTTTAGGAAATGCTTCGACGAAACGAAGATAACTTCAAATGAATACGAGAGAAGTCCAGAGAGGTAAAATCTACACAGATAAAATTCCATCCAAACGAAACTGTTTGGAGTCTTGTCAAAGGCTTGAAGAAGTAAGTACGTCTTTTTCCTTTAGATCTACAACACTCAAGAGCTTTCCAAAATGGTCCCAGAAAACAAAGATAACTTCTAATGAATACGAGGTAGGTCCCGATAGATAAACTCTACAAAGATATAAATGCATCCAAGCAAAACTGTTTGTAATCTTGTCATAGGCTTGAAGAACTATGTACGTTTTTTCTTTAGTTGAAGCTTTACAAAATGGACCAAAGAAAACGAAGATAGCCCCAAATTAATATGAGAAGGGTCCAGGCAGGTGGTATCAACAAAGACATACCTTCCATCCAAGCAAAACTGTTTGTAATCTTGTGAAATACGTCTTCTTCCCTTGTATCTACGTTACCCAAAAACGTTCCAAAATGCTCCAAATGTACGAGGATTGTTTCAAATGAAACTCAGAGATATCGAAACGGATGATACCCACAAATATCTACGTCCATTCAAATGAAACGGTTCGTAGTCTATGAACGAAGATGACAGAACATCGAAACGAACGAAATCTATTTTTATATCCGATTGTACAACCTATCGACATCTCGGAAACAAACTAGTCCCCATCCGCAGATAATAAAGAAATAACAACCCATAAAAAACAAACGGCAATCAATAAGCGAAAGGAAGAACGAACAACGTCGATTTCCCCGATACGGCGGCGTCGCCGTCGTCGTCGTTTCATTCGAATCAGCCGCCTCTCGCCGTCCTCAAAACGAAAATAACAAATGCCCGTCGACCTTTTTATATCTCTCCCATACACACGATACCCGGTCTCGTAAAGGGAAAGCGCCGACTTAAAAACAAATTACCGCTTCTACCACCGCGTCGTAGGCACTCAGATTTAAAATACGCACACGAAAGCGGGCGAGGAAAGTTAGCAGCGTAGCCCTCGCCGGGCTTCCTTTTTTCTCTTTTCTCGTCCCCCTCGCCCTACGACGAAGAAGATAGCCTATCTCCCGATCACGTGGGTAGAACGAAGACGACGCGATACAACGCCGACATCCACGGCACGCCGAGATGAAAGCGATGAGATACGACTGCCAGAGCGGGTAGAAAAGGACGAATACATGGTAATTTGGTTCCTCGCTGGATTATAAATGAATCCGTAAGAGGCGAGAGAGACGGAGTGAATTTCTCGAACGGCGCTGGATGGAAAAGGACGGAACGGAACGCCGCACGATCGTACACGCGATGTTGTGTATTGTAAATAAACGACTCTTCTTCATTTGTTTGCGGGCGATCGGCGTTTGTTTGTTTGCATTTTTGTAACGTAAGCTCTGCTCGTCATAGGTGGCTGGTGTTTCTGGCTCGTTCGCCTATTTAGATGTTTTCGACGTAATTTGTTGTCCATTTTCGTCCGATTTTGACGGTTTGTATCGATTTGTTTGTTTTCTCGCCGTAATTTACGTAACTTCGTAAGTTATTTTTATTTGAAAAACTGTGATGAACGCAGTGATTTCGTAGAAATATCTTTTTCCTCTCGTTTTTTTGGCATTCCGTTCTTCTCGCTTGTCAAGTTCAGAATTCTCGGATCCTGATAAAGTCGTTCTTGAAATCAACTCAAAACGGGTAATTACTGTTACCATGATAATTCGGATGAGTCCAATGACAAGTGATGTTCCATTTCTTAACGTTCTTCCATTGAGGATGACAACCCACTTATCAAAACAATGGTTTTCTAACATTCGTCCAAACCAAAGCACAGATAAGAAATTCTCAGAATTACACCAATCGTATCTTGAGATCAGCAACTTTTATACATATAGACTTTATGGAGTTGTGTGTGCTGAGAACTTAACAAAAGTTGATGAAATAACAAACGAATTGTCTTAATTTTCTTCCGTATGTTGACACCCATGAAGAATGGATGACGTCTGATTGCCAATAAGATACGGATACAGCCAACCGATTTAAAACTAATAAACAGGAAGTTTGGGTACAATTTTCGTTTCGCTTCAGATTCCACCGGGAGATCGGCTTTAGACTTGAGGAAATCGGAAATTTCCGGTATAGTTCCATGAACTCTTAATGGATGCTCATCCGATTGAACAATGTCAAAACACCACCAAAGAGGACGAGATGATCACTGCACACATCACCATTTCTTAGCTGAACAAAACTACCTAAAGTAGCATCTACGTTCTTTTGAATACAAAGAAACAACCCTGAATGAATTGATGACTTCCACTGACACGTCACCAAATGCACAACAAATCTTTTAACAAAACGCTTATATCAAACAGCAATGATTGTAACTTCTTCAGTGAAGAACACTCAATGGAATCAATGCAGTTTCTGAAGTGTAATTTTGTTGAATGTCGTTACTACTCAATTAAATTTAGATTAAAGGAAAGCTCTTGAAAGTTCTTGCAACACATCCTAAAACCATGGAAATCAGGAAGATAATGTTTGTAAACAATTGAGGATGCTAGCCACGTTACTAGCAAAACTCCGTTAGTTGCCCAACAAGCATAAAAGTAAATTCCTTTAGATTGCAGCAAAACTCTTAAGAGTTCTTGTAACACGTCCTCAAACATGGCGAAACCGAAAGGAAATATTCCTAAACTTTTTAACATAATTAAAGACAATACCCAACTTCCTGGTATACGGAATTTCTGGATACCAGCGTACTTGCTTGAGAGAGGTTCTCCTTGTTAGATTTAAATGTAAAGATTGCAGCAAAATGCAAGATTCAAGATATAAGCCACGTTACTAGCGAAACTTTGTTAATTAGCCAACAAACTCAACCGATACATCACTTTTCAAAAGTTGCTGATTTCATTTAAAGCACCCCACCACGTCTGTTGAGATAATGTGCAATTAGAGTTGTGTAAAATAAAACAACCTCAAGATCGGGTCTCCGATGGCTACAAATTATCAACACGAAAAGTTGAAGCGAGAGAAAAGGTCGAACAAACACAGTCATTGCCTGAAAAAGAACAGATACCAGGATGACAGTTTGTGTGATTTGTGGACTAAAATATTACGAAAGCTGCACATTTTTCGAGTTTCGACACAAATTGCAGTCGTTGTGTTACCCTACGTACAATGAGACATTTAAATACCTGTGCATAAACGACATTTGTGGTAGTTGACCGAATGATGAACGCAATGAAAGGAAGGACGAAAAGTTAAGTTGTGTTTAATGAGTTGCTTCGTAGTTCTCTTCGACTAAATGTTGCCGGAAATATTAACCAGAAATCCCACACATTTATTGCTTTCATATAATTAGGACTATCTTCGTTGAAGTTAAACAAATTGCTGTAATATAGTTTTTGGTACGACTCAAGTTTAAAGCTCTTTTAATTTGCTCAAAATACGCACCCTCCAAATTTACTCAGAGATTTTCACTATGTTACTCTTCCTCTACCGCCTTGATCGTCCAATTTTCTAAATCGATTTGTTACAATCCGGCAAATCGTAGGTGTTTCTTCGGAACACCTCTGAAGTTGTTGACTGTTGTTTGGTTAAAACGTGTATCCTGCACGTTTAGATTTACGCGATCTGTTGCAAAATTTCGATATGGGTTGAATCCACTTTATTACTATTTGTTCAAAACTGTACTCGGCTTAAAGCAATGTAAATAACAGCATAATCTTTTTCCTCCTCTTCTCGTAAATCCTTATGCCTCTCCGAATCTTACGATGATTTAATCCATTTTTTCCATAGTGACTAGTCTGTAGTCATTTTTCTTATTTCTTCTATGATCTTCCTTCGCTTCCGTCCCAATTCGTTTATCCCATCAATCCATTTTCTTCCTTGGTCTTCCCTTTTGTCTTCTATTGTTACTTTCGATTTCTATTATTTTCTATGTTAGACTCTTTTGTTTCATTCTTATTATGTGGCCGTACCAATTCAGTTGACTTGTTTCAATTTTGTTTAATAGATCTTGTTGACATTGACAATTACTTCTAAAGCTTCTAAAGCTCTTCGCTGCTTTCGCTTAAAATCGGTCCCGTCGAAACTTACGCTAATTGTTAACTTAAATCCTTAGAGGCAATACACCTCTCTTCTTTACCCAGTAAAATTTATTGTGTCACAATCGAAACTTGCCAATGAATTCCCGGGTTACTTGTAACTCGCCTTGCGCAAGTCTAAATTCGGGTAATTACTTGGAGGTTTCAAAGAGCTGTTTGGGTCAAAACCCTTTTGTTGGAACTGATTAGATTTTATTGGTCTAATCCAGGTCGTTGCTAGTTCCGCTTGAATTATTCCTGTCATTAGATTCAGAGAATTTAAAGTTTTGACACTCAAACTATCAGTGTGGTCTTCAGCAAGGATGAATGTTGCTGGTTGCCAAACTCCTTCATATTTTTTGTAAATCCCGCAGATGTCAAAGTACAGATCTTGTTCAACGAATCGATGAAAGAGGAGTTGCTTGAGAAAATCAACTTTTCGTCATATCGTTAGCAAAAACTACATGTAATAAGAAATGTTTTGAAGAGATGTGTAACCGCTTGGTAAACGGCTCATTACCAAGAACACCTAGAAAATTACATTAAGTTTGAAGTCGTTTTACAAATCTTTGTGAATTATAAACGAATGGCTTCAATCTGAAGAGACTTTCTGAAGAAGAAATGGAAAGAACTACACATTCTATCATGGAACTTCAACTCAATTTCTAGGGTCAGAGAAAACCGTCTTGCACCCTCCTATCTCAGAGAAAAGACTGCTGCAATCGCGTAGTCTGATGATGAAAAATTTAGTTTACTGAGTAAAATAAATGGAGATTGGAGAAAAAACGTTTATTTTATGTGAACGGAGTTCAATCTACTATTTTTAGTTGCTCTCACTAAGAAAAAGAGTTTTCATGGTCGGCGAGGGACCTAAGGACTTTACTACATTTTCCAAATGGTGTAGATCCTTATACACCCATACGCTCTAAATTCTTAGGGCTTTAGTCACACCTGTCTAAGTCTCCTGGAAGGAGAAATTCTGGTTGCGCAGACGTTTCCACAGTCTGCTGTCACCTTCAGAACTGTCCCGATAATACTTGTTTGTTGCCAAATTCATCGCCATTTTCTGATTGTTGGTAGATATCGTTTGCAAAGGGTCTAGACGTCTCTATAAATCTTCTGCAAGCTGATAAATGTCACTCACCATACGCAGTACATACTTGGAAAAATCAATAAATCCTCGGAAATTGTTTTAGCAAAAACGAATGGGATGAACGTTTTGACAGTACGAAGAACTAGACAAACACGCGATGAAAGACTCGCTGGCAGCAATATCTGGAACGTTACATTAGACGACCTAAAGAAATCTGCGCTGTGGAAACCTTTATCTATCAACATGCTATGATCTACCAAGCTTTTCCTACAAGGGAAATTTCTCTTTCTAATGCCATCTACAGAATGGCCACAATGAAGGTTGTAATAATATCGACACAAACCTGTTGATTGTCGAAATTTGAAGGTGCTTGCTATAGATACACAATGCTTGATGATGGTATGAGGAAAAATGTAAATTCATAAAAAGTTGTAACGTGCCGAAATATTCTGATATTGGATATAGAAATTACCATTAATGCTGTAGATATTTCACGAAAGTTTGATATCGTACTTCGTGGGTTAGAACTGTATTACTTGGTATCAAATCCCTTTCGAGGATACTGCGATCTGAAGAGACTTTCTGTGGGGTGGCTACTTCTAGGCAGATTCTACCCATATTTATAAGAATCTGTCAGCCTGCAAGAGCAACAGAATCTAAAGAAATGAGTTGTTTATGGACATATCTTACAGGAGCGATACAGAATACAGTTTCTCTGTAAAATCCTACAGATCTCTTTGCATATCCACCCCAGATATCGGTGGAATTTACCTATTGGGCTCCCAACTATTAAATCTGTAGGTATCCTTGAAGAAAAAGTTGTTATTTTACAGAGGTTTCGTCCTAGTCCTCTGTTATCTCAAGAATTATTGTCCTGAGAAAAGATGCTTGTTGTTAACTTATTTCAATCTTTGGATGTTTTGCAGATGTCGTTTACAGATAGATGAACAATTCGAGCAGGCAAATTCGATACACGGGTATAGGAGAATTGACGACGAAATACACGAAAGGATAGCAAAACCGGTAGGAAATATAATGACTAATTTTCTGAATTAAAAAGGAACACCGAAGGGAGTAAAAGTACAAGTACCTAATAAAACGAATAGCACAACCAACACTAATATATGCATTCCAATGTCTCTATAACACAAAGACAGGAAAGCAGATTAGCTAGTACTGGAATGACATTTCTGAAGAATAGAAGGGAAAAGCGAGGAAACAAGAAATAATATATCAAGTATTCAGGGAAAAAACTGGAAACGGACTCTATTGACACAACTATAGAAGAAGAACAGCTCAAATGGATCGGACTTGTAAGCAAAGGAGATGAGAACGAACTAGTAAAACAGATATTTGAGGCGAAAGAAATTGGCAAAAAGAAACGAGGAAGACTAAGGAAGACGTGAATAGAGGAGGTGAGGACATCGGGGGAACAAAGTAGGAAGATGTTAACAAACTGGCGAAGGGCAGACAAAAGCGGAAGACTCAACTTGCAAGAGAATTCGACACCGACAGGTACAAGAGTTCCTAAGTACGTAAGTCATTTACAAAACGGCGCAATCTTAACCCAACTTTTCCTGAATCAATGGAAGTTGTCCCTAATTAGCTTAGGTCAAACTTTATGGATAAAAACTGTGCGCGATATCAAAAGAATCGATAAATAACTCCTTATGAATTGTATACATCCTCACGAAACTTTGACGTTATAATTTACGAATTGCCAGTTGATCGTTCGATGAAAGAAGTATTTCGAAGTTTCCTATGATCTGGAAATATGACCTCGTGTCCTGACACCCAAATCAGAGATACAATGTTGTTCGCGCGCCACTTCATTGTTGCCTTCTTTACAATATTTTACCAGTTTACATCTGGTAATAGGCTTCATAGCGGATTTAATATCTAGTCATTATATTTACTCTTCTAATTATGCAGTGCATCCTCCGACTCCTTTAGGACAGACAGCAACTACAAATAGCTCAACATGAGAAATCGTCGCATATTTTCCCATGCTCAATGGTCTCGTCTTTCTAGGACACAATCGTTGAAAAGATCATGATCTATGAACATGTTCACAAGACTAAGACTGCCAATTGCAGTTGAAGTGGAACTTCTCATTCTACAAATACTTGGACAGGTTGTTTGTAATGATAAATTGATATCTTCAGGAAAGTCCATACAAGAGGTGACGGTGCTTTCTTTCCTTTTTCACTCAGATTGAACTCTTTGTAGATGTACATACAACGTAAAGTTCAAGTATAAACGCAAATCTGATCTAAAGAAAAGATCTTGATCTATGAACATGTTCACAAGGCTAAGACTTCTAATTTCAGTTGAAGTGGAGCCTCTCATTCTACAAATATTTCGACAGGTTGTTTATCATGATAAATTGATATCTTCAGGAAAGCCCATAGGAGAAGTGTCGGTGCTTTCTTTTCTCTTTCATTCAGAGTCTTTGATCTTACTGTACATGTTGAATTTTTCCTAGATGTAAGTACTAAATGTACAAGTATTGACGGTAATCTTCTCGGAAATGATGAAAACCATCTGCTGTTTACAATCAATAAATGCTCAACAACAATTTTTTAACATCGTAAGGAATGTGCTAGAGCATTTCTCACAAGTAGCACCTGAAAAGATAGGAAGGAAAGGAATAATGAATGAGTTTTGACATTACACTTTCTGGATTATAATCACCTCGTACTAGAAGCCCTTCGACTACTATTATCTGAAGGGATCCTCTGGGTGAAGTAAACCCTTATCTCTACTTACGTACTCACAATACTTAAGATTTCTAACGGGATCTACAAGTTTCGTGGTTAAGAAGAAATAATTTTAGCTAACTCCAACATTTGCTGTCATCAAATGGGTTATGTTTACTTCTGGTCATTGTTCATAAGCTTGATAAACAGATCAAATTGTGGGTAAAACAGTTCAACCTGAAGAAAATCGCCAATTCCTTAATCAAATATTTAACGAACTGAAAATGCTTCCGAATATCAAGATTTCGTCCTGAATATTAAACGTATTATGGTCCATAAATTACAGAAGCAGTCCCTATTGTACCAGAGCCGTTCAAACTAGGGGGAACACGTTTTAGCCGTACGCTTTCTCGAGTTTCTTAGCTAAATCCTTAAATAATGAAAAATTATTAAGTACGTATATGCACACGATTACACAGCATTACCTTTTATAAAATGTTACACAAATTGGGAAAATTCATTCAAAAACAATTGAAAATATGTAAAATAATGAAATAACGAGGTGTGCTTTGACAAAAACAGTTGCTACTTCAAACAGTGTCGTTAAAATTTGACAATGATAGTAGTGTTTGCCGAAAATCAACAAGAAAGCCATGATTTCGTGGAAAAGCGTGTTCTATCGATAAGAATAACGGATAAAATCGCGCGTTTTCCCTTAACCTTTGCGAAAATCGCCTCTAAATCGACTACGGTAGTCCTAAGAAGAACTGTCATCGCTTCAAACTTACCTGCTCGGAAGAATCCGTCGTCGGAACGTCAACGAATCGCGATATTATCGCACGAAAACAAGCGACGAACACGTTGCGTCGAAAAAAACGAAGATCCGGCAACGCGCAGCCCTCGCCGGCGAGTTGGCAACGCCGCTCATTCGCCTACATACTGGCGATAGAGTACTGCTGTTGCTGCCGTGCACACAAAACGTTAAAATAGAACCGATTCTCGGCGGCGATTTTCGCGTTTTCCGCTGTCCGATCGTCATGAAATTTTCACAGTTGAACGAGGGAAACCGGTGCCGTGCATAACCGCAAAAATCGCGACGATCAGAGCAGTTTTTCCGGGTTAAATTGACGAACAAACGTCTACGTGCCCGTATCACTTCGCGTTTCGATTTTGTACTAAAGCGATGCAGGTCCGTCTCCGATGGTAGACCGTTCGACCCGCCTGAGAGTGGACACGCCCATCTCCAATGGGGTGCCGGGATCACTATTGACGTCACGCGATCTCTGACGAAAAACGGCGACGCCGCACGATTCTAAAAACGTTCCGTGTAACATTCCATTTTGTGTAAGCTCGGTCGCAATTTGGCGCTCTTATAAACCGTTAAAAAAAAGACTGCTGCCTAGGTCCGCGCGTCGTGGCCGTCCGGGTCCGATCGGGATTTTGTTGTTAAGCGGCGTCAGTCGATTGTTTTCGCCCCTCATTTTTCATGGCCGACTCCGATTTTAATCGGAAAGGTTCGAATTTGCAGTGTTTTCGCTGTAAATTTGCGTCGTCACAATAACAAGCGCATTCTAAACAAAATATCGTAAATCACAAGCAACTTGCTCGATCCCATTATTTCATATCACACGTCAGATATGTTTTAATTGCAAGGTTGCCAAACGCGTCCTATCATTTGGATAACGTCTTTACGTCGCTTTAACCCCGTATATCCCGGTAGGCAAGCGTTACTTCTTTAACTAACGTAACTTCTTATTGAGAGAATCGTTGAGGCAGGTGAGGTATGGCAACGTGTTAATGGCGTCATTAACGCCTTATAATGAAAATCTTGAATGCAACGGTGCAACTGCCGACAGTCCGGAGCTTATCAAGATTTTGTTATTAAGCTCGTTAATCGATTGTTTCCGGCCCTGATTTTTCACGATCGCCTCGGATTTAAGTCGGAAAGGTTCGAATTTGCAGAGTTTCGTTGTAAACGCTTTCGAACGAAATATCATAAATCAAACTTGCAACTTACCCAATGACATTATTTCATATCACCACTACTACCACATCAGATATGTTGTAATTGCAAGGTTGCCAAACGCGTCCTATTATTTGGATAACATCTTTACATCGCTTTAACCCCGTATATCGCCGATAAGTAAGCGTTACTTCTTCAACTAACGTAACTTCCCATGATCCAAAATGCATTGCAATTCGGAGCTTTATGGACGTCCTTGATCTTAAACAGCTTAACAATATAACAAATGATAATGGCAGAATATTGGATTTAATTTTTACGAATCTGACTTGTGAATCGGTTGTATTGCATGATACCGAACCTCTTGTTTCGCAGGACACCCACCCACTCTGCGCTGAGTGTAGTACTAAATATGAATTTTGATATCAAGTTACTTAACTTTTTATCTAATAATAATATTCGATATAACTTCTTCAAAACAGACTTTGAACTGAACTTGATACTGACTGGTCTTTCTTAACAAAATACCGACATTAACGTTGCTATTGACGAATTTTACTTCAAACTATACACGATTCTTGACCGATCGGTACGAAACCCTCTCTCTTCCCTGGTTTCATAGGAAAATCCGGAAACACCTGTATTATTTTAAGAAATGGAGGTCCACCATTATTGATAATCCACAGTTCTTTTGGAGTTACCTGAACAGTAGGACAATTTCTGCACGTATCCCTGGAAATATGATTTGGAATGGTTTGGAGTTGGAGAATTTTCAAGACATCATACAGGGTTTCAGTGATTACTTTTCAGGAATATTTCAATCACGATCGTTGCATGCAAATTTTCTTTGAATTGGAAGTTATAGGTCGAAAATGACTATATTCCCAGTTCCTTGGTATGTGAATTTGCATCCCCTCTTGCCGAGTCGTTGACAGTCGTCTTTAACTTATCACTAAAAACAAGCACCTCTTCGAAAATATGGAAAGTAGGAAGAACTACACCTGTATTAAAAAAGGATGATATCACAGATAATTTGCTGACCAATATGTATCCTATCAAATTTTGCTACAATTTGTGAGCATCTATTGTACACAGAGGTCTCCAGAAACCTGAAGCCGTTGAAGAAGTTTTAGATAGCAGAGCTCAAATGGACGTTATATACACAGACCTGTCAAAAGCTTCGATATTATTGACCATTCCCTGTTAATACAGAAACTTGACTCCCTTTGGATTTTTGTATAATCTTATAAGGCTTTTCTCGTCTTATTTGTCGGATAGATTTAGCTACGTCAACAACAATGGCAATACTTCGAACACCTTCGATGTCTCTTCTGGTGTGAGCCAAGGGTGTATCCGAGCATATCAACTCTATTGCAAGACTTTTTGATCAACTCATCATCTAGCTTTCAAAATATTGCAACGCTAAGAATATTGTAGTACACGGCTTGAATACGAGTTGTGTGGTATCCTATATATACGTACCTCGATTTAACACGGGCACGCATCAAAAAAACGATTCCTAAGGTATGTGTCCTACAAAAACCTATCCCGCGAGAAGCTCAGATTACATCGAAATGCTGCAACGGCGCAGCTTTGTTTCTTTGGGGCAGCGTCGAAGCAGTTAAATAAATGACAGAAGACGGAATGAAGACGATTTGTATACAAAAATTCTACACCCTAGAGTAGAGTAGAGAGGAAGAAGACAGGATTATGTATGTGTATGTAATTGACGATATAGAGATACTAGAAACTACAGGGGTGCAAATCACAAATGAAGACAACACAATAAGTTTAAAAGGCAATATTATTGCCGTTATTGCCGGGCAGATACATGTAAAATAACATAACAGTCCGCCTCGAGCAATCTTGAGATTTCCGTGTACACCTCCGTACTCTGTGTACACCAACTAAGCCCAATCGCAGTTTAGCTCACTATCTCATCCCATGTTTGTGGAATTCAAAGTTTTTAGGAATACATCAGCTTGTTGCGACCGCAAATCGCACTTCTATACTAAATTAAATATCTGAAGTAACCAACGATCGCAAATCCCTGGAATCCTCCATCGGGAAATTTGGAGAGTGAGCTGAAAAATCTTGCTAATAAACAGTGTATAGGTAAGCAGTTAGATAAACGCACGTCCATTTGAATGGGCTCAAATCGATTAACAAAACTTTTGTTTCGATTTTAACCTGAGCTAAATCTCTAATTTGATCAGAAAGGACCATAGTCGATCGAAATGCACGTTTGTCCAAAGGCTAATTCACACGGTCAAAGAAATTGTACCGTAAATTGGATGTCCAAGTGATTGTACCGTGTTAACTACAAATTTTACGTCAAATAAGTTGGAACTGACGCTTGCTCCTTGTACCTTATGGAACAGATCCAATTTTCGTCAAATTTTTGCGGAAATTTAGTAATATTTTTGCGTTATCAGTGCTGGAGCTGCCTTAGCTTATTTTCAGACTGGCACAGTTTTCTTCCCTCCATGTTCACAACATAACGTGTGTACCACGTCGTTTTATTTGGGAGAATCGGTAGTGCCTAAAAGTTGTACCAACATATTAAATCTTGTAGAAACTAACTATATACTTGGGAGTAATTATAGAAAGGAAAGGTCACAAAGACCAAGAAATCAATGCTAGAATAATGAAAATAAATAAAAAATTTGGCAGGTTGAAGTCATTGATGAGCTCCAAGTAAGTATCCAAAAAGGCAAAAATCAGAATATATAAAATTGTAATAAGACCAACAGTAACATACGCGGCAGAGATGTGGATACTGAACAAAACGCAAGGGGATATTTTAAGCAGATGAAAACGAAGAATACTAAGAGCTATCTATCGAGGAAGGAAAACAGAAGAAGTCTGGAAAGGAAGGACGAACGAATAATTGGAAAAAGTGTACAAGGCACCAAGTATAATAAGACATATAAAGATATAAACACTTGGACGGTTAGGCCATATAGAGAGAATGTCAAATGAACGAATGCCGAAGCTGGTAACGAAGAAGAAACTACTTGGGAGAAAAAGAGGAAGAGGATCTGGAAAAGATGGGAATAAGGGACTAGTAGACAAAGGAGAGAGAAGAATGGAGACAACCAGTGCACCGATTACCGGAAAGTGAATAAAAGTGGAAAGTGAAAAACATGTCCTAGGCTCTCAAGGCCTGTTAAGCGATTAAAAAAAAACTAACTATGACATCCAGTAAATTCATTAATTTCTTTGGCAAGGGATCAAACCCTATTCTTGTAGAATTTATTTGACCACGCAAATTCTGCTCTACTCTTACCTCAAATCGCATGGATTCTACTTTCCCCGCGAATCCCACGACACCGTTTTCAACTTTTCAACAACAAGAACCACGTTAAACATATCGATTAGCGTGCGCGAATCCGGCGATGATAAGATACAATACTAATTGCCTCTATTCTAATTATAGCGATGATAAAAGTCCACTCACCGTTCGTGTATCTCACCGGAGACCGGTCGCGGTTCGCTGAATTTTCACTATTGCTAGAAATTCTTCCGATGGATGCAACGACAATATGTCGAAAATGTAACGCGTTCGACCAGGCACGCACTGAATCATTCCCCGTTTTCGCCAACAGCCAACGCGTTGCTGAGTCGTGACGAAATTCTGATATCGACGCCCACACGTTATGATTGTATTTTATTTATGTAGTTCGTGCGTGTTCAATTTTGTTTTTCTAGTTGTAGATTAGATTGTGTAATGTTGTGCGTTTTACATTTACATTGTCATCGCTTTTAGTGACGGAATTTACAAGGATCACGTTCCAATCAGCGCTCGTCAATTTAAACAAGTTAAAAGTGGTTTTTGTACACATAACTAAAACATAGTCCAATAAAAGGAATCTGTTTACTTAGTGCCTGGAATGTTCTTAATCGGTACATAGACCAAGTGTACACCAACGCACCTGCAGTTTTAATCTCATGGACGAAGTGTACACTAATCAAATAGATGCGTGGTAGTAGTATAGACAAGGTGTATACTAGCGTGGAGTGAATATGGTCAAAAAGAATTTTTTTTTTTTACAGATTTCTAATAGTGATAAAAAGTTGCTGGGTTCTATTGTCTTAAAAATGGTTTTCGCAATTGTAACATGGGCAATGCCTTGAGGGTCCGCCGTGCCTTTAAAAAGTCATACTTTAGGGAAGAAATGCTATTTCCTTATAGGTATATGAAAATATGTTATACTATGTTTTGCATCCTAATAGCGAAAAACCTTTAGTTTATACATATCCCTACATAGTAAAATTTTTTTAAAGAAATATTTATATCCACCGGGCCCGCTAGAATTTATGAAATTCATAAAAAAATCATTATTTACACGCGTTAACCCAACGAAGCAGTTCCTTGCTTACTTTGTGTAAACGGAGTAACCCAGAGCTCACCACGTGAAGATGACTCCTTATCGAGCTCCTTCGTGTCCCAGCCCTACCTCCCCTTATACTAGGATCTATGACTTGTTCACGGCCTTAAAAAATATTATTTATTCGTACTTTTGAAATTTATACTCCTTTCTTGTTTCAAAAGTCGGCATTAAGATTTGTGACTTTAGTTTTGCTTCCACTTACCGACGAAGAAACTTCAGTTACAAGCTTGATGCTCCGTTCCACAGCTTGTGTGTGGCAAAGAAATTTGAGGATCTCAAAGATTCTTTTGGTCCGAATCTCGTCTTGAAGATCACCGTTTGTAATATTAGTTCAGTTAACTTTACGTGTTGCCAATAAATCATTTCCGTATTCTCATTTGCATCGAAGTAACTTTTTGATATTTCAAAAGTTCTGACGTTTAGATAACTTTCTTGTTATGCAGTTTTTCTTGTTTTTAGTATTCTTCGTAAACCTAGTTCCCCAATGTGTTCCCTTGCATATCTTACCATAGTCAAAATAATGTTCCGTCCATGCGCAAAATAGTCATTACGTTACGTATCACCGGATCTATGATCTTTAAATATTCTTTGTCCATAAATCTGGAATATTCAGTGAGCTTCCGAAGATTTTGGGCACCATCAGATTGTTTATATGACTACTCTTAGTATAATTTTTGCTATTAGTAACATATACACTTACATGCGCAAATAATGAAACCAATAAATTTTTTTAGTAGTTGCAATTCCAACTTTTCTTCTTAAATTCGTGGGTCTGGTGGACCCACTAAATATAAAGCGATTGAGACAAAAAGTTGGCATGAATAATATGTGGTCCTAAAGGCAACTTTTTATAACTATTACATCACAGGAATGAAACATATCTTTTTACTCCACCCCAATGTACACCAAGATAAATACATTAAATGTATTAGATAACGAACGGGATAGACTTGAGTCCCGTTTACCTGTACAATCTCCCTATAATTGAAAAAGGTTCATTTGAGTTCCAACGATGGATTTACAAAGTATAGATTTTGGACCAAATCGCAAAACACACATACACATAATCGTCTTTTCCCTAAATAAGAAAAACACCCTTTTTGTCCGTGTACACCATCGTTGCCCATGTACACCACCGTTGTCTATATACACCTTACCACCCCCGAAAGAAGGAAAGATAATAAATAACTTTAAGATCATCATCCGGATGGTGGTGTACACTTTGTCTATGGGATTATCGGAGTGTTCTTAGATACCAGGGAATAGACCGTTCTTGGTGTACACTTACTACCCCGCCAATTAATTGATTATGATTGTATTTAGTGTACTGATTCCAAAATATAGAAACTGTTACTATCAGCTACATTCTAACGCTTAATCGTGTTACCTGCATACAGACGAAATGTAGCATTCAATCTTAAGTCAATATTGACACAATGTTGAGTTGCTGGATTCGCCAATTAACCTAGCAATCCTGCAGATAAAGGTAGACTGGATGCGATAGTTTAGTAAGGTGCCTGTTCATGATGGACAACGTTTCCCGCGTCTAATAATGAATAAAACTTCTAAAGTAAATACACTTCACTATATTATAACAAAAAAATTGTAATGATCGTTTCACCGACACAGTGGCTTTAGACTATACTATCAAATTAACTCTATGACACAAATAACAACATTGATGTTTGTACATGTGAGAGGGATTCGATATGAATTCTCTCACAATGCACGTATTACGCGTTTTTTACAGTTATTTTTCTACAGAAGTGGACAACGCATTGTGAGAGAATTCATATCGAATCCCTCTCACATGTACAAACATCAATGTTCAGACGATATATACATAAAATTTGTATACGAAATTACAGCTCTTGCAAAGCCGTACTGACGAGCGGTATAACCGCGAAACGTACGTCTACGGATGGCAAGAGAAGATCCAAATTTTGTAATTTACAAATAACAACTGAATATATACTAATAACCTCAATTATACAATAATGACTTCCAAAAAAGTGCAAAACAAACTACCAAAATCATAAGAACCAATCATAAACACCCTTTCCGCGTAAGTTATTATGGAATGTACAAAGATTATCATAATGGAAGGAAAGTGTCATAAAACTATGAAAGAGTTGACCTTGATTGATATGTAAACGATAATGACCAAGTTACACATGTTTAGGAATAGAGAATCATTAATATCTATTTGGTCATTAAGTAAAAGTTGTGTATTTTTAATTTGTTAATTTCAACATTCAAGGATGTTGTTCAACTTCCTACCTTGGTTTCCTAAACGTAAAGTTTGGAAATCGCCATTAAAGCAATGGTTGAATTTGAATAAATGACATGAAACAGTAGAATATTGTTTCTTATTTTTGAAAGACGAATAATGTTCTGAAATACGTTTATTGAAGGAACGGCCGGTTTACCCCACATACATACATTATAGCCGCAGTCGCACGTCAATTTATACCCGATTTTTAATTATTACAAGTTTTATCTTTGTTGTTTTCTACGTGTTTATGTAAACTGTTATTTGTTTTATAAGCACTGGGGAATGTAAGGATATTTAAATAATTTGAAATTTCAATATTTGGTGTGCCTAAATAATTCAAGGATATGAATTAGTGACTTCTAACTGACGGATATACCATTGAAATGGTTTTACGGCACACTTCTTTCCTTAGCATTTAATTAAGTTCAATTCTTTTACAAAATTGTCTTTAGATAGTGGGTAATATATCAATCTGTGCGACAAACTATAAAGAGAAGCTAATTTATATTGAATAGGAAACTACGAGTTTCATTATTATTATGGATCTTTACCAAGTAAAAGCCAGTTCTATTCAATTCTCTCAACTCTCTTCTCAACTCTAGGCGATCTACCTCCAGAATTCCTGGCTGTTTGGATGTTGACAACTCAATCCTTGATAGACCAATTGATATCGTTCAAGCATTTGCAGATGTGTTCTCCAAAGTATTCACTCATAGCATACCTACTAATCCTAGCTATTTTTATTCGGACTTTAATAGCTGTTCTTTTAATATTGGATACTTTACTCCTAACGAGGTTACTAGTGCCTTAAAAAAACTTAAAGCGACCATGACTCAAGGAGATGACGCTTTACTCAGTTTTCTTATTCGGGACTGTGCTCCAATTTTGTGTGAACCGCTATGTACGATTTTTAATATGGCTATCAAAACGTCTACTTTTCCGATTTCTTGGAAAATTAGCAGGATCACCCCGTCTTAGAAAAAGGTGACCCGCGTAATATTTACAATTATAGACCTATTAGTATACTTTCAAACTGTGCTAAGGTTTTCGAACAACTTCTTTACGAAAGATTGTATAACTCCATCAAACCTTATCTATCTATTCATCAACATGGATTTACTCGTGGACGATCAACTACCACCAACTTAGCTGAGTTTACCCAGTACATTAGCGAGAACCTCGATAAACGAATTCAGGTGGACACTATTTATACAGACTTCAGCAAAGCCTTCGATACTATTGATCATGGGGTGTTAGTATCCAAACGCTCTTCAATTGGATTCTGTCCTGGTGCTGTTGCGCTAATGCAATCTTATCTTCATGATCGCACATATTACGTGCACTATACTGGTTTTCTATCTCGCTCTTTCATTTGTATCCAGTGGAGTCCCTCAAGGCTCAAACTTATGTCCACTTCTTTTTAATATATACGTGAATGATCTTTTGCTCTCCCTTTGGATTGTGACTTCCTTGCTTATGCAGACGATCTCAAAATTTATAACAAAATTACTTCAACGTCTGATTCCTTGATTCTACAAAAAACCTTACAGCAATTAACGATTGGTGCTCTCCCAATAACATTCAATTGAATGTGGATAAATGTGTAACACTTACCTTCACTCGCTCTTCTCAGCCAGAGATATATAACTACACAGTCTCTATTGTTATAGTTCCTAGAGTGAGCCAATTCAGAGATCTTGGTCTACTGTTTGATACACAGTTCTCATTCTCTTTACACATACAAGTTATCGGTTCCTCAGCTTCTAAATCACTTGGGTTTTAATTTCGAACTTGCAACTTTTCCGATGATGCAGCGTTAATGGCTGTTTACTACTCGCTTGTTCGCTCCAAAATGGAGTATGCCTCTATTGTATGGTATCCTCACTACCATAATCATCAACTGCAGCTTGAAGCGGTTCAAACAAAATTTTTGAGGTACCTCTCTTATAAATCGGATGGTGTCTATCCTCCGCGTGGCGTTGATTATGGCAGCCTACTTCAGAGGCACAATCTTGAATCATTATCTCGCCGCAGGGAAGTAGCTAGTGGTAGGTTTCTCTTAAAGTTGATCAACCATGAGATCGATTCGCCGTCTTTACTTTCCCAAGTATCTTTTGTTGTTCCCCTTTCAATTTTTCTGCCGCACATTAGTATTTCTTTTTTTTTGGTGAAAACTTTTATTTGGAAGCTTCTTTTATGTTTAACATATTGTAGCGATCAGTTTTTCAATCTCTTTTTGTTCAAATTGTTCCTTTTAAGTTCAGATTTAGTTTAAGTTTATGTTTAAGTTTTTGATTTGTAACACTGCATTGTAGTTTCTTTTTTTGTAAATTGCCCTGTTATTGGATAATCTGTTGGGTAATAAAGTTATTATTATTATTATGATTAATTCTTCACGTACCTATATAGAACGAAGAACGCTTGTCCTACAGAAAAACTTAAGAATGGAATTTTTTCATTCTGTAAATTAGGTCATTGACAAGTTATGCTACTTTCGTTCATTCAATAACTGAACTTGAGCAAAGTGCGTGAACGTAATTTGTGCTGGTTGTCCACAAAGCTGATAACTATTCTGAGCTATTAAACTACATGCTTAATAACGTCAACGATCTTGTTGATGCAACACGAACATCAAAGTTCATGACTTAAACAGTCACTATCTACTGCTTTCGTGAAGGATAAAGCAGGATAAAGGATTTCACCATAATATAAAACCAATGGAGGACCGCTACCAGGGTAGATGGAATACACACACGATGACAGATTATTGCTGGAATCTGCAAAAGAGACTAGTAAGTATAACAAAGTTCATTCAAAAATCTCCCATAACAGAAGCTTCCGTAATGTCTACTAATTCTTCTCCCTAGTCTTTTTTAATTTCCGTAGTACGTTATGCGTTGCTACTGTAACAGTATTCTTTGCTGCCATAGGAATGCTCAATAAAATACAATTATGCTCTTTTATCAGTCCATAAGCCGAATTATAAATATGAGAGTAACGTAAATCACGCTTAAAATTATTATTATATTTGAATTTATTACACCTACGACGCCCTGACAGGGCAAAACAAAAACCAAAGAGGAGGAAGAAGAAGAATTTATTACACCAAACACAGATAATATCAGCTCAAAAAATCCCGACATCAAAACACGTGTTCGGTTGTAGTAAAATTGGTTTGGCAATTACATAAATAATTGCTGATGTCATAGGTGGTTTTGGCTGAATTTTCCCGTTTTTCCCCTTTTCACTTGAACTTTTATGATGATGATTACAACAATGTCCATCGATGTTAAGATTATCATATTAACAATTGCAAAGGAATTGTTTAGTTTAGAATTTTATCACGCGCCCGAACGAATAATTCAGATGTCCACATTCGACTGCTTTACTCAAATGAAGCAACGTAATTCAAGGAAAGCGATAAAAGTTGGTAAGTCGTAAAAGTATTGTGTTCAGCTATAACAATGCAAGGCCACACATGTATTTATGTCTGTATGGTCACTTGGGAATATAGTTATTAGAATCTTGTTGGAACCATGCTCATTACATACATATGGATAGTTGTGATGTTATACCATCAAATTATCATATAATAGTCTTCTTTTGCAAATTTTTAATGGTAAAAATACGGTTCTGATAGTAAGGATTCGTCGTCAATAAAAATCTGAAAAAATTAAAGTCCCGCCTAAAGGAACGGAAAAAATAATTGATTCGAATGGGCAATACATTACCAATGAAATTCTCTAGTCCCATAAACAAATTTTCGTTTAATTTCTTAAAAAGGAACAAAATTCCTTAACCTCTTAGCGCACTCGCCCGCGCTAAATTGAGTTCAAGAAAATGACTTTTTACGCGCCCCAGAGTTAACTCTTGAGATCTGCAGTTTTAGCACAACCAAATATACTCGTCAGACGGTGTTGTGCTTACTTCCTCTCGGCCGAAAGGAGTTGCCACCGATGATCCCCAGTAGGTATAATTACCTCATTGTTAGTCTATTTTGCATTGTGCTTTTTTTTTGTCAAAATTTGTTAATGTTCTTTTGTATTTTAAGAAAATAGAGAATAAGAAATTGGTGGAAAAATGACCGCTTTTGAATTTTTAATTGGTGCGTCAAGTGGTTAATTGCCAAATCAGGACATACAGACTCACCGTGCCAAGGATTTGGTGATTTACTTGGTTACTCCAAAACCAAATTGCCCAAATGCAAGACAAGCTTCTTCTTCTAAGGCTCATATTCCTCCAGGGAGCAAGAGGCGCCTTCTGGCGTTGCTGCGCTAATCCCAATTATAACAGTCTAGGATAGCTTCGACTCTTACGTATACATGCACCCACAGATTTACTTGCATAAAAGTCCTCATTTTCAGTTTGTAACGCAAAATCACTGATTTTTCTCTAGACATTACGGAAGTGTTAATTTCTCAGACGAATTTTCAGGGAGAAAAAACAAACTGACGATAATCTGTTATGGAAGGATGTGGATATTGATATTGCATTGTTTGCTACATATTTCCGCTTTTATCGCGGTGTGGAACGAAAACCACCTCTTCCTAGAAAATCGTTTTACACACTTTTAGATGATGGTTACAATAAATTCTAACAACACCCCGATAAAACTGAGGTTTTGAAGTTAGAAAATAAAGTTAATAATACCTACTATTAAATAGTAATGAATCTCTTTTCTTTTGGTAGTCGCTCTTCTCCTATTCTCTTTACTTCTTGAGTTTATTGTTGGCGCTGTTGAATAAGTTTGGTTATAGTTTGTAGGTGGGAGGTACTACATGACATCATTTCTTAGTCTCTTGAATCTGGAATGTTGTAAGAAATGTCGCGACAAACATTTTATGTAGGTCACATGGAAGATAAATTACCACACATTTATTTAGAGAACCGAATGGATACGTCTACAGCTAAGGTGTCATTTTCAGCGGTAAACCAAGAAGGAATTGACGATATTTGGCCAAAACGCCGTATGGCATCACATACAGAACTGTACACGATGATCGCTAACCACTGCACACGGAACACTACGCAGCATACATACTCTAGCACTTCACCAAATTACAACTGTCACCCTTCAATAGTCACTGTCCTTCTTGATTTCCTAAGATGACAGGTTAGCTGTCGAAATGTCCAATCGATTTTCCAAATAAAGATGTGGTAAGGATCTTACTTATCATATTTGTTACCTACAAAAGATGTTTGTCGCTCTGACTAAAAGATATGTATCCCATGTACCTCCCTACAAAATATAGGCAATAACTTATTAAACGATTAAATTAAAAAATTAAATCAAGAAGTAGAGAGAATAGAAACAGGATGACTATCAAAAGAAGAGAGACTGGAAGGAAAGGGGGACAGAGAATGTACGCTAAAAGTATGAATCCAGAGTTTTTAGTGCTCAAAGTTCGAGTAAAATGGGTACGTAAAGAAAGGAGGGCGCCAGAAGAAGAATACTTTTCACGAACCCGAACATATGGCGACTTGCAACAGAATGATACCGCGATATTAGACAGATAAACGGAAAGAAATGAATAACAATAGCATAGAATAACTCATATTCGAGTGTGAACGAAATGAAAAAATAAGAAGGAAAAGAACAAGCAGAAGAAGAAAATAATCCGTACTTCGTATTAAAATGTGCTAAAATAATAGGTAGCCGCTCTGCTTGAAACCGGAAGCATCTCCTTTCTTTCGTGGCGAGTCGCTCCATATTCTTCTTCCCCAACTTCCCTTTTATTAATGTTCTGAAAAATACCTGTTAAATCATACTTTGTTGTTTAATTCACTCGCAAAAGTGATAGAAAATGGTTAAAAGAGTAATATTCTTATCGTCAAATGGTAGAATAATGGAAAATAACAGAAATTGAGAGCTTTGTTCTTGTATACATTTTCATCCAGTGCTTTCTCTCGAACCACTCTACGCTTGATTTAAGCATTTAATTTCTGGAATTAACAGAGCGGAAACGCTAAAGATGAAAGCCGAATATGTGGCGGCCACTTGCAATAAGATGATACCGCGATACGAGGATAGTCAATGGAAAGAAATTAATAACAATAGCACGGACTAAGTCGTGTTTGAGTGTAAACGAAATGAAAGAAGAAAAAAGGACAAGTAGAAGAAGAAAATAATCCCTGCTTCGTAATAAAGTCTGCTCGAATAATAGGTAGATAATCGCTCTGCTTTGATCTTGTAACATCTCTTCTCTTTCGTGGTGAATCACTCCATATTCTTCTTTCCCAACTTCCTCTCTATTAATATACGGAAATTAACCTGTTAAATCCGAATTTGTTGTTTAATTGATTTTTAAAGTCGAGTTCGAGTGTGAACGAAATGAAAGGAAGAAAAAGGAAAGGAACAAGCAGAAGAAGAATGTAATCCGTGTTTCGTAGTCAAATATGCTAGAATCATAGGTAGTCGATCTGCTTTAATCTTCTAGCATCGCCTCTGCTTCGTAGCGAGGGACTCCGAATTTTTCTTCACCGATTTCGTCTACATTTTCCTCTGTCGCAGTTCACGTTAAGAATGCAGTAATGGAGACGCTCTGAACCTAGGCACAACTAAAATAGGAAAAACTCCTCGGATAACGAAGGATATGTTAGACAAAGTACTATCGAGTACCATATCAGATACGCTTTGGTTTGTGTAATTTGGACATCGTTGTTAACCAATCAGATCCAGTTTTATAGCCCCATTTATCTCCCCGCACTGCATTCTTAACGTAAATGATGTATACACAATACACTTGCTTCGAATATTTCTAATATATACAGATCAAGCACCAGTTGGTTATCCTAACTACTTTCCTCCCTTTTCCTCTTTGTCTATATCCACGCAATCTTTATGTTTGCTACTTCATTACTTTCTCTTCATCCTCTTCTAGGTAAAAAGAAAAGATGGAAACAAAATATGCAAAGAGGCATTCTCCTATTTCATCAGTCGCTAGACTTGATTATCCCTCGTACTTTCTTCCCTTTTCCTCTTTGGTCGTTTTTCACGTAGTTTTATATTTCTCACTTCATTATTTTCTCTTCAATTTCTTTTACGTAAAAGGAGAAGATGGAAACGAAAAATACAGAGGGACATTCTCTACTTCGTCCGACACGAGCCTTTATTATCCCTCGTACTGTTTTCTCTTTTCCTCTTTGTTCATTTCCATGTAGTTTTATTTAGTTGTTACTTTATTACTTTCTATTCAATCCCTATTCCCCATTCAACTATTTCGTGAGTCACGACACTTGATTATCCCACGTACTGTTTTTCCCACTTTCTCTTTGTTAGTTTCCATATAGTTTTATGTTTTATTTCTTCATTACTTTCTCTTCATTCCCTTTTAGGTAAATAAATAGAAGGCATTTTCTATTTTGTTAGTCGCGAGACTTGATTATCCTTTCGTACTTTTTCCTTTTCCCCCTTTGTTCGTTTCCACGTACTTTTATCCTTGTTACTTCATTACTTGCTCTTCACCTCCTTTTAGGTAAAAAGAAAAAGATGGATACAAAACAACACAAACAGACATTCTCTTTGTCGTTAGTCACGAGACTTGATTATTACTCGCACTTTTTCCCTATTCCTCTTTGTTCTTTTCTATCTAGTTTTATGTTTGTTACTTCATTACTTTCTGTTCATCCCCTTTTAGGTATAAAGGAAAAGATGGAAACAAAAAATACAAAGAAGCATTCTCTTATTTCGTCAGTTACAAGACTTGAGTATCCCACGTATTGTCTTCCCGTTTCCTCTTTGTTCGTTTCCACCTAGTTTTGTGTTTGTTTCTTCATTGCTTTCTCTTCATCGCTTTTTAGGTAAAAGGAAAAGTTGGAAACAAAAAATACATTAACCAGACATTCTCTATTTAGTCAATCACAAGACTTGATGATCCCTCGTACTTTATCTCCATTTTCCTCTTTGTCCGTTTCCATACAGTATTACCTTTGTTACTTCATGAATTTCCTATTTCTTTTAAAAAAGGCACATTCTCTATTCTGTCAGTCACGAGGCTTAAATATCCTTTCGTACTTTTTCCTTTTTCTTCTTTGTTCGTTTCCATGCAGTTTTATGTTAGTTACTTCATTACTTTCACTTCGCCCCTTTTTAAGTTAAAGGAAAAGATGGAAACAAAAATTCAAAGAGACATTTTCCATTTCGTGAGTCGCAAGACTATGATGTGATCTTCTTGTATTTTGTTGGGTTCTACGTACAGGCTGAGCCAGACTGAGTATGTACTGATGGTAAACAGCGATTTCTTTGGAGAAAAAACAGATTTTTGTGTCGAAACGATTGCTGATTATATCACACGAATATCACAAACGCTACCAATTCCGATCACTTTCAAAGTCAATGTAATCTATGTGTTTATTGAATTTTGTTGCCAACCTAAATCTTGCCGTCACAATTGAGATGGCTCATTCTTTACTTATGATACAACAGTTTCACCATTAGTGCCTTTGTGGAAATACTTAATGGCAAGGTTTGCGCACTTGTAATCTAAGAGTCCCATCAATTGTTGTTAATTGTGCTGGTTTCTAATCGCTTAAGCCCGATTTCATAATCGAAGTTCATCCTCCATTAAATGTTAATGTCTGTATTAAAATAAAAAAGAATTTCATCATCGTCATTTAAGGTAATGGGCGGTGTTAATTGATGTTTAAGCTAATGACCAATATTTGGACCATTAAGTCGTTAATGGTGGTACTAACTGGCAAACAATTTAACCTATTAGCATTTATTTAGAAACGTTTTCATGGTTTTGTATTTTCCGTACGATGAATTTCTAATTTGCGGTTGTTTGTTTTTTGTTTCTCAAATTATGCAATCTTTATCCTTTGATTGTGTGCAATACCCACCAGCGATGTAACCGTCAAGTTAAAACGAAAGAACTACGTAACTTACATCAGCTATCTTCAATAAATGCTGGAAACAAAGGAATCGATCGCGAAAAATCAAGACGAACGATATCGACGACGCATATCCATCTTCCACAAAATGTCAACTCTCTCGACGACGTCAGGTTTAGCCTGTCGAACGCGATGGCAAAATCCGAATAAGATTTGTCGATCACGCGGACCATTCGTAATTCGTGGTCGATGGTTTTCTTTGTTGTGTTGGCGTTTGCTTCCCCTCCAATTCGCCGAGACCATCATCAAATTGAGCTGGCGCGTTCCCGCTGCGTGTATGCGTGTATGTGTGTGTGTGTGTGTCCATGTGACTGTAAACGCCCGACCGCTGCTCTAGCTGTCACGTGCTTATACGTGTACCGCGCGCGTATGTATGTGTGTGTGTAAGTCTGGCTCGTTCGTGGATGTAACTTGGGGGTGTAGTACTAAATCAAAGTTTCGGGCTTCCCTCGCCCGGCGCTCGGAGAGAGAGAATAGAATGGGGGGCGATAAGAGCAAACGAATGCGGATGAATGAGTAATGGTTCGTGCTGTACGAATCTTTTCGGGTGGTATCGAATAAATATTGTTTATAACAAGAAAGAAAGAAAGGAAAGGGAGAAAAATGCAAGTAATCAATTCGGTCGTTGAGACAATTGTTAATAATCGATTTTCTTTTTTAATGGACTTATCTTGTATGTTGATGGTATTCAACATATGTACGTACATACCTACATGTTACTACATTAAATTTTTGTTGTTTTTGGCACATACGTACATATATATTTATCATATATATTTAGGTACTTGACTTGTTTCAATCTAGTTTAGAAATTGTTTATATATAAGAGAGACAACCGCCTCAATATTTTCCTGAAGTCGAGGAATATCAAACTATAATTAGTGATGTTTGGGAAACTTTTGCTTAAAAATGGTTTAAAACAAATTTCTCCAAGACTAGAATAATGTAACGGATATTAGCCACAATAAAGGGTACGTATCAATAATTACACCTTGTTTCAAAGATAGCGAGACGAACCCTAAGCCCACATTACACACTACAAAATCTGGAATAAAATTTACGCGGCAAATTAAAAGGATAGGTATTCAGATCAGGAAAATGTACGAGGCTGAGGATTAATATCAGGTTGCAATTTTTGGCAAGAAGTCCAATTGTCAGAATTGAAAATATGTCTTGGAATTAGTATTCTGGATTGTAGAAAATAATAATAAATAATCATAGTGTATGATAATATAAAAAAATAGTAGCCATTAATATACTTATTTGTTATAAAGTGTACAACTGTAATACATTTATTATAAATTTACAAACTTCAACAATTATGTGTTGATAAGATACAAATTGTATTTCTAAGAATATTCCAATGGAAGAAGACCTATCGTGTGATGAGCAAAATGTTTCGTTTAAAGGGATTATGTCATATAAAACCTACAATCCCACGAAACCCCACAAATGGAGGTACAAAGTATGAGTGCTATCCGGTGTTAGTTAATATGGATTCTGGTTTAGCTGGTAATGTAGCTCTTAGAATGTACAGCGCAGAATATATTGCCAAAAATGCAAAGCCCATCTTTGTTTATACGATAAAAGGAACTGGTTCTAGGAGTACCATCAGTTAGTACCAAGTTTACATTTTTTCTTTCTTTATACCTCAAGCGCACGATGTACCCAAATAGGAACAAAATATAAATCAATAAAGTTTTGGCTTTTAATCCATTCTAGATTTTTTAATGATTTTTACAGCTGTTAAACGCTATTTATTTAACTGAACAAAAATCATGCAATATAGGGTTAACATACTGGTAATTGTAACTAGCGCTAGACTACTGCATCAGAACTTATGTTGCTTCGATTTATCAGTCAAAACCTTAGGCAATAACAGCGTATTTCTGGTTCGTAACAAATTGGTCTGTTTTACCAGCAACAATCGCACGATTTTTGGCGACCTGATACCTAAACATCGGGTTGTCAAAACTTACATCCAAGACCTTTCCGAATCTGTTAGGTTCCTTCTTAACCAAACAGAATTCAATCTCGTGTCGTCGATGCTAAACTCCCTAATCTACTTCACTCATAACCGACCGAACATACGTCCGATAACGCCATATTATCTTTACCCGAGGAATTACTTTGATCCTCTTTGACCTCGCGAATGACCTTTTTACGAGGAAGCTTTTACGACAGAAACGACGAAACGGAAAGACGGAAAAACAATTAGGATTATCGCGCGCGCCCGGTCGTAACATTAAGTCGATATCTATACACCCATTGAGACGGCAATATCCATATTTAATTGGAAAGCAAGCTCTCAAAACTATTTTTATTGATCGGCATTCGGAGTCGATACAGGTTTAGCAGGTATGTTTGTACGTAGTACGTACCACCGCGAAAGCATGTTTTCTGTGTCCAGCTGTCGGACATGTATGTACGTATACGAAACTAGTAAAACAAACACACTTGCGAGCAGTAAAATTCTTCACATCGTGAGCTTCAAAGAAAAAATATTTTCAGATATAATTTGCGGTTGTTACACTCTTCGTTAGAAGTCGTAATTTTTTGCACATACGTACACGATATGTGTGTATGTATTACGTAGACGTTTGTTAGCTACAATAAATGAGCTATTTTGCATATGTAAATACAGATATATACATACATATGGTTTGCGTAGTTTGTAACATGCTAATTTTCGCACATACGCTCGCATTCGAAATAGGATAGGTTAATATTTTGCGTTAATAATTCATTGACTCGGTCTCTAATTAGCTTTTAATGTAGCAGCTGGTTGCACAGAATATAATGACTTGTTTGATTTTTGTACATATAAATGGAATTACGTTGGGAAATTCGGAACGTAAACGAAGGCTACTTTATATGAGAGAGTTAGAGTAATATTTACCATATCCTCAATGTACAATCCAGGTTAGATACTGTTACGTCGTGTATTGGCGCCACCGATTCGGATGACTAAAGATTGAATTTTCAAGGCCGCGACAGAAAGCTCACCAATTACGCCCCAGGAATGAAGTTCGCTATCACTCAGGGTGCCAGCCAGCTAGTCGGCGAGGGAGTACGTGAAATAAATTGCAAGAACTCTATGTTAGGGCGCCACCTGTTGCACACTTACCCTGTCAAGCCCTGGATAAGCAGGAATCTTTGTAGTTGGTTAAATCTTCCGGGTGAAAAATTGTTTGCGGTATTAAAGAAATAAATACAGGGAAAAATCAAAAACGATTCCAGTTGACGAGTCTTCAATAATAGTTGAGTCGAAGGGGAAAAAATAAGCAAATAGCAAAAGAAAATGAAAGTAATATTCCCAGGCACTCTAAGTATTCCATGTTTTCGATTTGCTAACCAGTTACGGGAACCAACCGATTACCTTGGCCAACGTTATCGTTTACAGCGGTTTCAATTAAAATTCAAATAAGAAATCTACTTAAGTAAGATGTTTGATACTGTGTCTAACTTGGTTTCCGGGTTGGAACCGCGTCTGGTTGGTTGGTTAAATATTGACTCAAAATTTACAGTGGTTAAAATTAAAATTCAAATAACAAATCTGCTTAATTAAGATGTTGATCGACACAAAATTCGAAATTCTTCGCTACTTTAAGGCTATGTAAACGTTCAACAGGTTTTTCGTTTATAAAAAAAAAAAAACTAAACAAAATTTGTCAGAAGGGTGCGACTTAGCTGTAGAGATGTGCGACGAGGTGAGATCGTAACACCAGCATTCGGCCAGATGACAGCGTTGTCCCAATATTAGAACGACAAAAATCAAACGGCTCCGACGAAAACCTGCTAGGATTAAAACGGACAAGACTGAAACCCCTAAAGAAATAGAAAATCCTCAGAATACGATTACCAAAAAATATAAAGAGAACCGTTTACGGTTAGATCGAGGTAAAACTCACAAAATGGCTACGGATGTCACACACGCCCTAACTAATCCTAAATTAATCAGTTCCTCCGATCCTCAATCAATACCGTACACCGGTTCGGCGATCCAAATCGAATAATGAGGCAACGGAAATGAGAAGTATTTGCCCTAAAATCATCCACCAATGTGCCGATATTTTGAATGATCAAATTTCTTGAAGAAAATCACTTCGCCGAACAAACGTGTGAACTGCATCAAGGTCTACGATAATCTAACTTAACCCAACCGACTAATATGTCAAGCGGGAAACGTATAGTCATTTCCCCAAAACAGGCATGAAGGTTCCTTCTATCTGTAAAAATCGGTAAGCTATCAATAACGTATGTTGGATTGTCGACCGCATAAAATACGCCTCGAACAAAGGTTAATTAAGAGCAATAACTGTAACGATATAAATCACGGTACGCGCGAAGAAAAGAAAAAACAGGTCCTGTTGGTAATAAAATCATTGTCACATAATTATAAAATGAAACAGCAATTTCGCGGTCGGTCTGTGCCGTTATACGAGGACGGTTTGATGGAAGAGTAACATTTCAATAGGTTGAACTGTTAGACAGAGTTAGCCTGCAGTTAGCGCGTTCATCAAGAAGACGAAAAGTTTTTTGGAACCCTCCTAAGAACCCGATTAGGGAACTTTGCAAGTTATGTCCAGGAATTCCGATACCACCGCTATTATAACGGAATGGAGAACTTAGCTTGATGCGGTTTATTGCAATAACTAACCATTAAGGGATGTAATCAGGAGTTTAATTGATTCATGTATTAAATTTATTATTTATACAATTAATTTAATTCCCAAGTTGTGACAGATGTACAATTGATTACGCAACATTACTTCGTTATTTGCGATTGTATTAGGAATTAGCTGGAAATCTCTTTGTCATTATAATAATCAATGACATTTATACAAACGTTATCCAGGCCATATATGAGGGGGTTTGGTGGAAGAGTGACTTTTC
This sequence comes from Chrysina gloriosa, assembly GCA_038088585.1. Classification (NCBI taxonomy): domain Eukaryota; kingdom Metazoa; phylum Arthropoda; class Insecta; order Coleoptera; family Scarabaeidae; genus Chrysina; species Chrysina gloriosa. Next base: position 28,529,049 of record CM076095.1, on the reverse strand, counting down.
TACATAATAAGAAAGGTTATTTTACTGTAAAAAATATATTCTATTTTTCAACATAATCCCTTTTCGACTCTACACACTCAACTTAAATCAAAAGACTACACTAACTATAATTAAATACTTTGGAACCTACAAAGTCTTTTGATTTAAGTTATTCGTTATGGAGTTTCAACAAGTGATTCCCGCATCAATCAATTATCCGCACACTTAGTCCACCGAGTTTCTAATTTTTTCACACCATCCAAAAAGTAATCTTTCGGAAACTCTTCAAAATCTGCACTTGTATCGGATGTCACCTCTCCATTTGTCTGAAATCTCTTTTCACCCGTCCATTTTTCCATTTTAACTTGGAAACGAGAAGAAATCACTGGGAGCTAGATCTGGTGAATATGAGGTAGCAAATCGTAACGCAATTCGACTAAATTTGTTGTAGCAACAATGCACGAATAAGACGGCCCATTCTCGTGTTTTCTTTAAAAATGCGGTCGTTTTATCTCAAGTTTACCATCCAAAAATGTCAACAAATCAGCATAATATTTAGTTTAGCTAGTCTCTAGCTCCTCATATATTCCATGGCCAAAACTATTCTAAGAGTATAGAAACATTTTTTACGGCTTCGTTTGTCGTACTTTTCTAAAAACCGGGAATAGGTTGCTATACATATTACAAACGCATTCAGTGCAGAAATGTCAATTATGTTAGAGGAAACACACGATTTGTACGTATTTGACAGATATCGTTTTTTCTTTTGAAATAATCAATAAAGATAACACCTTTGGAATTCCAAAAAGTCTAACGAAGAAACGGTTTTGCCCTTTTTGGGACACGTTTCTCGGAAGAATTCCATTGTTTCGACTATATTTTTGTTTCTGGAGTATAATGGTGTATCCAAGATTTATCTACTGTGACATATCGACGGAAAAATTTCCTTGGATTACGTTTGAAGATAGCCAAACATTCTTCTGAATTTTTGATGAGAGCGCGAATTTCATCAGCATTAAGCAAACGTGGCACCCATCTCGTGGATAGCTGTTCCATATGTAAACGTTCCTGCAAAATATTGAATACCCCGTTTAATTGAAATATTTACTTCATCAACTATTTCACCTACATTCAATCAACGATGACTAATTACAAGGGCATGAATATTCTACTAATCATGTCTGTAGTAGTTGCAGTAAATAACGCTTCCGGACATTCAGCATCATCCGTGCTCCAATGGCCACTTTTAAAAGCAGAAAACCGCTTAGAAATTATTCCATGCGAGGGGAGCAGCTTCACGATAATGTTTACGTCACTTTTTCTCTTTTTCTTTAATCGTTTTCTACGTAAAGAATAATGTTTAGGTAATAAATATTCGAACTCTTTCTTGTTCCCATTTTTACAGAACAACAAAAACAGTTTCCTTTTAAATGAGTGTAAAACATAACCTATCTGTCAGATTTGTGTGAAGTTTTGACAGTTAACATCAAAAACATGGCGGAAGCCAACAACATAATCAGCATAGCTAAAGTGTTGCCAATCTTTGAACAGTCACTCTTCCGTCAAGCCCCCGTCGTATATGATACATACCTGTTCACTTCACTTAAATTAGAAAATGTTTGCGGAATGTAACCAACGATCGCGCAAGGACACTACCGGTTTTTCCCCGTCTATGAATACAGTATTTATTTCATTGCCTTTGTCCCAGTTTTTCTCAATTAACTGCTTGATTGTGAAAATGTGATCCTGTATCGATGTTCTTTTCTTCGCTCAGACTTTCTATGGTATCCTTTTGTCTTTAATCTTTGTATATAATTTCCAGTCTTTCCAGTCTTGTGGTATCGCCATTCTCCAAGGCTTCGTCAAATATTTCCTTTGGCATTAGCTAACCATTTGGGAGGAAATGGTGTTAGTGTTAATTATCATCTCCACCTCATTTTCAAGTTTTAATTTCCTTCATTACTTCTGTGATTTCGTCCTTTTTTATTTCGTCGGGTGTTAAGTATTTCGTTAAAGCATTCTACGCATCTCTCGATTTTCCCGTCCTTAACCCTTACAAGTCCTTCATCTTTGCGTTTATCTGATTGATTTTGTATCCTCCTCCTCTCCATGAGTTCTTCACCGCTTTGTAGAACAGTCTTTACTTCATCTTGGCATCGGTCCTTATTTTTTCTCCAAACTCTTCCCATGACTTACTTTTAACCTATCTTACCATATCTTCAACACGGCTTCTTTGTTGTTTGTATGCTGCACAGTGTGCCCTTGTTGTGTTTCTGAGATAGGTTGTTCATTTTTCTTTTCTATTTTGTCTAGATTTACTCTCTAATGTCCTTTATCCACCATTTTGTTTCTTTCTTATCCTATCTATCAATATCGTTCCGCATACTTCCTTAGTCCATTTGTTCTATTGAAGTTTGGGTGATTTTCTAGTTTCAATTGCCTTATCTGTTTGTGTTGTTTTGCCCATTTGTCGTTTTGTTGCTCCATATTTCTCTCAGATTCTCTTTCCCCCTGCTCGTTGAATCTGTGGTATTATCATTAGTGTTTGGAATTCATTGAAGTATGCCACCCATTTTTCCATTTTCTCTTCCCAGTCCTTTATAATTCCTCTTTTTTTATCTGACTTATTTTGTATCTTCCTTCGCCTCTGCAAGTTCTTCACCAGTTTGTAGAACAGTCCTTACTTCGTCTTAGCATCGGTCCTTATTTTTTGTCCAAACTCTTTCCATGACTTGCTTTTAGCCTATCTTACCATATCTTCAATACGGCTCCTTTGTTGTTTATATACAGCACAGTTTGCTCTTGTTGTGTTTCTGAGGTCTACCGTAGGTTTTTGATTTTTCTTTTCTCTTTTGTCTTGATTTACCCTCTAATGTCTTTTATCCACCATTTTGCTTCTTTCTTCTCCTATCTATCAAAATCGTTCCCCATACTTCCTTAGCCTATTTGCTCTATTGAAGTTTTGGGTGATTTTCTGGTTTTAATTGCCTTATTTGTTTGTGTTGTTTTTGTCCATTTGCTGTTTTGTAGCTTCACGTTTCTCTCATATTCTATTTCCTCCTGCTCGTTGAATCTGTGGTATTATCATTAGTGTAATTCATTTTCCATTTTCTCTTCCCAATCCTTTATAATTTCTCTTTCTTTGTTTTTTATCTGACTTATTTTGTATCTTCCTTCTCTCCGCAAGTGCTTCACCGGCTTGTAGAACAATTTTTGCCCCGCCTTTTGATTCCTGTTTCTCTGGCAGCTTTATTTCCCCATTTCTTCTGTGCTTGTCCTTCGTTATTCTTTTTGTTTTTCTTTTTGTTCGGCGTTCTTCCCATATACTCCTCTCATTTTTCGATTATTTTACGTTATTTCGTCCTTTCGACTTCCATTTTCATCAGCTTCCTTTCTCTCTCTTTCCGTTTCCCCTCTGTGGTGGATGATCCCGCTTTATTCTTGATTTACCCATTTGCCTCTTTTGCATGTTTTGTCGTTTATATATTATCGTGACAAAAACGTAAGATCAACATCAACGTATTCCATATAAACATTTCTACGAAATATTCACGTTTTAGGTACGGCACGACGAAAATGCATCTTCGAGCTATGCAACCCTTCGAACATCCCTAGGCGACGAGGCCCTTCGGTCCTCGGATCGATAATCTACGCACACAACAAATAACCAAAACACGCACACATTCTCGTCGGAGGTAAAAATGTTATAGCGTCGGCCGCTACAAAATCCGACGTACGTTTCGTCAGAAGCGTTGGTCGGTGTTCCTTCTTCCCCTATCCGTGAAGTAGTACCTACACACGAATAATTCGGCAAAGGCGAGAGGCGCCGTCCATTACACGTCGTCGCACGTTCTTTCCTCTTCGAGTCCTCGTATAGTCATCCGATCCGCTTTTATTGCTCGTACATCCCTACTACCGCCACCTCTTTTTCGTTTGAGGACATCCACTTCGTAAAGTTTTATGGATATCGGAGCGTTGTAAACGGTCATTTTGGTCTAGAGGTTTATTGTTTGTGCTCCACGACGATGGAGTAGTATTAATTTGGATATCGTTCCTTTGTAGTCGTTTTCGGATTAGGCGAGTCACCGTTAGCGTAATGATGGCGGGTTTGCGAAGTAAAATCGATGGTAAACAAATAACGTGGGGTAACGATAGCATCGAAATAATTGAGAAAATAAAAGAGGGTTTTAATGCGGCACGAAAAAACGAAACGTTGAAATAAATGCATCGTCAAGTAGAAAATTGATAGCTCAAAGCAAGGCATAAACCAGAAATTGAGCAATTCGAGCAATGAATACTTACACAGACTTCCTTCCAGAAGAATGAAAGGTAAAACCATTCAACATCGATAAGCCGGACACCTCCGGTTGAGCAGACGCACACTATAAACAAAATATACCATTTGGTGACTATAAGCATGGGGGAGGGGGGATAAAAAACTGCAAAACTGTTCTAAAAGATTCAAAATTGCCCAATGTTATCTAAAGAGTGGGCTGACTTCTTTTCAAATTACATGTTATTATGACACAGACAGCTCTTCCGTGCTCAAAAAAATTGACAGAAATACAGCGTCATATTTTCGCGGCAGCAATGTCCCAAACTGAGTGCTGCGTTGCCGAAAAAGCTAGAACTAACACAATTCGCAGAAAATATCACGGTAAGAATGGCATTACCGCTAATGAAATTATAAAACAAAATTCATTCGGTAATTCCAAGAAATATTTGTGAATAGAAATGCTAATAAAGCGATCAAAATCATTAAATAGATATCTCAAAAATAATTATTAGAAAAGTTATAGAAAACGATCGTATGAATGCTGATAAGACAAATCCGAAAGAAATTACCACGACTATGGCTCAATTTTTCTAAAATTTTGACGAAAGGAAAAACATAAGATAATTCTTGAAAATATCAAGGAAAAAATCACGGGAAAGCCTACAGTATCGATTGGAAATGATCAAGGAAAAAATGGCACTAACTCTAACAAGATAAGAATTAAAACAAAGGTAGTTCGACGTATTTCTTACAAAAGATTAAACATCACACTACTCTGCCCAAATTCACATCGAAAGTCGAAAATTTTCTCGAAAAAGCAACGGAGCGATAAGACAAGTTGGTGGTAGTAAATAAAGCATGGGCCATTTGCTGGTTCCTTTTTTAAGTACGCGTTATTTTGACATAGACAGCATCATATCTTCGCCGTACGAAAATAATACATTCACGCTTTATAAAGTTGGGAAATACTGAAAACTTTTAAACTATTTCCAAAATGAGTGCGTAGAAAATGTCACCACAAAAATGGCATTAACGCTAACGACACTATAAAACAAAATTCATTCGGTAATTCTAAGAAATATTTTGTGAAATTCAAGCAAACTATCGCACGAATGCTGGTAAGATGAATAGAAAAGCCATCAGAAATATATCGCTTCAATTTTACTAGGGAAACGAGGAAAGGAAAAACATAATTCTTGAAAAAATCAAGGAAAAAATAACATCGATTCCAATTTGAATTAACCCTTAACCACCTAACGCCGGTCACAGTGACTACCGTTTTCTATTTGTCAAATATTTCAGTTATTACGCGAGCTGTGCAGTTGTTCGTCTATGTACTTTTTCCTTTCTCTCATCAGTGCACTTCGTGCAATTAGGCAGTCAACACATGTAGCAATACGAAAATTTGAGGTAAAACTGTTTTGCTTGCGGTCACTGTGACCGACGTTAGGTGATGCAAAGAAGTTTGCTCAATTGGTAGTTACGCTTGCATAGACGAAATGTTAGTGGCTTTTCGTAGAAAGTGCAGATTCAAAATGTTTATGCCAAAGAAACCTCACAAATATGATCTTAAAATTATGTGTATTACTGGCGCCCAGCTCTGGGTACCTTTTAGATGCCTACCTATACTTGGGAAAAGACTCTGGCAGCCGAGACTTACCCGTTGAGTATCATAAACTTGGCAAACCTACGCAGGCTGTTTTGAGATTGATAGCTGAGATTGAAGGCACCAATAGAAGTATAACAACCGATAATTGGTTCACGTCAGTTGAGCTTATGAACGTTTTGACGAAAAAGCAGCTGACACTTGTGGGTACCATTAAGAAGAATAAACTCCTAACTTTCTTTTTAAGCGTAATGGAAAAGTTGGTACTTCAATTTTTGGATTCACGTCGGATGCAACATTGGCATCTTTCGTGCCAAAGTCTAACAAATCCGTCCTTGTTCTGTCAAGCATACATCATACTTCAAGCATTGATCCTAATACTAAAAAGACAGAAGTACTGATGTTTTATAATAGTAGAAAGAAATGGCCAATGGTGATCTTCTATAGAATGCTAGATGTTTCTGCTGTAAATTCATATATCATAGGCAAGAGGAATGAAACACAGGAAAAGGTATCTCTATTAAATCTTATGAAGAAATTAGCTGAAGGCTTCATAAAACCACACTTAGAGCGGCGTGCAAACCAGATTGGATTGCACAGGGAGCGTCAGGGCGCAATTAGGCGTGTGTTGAAAATGGGTCAAGTGCCCAGTACATCGTCCACCAACAGCGTAGAAAAATTTGAGAAACGTAAAACCTGCTCATTATGTGATCCAAATAAGAAACGCAAAACATTCCACATGTGTTTTGGCTGCAAAAATCCAATTTGTGTTGAATGTTCACAAAAACTGTATATATCATGTCGCCAAAAATTTTGATTATTGCCAAGTTGCAATTTTGTTTTAAATGCGATTTAATCGTCTCATAAATAATTTAATAAAAATGAAAAAATAACAGGTTAAATAATTTATTCCTATTCAGATCTCACTTTAAAAAAGTATCTCCGTTTTCTTACAAAGTTCGTATACTAATAAATAAAATATTTTATAAAAATATAAAACTGGTGATAAGTTAACTTTTTCTTATCACAAGTTAAATAAGAGGAATTGTGTGTTATGTTGTTATTTTATGCTTAAAGGACTAATATTAAGTAAGGGGTCACTATGACTGACGTTAGGTGGTAGTGTGACTGAAAAATACGTTAGGTGGCTAAGGATTAAAAAGGAAAGCCTGAAATATTCGTTGGAAATGATCAAGGAGAAAATTCTTTTTATTTATCACTTTATATTCATTCAGATTTTCCTTTCTTGTGTCTGACAATAACAACATGAAATACAATCAACGCCATTTTGTATCAAAGTAATTACTGGTGTTATAATTACTACACACATAAAATTTTACGGTGTCAAAAATTGAGAGGAAAGTGCTAAATTTACTAGCAGGATTAATAAAAAATTATAATTTCCTGCGTTAAATTAACTTTAACGCTATAAAATCTACCCAAAAATAAGTTACGAGTTGTTAAATTTCTGTCACCCAAAGCGAGAAAAAGCTTTTTTCTCTCGGAGCCAGGACAGTGTTACCACCGCAATAGAGTAATTATACAACCGGAACGGCAAGTAGATTTTGCCTCGTGGTCCTTACTTCTTCCTCATTACCACGGCGCTCAACATCGCATCATTTCAAGTCATTAAATTTGCTCTTAAAGCCTAAATTACGGAAATGCAAAGTATAACTCAAATATCACTCAAATTAATAGATAAAAATTATACTTAGATTGACAGTAAGGGAAGCCATTGCTGACCCTTACGTGAAACTCAAAATAGGGGCAGCTCACCAAATGGACCGGAAAATTTTTACGAGGCTTCTATATTTTCCGTCAATATTTCGAAACGAAGCTTTCAAGTGGTGCTTCTCTCCCCTAAAAGTGAAATTCAGCAGCAAAGAGAAAAATGGTTTTCTACCATTGGCATAAGTGCCTGCGATTATCCAAAGTTTCAGACCTTTTTGAGTTCCCCTTGTTAGTTAAATTCTACCGTGCTTAAGTTGATTTAACACAGAAAATTACAAATTTCAACTAATTTTGGTGGCAAATTTTACACTTTTAAGTACGCTTTTAACACCGTCTCATTTTACTCCTGTAACGATTATTTAAGTATATTTCGTGACTTGTTTAGGTACTTATCCTACGGATTCTCCCTGTTAAACTGAACTTTTGTCTTCCATTTAAGCTCAAAGGTGGCAGATAAAATTTGAAAATTAAGTGCACATTTTATGTATGTAGAATCCAAATTTTTATCGCTATTCCTTCTGAATCAGTACTATCAGTGGTACTAGTAAGCTACCTTAAAAATAAGAAAAAAAAAAAAGAAAAATAATAATATCATAATAAGAAATCCGTGGTCCTCGATGTTCAACATGGTGTACCTCAGGAAGACGCCCTGGAACCACTTCTTTCTGTAATATATATGAATGATATACCTTTCAATCTAAATCGGAAGGTTCGCCTATATGCAGACGATATCTCAGTACTGGTGAAGGCAAGAGTTGTGTATCCAATTGACAGGCAAATGTTGACCGAAATTGGCACCTACGAAGCTTGATTTTTGGATAATTACCTAAAGTTAAACGCTGACAAATCGAAAACTATTGGCTTCAAGGTGACATGAAAAATGTTCTTTACTTTATATCTGGATACTGGTCTTACCTGAAGCGAAAATCTTTTAAGATTATCATCGAAACTAGCATCTTTGCACCACAGGAAGACTGAAGCAAGCCTTTAAGTAACAAGAACGTCTTATTTCTATGGGTTTCACTCAAACGAGGTTGGTAAATTGCGGGCTTGGATTTGTCTTACAAAATATGCGCATAGTTAAATTGCAGACCAAGGTAGGAGTAATATAATAATAAGATCGGGTTGATTAAGAAGGGTGCCAGATTTAACCACACCAAAGTACGTGCAACAGATTGGTCTTTATTACAAGTTATAACAAGTTGCGATGGAAGTGAAAACCACTGTCAGTGAAAGTGGGAAAAAGTATACTTGCCGTGCGTTGATATAACTTACCGAAGAAAAAGAAAATCCTGAACCCTGGTGAAATATTTTAGACTTGCACAATAAAAAATTGTAATGCTAAAATATTGACTACTCCCAGACAGAGAAAACAGAATAGTCATAAGTCAAGTACCGCATTAGTTAAGGCAGCCATTCAAGTAACTAAAGCAAGATGAATAGAAAAATTGTTAGTGCAGCTGCTAAAGGAAAAACAATTGATGATATAAGTGAAAGACCCCCAAAATTATTCATCAAGTTATTAAAGAAAATTAACTGAAAATGTTGAGTAAAGAAAATATATATGCAACAGCAGGACAAGAACCTTACCACCTTCACCTTCCAGCCATAAAGATGTAATGGATATTCTTGAAAATCTTAACATCAGGTTAGCACGAGTTTTCACTAATAAACAATTGAAAGAATAAAATTGCAGTTTTTTTTTCTGCTATTCGAATATAAAGTTTTTGTGTGATACCGACAATAGCTTCATGAACGGTATATTTAAATACTATACGATTTTTTTGCAGTTATTTACGTTGCACGTTTAACATATCTTATGTGATAGTTCCCTACCACTAATTAGGTCAATGAAACACATGTTTAAAAAACGGACATTACATACCCATGGTATTTTTCCTGCTACCGAATAAAACGGAAGAAACATATTCCACTTTATTTGGTCTATTGAACGATAAATGCCGGGAACAAGACTTCATCGTGGAGCCGCAAAAATCGCTGTGGATTATGAAATTACCATCCACAACGCAATCTCATCAATTTTTCATCAGTTTTGCCGCTTCCATCTGGGACAAGCCTGGTATAGAAAGATTAAAAAAGTTGGTCTAGTTGAGGAATGCCGTCATCAAACCGGCGTAGTTGGGAAATGGATGAGTTATTTCTTTGGTCTTTCGTTCCTAAAACCGGAAGAAGTTGGGGACTGCTTTGCGACAGATTTCGCTGAATTCCAACCGGAAGATCCAAGAATTACGGAACTTGCGACAATTATATTTCAAAAGATTCACATTTTACACCAACTATCGCGGGCTGAAGCACTCGCAAGCAATCAACATACCACCAGTGCTTGTGGATCGTTTGATTCACGATTTGATTCCGGTTTTTACAGCACTCGTTCCTTTCTATATACTTTCATCAAGGTTTTAAATGATGCTCAAACAGATTCCTGGTTATGTAAAAATACAGTGTTGAAAAACAACGAACAATACAAAATCAAGCTGTAAGAAGGCGTTTTGATTTAATAAATCGACAAATTTTATAATATAATTTTGGACGTATATCGAGAATAGAGTTTGCAAAGAGTTTATGCCATATGGTTTTGTCAAAGTCTGACTGACTAGTGATTATCACTTATGTACTTATGTACTTTGTTGTACCTACCTATATACAATTAAATAAGATTTTCTAAAGATTCTTAGTGTATTTGCATATTTAATTTACTTACAATTGACCACCACACCATAAACTAAGTAGATATTTATGGTATATTTACTTAGGACAATAATTACCCCAGGTTGGAGGTCGGGCGGCAATTTACAACAACACTTTAATTGCCATTTCAAGGAGAAAGATTAGCATACACTAAAAGTCCGCAATTTGGATCTGCCCCACTCCATTGTCTCATATATTCTTCTTATGGGATCACGCGGAAGATTTCCATAGAATTTTTCTGTTACAAACGATGGCAACCATAGAACTATGCAATTTGAGACGAAGTGATAACCGTAGAGAGAGTGTTTTGCTGAATAGCGGATACCTACCTTTGCTCGCAAACTACATATTCACCGTTTTAAATTAGATATATGACAGAAACCAGATTTTCTTGGGAAACGATTGCAACCATAATAATAATAATAATAATAATATTTATTAAGTGCCCAGCAGATAACATCCAAAACTGGACAAACAAAATAATGAAACAATAGTTAATACTATATCAATAAATCAAATAAATGTATTCAACATAAAACAAAATAAAATTAATAAATGTAAAATCATAGCACATCCAACCCAAACAACTCATAGTTTCGTGCTGAATGCACTAAAGGTGCCTTCAACAATATATTAGTCCTACCAGTAGGAATATGCAGTAACTGATCGGTTCTTGATCCCAGACGCGGCACCAAAAACCCACCTTGGACAGCAAATCCGGCGAATCAATCCTACCAGCGACAATATTCTGCATAAATAGAGCACTAATGTTCTTCCTTCTTTCTGCAAGAGAGACTACACCGTGACGCTGAAGTAAGTCATTATAGTCCGTACCACGCATAGGATAACGACCATCGCATCTATATGACAGGTATTTCAAAAACTTGCGTTGGATTTGCTCTAGCAGATTGATCTGAGTATCATAGAATGGATACCAAGCAATTGATGCATACTCAAGCTTAGATATCACATAGGCATAGAAAAGAGCTTTAATAGTATCAATACTATCAAAGTCTCTGCATGTGCGGATAATAAATCCAAGTGATTTCGATGCAGCAGTTGTTACATTCAGGAGATGATTCGAAGAGGTGAATTTCTCGTCGAACGTCATACCCAAGTCTTTTATTGGAGATTGATAGTTAATTTTAATATCATTGATGGTATAGTTATACTCAATTTTAGAGATCCTTTTAGAAAAAGATATGAACGGGCACTTGTCTATGTTTACCTTTAACTTATTACATAATCACCAGCTATAGACCTAGCTAAGATTTGACTATAATATTCTAGCATCCGATAAAGAATCAATCCTATGAAATATCTTAATATCATCGGCATGGGCCAATATAGGACAGTCAATAGATCTGATAAGGTCATCGATGAATATGTTAAACAGAAGGGGACCTAGGTTTGATCCCTGGGGTACTCCAGAAGTAGAACAAAAATGATCAGTTTTGTATCCATTATAATAAACATAATTCACTCTATTTTGAAGGTATGAATTCGTTAAACCTAGTAGCGATTGGGTAATGCCAAAAGAACTTAACTTTTCCAACAAAACACGATGATCAATCAAGTCAAACGCACGGGAAAGATCAGTATATATAACGTCTAGTTAGCCGCTTGCATCAACAGTCTCAGCAATTTCCTGAGATAATAACGCAACAAATTCGTTCGTGACATAAACCCATGTTGTGCGACAGAAAGATGTGGTCTAGTACCGTAAGAGATGTGCTTAAAAATCAACATTTCAAACACCTTGGCAAAAGTGGGGATAATAGAAACAGGCCTATAGTTGTGTATGTCAGGGTTATCATCTTTTTTAAAAATGGGTGATATCCTAGCTGTTTTCCAAGCATCAGAAAATACAGATGTGCGAATGGCCAGATTGAAAATATTTCACAGGGGATCGGTAAAAACATAGGCACAGTCTTTGACTAAAAAGCAAAGAATGTTGTCATCACCAGCAGTTGCCATATTTTTTAACCTTTTGATGCACTGGATGACCTCATCCGATGAAATCGATAATATACTTGATGGTGGTAAATTGGATAGAATGTCAGGTAGAATAGTGTCAGATAATTTCGGTAAGAAAACGCTGGAGAAGACTATGGCAAAAGCTTGAACCACAGACCGAGGATCACTGTATTCACTATTGGAATCATGAAGCTTGCCAGGAATTCTAGTAACACCTCGCTTGGAACGCACAAAATGCCAAGAGGAACTTGGATCAGTAATGAGATCCATTTCAGTTCTGTGAATATATGAAGTAAAAGCTTCTTTGATGTCAGTTTTCAACAATCTTCGAACTCTTTGGAACTCCAGCCTGTAATTGTTATTTCCAGTGGACTTCCACTTTCTATGGTAGTAAACCATGTTTATATCACCAAAACCAGACATCAAAGTCAAGTTCCGTACCAGCGTCTTTTCGAGAAAATTCCTGAGGAGGATAACCCACTTTCCACGAGCAAAGTTCAAAGAAAAAATATATTGAACACTAATTACTTTTTGTTAGTATGTAATAACTAGAGATCGGATTATATGTTCGAGATTTGACTAAAAGCAAAAGATGTTGAAAATATTCCTAAAACATCTAGAATATTTGTAAAATATGTTTCAAAAGTATTTTCAGAATGTCGAATATATTTTGAAGTAACAAGGAAAAGAAACAAACACTAAGGAAATTTAAATAGTTTTTATTAAACAGATACCCATCACTTACAATTCTACGTTAAACATTGCATTCCTTACTGTAAAAACAATTCACAATCAAATGATTTTCAATATTTTCAATAGGTAAATTAAGTCTCCTATCCGTTGGTAGCTATTTGTACGTTGAAAAACTTCGTTCGACGTCAACTGATGTGACTGGTGCATATTTTAAAACATTAACAACTGCCGGATTTAAATCAGCATCAACATCAAAATCGTCACGGAGAATTTGGTTTACTTGTTGCAACAAATCTAATCGTAAAATTTTTTATTTATCAATTGTCCTATTTTTCCAGGAACTTTCTAAAGATTTTCCTTAAATTTATCAATCAGATGAAGAGGCTCTTGTAACGGGAATGATTCAGTTTCATGAATAACAATAGTTTCATGAACAAAAGAACAATGGTGTAGTGCATTTGTTTCTAAAATTAATTTTCACTTTGAAATTGCACAAATATTTTCCTCTTCAAGACTTACAATAAGTTATTTAATAAGGACAAAATTTCCTGCATAAAAGCTGGCAGCTTTCAACGATGTTCCCCATCTTGTGATTATTAGTTCCCGTGGCAAAAGAGTATTAGGTAATCTTTCTCTGTAACACTAAATCCTCAGAGGAGATTTAAAAAATATTTTCTTTACTAATTAAACTGCTAACTACAGGAAATGAATTTCTAATATTTTCCGCCACTCAATTTAAACCGTGTGCTAACCACATCACGTGAATTTAATTGGAATACAAAACTTTAAGTCGTTGACCAGCTTTGACCACGTATGACGCAGCATCGGAAATCATGAGCACAATTTTATTAGTTGGAACAATGTCGGGAAGAAAAAATTCATGAATGTTTCATTAATAAACCTAGCCATTGTTACATGGTTCGTTTTTTCAATTTGTTTACGCGAAATCAAATAGGATTTACCAGGAGTGTTGTTATTCAAACAGCCTATTAATAAATTTGTCATATAGCGTCCACAAGTACCTGTGGTTTCATCTACTACCAAATATATAAAATTGTTATTTACAGTTTGCCCTTATATACATTTATTACATAATTTTTCCTTGAAATACTTTTGTCGGGTACAGTATGTCTGCAATGCTTTTGCAAAAACATTTTAAAATTTAGGTTTGGTAACTTATAAAGTGGGATATTAGCAGAAAGCGAAGCTATGGTTAATTCCGAATTAAATACTTGTTGATCACTCTGATTTTTTGGAGATGAAGATGAACCTGCTAGTGACTGAACTATAGACATTGGCACCAATTTTGATTGTCTCATTTTTTCCAACTTTCGTTTATAAAGATCAATCGAGATATGTTGAGTAATTTGGGACTTTTTCTCACATGAAATCTATAAAAGAAGAAAATTATAGTAGAAAATGTATATACCCTTTTAAATATAAGATAAGAAAATGATTTTGAAATTAAAGGAAAATATTTTTATTAATGAAAATAATTTTATTCGGTAATCCAAAGCAAGTTTTTGAGCTAATTTTAGGGCAGACTAGAATTTGCAAAATGAACATGTAATTTGAATTAAATACATAAAATAAAATTGTTCTGTAAAATTATCAACTTACCATTTTCCCGCACGCTTTGCAGAATATCTTTTCTTGGTTCAAAAGTGATTCTGGATCGGTCTTGATCCAGGAGGCTACTAAATCGCTTTTCACTTTTGACATTTTTGGATAACGCTCGGTAACACTTCATTTTATTCGGTGTTTGTAAATGATGGAAATTTTTAAATGATAAATGCTGAAACGTATACACCCCCTAACCTAATTTTTTTAACCAATCAGAACTCACCTTTATTAATTCCCGACTTTTATTCTTAGAAACCGTAACAAAATAATCTTTGCTCTTCGGTATTGAACATGATATTTCGTTTGGAAGACCAAAAGCAATTAGCAATTTCTTACAATAATGTAGGAACGTAAATTTCTTGGAAAAAGCATTAAGCTCTATCCAAGTAATATTTATTTTATTATATTTAACGAAACATCGGTAATCGTACAATCGTAAATTTCCCAGAAAATCGTCGTCGTATTTTTTATAAAAATATACGCGATTTTCAAACCGAAAATATGTCGAATAATTTCAAATAAGTTCAAATATTCGAAATATGTGGAAAAAAGCCAAAATATTGTAAATATGTAGAATTAAATTAGCGCTAAACGCTTTTATTTGCTCTAATTCGTATAGACCTTAAAGGGGTCGATTGTAGCGTTGATAGTAATCGATATGCAAGAAACTGCAGATTTTTCTTGTTATTGCTGTAAACTATGTTCTTGTGTGTCTGTTTTGTGACAATTATTGTAATGGTTTCATTACAAAAATAGACGTGTATTGTATTGTACCTTTTATCACAAATTCTTAATAAAATAATAAATCAACGGCTGGCTGTTCACTATCCCTTTTTAATTGCAGGATGCACAAACTAGTGACTATTTCGAATATTTGTAAACGTCTTAAAATTATGATGAAAACATTAGCAATTCTGAAGGGCGATTTCTGGTACTCTAGCTTTATATAACTAGATCAAAGTTTTCGATCTTAAGAAAATGTTAGATTTGTATTACAACACGTAAATGCATACGGAAACATTTTATAATAGCAAGGTAATATTAAATTAACTCCTATTACACGTTTGATGGCCGAAACATGTATTTGCATAAACCGAAATGCATCCGAAGAATTTTGCGATTCTTGACTTATTTCAATACGAATTTCCTCCAAGAACGAAACAAGTACGACTTTTACCACCTCATTACCATAAATTATAATTACATGCGCGTTATTTAGAAAGAAGGGTCTCTTTTGGAAAAGTAATAATTAAGTATGAGGATCCCGCAGGTAACAGAAAGATAATAATCATAAATCTCTTGTTTGAAATTCGTCGGGAGGCGTTTAGCCTTGCCAATCGTGGCTTTTATTACCTGTATTACCATGTCGCCATTGCATACTGAATGAATTATCGGATACCTGTCATTAAGTAACCCGTACGTCGTACATTATTGCGCGTAAAACGTAATTAATTACATAATAGGATATCTATTAAACAAGTAGATAAAGCACCTACGTTTAATTCTACTAATAAGCAGTTAGCGTTGGGATAACGTACATATATAATACTTATTATATTAGTGCGAGCGATTTACACTTTTGCATAAGGCAGGAAGGGATATTGCGCTAATTGGAAACAATAATTAATTTATCCGGAGGCTTTTATCTTAAGTATACGTATATTACGTGGCTTACGACGCTGATAATAGTTGTATGAGATTTTATCAATTATCGAGAGTGATAACACGAAAATACTTGGTAAGAAATATTGTTTTACTTGAGATTACGATGTGTCGAATGAGCATGTTATCGGTTAAAGTTAAAATTGTTTTATTGGTTCCAAAATTATTTTGGAAATTGTATATTTGACCTTTAAAAGTAGTATGTGTAACGATATAACACTAGTTTCTTACAATGTTAAGAACTTCTACAACTTCAACTTTTTCTTCAATAGTAAGTGAAGAACCAGTCAGTTTACGGGCTCGAAATTTTGCATGCCGTGTATTCGTGACGACGATAGCCACGACTTATCGACGAGCTCTTTTGTAAATTCCTTGTTTGTTGTTGAATTTAACCTCAATTAGAGAATAGAAAAATGACCATGGTCTTGCCGTCATTTTTGGACTCCAAGAAAGCAACGATAACAACGGAATTTACAAACATGCTCTTTGACGTGTCTGTAACTATCGTATCGAATATGTGGTATTCAAAATTTCAAGCCTGCAAAACTACTGGTTCTTCACTTATTATTGACAAAAGATTAGATCTGCCCAAGGTCTTAAAATTGTAAACAATTACTATTTTCATCGTTATACATACATCTTTTAGAGCTAAAATATACTGCTTCTGAACTAGTTTTCGAACCGACCAAAAAACATTAACTTTAAGCGATGTTGAAAATCAGTACTTTACAGTTTTAATGAAATGATTATTTTGTAAATTTGCCATTCAGTGGATAGCAACAATTTCTTATAAATAATTCCATTAGAACAAAATATCGATTTTGCACCTGATTTCATCAATCTGAAGACTACTCTCTGGGTAGCTTTCCAATTGTTGGTTTGTACATATCCACTTATGTATGCAATAATCCTTCGCCCCCAAGTTATCAATTAAGTCGTGGGGAAGCCATTTAGGATAACGAGATTTGCGAGAATATGAATGAAATTTTGGCACCAAATGGTCGAAGATAGAATAAATGACAACGTAGAAACACACAGAAAGAGCTTCATTTACATTGGTAAAGGTATCCAACAAGATCCAGTTTGTTGTTGCAAAATCAGTATCAGACAGTATCGTTTCATGGAAATACAAGCGAGGAAAAAATAGTCATTTGTTTGAAAGTTATACATGGAGGGGGCGGTATGAATCAACAGGTTCAAATGGCAAATCATCCCATTCCACCCACACCCCAGACCCATCATCTGATATAACCGAATCCAAAAGTCGATTATCACAGTTGAAAATAGAGGCGTGTTGTTGAAAATCAAGTGTATTACGAAAACTATTAAAAGCAATACACTTATGACAAGATGCAGGATTATCCAGAAGCCGCGGAAGATTAAAATCACCAACTACAATCGAAGGCTTATCCAATAAGTATGCCTCAAGAGAATCACAAAAAAGTTCGAGGTCATTACTCGAAATATGGAGGGAGTATATAAACAACTCCTATAAAGAAAGTTAAGGAATTACAAGCGCACCTATACATAACACAATCAATTAAGGGAGCAATAGTTTTCAGAAATTCAGTGTCAAGGACATGATATATAATTTTAGCAGAAAATGCAATAAAAAATTCGGCACCCTAGAACGGTTGGGTAATTCGAAATTACGATCGGATCTTACAGCATTATAAAATGGAGGTAATATTTCTTCATTATCAATATACTCACCAAGCCATGTCTCTGTTATAACCAGAGACCGGATTATACGTTTTTTGCATATCGATAACTATCAACGGTACAACTGAACGCGTTAAGGTCTACACGGATTATGGGTAGGCGTTTAGCACTAATTTCATTTTACCGATTTAGAATATTTTGGCTTTTTTCCACATATTTCGAATATTTGAACTTATTTGAAATTATTCGACATATTTTTCGGTTTGAAAATCGCGTATATTCTTATAAAAATACGACGACGATTTCCTGGGAAATTTACGATTGTACGATTACCGATGTTTCGTTAAATATAATAAAATAAATATTACTTAGATAGAACTTAATGCTTTTTCCAAGAAATCTATGTTTCTACATTATTCTAAGAAATTGCTTTTAATGTTTCAAACGAAATATTATGTTCAATACCGAAAAGCAAAGATTATTTTGTTACGGTTTCTAAGAATAAAAGTCGGAAATTAAACGAATAAAGGTGAGTTCTGATTGGTTAAAAAAATATGTTAGAGGTGTATACGTTTCAGCATTTATCATTTGAAAAGCTTCATCATTTACAAACACCGAATAAAGTGAAGTGTTACCGAGTGTTATTCAAAAATCCCAAAAGTGAAAAGCGATTTAGTAGCTCCTCCTGGATCAAGACCGTTCCAGAATTACTTTTGAACGAAGAGAAAGTATTCTACAGAGCGTGCGGTAAAATGGTAAGTTGATAATTTTATTTTATTTAGTCAATTCCAATTATATGTTTATTTTGCAAATTCTAGTCTGCCATACAATTGCTTCAAAAGCTTGCTTTGGATTGCTGAATAAAATTCTGATTTTATGCATAAAACTCCTCTCAATCAATCCTGTTACAAAAGTCTCTTCATTTGATTTATGAAGTTTAAGGAAAAACTTCAGGAAAATAGGACAATTAATAAATTAAAAATTTAAATTTGTTACAACAAGCAAACCCAAATTCTCCGTGGCGATTGTGATGTTGAACCCGATTTAAATCCGGTCGTTGTTAATGTTTTAAAATATGTACCAATCACATAAGTTGATCTTCAACGAAGTTTTTCAACATACAAATCGTTACTAACGGATAGGAGACTTAATTTAACTATTGAAAATATTGAAAACCGTTTGATGGTGAATTGTTTTTACAGGAAGGAATGTAATGTTTAATGTAGAAATGTAGGTGATAGGTATCTGCTAATAAAATCTGCTTAAATTTTCTTGGTGTTTGTTCCTTTTGCTTGTTACTTCGAAAGATATTCGAGATTCTAAAAATATTCTTGAAACATATTTTTTTATTTTAGGAATATTTTCAACATATTTAGCTCATATTTAAGACATATGTATGTAAATATTTTAGTCAAATCTCGAACATATAATCCGGTCTCTAGTTATAACAATGATATCGAAGACTCATAAGCTTATTGGATAAGAAAGGAGTGTGTTTTAGTCCTTAGACCTGTCACATTCTGATAATATATGTATGCTTCACGAAGGAGAAATGTTGGACGTTTCTACTTTAAAAACTAGATGCAATATTGTAAATGTCCTTATTTTACTTAAATTTCAAGTTAGATTCGCCATTTTTTAACCTTCCTATACTCACGCATACGGTCTGTGAGACCGATTTATATAGTATAGTATACGTCTTTCATTTTGACGTGAGTATAGGAAGGTTAAGCGCTGGGTCGCTTCATCCTTTGCTTCTCTAGGTATCTGCATCTGCATTGGCGTACGATCACGGAAAACTGATAATTTTGACAACTTAGGGACAGTTTCCAGTCTTCCAAACAAAACATGTTCAACACCGGAGAGCAAAGGTTATTTTATTAAAGCAAATTACTAGATGTCATGATATTGCTTTTGAAGGGAATGGATATCAATTAGTTAAGAGCTTTGCTCTTGCTGGATGTCCCATGACACCTATCCTTTTTCTTGATTTCATTCATGTTCATTTGAACTAAAAGAAAACTAAGAACTTAACTGCAGCCAACTTAATGTTCGGATGGTGAAGTATAAGTTCCTGTAAGCAATGCTTAGTGCTTTAAGTGTGTGTAGTTAAAAATAGTAGGATATTTTGTAAAAGTCGCAATAAATTTAAAGCAGTAGCGGGCCCAAAACGCGACTCTTCGGCATCCAATAACATTTCCTCTCGACGATCAATTCCAGAGGCGCGACGGACTTAATAAGGATCGGTCGGCTTCTGCGAATAGGCGCTCAAATTATGATTAATGATAGGCTACTGCCTGTCGGCTTCGCTACCGACCGACCGTCTGTTTTGTTTTCCGACGCGTTTTCGCGCCGGCCTACCGCGATTACCGCGAACGCATAATTCGATCGCGTCAGCCTTGAAACGCGTATATACGTTACCTACGTAGAGAGGAAAACGGTAGCTAGAGCAATCGCGAGCAAAAACGATCGCGAATCTAGCGCGCTCGCGAGAAACGAAGAGAGAGAGACAGAGAGGGGAGAAGGGGAGAGAGAGGGGGAAGAACGACAACGAAAAGGAAAAAAAAAGGAAGATCGCGCCGTAGATAGTCTCCCGCTCGTTCTCCACGATAGTTTTTTTCGTTCGCTTTTCGATTGTTATTTCGCGCTAAATACTCGGTTTATCGCTCGCTTTGCTGTCCAAAAAATAATATTCACGTTTAACCTTGCTTTTGTGTCCTCTGATATGACCCTGTTCGGCTCGTCGCAATAGCGGTTGGCCACGGAGCGTGCGCGAGCCGTTATCCTATTGATCGTCGGTTGTTTCCGTAGGCGACCTGATATAACTTCGAAAATAAGCAGGCCCTGGCTACATGACTCGTTTACTACACGGCCGCTGGCGACGCTATTTTAACGCTTGGGCCTTTCCTTCGCTCTTTTTGCTTTCCTCTCATCGTATCGCATTTGTTTTTATTATGCGAATTCTAACGTAACGGGCGCGGATACGCGAAAATTGAGAGCGGGAACTTGCCGACGTGACTGTACTTTTATGTTGTAGAATCTAGCAGGCGCGTAGGCGATACGAAATTAACAATTGAACAGAGACGTGCGGTACAAGCAAGGCCGCCTGGGACGTGTTGAATTTATTATCGGCTCGGTTAATACGGCGGTTTGGTATTCCGCGAACGTCGTTCAGTTCTTTTTTATATTATTATTATTCTTATTACCGCGGCTGCATTCTTTCTTTTACGACCGTCTAATAATATTTACACGCTTTAGTACCCGCGTTTACTACGTGCCAGCTTTTTTCTAAAATTATCGAATTAAATGTTTAGATTAAAGAGCAGATGCTGTTAAGAGGAAAATACAATAAGACCCTGATAGCACGTTCGCGATGAGATGCTTTGGAGTTAGTTGTGATTATCGTTAATCAGATACACACGATCGGGTTCAATTTCTTTCAAATAATACGAGGTACGAGCTAACCGCGTTGAAAGAAAAAACATACGAGGTAGGCGCCATAAATTCTCGGCCTCATATTGATAAAATACAACAATTTTCATTTTACAGTATAATCTCCCTAACTTCAATACATTTCCTATAACGATCAATTAATAGTTCTATACCCTTGTAAAAATAATCTAAAGTTTCTCCCTCAAAATGTTCTACTCGTACTACAGCTGTCTGCAGCTCACAATCGTCGTTGCAACGATTATCCCTAAAATTCTTTTTTGAATTAGAAAATAAATAATAATAAATAGCAGCCATAATAACTAGGATGTTCGCGGATAGCAGCTTGTGAAATGGCGGCCATATGGACGGAAGCATTGTCGTGCAATAATCCAACACTTTCACCTTGTCAATTTTCCTCGACGTTTGACACGAATATTAGCCCCCAATTTATGCAACAAAGATGAATAATTTTAATTTTCGTTGATTTTAACGCCTTTCGCCTTCCTGGGACGAAGTTGATCAAGTCCCCGCCATTCCATCCCTATCCCCTTTCAATAGATGATCATGAAACAAAACCATTGTTTCATCTTCTATGACAATTGAGTCCAAA
Source organism: Chrysina gloriosa (assembly GCA_038088585.1). Lineage (NCBI taxonomy): Eukaryota > Metazoa > Arthropoda > Insecta > Coleoptera > Scarabaeidae > Chrysina > Chrysina gloriosa. Next base: position 28,507,089 of record CM076095.1, on the reverse strand, counting down.
ATCGGTTTCCAAAAATGTTGAAAACGAACGCGCACATTTAACCCGACGTTGACGTTGGAGAGCGGAAAGAAGAGGCGGTGCCCATCTTTGCACTAATCTTATTCATATTCAATGGTCATGGAAAATTCGGCGAAAACTTGTTTCAGGAATTTTAGACATTACTGCTAATTCCTTCACTTCCAAAACCGTCTTTCAATACCATTTCTTAAAACATTGCGATTTTCTGAAGGGTTATCGTTATCACCAGAGACCGGATTATATGTTTCTTGCATATCTACATCAATCAACGGTACAATTCAACGCTTTAAGATCTACACGAATTAGGCCAAATAAAATTAAATTAGTACTAAACGCTTTTGTTTATCCTAATTCGTGTAAATCTTAAAGCGTTCAATTGTACGATTGATTGATATAGATATGCAAAAACATATAATCCGGCCTCTGGTTATCACTTTAGTTGTCCGACTGGAGCGCTCATCATCTTCAAAAGATTCTTAACCCAAGCATAAACGGAAGCATTTTCCTCACTTTTTTACAGTAAAATATGAAGGAAATAAATTCCCATAAACGCCGTCTAAACGTTGTCTAACGTGATTAAGCGTATGCCCTTCTTTTGTTAAAAATTTAATGATCGCGCCGGTACTCTGTTTTCGTCAGCTGCGACATTTTCATGCACTAGTCACGTTGTCTAGCTGGCTATTAAAAACTACTGCTCAGCGAGGCGTAATATATACAGTGTAGGTCTTACGCATGTATTACTATAACGCTATTATGCCCCCTACTTCGTAAATGTGAACAGCAGAACCATAGAGATAAAGCAGCAAATTCCCCAAAAAAAGAATGGATCTAGACATTTAAGTTAAACAAGACAACCATGAGCCCGCTCTTAGCTTACAGCGCAGTGACCTTTGGTTAATTATCACATTTCTCCAACACAATGTACTTACTTCGCTTTTATTGGAAAGTTCTATCAAATACGCTTAAACCATGCCAATGTACAATTCGAAATAATTTAGTCGATAGACCACTGACAACGGTTCCACGTACATTATACGCCTATCGTTCATCTTTTTAGGGCTGATTGCTATCCTTCCAAACACGGAATGAATGGAGTATTAAAGTAAAATTCTCATTTAGAGCCGTTTAAAGGTCATCTTCACTTAGAAACGTCATTTTTTATTGAAAGAAAGAAAAAGAGGGGATCAGACTGGAGACAGAAAACGGTGGAGAGAACTATATGGAAAATAGGAAACTTGACCCCATCCAAGCCTTACACCGAAAGGTAGATAAGAATATGATTGAGAAGAAGAAAAAAAGAAAGAAAAAGAGGAAAGATGTTTTTCCAAGCCCATTTTAACATTGTGTTCTGTCCGAACCTTTTCTATTGCAGAGGTTTCGGGAAAATCGTTGGATGGGCACAAAAAAAATTTGCAATTCCTGACGGATTTCGTAAAACCTCGATTTGAGTTGATGCAAATGCATCCGGTATACTATATTAAATTTCCCTAAACTTAGATTACCTTCAACTGGAACAATGATAGTTTCTACATAAGTAGAAAGCCAACACCCCTTTATGGCTTACAGCATCGTTTTCCAATCTGTGATATGTGACGCGTACCCCTGGGGGTGGAGCTATTGGCAGTAAGCCGATGTTGGATTTACAGCAGACTGTGTTTCGGGGGTTTCTCAAGTCAAAATCAAATTCGAATAAAAACCAAACAATAAAGCACTTACACACTCACACTAGTTGACTATTGTTTATTAACTAACAAAATATAAAGATACATTTAGTTATATTTGATAATTAATCAGAAGTTTCGTATGTAGGGTCGCTCGCAGCAGCACATGCGATTTGGTTAACCAATCGTCAGCCCTATCGGCAAATAAAAATAAAAATAAAGAAGCAAATTAAACGCAGAATTTGAAATGCGACTGTCTATAACATCCATACAGCTAGATTTCCACAGTTTGTATAAAAATGCAAGCACATACCACTCACTAAAGAGCACGAGTGAATGCTATTAATGAGTAAATTACATTAATTTAGTGCTAAAGTTTTAATAAGAAATAAAACAGGATCTCCTGAAAAAGATTTTAGTTCCAAGCACTTCTTGAGTCGACAAAGTTTATGGACTACTGATTTACAGCATGGTCTATAACAGGGGTCTCCAAACTTTTCAGCCTTGGGGCCATACTGATTACTTCAGTCAATTTTTTGCGTATTATACTTGTCATTAAGCTTTACCTAGCAAGTAAATAAATCCGAGATATTATCATTCTGTATTTTTTTATCCAACTTATCACAACAACAATAAGTTAATAGCTGTCGCGGGCCGGATTGATGAAGCTGGCGGGCCGGATTTGGCCCGCGGGCCGTAGTTTGGAGACCCCTGGTCTATAAGAAGTTGCGCAAAGCTCCTCGGGACTATTTCTCAAAACGAAGGTATTGTCGAAAGCAACCTTATAACCCCCCTCCTCCCTCGCTTATAACCAAAATGTGCAGCCTTTGTTTTGGAATAATCCGAAGAGGATGTAGCACGCCAATGAGGTGGAATTATGCAGAATTTCGATTCGAAAATCATCCATCTCCAAAACAATTTAGAGAATATTTTGCTATTACCTTCGGCTAAGTTTTATAGACTCTTAAATTTTCTTTTTCAGTTTCAACTTTGTGCTGCAACCTAAAGCTTCCTTGAACACCCTAAAATACAAGGAACACTTCAAAATCGCCGAGGACAACATTCACGTGATCCAAAAGCGCCCGAAATCATAATCATAATGATAATCATCAACTTTATTTTCAAGACTTAAACAAGTATGACCAAACCGTCACAACAAAAGAAAAGAAAAATACAAAAGCAATGTAAAATACACGTCAAGTGAAAATTATATGGATTAAATGACATTTCTTATAGCAATTATGTTTCATTTCAAAATCAAGGGAAGAAGAGGCGCAAGCAGAAAAAGAAATCTTGACTCCGGAATACGTAAGATCTCTATCGATCCAATTCTTACCTCAAACGGAAGAATTTTTCTCACTTTTTACGGTGAAATATGAAGAAGATAAATCCCCATAAACGCCATTTAAACGTTGTTTAATGTGATTAGGGCCATCCCCTTCCTTTGTTCGAATTTTAATGACCACCCGGTACTCTGTTTTCGTTAGCTGCGACATTTTCATGCACTAGTCACCCTCTTTGGCTGGTTATAAAAACTACTACTTTGCGAGCCGTAATGTATATATAATGTAGGCGTCACGCACGTGCAACTATGACGCAATGGAGTTTGAAACACGCTTGAACCTGTATAAGCCTGTCAAGTCGATAATTTATGGCGCCTACCACGTAAATATGAAAAGCAGAAACATAGAAATAAAGCTGCAAATTCCCCAAAAAAGAATGGATCTAGACTTTTAAGCAAAGCAAGAAAATCACGGGCCCGCTCTTAGCCTACGATGCAATGATTTTTGGTTAATTATCACATTTCTCTCGACTGTGTTGTGGCAGTCCGTGCGTTGATATGCTTATTTTGCATATTTTGTATTTTACGATTATGTTGGTAATTGTACTTTATGGTTACGGGGACACTTTTTGTGGTTTAAATCTATCGCGGTGTTGTAGTCGGAAGTTTTAGTACGTTGTTATAGTGTGCTCGGATGATGTTGACCGCTTTTTGCAGTTCGGAATTCCTGCGGAAATGTTATCCTTAGATATTGCAACCAGATTTTTGTGTATTGAAGTTATGGAGCGGAATTTTGCGTTTCGATGTGGTTAAAGTGGTAGATTATTTTGATTTGCACGTTCTCTACTTTTTCCTTGTTTTCGATCAAGCGACGTTTTTTCCGTTTCTTTCTAATTTCTCTCACCAATCTTTTATAGTCCGCTTACCCATTCCCTCCCAGATCTATCCCTTTTCTCCCTTCATTTCTTAAACTTCAAATTTGGAGGACATTCTCGATTCAAATCAAAATTTGGAAAAGTAAAACCAATGTATGGCATACCGACCCCCACACATTTCGCGCAAGTTTAACAACCCGTTTTGTCCACTTTTACCTCCTTTAACTCGAACATCTGGCGCTCAAATTTAAAATCCTTTTTCTACTTAATCCGTTTCCATCCCTTTTCTGTTGTCCTCTGCCATCTGATTCGCATAACCGCCCTAATTGCGCTATACGCTTTCATTTCTACCATTTGACCCACTTCTTCCAAGAAAGTTTTCTCTCTTCCACCGAATATTCGTCAATGTAAATAAATTTATTCTCTGGTGGGCTTCCGCGACCGGTCCAAGATGAAGACTTCTTTCGATTTTTATCGTATGTCACTAATTACCGTCACCGCTCCTCAAGAATAAAATACACTTACTTTCTCCTCCCACTTTTCGTCTCGACCACCACCGGAGCGCGCTACCTGCGCCCTTTTTGTTTAACGACAGCAAATTCCCTCGTGTTCATTTTTAGATCTCGACTCGTACCCTCGCCGTACCGCTTGCAACTTCATAAATTTTCAAATTACGCCGACGAATCCACCGTAAACTCCACCTGATGCGATAAATCGTCGGGAAATAAGTCCCGAGCGGAAAAATCGCGGTAAAAATCGCGCCGACATTAAGTGAGAACGACCCCGTAATATTCTTCGAGATTTATCGCGTCGGATGCGGCAATAAAGCCACGTGCTCCGGGGAGGGTAGAGGGTAAATACGACGTGCGGTAGGCTTTTATTTTCCATCAACAGATGTCGACAAATACAGAATGGGATGATGGATAACTTGATTTGTTAATTATGTTGATTATTTGGAATTGTCTTGTATCTGCGGTCATTTCGAAAGTTGTCTTTGTCATCTCTTGGCAATTCTCGTAAAAAAATAAATGCTAAATAAAGTAGGTGATGGTGGACACCCTTGTCTGACTCCCTTGCTTATTGCTCGGCGTTTTACCACCCCTGTTATTTTAAGCTTTTTTCTTTGATGTAGTAACTTTTAATTAGTTTTATTGAGTGCACAGAGAATCTTTTGTTATTTTTAAGTTACCACCCTTTTTGCTTAAAAATTTTCAAAAGGTAACACCATTAATATTGGTTTCATTCAACTAAATAGCAGTAACGGATTCTATTAAGAAAATGTAATAAAACAGCCGCTGGAAAGGCGTACATAAAATCTAAAAGAAAAATCGCTCTTTATAAACGTCAAAAGAGAAAAGTTACAGGAATTTTTACAAAGAAATTGTTTGTAACCAAAATATGAACAACGGACAGAAAATAATTCTGGTTAAAAGAATAAAGAAAGAATTGCACTCAATCTGAGAGGATTGAATTGATAAATGTGAAGACAAGTATACGACAAAAAATGTGTTAATTTTGCCAAAATTATCGATGAAAGTTATGAAACAATTCTTGGAAGATCATGGACGAAAATTGAACCAATTTCTAGAAAATCATGACGAATTTATGCGTTTTCGTAATACGTTTAAACTTCTGAGGAAAAGGCGTAACATAATTCTAGGAAAGAAATCAAGTATACAATGGCACTAATTCCGACTAAATTGAAACGGGAAAGTTCAAAGCAATTGCTAAGGGAATCGCATTAGGTTGACCAAAATATGAATAATATATAAGAAATTATTTTTTTATAAAAGAAGTCGTGTTAATTTAGCTAAAATTTTCTAGGAAAGGTATGAAATAATCTTAGAAAATCGCAGGGAAACTTGGAACGAAAAAGTTGAAAGAAATTCTCAGAAGATGGATCTATCAAAACTTATGTTAATATTAAGGAAAGATATGAAAGGATTCCTAGAAAATAAACGAGGAAAACGCGGAATTAAGTCGAAGAAAAGGTAGACGAGGTGGTTTAAGGAAATGATTATTAATGCATTCATACGAAACTCGTATTAATTCGGCCTAGATTACGAAGAAAAGGATCTTTTTGATAAAATCTAAGCTTATATGATAGATCTCTACCACTAATAGGTCAATAAAACAAGGCTGATTTGAACGATAGTTATATTTTCAGAACGTTTACAAACGTTTTCGGAACACCTTCGTCAGTGAAAATATAACTAGATAAATATATAAACAAACATTTGTTTTTTATTTGGGAACTATCAACAAAATAACTAATGACTAGGATTTCTTGATATAGAGGATGTGTAACCAACTTTTATATATATATAAATTATAAAAACTAAATTAATGTGTAAACATACATGCAAATTAAGTAAATATATATATAAAATCTAAGGAAAAAGTCGCATTAATTCCAATAAAATGACGAGGTATACAGCAGTTCAATTCTGAGATTTTTGTAAAAAAGAAAACAATTTTCCGTAAAATTTAATGGATACAAAAATCTTGTAAGTGTCGCTGAAATTATTCGAGAAAGATTAATTCTTCATGAAATCGATGGAAGTATAGCAATAATTCCAAGAAAATTGCAGCAATTTTCAGGAAAATCGTGTCCATTTGTCCGAAATTGTGGAACAAAGACATGAAATAGTTGTTCAAACCGTATCAAGGGAGAGGTAGCATTAATTTTGAAAAACTTTTAACGAGAAAGTTTAAAGTAATTTTCAGAAAATATTCGGTCCAGTGGTTCGTGTTAATTAGACTTAATTATAAACGAATGGCGTAAAACAATTTTTGCAAAAGTCCAAGTAAGAATGGCATTAATTGTGAACAAATTAAAACGAGGACCTTTCAACCAATAATTGGAAAGTATTCCCGACCAACATCGTGTTCATTTGGCCAAGAATTACAATGACAAGACAAACTAATTTTGAAAAGAAAAAGTTTGAAATCTACATTTCTATATTTTACGAACCAATTTCTTTCTGATATTATCGAAGATAAAATTTTAATTTCTGAAATATTACCTGTCGAAAAAGCGGCTGTGGAATTGGCGTTATTGAAGATGAGAGAGAACCGCGTATTGCAAATGCAGCACAAATCTATTTTATTTATTGTTTTTGGACATGGCGTCCCAAAATTGTGCTAGATGATATCCATATTAAATTTTTGGGCCCCAATACAACTTCAAGCTGTCAGCCAACTGATCAGGTGATTATCCAAATCTATAAGTTACTCCTGGTTAAAAGGCTTTTAGCATGTACAAATAGTAAAACACCTTTTAAAGAAGCAAAGAAAGATATATGGTAGGTTTAAGCAGTGCTTCTGGATTTCGACATTACTGATTGCTTTGGGAATGCACGATTCTTGGAAAACGTACACTTTTGCAAATTATTTGGACGAAGGTGATGAAATTCCTCTGAAACAGCTTTCCCCACACTAACACAAATTACGCTTCTATCGATTCTGACATCCTTGCGCCCTTTTATCTTGCGGTGTAGGTTGGCTATGGAGTTGAGCTCCGTGGCTTCTTTCTTCTTCCATACTTCTCTCCACCCTTTCCTTCAATTAGTGTTTCCTCTTGCCCGGTCCCAGTCCTCCCACTTCGCCTCGATTGCACCTCCCACTTCATTAGGTTACGTCTTCCTTGATTTTCCTCTTTCCCTTTTTCCTTTCCCTATCTCCTTCGCGTCGTACACTTTTTTGACCAACCTCTCCCATCATCATTTCCAAACCGTCGTAATTGTCCCTGCTGTATGTTATCTTCTATTGGTCCAACTTTGAGGTTTTTTTTCTACATTATTCGTTTCTAATTCTCTCAAATTTGATTTTACTTTTTGTTCTTCTCGAGAACTTCATTTTCGCGCTATCCATTTTGCTTCGTTGTTCTTCATTTGCTGTCCGCGATTCATAGGTCATACATATGTAAGTGTTGGTGATATATCCTTTTTACTTAAAAAGGAAATATACATACATAGTCCTTTCTTCTTCTTGATAGTCTCTTGTTAATTTGACATAATTCCTTCCAGATACTTGAACATGACGTTGACTTGTTCTATTCTTTCTAATCTATATTTTTAATGTTGTTACTCGTTTTTACATCTCCCACTATAATCGTCTTTGTCGTTTCTGTATTACATTCCATATTTAACTCGATTAGATGTTCAACCAATAGTTGAATGGATTCTGACATACTGACTGAAAAGTATTACAGCAAAGTATTAGTTGAGGATAAAAATTCTTCATGTGGTGAAAGTGACCTGGAAGAATCTGAAATTTTAACAGCTATTAAAGATATGGTGGAAGTGTGTGCTAACTCACAGACATATGAAACTTCCCCTAATGTATAATGTAGAAAGCGAAATGGCTTCTGAAAGGTCACACATTTTAACAAAATGTGATGCAGGGCTTTTGAAAACAAACATTTTAAAGGTGAAACAAGCTTCAATAACGCGGTACTTGAAAAACTGGGTGATTGTTAAGGTTCGACAAACGAGTGCGTGATAAGTTATCATTAAGTAGTGTAAACCGGACTGACGCTATCATTCCATATCCCCAATTACGTGCAAGACCCGACATTTAAATTCGGAGGAGTAACAGCATCAGTCCGGTTTACGCAATTTATGCTCTCGTACGTCCAACCTTAGTGATTATGTTATGTTTTATAGTTGGCTTGTATAATTGTAACTTTTAGTTTATAGTTTATTGTTATATATTATTAATAACTAGTCACTAGTTATTCTGAAAATCAAAAATTTTAAAAAGTAAGTTTTTTCATGGTTTTCTTTTTTGAATAGCGGGCGCCTTCCTTATTGTGGCCAATATTGTTCCAAAAATGTCCGGCCGTTTTTGTGAGGTTTTACTGTACTATGTAACTATGTTGTGGTTCTTTATATGTAATATATGAAACACCGGAATGTCGTTTTCAATGAGCTCATGCGTACCCATCCCTGCTCTAGACTGTAGTTTTTTAATCAATAAGTAGTATCAGTCTAGTTTTGCATGTTACTCATTGTCATATTTATATTTTTCTATGCGATAAGTACCGATAATTCCAATAATTGCGCCATTTTCTTATATCAGTGCAAATATTTTTCAAACGATAAACTTGTGTTTACCAGCTAACTTTATAATTTACCCAGGCAAACACCCAAAGTGAGAAGAACACTAAATTCGTTCATAACACGAACTTGGCGAGATCTCGATCAATCGGTTAAGAATTAATGCTGGTAACAAATACGGAGCTTAGCAAACATATCTTCGTATCCGGTTGGAATAAATTTGTTCTGTTTACTTTTTAAAAATAATTTAACATTTTTCGATATCTTTATTAGCCTTTATTTCGTAACTATTACAGTCCTTTATGATCTATTCATCGCCCTTTTTTTGGGTCAAACCGATACAACGAGGACAACAACGCAAAGACATCATCATTGCGAATCAGTTAAAGTTTATACTGGGAAGAGATATTTTTCGTAGAAAAATCCTATTGGAAGAGGAACGGAACATGTGTTTCGTCCTACCATAACAAAAGAATATATGTATGTTCTATGTATAAGCGAAGCCGAGATTCCACACTAATATACCTCACCATTATTCTTCGGCATTCAGGGCACAAGTGTCGAAAGTTATAGACGATGGGCGTTTTGACGTGCTTTGTTCTAAAACGAAGGAAAGTTGATTTAATGGGCGAACAACTACCGTTCATTTTTCTTCAGTCGCCTCGAGCGTGGATTATTTAAAAGTGTAATTGATTCATTTGCATTGAATGAGGTGCCAACAAACGGTAGCGTTTAATCTTGTCTTTTTCGTAACAAATCGTTTCCCAAAGTTTAGACGGACGTGTGTTGTTGTTAGCTCTGCACACACGATTACAACGTACCTGATTTTAGGTTTTAATTTATGTCTGTATCGTCCTTCCACAGATATTCTTGTATAATTTGCTTGCTAGAGAAATAGGAAATGCGGATTATATACTGTACTAATCTATTTAACTTAGCAACATTACAATCCGACACCATTTAAAACGTCTCATCTTGATCTTTTAAATAGAACACCCTGTACATTTCCAGTTTCTTACGTTACTTAAAAATATATACATCAGACGTCATCACTCAAAATGAAGTAAACAAGGAAATATTTACACCAGGTCAAAATATACGCAAAACATAGTTAGATGACTTTTATATGAAACTTTTTAAATATTACCTTTATGAAAGGGTATGGAACCATTATTCCAAATGTTTTTGGGCACACTGTATGTTTTGAGTTGAAATGTTTAAATACAGAAATTGGGTAATTAATTAACTAACAATTAGCTTGGGAAGGCGTTAATATTTGATTGGTTCAATTTCTTCCTTATAAGTACTTTTTCACTTCTGAATTAATATGATTTATTTCCAAACATGTTTTTTGTTTTTTTTTCATTATCTTGGAAAACTTCTGTTGCAATTATTGCCATTTTCAATTCAACTGCTCCGGTTGGCTTGGCAATGATCCATCCTGTTAATCTAATTTTGCAATACATTTTGGTGGTTTTGGAGACCGATTTTGAGCTCGATCAATATTGTGCTTAAGTGCCTGAATCGCTTCAGCATTGTCAGCATAATATCGATCTTTAACGGTACTCCACGAAAGCAGTCCGACAGCATCAAATCGCGGTTCAGCGTAAGCCAAAGAACATCACCGAAACGGTTTCCATGATTATTATTATTATTATTATTAACCTTAGTGCGCAAAATATCGATTGTTGGACGACTTATGTACATAGCCTTGTTCCACTAGAGGTCGCCCAAATTCATTTGCTCGATTTCTGGGCGAAAAAGGTCAGTTACCATCTCTCTGTGACGCTCTCGCTTGATCATAAAATTGTTGCCATCGAAAAACGGGTCAATAATGCCGCCACTCCCGAAACCATACCAAGCAGTCACACGCTGAAGACTCTACGACTACGTGCGAGTTTTCCGAGTACCAATTACGGCAATTTTGCTTGTTTATATAGTTACTGAGATGTCTCATCCGAAAAGATGATATTTTTAGTAAAATCTACGTCAATTTCAAGCTACTCTAAAGCCCAAACAAAAGCGATGATGAAGCTAGTGGTCATTTCACTTCTCTTCCTGAGTCAGTTGGACCTTGTGATGGAATAATCCCAGATCTTTATGCAGAAATCTTCTCGGACTAATACGTCAAATGTTGAGTCGGTGAGATCTGTAGAGTTGATGTTATTGGATTTTGCCGCGATCTTTCAACAACAGCAGCAATATCCTCGGGCAAGCGCACACGACGAGCAAGAGGAAAACATTTGTTATCAGTTAGCATGGCAATCCCATCAACTTTCAGACGTGGTTGGTGTGTTATTTCGCACTGTTTTGGCAACACAGCACTCACCTTGGAAATAAGTTTCCAATATTTTCCAACGTTTCTCAAGCGTAAATGTTAGAAAAATAGTTTCAAGAGCTTGGAGGGTGTTACAATTACAAAGTAAAAAGTAGAAAAATAACAATCTACGCAACTCTTACATGAATTATTGGCGTATGCAATATAGGCTGCAGTGCAGTCCTTGCACAATTTTTCGTGGAAGTTGCCGAACAAATAAATCTCAGCGAGGTCTTTTATGTGAGAGTTATGTAGATTCTTATTATTCTACTTTTTTCTTTGTAAGCGTAAATGTATCTAGTACTGTGTTTCTATCAAAGTTTTTCAGAGTGTGTGTCAAAATTACGTGTGATTAAAAAGAAACTAGCCAATGACCCACCTCTATTTATACCACTCACTGGTGCTATCGTTGTCTTTTCAAGAGAATTTTCAATCTTCTCGTCAAGTTTTCTATCTTCTGTATAATTGTACCAGTAACCAGCCATGGACACCAACAAAAAGGAGCGTGAGTGGTGTAAGTAGTGCAAAAATGCAATTTCTTAGGAAAACAGTGTAATACGTGGCATCGTCATGAGAACAGATACTGCCAATTGTAGTTTTTATTTATGTTCTGTTTCCTTGTATTTGTAATCATCGAAATGGCCGATGTTAAAGACTAGGATTTTGCACCCAATGTTATTGTAAACAGAAGAAGCTGCTGAAGAGCTCCTTCGAATGTTAACCTTCCTGGCCATTTTCGTTGTCTGTAAGACCTACGCATCACTTTTGTGTTCATTACTTTAAAACAAAAAGTGGCAACTTCCTAAAGTTTAGTGTAACGAATGCGTTTGAGTTGAAAGGACGTACCAGTGCTGGATGATCAATTTGTTTGCAAGATCGACTAGTTAAGTGTAACATTTTTGTCAGGTAAGTTGGTTTTGTGGAATATTAAATTGTAGAATGAAAATGTACCATAAGCGGTCAATTTTTATTGTTTAACAAATGAATTGTGTTCAAACATTTTTTTGTAATTTCTTTTTTTACATATCGCAGACACGGAGCGAATAAAAGCTATTCTAGAGAAAATTCCTCTTCAGAATTTAATGAGGCAAATGATACCGAGTACGAAAACAATATATATATATATATATATATACACGAAGCAAACACTGATACTGAACAAGAAGGTGATGGTGAAGATTCCAGGAAACTGAATCGAGTTGCAAACACATTTTTATTGGGAAAGACAAAGGTACAAAGTGAAGTATTTGTTGAATATATTTTAGTTTCTCGTTTACCTTTAAGATATATATAAATATAAAAACTTTTTTTTTGTTTTTTTTTTTTTGTGAATATTTTTTTATTTTTATATTAGATCTAAGATCAAAAATGTCAAAATGATGTGATGTTTTTTTACTTTACTTACTTCATTTTAGTCTGTTAAATGTGACCTCCTCCCAACTCTTTGAATGTTTCAAGAATCGTAGCCCCCAAAACCAAAAATTTAAAATCCGTCCTGAAAGACCGAAAAATATGAATGTGTCTCACAAAAATGAAAATGGTCAGAAAGGTTAAGAAAAGCCATTGGTGACCAACACTTGGACCAAACTAGAATATGCGAGCGCAGTATAAACGATTCAGCCAAAGACAAGACAAGTTGTCAAGTGACAAGGGGAGAACTCCGGAAATGGACTGGAAAGTTCGCGAGGTTAGACTTAATGAGAGAAGGCGAAGTATCCACGAGTTAAACGTGAGACGAATTACGTCAAAGTTTGTTTCTCGTCTGTTCAGCAACGACCACCAAAACCGTCGAATTGTGCATGGTATTGCAGCGAAAGGCCAAGGATGATCCCGTCTTTGCCTCCAAGGCCGTAACCAATGACGAATCGTGGGTACATAGTTGTAATTTCAACACGAAAGAGCAATCTGCGGAGTGGGGCAGGTCATTGTATAAGAGTCCAAAGAGAGCGCGTCCAGTTCGAAGCAACATCAAGCCGATGTTGATCGTTCTTTTGACATGCAAGACTTTATTACACCTGATTAAATCGTGAATGAGGCCATTCAACTGCAATGTTTTCAAATCATCAAGGGAAGAAATTATATACAAAAATACTGAGATGTGGAGGGGCAAAAAGTGGAAGTTTCAACCTGGCAGCGCTCTGTTACACGAGGTGCTTATAATATGACAATTCTTGGTAAAGGATAACGTCACTGTCGTCTCGTCCCCACTCTTCTCGCTTGATCTTGCTCCTTAAGATTTTTCATTTCATTCTGACTTTTCCTATTACTCCTCAGTGTTAAGATTGGTGATTATTATGGGATCTTTTTGGGCCACTTTGTTATGTTCTACAACTATGACTTTCCCTTCCTGTCTATGGTATGTCTCGCCTTCTTTCAATTTTCCCTTTTTTATTAATTGTAGCTTCACACAGTGGTTTCTTTGTTCCACATTCGTATGTTTCTCAACTATAACTTTCTCTTCCTGTCCTATGTGCCTCGTCTCCTTCCAATTTTCCTCCTTTTATTAATGGTAGCTCCAAATGGTGTTTATAATTAGGATTGGTCATTATTATCATCTCTTTGGTCTACTTTCGTATGTTCCTAGATTGTGATTTAATCTTCCTGTTTATATGCCTCGTCTTCTTTAAATTTTGCTCCCTCTATTAGTTGTAGCTCCACATAGTGTTCATAATTAAGATTGGTGATTATTATGTCATCTCTTTAGTCTACTTTTGTATGTTACTCAACTATGACTTAATCTTCCTGTCTATATGCCTCGTCTTCTTTCAATTTTCCTCTCTTTATTAGCTCCACATAGTGTTTGTAATTAAGATTGGTGATTATTATGTCATCTCTTTTATCTACTTTTGTATGTTCCACAACTACGACTTAATCTTGCTGTCTGTAAGCCTCGTCTTCTTTCAATTTTCCTCTTTTTATTAGTTGTAGCTCCACATAGTGCTTACAGTTAAGATTGGTGATTATTATGGCATCTCTTTGGTCTACTTTCGTAGGTTACTCAACTATGAACTTTCTCTTCCTGTCTGTAGTATGCCTCGTATTCTTTCAATTTCCCTTTTCGTACTGGTTTGAGCTTCCCATACTGCTTATAGCGAGTTAAGATATTCGTGGTGAACGGTTTTGTGAGCTTTATGGTATTGGTATTGATCTCATGTTTATTCATGTTAAACTTTTGCGCCAGCTAGTCCGAAAGATCATTTTCCTCGCTGATCTCGAGAAAGTGTCAAGTTCTAAATTCTCTTTTATATCCAGTCTTATATTCTAGAACGTTTTTAGGTTTGAAACGTACTCCTCTTACCATGTACATACTTAATCCGCCCACCATTCTTCTAATTCTTCTTTAGTATACGTGCTAACTCATAGACTACCTTAATAAGTTCACGTAAATATGGACTAGTCAAGGTTAAATATGATGAGGATCATCCTCTTCACTTGTACCATGTCGATAATGAATAAATAAACAAATCAGCGGTCCTAAAACGGGATCGAACAACAATAAGCAAGAAAGGGAACGTACAGTTTCGGTGAAATTTTCAAGACGAGACCGAATTTATGCAAAACTCCAGGACTTTCTACTGCATATCGTTCGGAGCTGAAACTTTAGGTATAAGACGTTACATACATAGCAAAAAGGCGAACGTCACTGCCACAGATCTCAACTTTCTAAAAAAGTTCGGCTTCCGACTCGTACATATTGTAGTAAGCGGGACGACCTATCGGTAGGTAGGACGTGACGTCAAAGTACTTCGGGATCGGATCCGTCGAAGGCTTGAAAACGAACGATCCGACGTGAGGTCAAATTCGTCCCGGTCGATCGTCAATTGTCTATGGGAGTTTTCGAAACGTGTTTCGCCTGACAACTAAATCAGCGTGCCCCGTCTGGACAATATACCGGGCGACGGAACGAACGAGAGAACTTATTGTTATTGCTTATTGTTATAAAATCTCCGGGTTTTCGAACGGACGCGCCGCCGCTGTTGGAACGAGATGGAGATATCGTACATATGTAGAAGCGTTAAAATCTAACAATCGGTTATTAAAATTCGCACGAAGGCGAGCGCAGATTAAAGTCCATATCGGAAATTGCGCGTTAATTTACGGCCCGATGCGAATAGGTCGGTCGTTGTTAAATTGCTATCGATGTATTCGATCTAGGCGTCTATGTATATACCTATGTAGCTATTATTAGAATTTTTATGTCTGATGTAAAATGCAACAAAGCCATGCAATTATAGAGGACATTTTCGAAAATTTGAGGCGAACTTTACGTTGCTGACTTCAGGAAACTTTTGTGCCAAACTTAACACAATAAATGTATCGCGTCGATTTGACCTATTTAAAAAGTGTAATGTGGAATAGAATATTTCTTTCATCTATCAAACAACCACTACTCGTACGTAATGACAGAATGGACTTACAGTAGTAGAGAAGCCGGGGGAATGCCGGGAGCGGCAATTGAAGCTCTCTTGAGCAAATATTATTACAAAATTTTCGTTGACCGCCATTGCCCCAATGACCGGCATTTCCCCCGGTTCCCCTACCCCCGTATCCGCTGACTCCATATCCGCGGTTTCACTTATGCGCGGCTCGATAGCGATAACTATCAAACGCCCGTTCACGTACAAGTTAAACATGTTGGAATATTTCATATACATAACTGTTCGCTACTATCCGCGGAAGACGGCGGGACCAAATCCCCGCGGATACGGGGACCATACTGTATATACAGCAAAAGACAGCTTTAAACGATCACCGTGGACCAGTTTCGTCCTACCTCGATTTCAGCAGCACCTTATCGAATTCACTGACTGAAGGTCGAGGTTCTTTTATCCTGCTGATGAGTTGTAAACAGGGCGAAACTAGTCGGGGGTAATCGTTCGCTGCAAAATAAACACACTGCCACCAGAATTCTTCGCCCTTGAAACCTGTATATAAGCCTTTTTGTATCACTCGGAAAGTGGTTGGATTTTCACAATTCAAGAAGAGCGGATTACTAAGAGCAGTGTAGGGTCGTTTAATAGCGGTGACAGTTTTGCCAATAAATATTTCTCGATTCCTGGTGTATATTTTATTTTACTTCCGGATGTCAGAATATTCAGTATTGTTTGCAATTTCATCACGCAGCTTTTGACGGTTCCCCACCGTTTAGAATTTATTTAGGATGATAACCAAAGTTTGAACTCAGTTGTGGATGCTCAACGTTTGTTCACCATTGGGACGCCGACGCTACACGCCTCACTGTGGAAAAGTTTGAGAGTGAGTTCACTTTACAGGAGCCACCAATAACACAACGAAACCCGCAAAATGAAGAAAATACCACAGCTGCTACGGCCAGTATTGTCGATAAACCAAACTTACCGATTTCACTACGATCGCAATAATTAGGGCTTTCTCAGACGTCAACTTGGAAAATTTTGCGTAAGAATTTGGGCCTACATCCCTACAAACTCGCATCAGCTCAAGAGCTGAGACCAAACGATCACAGATTGCGTCAGGAGTTTTCTGATAGAGCTTTTGAGTATTTGGATGTTGATCTTGATTTTTGCCAACAGAATCATCTTGACTTTACAGCACAAAAAGACACGAAAATAGAAGCACGAAGTGAGGAAAATATCGCCGCTGCAAATATAACCGATGAGCCAAGCTAGTCGATTTCACGACGATCGCAACAATTGGAGCTGTCTGAGATGTCGACTTGGAGAATTTAGCGTAAGAATTTGGGCCTACATCCTTACAAAGTCGTACCGACTCAAGAGCTGAAGCCAAACGATCACACGTTGCGTCAGCAGTTTGCTGATTGGGCGCTTGAGCACTTCGAAGATGATCTTGATTTCGGCCAACGAAATCATCTTCACTTTACAGGCCAATAAGCCACCAACAAGACAACGAAAAGCGCGAAGCGAGGAGAATAACATTGTTGCAGCGACTAGTATTGCAGACGAACCAAACTTGTCGATTTCACGACGATCGCAACAATTAGGGCTTTCTCAGACGTCGGTTTGGAAAATTTTACGTAAGGCTTTGGGCCTACATCCCTACAAACTCGCATCAGCTCAGGAGCTGAAGCCAAACGATCACAGATTGTATCAGGAGTTTGCTGATTGGGCTTTTGAGTACCTGGAAGATGATCTTGATTTTGTCCTAAGAGATGATCTACATTTTACAGGACAATAAGACACCAACAAGACAACGAAAGGCGCGGAGTAAGGAAAATATCGCAGCTGCCGCAGCCAGTATTGCCGAAGAGCTAAGCTAGTCGATTTCACGATGATCGCAATGGGTGCTTCTTTAAAGGTATCGGCATGAAGAATTTGGCGTAAATCTTTGGACCAACATCCTTACAAAGTCGCATCGACTCAAGAGCTGATGTCAAACGATGATAGATTGTGTCGGGAGTTTCCTGATTGGGTCCTTGAGCACTTGGGAGATGATCTTGATTTCAGCCAACAAAATCATCTTGACTTTACAGGACAATAAGCTACCAACAAGACAACGAAAAGCGCGAAGCGAGTAGAATAACGTTGCTGCAACGACTTTCATTGTAGACAAACCAACCTTGTCGATTTCACGACGATCGCAACAATTAAAGCTTTCTTAGATTGCATAAGGATTTGAGCCAACATCCTTGCAAAGCCGTAATGGCTGAGGAGCTGAAGCTAAATGATCACAGATTGCGTCGGCAGTTTGCTGATTAGACTCTTGAGTACTTCGTCACTTCGGTCAAAAAAATTATCTTAACAATATGACACCAACAAGACAACGAAAAACTTGTCGATTACACGACGATCGCATCAATT
Source organism: Chrysina gloriosa (assembly GCA_038088585.1). Classification (NCBI taxonomy): domain Eukaryota; kingdom Metazoa; phylum Arthropoda; class Insecta; order Coleoptera; family Scarabaeidae; genus Chrysina; species Chrysina gloriosa. Next base: position 28,489,079 of record CM076095.1, on the reverse strand, counting down.
CGGACTTTCTCAGACGTCGACTTAGATAATTTTGCGTAAGGATTTGGGCCTACATCCTTACAAAAGTCGTATTTACTAAAGACCTGGCGAATACGACTGATGTGATAGAATTTCGAACTTCAATTCAATCAATTTTGCTGAACGATTACACTGGAATCAGGGGGCGCATTGTCATAGTGAAACAACACGTTTTTCTTAACCATTCCCGGATGATTTTCCTAAATTGTTGTTTTCAATTTGTCCAAAAGTGTTGTGTAATATTGGCCAGCCATCTTTCCAGGCGAGTGAATGGTCTTTGCCCTCTTCGGAACCGATGCATCGCGCGCAATTCACTGCTTTGATTGCATTTCTGTTTCTGGTGTGTAGTGATGAATCCAGGTTTCATCCCTGGTCACGAATCGTGTTTGAAGACCCGTTGGATTGTTCTTAAAACTTCCAGACAATCGGCTGAGGTTCGAGTTCGAATGCGTTTTTACTCCGAATTGAGCAAATGCGGCACCCATCTTGCAGAAAGCTCTTTTAAACCCAATTCATTATGTGAAATACGAACTACTCGTTCATTAGAGATGCGCAGGGTTTTCATCAATTTCACGCACTTTTATTCGGGGATCTGCCAAAGCTGTCTTATGGATTTCTTCCCCAATTTCTAGCGGGATAGCCGTTTTCGGACGTTCTGGACGTGGTTCATAATTTGTATGCGTGCGGCCATGCTTGAATTCCGAAACCCCAAAATTCTGAGTTTAAAATGAAGGTGACGAACTCTCAAGAACGGTATCTGACCTTGATCTAATTTCCGTTGCGGTTTTCCCTTCCAAATTTGAAAAATTCGATGACTACTCGAACTACATTTTTATCTATAATTGAAAACACAAAAAGGTACTTGACTTAAATGCTTGTCAAAACCAGACTATTTGACAGATCGATCTAACATTTGTAATCAATTGATATGGAAGAGTTGCCAACACAACGTCGTAAAGTATTTGGAAAAATAGCAACGCCGTTCCCGAAACCCCGTACTAACTTAGTAAGGCGTTTTTCTTTTGTCTCGAAAATCATCTCGCGAACACCTCAGTTCATTAAAGCGACCAAAAAATCTATCACACAACAACCGTGTATCTTTTAAAATTGAAAATAACAGCGACGTGTGTCAGATTTATAATAAATAGAAAAGTGCTAAATTTCTTTCCCACTGAAAATCAAATTCCAGCTCAAAAAACGCAACAAAATAAATACAAATGAATTTCTTCAAAGAAACCAATCCCGACTTGTTAGAGATTCCAGAAAAGAATTATCGGAATTCTCTATGCGATACAACCAACAGCGCCGGCACAAAAACGTACTATTAGCTCGTCTCCGTTTCTCCTGCGGTTAGAGAGAGTTATTTACATTTCCAGGACACATAGAGTACGTATTTATGTATCTAGCGCTATATACGTTTACGATAGGCATATATTTACTTATGTATGTTATGTTATGGAACGATCTTTGGCGCTACTCGTCTAAATATAGTACAAAACGCGTACTTCGTTTACACGGCGACGTTGTACATACATACGTAGAAGTTTCTGAGACGCGATCCGCTATTGGTTATAAATAATGTAGGAATTTTTGTTGACCTTAGGTATGTATATATGTATATAGATCGGAAAACGTGTTGCAATGAGAACATAAAGCTATCTAATACGCGTGAGTTTTTGTTTCTTTTTGATTCCTTTATAGACGCCTTTGCATTGTCTATTTCTTTAATTTTAAGATAAAATGGCGTTCAAAGATAGGTTTATAAAATATATAATAATTTATAAAACTAGACAACCTAAGTTAACGTGGTGTTTGTAAGAAATTTGGATTGGGATCGTACTTGAAACGAACTGATTAAGTAATCTGGTATTCGTTTTTCTCCTTTTCTGATCAGGCACAGAGAATTCAGTAAAGAACGGAATCCAGGCGGACACAGTAATATTAGTTGCCTACTTTTAGAATTGGTATCCCTCACTAATTTCTTTTGATACCCATCAATAATAGGCTGAATGAAATTGACAGATTATATTTCTTGTTACATATTTCCATTTTTCTTATTTTCGCAACACATACAAGTCGAGCATACAATCCGTTAAGAAAATGAACTTACGAGAAATCTAAATCCCAGGTGGAATAGCTTTAAACAAAAAATTATAAAAATAGCAGCAGAAGTATGCGGAACACACACAGTTGGGATAAAGAGGCGGAGGGAAGAAATGCGGGAAGTGGTAGAAAAAGAAAAAGGGAGTTAGAGAATAATTATCTACAAAACAAAACCACGGCAAGCTATAGAAGGGAGGAAATTAAGAAGATAATAACTGAAGCGAAACAACGATCTTGGGAGCAGTTTGGAAGAAAGATGGAAGTGAACAGTAGAGAGAATCACAAAATGTTTTATAGAGTGCTGAGAGCGTTTAGAGATAAACCAGACGTCAAATTAAAACAAGTGAAAACAAAAGGTGGGAAAATAATCACAAACGAAGAGAATATCAGAAAGAGATGCAAGGAATCAGCAGTTATTAACCTTCGTATACTCACGCATACGGTCTGTGAGACCGACTTATATAGTATAGTATACGTCTTTCATTTTGACGTGAGTATAGGAAGGTTAAATGACGAGATAAATTATGAAGAATGAACAAATGATGCCATGAGGGAGAAAGTCGCTACAGATAATAAAAACCAAAACGAAGTAAGCAGGCAATAACTAATGGCCGTTAGCCAAATTAAGACTGGGAAAGCGGCAGCAGTGGACAAAATTGGACCTGAAATGTTCAAATATAGGGGAGAGAGGGAGAGAAAAATTGCACACTTCCTTTTTTGACCAGTTTTAAATCCTTCTTCGCCCCCTTTCACGAAAGAAGCGAAACAATCCTGGAAATCCTCAAGGATATGATCTGTAGACACTCATTGTGACACGCATTATGTTCTGGTCCATTTCCTCCACTCCCTCTGTACTATTAAATCTGTACCAGTCCCCTCATTTATATTGTTTCCTTCTTGATTTCCCTTCGCGAAGAAAGGAAAATAATCCTTGAAATCCTCAAGGATGTGGCGCGTAGATACTCTTTGTGCTGGTAGTTAACAGATTGTTTTTCATTTATTTATTTATTTATTTATTTTTATTTGGTCCATTCCCTCCACTATTTATATTATCTTGAATCTTACCCACTCCGCTCGTTGGTAGTTTTTGCTTCCTCATTCCCTTTTGCGAAGAGAGTGAAACAAACCTTCAAATCCTCAAAGATATGGTGTGTAGAGACTCATTCTATTAGTGATTGGCAGGTTGTTTTGGTCCATTTCCTCCACTCTTTTTGTGATCTTGAATGTTTTCCAGTCCGCTCGTTGATATTCTTTCTGTGCTCGCTCCCTTTCGCGAAGAAACCGAAACAATCCACGAAATCCTCAAGGATATATCGTAGATACTCATTGTGCTGGTGGTTGGAAGGTTGTTTCGGTCTATTTTCTCCACTCCTTCTGTTGAATCTGGCGCAGTCCCCTCGTTTATGTTCTTCTCTTTCTCACTCCCTTTTGCGAAGAAAACTAAACGATCCCCGAAATCATCCAGGATATGGTGTGCACACATTTCTTGTGCTGGCAGCTGGAAGATTGGTTTTGAGCTCATTGTGTTCACTCTTCCTGTTCTCTTGAATCTCTCCCAGTCATGTCGTTGATATTCTTTCTTTTCTCGCTGTCCTTTACGAAGAAAGCGGAATCCTCGAGGATATGGTGCGTAGGCACTGCTTGTACTGATGATTGGGAGGTTGTTTTCGTCCAGTTCCTCCATTTTTTCGATTCTCTTGAATCTTTCCTAATCCTTTTGCTGATAGTCTTTCCGTTCTTACTCCCTTTCTTTTATTCTACCCTTCACATCGTTTTGAAGCCTGCACGCACTCGATTTCTCGTTTTCTTCCGTTTCCCATTCTTAAGATATTCTTTGCGCGTGCCCTAACTGACTGAGTTGTTCCTCGTCTACTACGTTGCTTATTGAGTTTTGCTTTATTAATGCGACTAGCAACCGGAAAGGAATATAGAGCAAACTAGGTACAAAGTGGGAAAGGTAACTGGAAAAATTAAAATTCCCAAAAGAAGTAAAAAATACCACGACTGAACTTAAAAGTAATCAAAAAGCTAACGTATTGTTTTATTTTCTTTCTCATCTTCGCTTCGCAGGCAGTGCCCAAGCTATTTTTACTTTTTCAACCATTGCAATCCTAAAAACGATCTGCAAAAATCTTGAGGTTGTAACGTCCGTTGTGTTTGAGTTTTTGCTAATTTCTTTCTCGATTCTCTGCGTTTTCTTAAATTCTTATTTCTTCAATTCGTTTTCCTTTTCTTTTTCTTTTTCCTTGTTGTATAATAGGTAAGTGACGGAATCTCTGTGGGTTTGTGTCTTTTCTTGTCCACCATGTCCAGTCCACTCTATGGCAGATAACGGGTGTGTGTCTCCAAAAGCCAAGGGAAGAAAGTTTCCAGAATGTAATACAAATCTGAATAAACACAGCAAAGATAGGAGGGAATTAAAAACACTATTGATCTTCTTTCTTCATCTATTTCTTTAATCTATTTTCGTTATCTTCCGCGAAGAATGTTTACGTTACTTAATCAATGGTTGCAACTCATAACAACCAGCAAAATTCTCACTGCGCTGTGATGATTGAGTTTGCCTCTTTCTTTCTATCCCCCTTCGACATTTCCAATTTATCCGTTTCGTTCATTGTTCATATCCTTGCGAGCAATCTGCATAATCCCCAATTTTTCCTCTCCTTTTGTTATTCCTTCTTGTGACATCTTTCGCACGTATTCTAACTAGATCGGTGATTTTCTTCTCTGTTATGTCAGTTTCGATTGTTGTTCCATTCGTTTCACTAATACCAAGAAAGATGTGAACATAAAGAAATCATATATGAAAAGCGAAATAGTAGAAATTGACCCTCTGATAGTCTTTCTTTTCTTTTTGTTTTGTTTTCTTGCACTTTTCTTGGTTTACGCTTCCAACTTCTCTTCCTTTTTTATTTCCTATGTTTCCACTCGGAAATTATTTTCAGGGATTACGTTCCCATCTCTTTCTTGTCATGCTTTCTTGTGACATTCTTTGCTTGTAACTTGACCGTTTTCACAATTCTATTACTCATTGATTTGTATTTCGGATCTCTGTTGACTTATTCTGACTTCATTTCTTCCTCCTTTTACAAGCAGTTTTCCTTCCTTTTGTTTTGTTTTGTTTTCTTGCACTTTTCGCACTTCGTTCCTTATTTTTCCTACGTTTTTTATTTGCTATGTTTTTACGCAATAATCATTCTCAGACCTTCTTTTCCCATATCCTCTTTGTCATGCGTTCTTGTATCATTCTTTGCTCGTGCCCTTACCATATCATTATTTTTTATTCTGTTTATTACTGATTGATTTCTATTTCAGATTTCTTCTAACGTATTCTGGTATTATATCTTCCTGCGCTTACAAGCAGTTTTCTTCCTTTTATTTGGTTTGGTTTTTCTTATTTATGTTACGTTTTCTATTGACTGTGTTTTCATGCAATCTCATTTTGAGATCTTCCTTTCCCATCGCCTTTGAATCACGCGTTTTTGTGACATTCTTTGCTCGTGACCTGACTAGTTCGTAGTTTTTGTTCTTTGCTCATTGATCTTTATTTTAGATTTCTTCTAACTTGTTCTAGCGTCATCTCGTCCTGTTTTTACAAGCAGTTTTCCTTCCTTTTGTTTTGTTTTGTTTTGTTGCACTTTCGCGGTTCGCCCCTCATTTCACGCAATATTCATTTCCAGATTTTCCTTTCCCATTTCTTTTTTATCATGCGTTCTTGTCGCATTCTTTGCTCATGCCCTGACTATTTCGTTACTTTTTATTCTGTTTATTACTCTTTAATTTTTATTTCAGATTTCTTCAATTTTTATTTCAGATTTCTTCCTACTTGTTCTGACATCATCTAATCCTGCTTTTACAACCAGTTTTATTTCCTTTTGTTTCGTTTTGGTGCACTTTCGCGGTTAGCTCTTCATTTCTCCTACCTTTTTGTTTGCTATGTTTTCACGCAATACTCATTTGCAGATCTTCCTTTCTCATCTCTTCTTTCTCATACTTCCTCGTGGCATTCCTTGCTCATGCTCTGACTACTTTGTTTTTCCTTATTCTGTGTATTACTTATTATTACTTATTTTTCAGATATCTTCTAACTTATTCTGGTGTAAATCTTTTCCTGCTTTTTCAAGCACTCCTTCGTGCCGGAAGCTACTACTTTCTTATCACGTTTACCACCACTGACACCATTAGAACCGTTCATTTTTATTTTTATTCAAATTTTCCCTCTTTTTGGGCGTTGTTTCCATGAACTTTGCTTCTTCCTTTTTCCCGTCTTCAATGAGAATTTGGATTTTCTTATTTGGCTATGTACTATTTTCTTCTAATGTTTACCACTGTTACGACCACTATAACCGTTCGTTCTCATTTTGATTCCAAGTTCCCTTTTTCTGGGCGAATTACCAAAAGTACACAAACAAGCTGTACCAGTAAGCCCATCAATTATCTAGCAGATCATTTAGCGTATTTCTTTTGGACTTTGACGTGTGTTACTAGATGATGTCGTTTCGTTATCCATCCTACCAGCTTCTTTGCTAACGATATTATATAAGGGCTAGTAGTATGGAGAAGGAAGCTTTGATGTAACGTGGTAACACACGGTAATATCCAAAGAAAGTTTTTACCGAATAAATTTACAATTTCTCTTCAAGGTGATGCAACCGATAAGATCGGGGCTGTTGCTGGAAATTCTCGTGCTATTCAAAAGAGATACAAAACTATTTTCGTCTACTAGACGTGCCCTTAAACACCTCTTTCTAGGAAATGCCGCCAACCAACGAGAACCCCATCGAGATAGACCTGACAGACGAGAAAGAACAGGAACAATTCATATAGCCTCCGAATATTAACAATTTCACACTCCTCCTTCGATAATTTCTCGAACAAATTCGCGTCCACTGCCTTCCTAATTCCTCGCCCAAAAGAATACTCGGAAAATCGCCCCAGAACGACGTGTAAACAAAGTTATCTCGCAGACCGTATAACCCCAAAGTTTTATCTTGTTAGCGCTGCCAGTCTACCCGACGTAAACCGGTAACACGTCCACGAGTCGGTGCTCGGTCGTAATTCATCCGGATCGAGCGACAAATCCGAGAGAGACGGACGAAAATCGTACACGAATGTCGACGTAGGGGTCTTTCTCGGACGAGATAGAAAATGTTACCAACGACGTTTTGCTTTTAAGTAATTCTCTCTTTACGTCGCGATTCGTTTACGTTTTCTTTACGACTTGGCGAGCGCTTTAAACGTGCGAAAACGCGAATTACCTGATGCTCGCCTGCTTTCCGTCGACCGTGTTAATTGCGAAGAAATTTCGCGGTGGAATTAAGACGAAATGGATGATAAATAGGGTCCGGATGGAGGATGGATAGATTCGACGTGTAGGCAAGTCCGTGGGAAGTAAAATAAACATAAGAGACCTCACATATTGTTGTGTATGTATTTGAAATTTAAGATACGGGTATGTGTTGGTACGTATGGTGAAACATGCGCCGAGGAGCGGTTGAGCACGAAATATGTTATGACGTCGCTTTAGTGCTGGGTTGAAAATAAATTCCCCATTCGCGTACACCGATACTTTTTACTGTTTTTGTTTCAGATTATAATTTCGTATTGTGTTCCCGATTAGAATGCTAAATATGACATTTTTAGTGTTGCCATGATGTGGGTAGATCCTGATTATTTAATTTGTTGGATTATGTAGACCGACAGCGTGTTTAATCCATCTTATCTTTATTCAGATGTGTGCTACATTCTAAAAACTTTCTTTCTCTTGCATTTAGGAGACAAGCACTGGTACTTATCACTAAGTTCTTGGAAACACACAAGACCATTCCGATGATGTTCCAGAACTGAAGACGTTGTTGCGGGTCTACTACTACTTGTGTGGAGTTTGTAAAAATAAACTACTTTGTGACTCTACACTTTTATTACTTAATTTCTTAAAAGCGATTATAAAACTGTACATACATTTTAACCGTTTAAGTGTTGCTTATTTGACCGTACCCGATTGTTTGTATGTGAGTGAAGTGAATAGAGGTAACTAACTTACTGTCCTGACTTCCTTGTTCGAGTATTACATACAACTTTTCTTATCGCTAACCTTTCGTCAAGTCGAAAGGCAGAAATCTCTTAAATTAGGTTTAAGCAAAAACCAAAGTAATACGTTCTGTCCTAGGCGATAGTAATGGGAAGATTAGCTGAAGCTTTTGATAAACAATTATTGAATGTGTTGAAAAGGTAAGTGGTGAGATAATTATAACCGCGTTAAATTACATTGAAGCAGCTCTAACTTACCATAAGGTAATAGAAGAAGTGTCATATTACACGAATATATGTGGAACAGAACAAGTAACCGCTTAAATCTTATGTATTTCACGTATCCTTAAAGTCTCTACTAATTCCTGGAACGAATGCACTATTTTACATTAATCACGTACACAATTTCGACTGTTGCTTCTCCAACAACGTTTTTCAACAATAGAAGAAATAAGGAGAAAGTCACTGGCCAAACTAAAATGAACCTAAAGAGTGGCTTCAACAACAGTGTATTATACTGCAGGTTAATCAGCTTCGAGTGTATAGTACAGAAATTGAAGATTACTACGAGCCCCGTTTTTTTTTTTGGTTACACCTCCTATAGTTCAATCGGTTATTGTTGAAACGGGATATCATTAGTAGCCATTTTCGAGTAATAAGGAATTCCTAATATTTCGGGGTAAACACCTAATTTGGTATTAAATCTCCGCTTAGCCTCTGTTACATATTATTTAGCGTTGAAAGTGGATAAGTCATTGGCATGACTCCTTTCAACAATGAAATTACTGGTTCTTCACCCCACCACAAGTCTGAAGGTCAACCAAAGATAGAATTTGGCATCTCATCTGACTCTCCTTTACTGCGACTTTAACTTTCAGGTTTTCCCTAATAGTGTCATTTTTGATTCTGTCCAGTCTCGTCTTACCTTCAATTTTTCTCAAGCACCTCATTTGCACGCTTTGTAACTCGCTTCCTTGATTCTTTGTTGTTGTCCATACTTATATCTTATATGTTAAAATTGGTGTTACTACCTGTTTAAATATTTGCACGTTTTTGGTTTTGATATCTCTCTTTGACTGAAGAAGGTGTTTTTAATGCCATTTCACCTTCCGTCTTTCATCACCACTGCCCACAAGTATTTAAAATTATTCACCTGTTCTAGCTTTTTTCCCTGCAGGAAATCTCGTGCCTTTCATCCTTCGTGCTTATAACCATTGTCTTCGTTTTTTCCATGTTAATTTTCGTATTTATACCTTCCAGACTCTCGTTGTATATTCTTATATTTTCGTTCAATATCTTTTCGCTTTGGGGCGATTAGCACTATATCATCGGCATATATAATCTCAGATATTCCCGAATTCCACGTTGTATTGCCTTATCTGCTTTTATACCCTCATCTAGAACTGAAGCAAACAGCAGAGGACTCAGCACGCATCTGTGTCTTACTCCTTTAATGGTTTTACGAATCACTGTGATTCTTCATGTCTTATGCTAACAGAAAATGCTGTTTTTTGTATATAGATATTTTATTACGTTTATTGTTTTCTCCTCGATTTTTCTTTTCTTTAAAGTCTGCCATATGGTCTCTCTGTCTACTTTGTCAAAGGCTTTCTCCAGATCTATGAAACATAAGTCAACCTCCCTGTGTTTACTTATTTGTCTACTTATAAAATTACCGTCTGTCACTCCTCTGTTAGCCCTGAAGCCATATTGTTTGTCCTCTAAAGTGTTCTCTACCCTTTCCCTTATTTTACTTTCCATTACTCCCGCGTAAAGTTTTGCGAATGTGCTAATTAATGTTATTCCTCTAAAATTTTTGCACTCTCTTGAATCACCTTTTTCACATGTTGATACAGTTTCCCCGCACTTGCCAATCTTCTGGTGATCGGCCGTTTTTGTAAGCTTTCTTCATAAATTAATTAATTAGTTTAAACTAACCTTGACAAAACATAAGAAGAGACAGGTCAAATTTCTAACATTACAAGCCTATCCAGCCGGAAAAGTACCCATTTTGGAAGCTAAAATAAAGATATGAAACTCTTGGTGCGTTATGCGCAGGAAAATGTTGACTTTTATGAAGACATTATCAGATCAGTCGTAAACCAAGATGATGCAATTTTGTTGTGGTTTTTTTGTTACATTTTCAAACATATCCTTCAGAAATAAAAAAATTTTCAATGGGATTCCAAACATGCTTGAAACTTTTATGAGTTACCACCGTTGCCAAACAAATCAGGACATTTTCAACTTGTTTAAAAAAAGTTTCTATCGATTATCTTGAAAATAATAATAGTAATAAATAATAATAATAATAAATAATAATAATAATAATAACAAAAATACAAAGCACGCTAGGTAATACCATCATTTAAAAAGTCTACTGGTTCATAAGGACAGTTTTTAATTAAATGAGTTTTCATAATTCTTTTGAGCCTTTTTCAGTCACCTTCCTCGGCTTGAGTCATGATAAAATTTTCCTTTCAATCGCGGCGATCCTCTCAATGCTTTCAAAATTGCGTCTTTTGTAATAACTCTGTTTTCAACTCGATCTCCTTCAATTTCCTAGAAGTATTCGGTATCAAAGATGATCAGCTTATCCTTCAGGATCGTCTTATTCCTTTTGCTATGCTCCAGATTTGATTTGAGGACTTGATTTGTCGATGGTCATTTGCTTATTTTCGAGGACATATCCAAACCTTTTCATAAACGATGTTGTCATCTTTAACAATTGGGTCAAATTGTTTCCTCGCTCTCTTGCTTCATATTATTAAAGCAGCATCTTGCATTCGTATACTTCCTCCATTTCTTTCAAGTCCTCTTTGTCGTGGATCACTTAATCACTTACTCCATACATCTTCCAGCAATTAGTCTCATGCAATCATACGATCACATTGGATGTCTTCCTGAATTTTTCCACCAGCCCCATACCTCCATGGTTTCCACTCTATGGTTATCCCGCCTATATGGGTCAACTTGCTTCCTCTTTCTCCATATTATTCTTCTTTAAGCAGCATTTTCCATTCCCGTGGTTCCTCCATTTCTCTCGATTGTTTTGAATTACTACCATCCATCTTCCAGCAATTATTCTCATATTATCATTCGATCTCATTACAGGTCTTCCTAAATTTCGCCCCACATCACCCTTCCATTAGTTTCCACTTTGTGGTTATCCTTGTCCAGTTGTTGTCCAGTTCAGTTCCGTGCGTGCATCTTCTTATTGGTAGCGTTAAAATTGTTCGTTAATTCACATTTTACTTCGACCAGAACCTTCCCCCTCTACGAACGACTGTTGGATCGAAACTTCTTATAAATTAATGTTATCTTCGGAACTCTAACTGGTCAAATCTTCTTGTCACCTTTAGGCTACGTCTGGAATTATCTTTCATATCTTGCGCTCTCCCCTCCCTAACCTCCTCTCCCTCCCGCCACATTCGACAAAGATATCCTCTGAATGAATTTGGAGTCCGAAAGGATGTCTTGCTGGTGATCAAGCTCGTGCGGTATCAAAAAATTTCAAAAAATGTTAAGGGCGCATTCTGACAAAGTGGTCGTCATCCTCAATAATGGAAAATGTTTAAACAAAGTTCACGCGTCTTAGTCGTTTATTTTTTGAACGCGTCAACTCAGTTGCAGAAATATGTACGTAACTTTTGAATTGTTTATCCGTCGTTGATCGTCGATAAAAAATGCGTACCGAATACCATAACATGTTTTGTGCGGCTTTTTCTATGAAGAAGTTACGTTGTCTTGAGAAAAAAACAGTTCAAATTACATTATTTTCAACGTCTCCATCGCTGATTCATCTCATTTAACGGCTATTATTATTTTTATGATAGGTACAGAATAGAATTTAGCTTGGAGCGGTATTTTGTGCAATAATCATCATCATCATTACTTATCTGTCTAGAAGCCGTAAATTCTTACGACGAACTTCTAGGAAGGAATAGTTTGATGATGGACTCCCACGTGGCGATTTTACCCGAATTACACTCCTGAGTACGAAGCAGTACTTATTCTTTTCTTGTATGGTTGAAGATTTTTGCATTAATAACTTAATAAAATCTGCAGCTTTCGTAGTGTCTTGATGTAGTTTTCCTAGCGATTCGAGAAACCTGTAGGTCCTATCAGTAACGATAAAAATTAACTGTTATCAACCCGGTGGGAGACGTGATATGTAAATTCTATTGCTGCTTCTTAGCGCACTTAGCAGTTCCTAGATCATTCAGCTCCAAATTGGACAAAATATATATTATTATTATTATTATTATTATTTCTGCCCTATTTAAATTTATCTTTCAAATTATCTCCGCCGCTTTCTTACATTTGTCTTTCATTGACGTAGAAAGTGTTGGAGGTAAACCAAAATACTCATATCCAAGGAAGGATAAACAAGTATTAAACCAACGCCAAAATTCTCTTTAAATAAATTGTTAATTCCCCTCTGCAGCACCTTATCATTTTACCGTCTTTCTTCAATTTTTACAGAAATGTTCGAAGGTTAGTTACTTTCATCCATTTTACAGTATATTCAACAAGCGATAAAACAGAAACATTTTCGTAGTTTTCACCCCAGGCGACGTCGTCGTTTTCATTTTTATTTTACATATTCGAATGCTTTTATTTCAACCCTGTAGAGTCGCATTCGCCTGTAAAATCCAATCCGGCACCATCACCGAATAAAATCTCGACGATTTTCGATATCTCGACGGCGGCGGCGGCTACAAATTTAATGAAGACAGGCGGGCGGAAATTCCCCAAAAGCGAGCGCGCGTCGGGGATATTTCTCACCCCCGCCGTCGAGCTACGTACGTAGTAGCATCATCTATCGGACGAGAATGGAAGTGCGCTTCCACCGGCGCGGCGCGGCGGTGAAAATACAATAAACGTTGTTTTAATTCTGCGTTTAAAAATGATTAAATGGAGGGGGAGGGGGATGGTAGGGACTTTTCTCTATTTTCATTTGTTTCGTTCGTTTGTTTTTAATTGGAGGAATCGGATATCGTTTGAGTAGTAGGTATACGGGTGAAATAAGGATAGGATGTATTGACGTACGGAGGGCTAAAATGGGGGAAATTTTAGATATGGACGTGATTGAGATACTTGCATCAAACAATGGGATGAAGCTGCGAGTTATTAATGATTGTAAGGTAAGTTTATATCGAATTATGGTTGTGGTGCGTTGGATTCGGAAGGGTCTGAGGTAGAAGGGGTGGTTTTATATAAGGTTCTTCATGATACATTGTTTTGTAGTAGGACCATCAAAGTCGGGTAATAAAAATAATTGATTGAGGAATTGATATTAATAGTTGAGCACCGACTGAAACTGCTCCCTCTCTTTTAGCCAGAATGACCTCTGAAATTCTCCTACTTTTAAGTGGTGATGGATAAGAACGTATTTTTCTTTTTTTTTTTTTTGTTTATTTCAGTTGTAATTCTGTTGAAGTTATTTTCGTAATTTTCATTTTCTTCTTCAGAGTTCCTCCACAATTCCTATCTTCATATTACGTGCGTTTTGCAGCTTAGCCTTCTGTTGGATCTTCCAGCTGAGTTCTCACTTTTGACGGTGTTTTTAGCTTGAATAAAAAATATATGCTTGTATAAGAGATAAAGATCTTTTATATGTGTAGTTGAAGCGTTTAAATTGGGTAGAATGGTACTTCTAAGGCAGTTGAACGTTGAACTGGTCCTTTAACACATGTGTTATGTTGTCATCCAGCAACTTATAAAAAGCAAAAACAAATACATTAAAAAATGATTGCAACCTGATTGACAATGTTTGCATCAAAACCATAAATCGGATACAGGCTCTAAAACCTTGACAAACAGTAAGTGTGTAACTTAAAATCTAATGTTAAATGAAGTAACTATTATGAATAAACCTAATTAAGACATATTGGGAGTAGGAACATCTCCATTGTCCTCGAAGGATACAATTCTGTGAATACCCATACTGTTCCACATAGAGCTTGAGATAGTCAGGTGACTCGAAGATAACTTAGTTTCTGTACCTCAGTCGGCAATTGCAGAAGCCAAGTTATAATGGGGGAGGGTGCGACAAATTCTCATTTGTTACTGTGTCTATTTCGTCTCATGAATAGAGCGATTGGATGTCAAAGGATCTGAATACGCATCGGAAATTGGATTTTGTTGTTTATGTAAATCCTTCTTCGTCATGACCCGTTATCTCCTTGTACTGCTAAGCTCGACTTTACGTAGTAGGTACGAGGTCTGTTCAAAATACATCCGACCTGCCACGTTTCTCGCGAAAATAATAAAGCGAATGCGATGATATTTGATAGGGAGTTGTGAAGTTCTCTCGTGCGCATGTGTGTAAAATTACTACGCTACTGCATTAAATTTTGTCAGAAGCTTGGTGACACTCAAGTGGACACCATTCGGAAGATTCAGCAAGTTTTCGGTGACCATGCTGCATAAATTAAGGACTGGTGCACTCGATTCAAAGATGGCCACATGTCGTTCGAGAATGACGGGCGTTCTGGCAGACCCTCAATAAGCCGGAACGACCAAACCATTCAGAAGGTTAACACCTTCGTCCTGCAGGAGCGTTGTATCACTATTAGAGAATTGTCAGACGAGATTGAAATAAGCATTGGTTCCGTACAAGCTATCGCGAATGATGATTTGGGCTTCCGGAGAGTGTCCGTAAAATTCGTGCCGAAGTTGCTAACGACGGACCAAAACGAACTGCGTGCAGAAATTTCGCAGGGCATGCTGGACGCGGCAAATGATGACCCAGACTTCATGAAAATTGTTATCATTGACGATGAGTCGTGGGTGTATCGGTATGGCCCTGAAACAAAAGCGCAGTCTCCCCAATGGAAAGATCCAATATTTCCGAGGCCAAAGAAAGCACGGCAAGTTCGTCATGAGTACGGACAGACCATTAAGCAGTAGTACTACCAGAAAATCCTCCGTCGTCTTCGTGATACCGTCTTGTACAGGAGACCGGGTCAGTGGACGGCGAGAATTTGGCAGCTGCATTATGACAACGCCCCGGTGCATTCCTCATATCTGGTTCAGACCTTCTTGACCAAACACAGCATCCCAATCGTTCGCCAGCCTCCTTATTCCCCCGAAATGGCTCCCTATGACTTCTGGCTATTTCCGAAATTGAAAATGCCGTTGAAAGGAAAAAGATTTGATACTCGGGAGGACATTTTGCAGAATGCGAGGGATCAGCCGAACCGCATTCTAAAAACGTTTTTCCAGGGACGCTTCCAACAGTGGCAGCAACGCTGGGATAAGTGTATACGGTCCCAAGGAGAGTATTTTGAAGGCGATTAAGCTTTCATGTTTGTAAGTAAACGATTCGATGTTTCCCGGCCGAAGGTCGGATACATTTTTAAACACCTCGTCGGTGTATTTTGATAAAAATCAAATCAATGGATCGTAATTAATTCCTCAGGATACGCTGAAAACGCCAAATCTTCCATTTTGACAGCATCAATCTGGTGGTCTTGATGTTAAAGACTGCAACCAACTGTTTTAGAAAAAGAATTGAAATCTGCTTCTTCTTCCTTTTCTTCTCCTAAATCCTTATGCCTCTCAGCGTCGGATTATCTCCGAATTTTGCGATGATTTAATCCATTCTTTCCATAGTGACCGATCTGTACTCATGTTTCTCCTTTGTTCTATGGCCTTCCCTCGGTTTCGTCCCAATTCGTTTATTCTATCAAACCATTTTTTTCTTGGTCTTCCCTTTGTCTTTCTAGTGTTACTTTTGGCTTCTATTATTATCTATGTTGAACCCTTTAGTTTCGTTCTTATTATGTGCCCGTACAGATGCAGTTGAGATCTTTTAATTTTGTTTTAATATATCTTCTTAATTTGTCATATTCCTTATCTGTTCGTTTATGATTTTATACATTTTAATTTTCCCCGCGATCTTTCTCGAAAATTTCATTTTCATAGGCGTTCTTTTCTCTCGTGCGTACGTTATTGTGGGTGCTACTACCGAATTGTATACTCTTTGTTTGATCTTTGTATCTATTTCTTTCTTCCCAAAGATGCTTTGATTTAGAGCGTGTATGTGTTTGTGAGTTTCCATCCTCTTTTTGCTATACCTAGATCTATTTTTCTGTCCTTCGATATAATAGTACCAAGATATTCGTATGTGTTAACAATTTCTTCTTCTTTATCATTTATTTTAATTAGTATATTACTTGTTGGCTCTTTGTTGTTTATCACCCGTAGCTTGCTTTTTCCTACATTTATTTCGATCTCATCTTCTCTTCTGTCCATATTTTTGTTAATTTTTCCATTTTCACTGTTACGTGGTGTATTAGCACCACCGTATCTAATTACTGAAGGCTGAACTCAATCCCGAAAGTGAGAAATCTTAATTTTAAATCTGCAACAGAAAGCTTACCGATTTCGCTCCAGGAAGGAAGTTTACTAATACTCAGGGTGCCAGCCAGCTAGTCGGCGAGGAAATCGTTTAAATAAATCCAAACAGCTGTACTTACCCTGTCAAGCGCTAGATAAACAGGAATCCACAAAGTTATTCAAGTAACCCGAGTGGGAAATGATTTCCGGCAATCACAAAAAAAAAAGACAAGCGAACCATGAGAGTTATCGAGTCTTTAATAATTATTGAATAGTCATCGGAAAGTAATATTCTCAGGCGCAATTGGACAAGATGTTCAAATCGCTATACATTTATGTGTACCGATTGCTTTGACCAACGCTACAATAGTCCAGGACTACGACGATATCAAACTACGCTATGCCGATATTAAAACGGCCAGGACTAAAACCGCTAAAGAAACAGAAAAACTTAAGAATACGATCACAAAAAGGATAAAGTGAACCTCTTACCGTTAGAACGGGGCAAAACACAAAATTTCTACGAATGTAACAAGCGCTCTAACTGCTATTGAATGAATCAGCTCTTCCGATCCTCAATCACTATTCACCGGTTCGGCGATCCAATCCCAAAATGAGGAACCGGAAACGATAAGTATTTTTCCATAATATCCACAAATGTGCCAAGATTTCAAACGGTAATTTCTCGAGGAAAATACTTCGAGGAGCAAGCGTCAGAACTACCCCAAGATCTTACACCGAAAGCCCCCGAATAATACGTCAATCGGAAAACGTATAGTATTTTCGCTCCCAAAACAGGTGCGAAGGCTCCCTCTATCCGTGTGAATGGAAATCGATAAGCAATCGATAACGTGTGGATATCGACCGCATAGAATGGGCCACGAACAAAGATTAAATAATAGCAACAAGTGCAATGAAACTATAATGAATAATAATGGACTTGAACTGTCTCCTTCTTTTATTCCTACTTGCATTTCAAAACTTGCTGTTAATTTTCCCCTCATTTGCACCATTCGTATCTTCGTATCTGGAAAGCCAAAATTGGCCTTGTCGGGGATATTATACCATTATCGATAATCGATTAATAAAAATTCCGATAAAATCTCGAAAACATCAATTACTCGATGCATTACAAAAATTCCTATCCGTTTCCGATCCTTTACGACGATACGGTTACAAACTCGCCACAAACGTTCATACATACATACATACAATACATACTTCCATACGTATACATACAGTGTGGTGAAGTGTCGTCAGAATTTCCAAGGTCATCGATGTACATGTACGTATGTATGTAAGTAAGCAAGTGTGTACATATACGGATGTACTATGCTCACACAGCCGACTGGAAGTGATAATCTAAACAATTCCTATGCATAATACGACGTCGGTCCGTTAATTTATTACGAGTTCGTTCGGTTTTGTAACGAGTTGCCCGATCGCCAGCCACGGCCACTTCGCCGCTTCTCGTAATTATCATATTGGGATGGGACGGATGCTTTTCCAGGGATTCTGCCGGCCCGAACGACCGACGTTCGCGCGCAAGGGGTCAATAGCAATAAATTGTTGTAGTTTGAAGATTATCGACGCGTTTCCGATACGATCCGAAGGGGTTCGGTATTTTGGGGGAAAGAAAAGGAGATTTTCTATGGGAAATTATCAGTTGGTTTAGCAACAGTACGAGGAATATTTCGTATATTCTAAGAATTTGGCTCTAGTTCAATTGCGTATATTTCACAAGTCACGGTATTGGTCAGAGACAAGTTTTCACACGTCTGCGCAGCTATCCCCTGCAATATTGCTTAATATACTTGAGCTACTTGACTGATACAGACGTATTGATATACCGCCAATGTTGCAATCATAGAAGACGCGACTATATCACAAAGAGCTATCACCTTTTTTATTTAAAGAGGGTGTGAAATGTTTAGAAACCGTTCAACATCTGTGAGGTGTATTTTGGACCGTTTGCAGAATCCAGAAGTAGGGGTCGATCGTTTCAAAAACTGACAGAAGGGTGACGTTCTGTGAAAACGATCCGCGCAGTGGACGGTCGAGCACCTCTGTAAATGAGGGAAACGTTGCTGCCGTGAAGAACTTATTGATAGATGATAGGCGAATAGCCATTCGCGAAATTAGTGTCAGTGTATGAATAGATGGACAACAGGTACATAAAATTTTATACGAACGTTTGGCCTGGGTTTTAACCTACTGGGTACCAAGGTTCTTGCGACTGGAACAGAAACTCATCAGATCCGAGACATGCCGTCAACTTCAAGAGGTACCAGCACATTACGGCAGTCAACTTTGACAATGGACAATAACTACTGATGAAGCATGGACAACTGGTTTCAGTCCTGAGACAGAAAGCCACTCGAAGAAATGAGGCGTACCAGAAGAAGGGCCTGCCATTAAAGCAGGTGCGGTTCCGTCGGTTAGAAAAGTAATGCTTACTGTTTTCTGGGGTTACGACGGGATTATTTTTATGGATTATCGATCGAGAAGTACTATAATTAACGTAGGATATTGTTCTAACATTTTATCTGGCCCATTTCGGCCTGGGAAGTTGCATCAGCGTCCGTTGTTGCAAGATCCCATATCGCACGAAGGGTATAGAATTGCTTCCACAATCACCCTAATCAAGCCAATAACCGTAATGAGATGCAACAAATTATAGGCGATGTATTTAAGAAAGATTTCAGTGGATATGATCAAATTCCATGTTCTCTGTTAAACCATGTGAAGGATTTTATTAGTAGACCACTAAATCTTTCTTTTATCGAGGGACAATTTCCTGATACCTTAAAAATTCCGATTATGGTGCCTGTCCCTAAAATTTAGAATAAATCAAAATACTCTTATTACAGACCCATAGCGTTGTTGTCCGTTTTGTCTAAGATCTATGGAAAAGCATTCTACTGAAGACTAGCTGATCTTTTACCCAAAGAATCTATACTGAAGCGGAATCAGTTTGGATTCAGAAGTAGTAGCTCCACTACAGAAGCCATTCTATCACTATACAATAACATTATTAGAAAACATCGAGGATGTAAGTGTTTTCTTCGACCTTAAAAAGGCTTTCGATGTGGCGAATCAAAATCAATTACTAGAAAAGCTTTTTGGATATGGCATCAGATGTACAGCGCTTGGGTGGGCGAGCTAATATTTAAAGGATAGAGTGCAGAGCGTTGTTTTGAATCATGAAGGAAACAAGTATTTTTCTAAATATGAGAAAATTAATACTGGGGTACCACAGGTGAGCATCTTGGGTCCCCTTTTCTTTAGTTTATTTATCAACGATTAACATCTGGGTAGGTCTCATGTAACTTTATTTGCTGATGATATCTATTCATCAACATTAAGCCTTCATACAAAATTAGCTGTAACTGATATGCAAGAATACTTATACCATAATGGCTTGCATATAAATTGGTCGGAAACCAAAGGCCTGACATTTTGAACAAAAGCACGCGCGAATAGTTTGTTGGTTAGAACGGGCAGTGGAAATGTATTGCATTACAACTCTTCAAAATTCTTGGGGAATATACTTAGACTCTAACCTAACGTGAAACAATCACATCAACTGTCTTGTAAAAAGATGTCCTCCATTTGTTTCACGATTTGGCAATTAACAAATCCCACATTATAAATGTATAATTAAGATAGGATAAATAAAATAAACTAAACTAAGCTAATTCGCCAGATCTGACTCCCAGTGATTTTTATCTGTTCCAAAATCTGAAAGGAGCACTTCCAAGTGTTCGATTTTAGATTTTAATTGAGGTAAAAGGTAGTTACCTTCGAGTTGGGATAACTGTATTGAATTAAATGGAGATTATATTGAAAAACTGCAATGTATTTTTTGAAGAAGATTGACGAAATGAAGAAAGTATGTATAGTCAAATTCCTTGAACTTTGTATACATCCCTCGTAATTATGTATTCCTAACAAATATAAGGGAATTGTTAGTTGATTTGGGAACTAAGTAAGTCAACAGAAACTTTTTCAATTCTTCTAAGTCACCAGAAGATCATAAAATTCCCTCAAATCTAATGTCTAAATTGTTAGTCTAATTTGCAGAAAATGGCAAATTATACGGGAAATCGCCAGTTAAAATTGTATGTTAATTCCAAGAATCCGTTATCATATCCATACCAAAAAGCTGGAATTAAATCGTAAGATTTACGACATTATAAAGATCTTTCAAACGCACCGAACCAGAATACTTCCTGCGAAGCTTTCACAATACATTACTTTATGTAAAAGTCCTCATATACATACGTACATAGATACGTACACATAAGCAACGACATGCAACCCTCGTCCGTATCCATGGTGGGATATCCGGTGTTAAAATGTATAGAGGGTGTTCTCTAATTGCATAAAATGTGCTGCGGACATACACCGATAAGCCCGGAGGGGTTGGAGGCTACGGAATGAGGGATTTTTAAAATAATAAGTTGTTCCCTCCGTCTACTTTGTATTCTTCGCGCGCTACCAGTCTGAACATTTGTGTATGTATGTACCGGGTGAAATTGTGTTTTGTTTTTCGTAGATACGTGCGTACAGATTGGAAGTGATAAAAATGTTGAAAAAGGAGATGAAAATAACAATAAGAATGCCAAATATGAAATATAGTAATAGTAATAGCAACGATAGAAACTACCTTGAAAGAATGGACAATGATCAAAAAATAATTGTTGAAACGACGGAAGAAACCCTGGGAGGACAAGAAGAAACATAGAAATCAAACGAACGGTTTGACGAAGAATGGAAGCGAAATAAATACGAATGGATACAAACCAAACGAGATGAACAACTAAGCGGATACCAAAAAGCTAAAGAAGGAAGGGACGAAGCTTTACAAGAAGGAAAAAGGGAAATGGATGTCGTACCAATTACTAAAAGAGATAGAAAGAAACAGTACTGTACGAGTATATTAGAAAACAAAACTATAATCATAAACAGCCAACATAAACAACAGAGAATAGCAAACACACTTCAGAAAACTTTACGAGCCCTCAGAAAAGGTAAGAGAAATCGGGGACGAAGGGACGAATGCAGAAAGCTACGAGGAAAAAACAAAAGGTCCAGGCGAAATCAACAACGAAGTAACACAAAATGGGGAAGAAACACTGCTACAAAGAATGCAGAATGTAATGAAACAATGTACGGAGAGAAGAAGGAATGCCAATGGAATGGAAAATTGCAGAAATAATGCCCGTCTTTAAGAAAAGCGACCCAAACAACTACCAGAACAAGTAGACGAAGCCTAGGATAAGCACTTACATAGATAACCAAAGACACGGAAATTAGAGGCTTACTCATTAACCAAGAGAAGACCAAATACATGCTGAGTTCAAGACGAAAAAGAGACAATCAGTCAGAGTTAAAAACAGGAGAAGGTGCCCTTCAAAAAGTAATGAGTTTAAGGTATTTAGGACTAACAATCATCGGGGCAAACCAAAGAAGTGTGGAAACAAACGAGAGAATTACATTAGGGAAAAAATTCTACTGGAAATGGCAGAAACTATTGAAAAATAAAACAGTTAGCACACACAGGAAGCTAAAAATGTATAAAACAATAAATAGACCAGCAATAATGTCTTATAATGTCTTACACAGAAGAACGAAGAAAACCTACGATATCTACAGCTTTAACAGGCCTTTCAGACCCATTGGTGGGTTATCTTCTTCCATTCGTTCCTGTTTTACACTGTTATCTTCCATTCGTCTATTCCTTTTCCTCGGAGATCAGCCATTACCGACTGGAACCATCTGCTTCTGGGCCGATCTGCTCTTCTTGTTGTCTTTGACTACAAGGATAGTCTCTGCGCCTTGATAAATTGCGTGATATTTGGTGCTCCATACAGTTGTTCCAAATCCTTGTTTGCTCGTCCTTCCCATATCTCACTATTTTTCTTCTCTCCAAAAATCCTTCTCCTTATTTTCCAAATTTTCCCAAATTTCCAATTTATCTGCGCCGACTTCATTCATAAACCATTTTTCGCTGGCATATCTTACTGTTAGTCTAAGCATTGTTTTGTAGATCCTTACTTTAGCTTCCGTTGATTTGTTTTTTGCTTTAATTAATTTACTGCGTGCCCCCGCACTTCTATCTCACTTCACTAACCTCCGCTGTCCCATGTCTTTCTCTGATACATACTCCCAGATATGTAAAGCTTTTCACCCCCTCCACTTCTACACGCCTATTATTTCATACTTCAATCCACATTTTTTCTCTGCTGTTGCCTAAATTTTTTGCTCCCTTTATCATATACTTTGTTCTGCGTTTATTATTAGCCCAGATTTCTCTGCTTCTAACGACAATGCTTTCGTGCCTTTCTACAATTCCAAAAACCTTCGAATACTAGAACGAAGAATGCTAAGATGAATCATGGGATCAATGGAAATGCAAAATAAATACAGATCACTATTGAACCTCGAGATAAGAGACAGGTGATGAATGGAGAGCACATCATAAGATACATAAAGCTCCAAGGCTGAGCTGGTTAGGACACATGCAAAGAAGAAACTACAACTCAGTACTACTGGAAATCGTCGGGAAGAAGATAAAGAGGTAGAAGCTGCTAAGAAAACCAAGTTCATGAAAATTTTTCTATTATTTTCATGAACATCACAAACTGGATGAGTTTTAATTTAAATGTGCCGGTTGCGAAATGTGATGTCTCTTCTTGGGTAAACCATCGACCCATCTTAAGATACTGATTTCGCCAGATGGACCATTTTCTATATTTTTGTAATGTCGATAATAAGACTTTTTGTTTTTTGGTGGTTCTATTTAACACTAAAAGCTGTTTTTATTTTGATTAAATTTTCGTTTGGTTATTACGAAATTGATTTATTACAATTAGTTTTTGAAATATTTATTTCCAAAAAAAAACGTCCCATTTTGGGCTACCCCCTCTATTTTCAAACGTTTAGAAACTGTCGTCTGATCAACTTCTAATGATTCTGTAAGTTCACTTGACGTCTGTCATTAGTCTTCATGAAATAGTGTCTCCGATTCTTCGTGTTCAAACTTTATTGATGTGCTAGAGCGTTTCTTTATCTTCAACATCAAAATCATTATTTTTGAAGCGTCTAAAGTTTTATACTTAGATTGGTTTACACTCTAAATCAATCTCCGCATGTTGATTTCGACAGAGCATGGTCGCCGTAATTCTCAAAAAGAATTCTATTTGTTTCAGCTACAGATCTTTTCGAGTAAAGCAGTGTAGTAAAATTCCCCGCTAATACCTCTTTTGGCACGAAATTGGACATGTTTAAAGGTCAAAAATGAGCAGCCGATATTTTATATATAAAGTTTTAGCGCCCTATATGCAATATATATATAAATAATACAAATAATAGCAACGATAATTTACTTAATAATAACGGATAATTACAATAATCGTGCTTTATAAAATCCATATTTGTTCCTTCGAGACATCAAATTGAATTGACGTTTAAACATGAGCACAGACAAATATCGGGTTACTCGAATTGATTCCTTTGTTCCAAGGAGGTCTTTCTTGCTAGTTTAATAAAATGCCGTCTTTAATTCTTCAGGCAGGTTTGCACCAACCGACTCGTTGGGGCTGTGTAGAATATTGTAAAAATACATCGGGAATTGTGATCGAAAGCATTTCGTCCCGATTTTGTTTTCAATTGTTTCGTTTTGATTGAGACGATAAGAAATTGTTTAAATATTGTTTTTCTTTAAGTAATTAGAAGGAGCGTGTTTGCAAATCGCATGCAAATCTTTTGATGTTGCCGCCGAGAAGAACGGTAGATTGTTATCTGCATCAGCGGTGAGAGTAAAGCGGACGTTTTAAATTAATTTTATTTCCAGAAGATTAATATCGTCGCTCGATTACTTAATTATTTCAAATAACCAAGTATCATTTTCAGGACTAACAGTAAGTTAAGTTTATGAGAAAAATTGTTGCGGAATTTAGTAAAGAAATGAAAATGACACCCAGAGGCGGTTGGTACATGAGAGCACAAGAACGCACGAACCCGCGGCACGCTGGACAACAATTAAGATTTTAAACTATCACTAAACTAAATCTCTACTAAATACAAATGAATTGGTGGAAACTGTGGTTAATCGACGCTGCTAAAATAACTAGTATAATTTGACCATACGTGGCCTGTGGTAAGATTCGCGCTTGCTATCGAGTGAGTCCAGATGACTTAACATTTTTGGTGCACGTGTGTGACGTGATATGCTTCCAATATTTCAATACAATTATTGCTCAAAGTGCAAGGGGATTTACGTTCTGTCGCCGTCTCGTACAACATATCACTCAATAAGTTCGTAGAATGACATATAGATAGCGCCACTATGGACAAATCCATATGATTTCTAGGACGTACCAACCTTTAAACGATTCGTGTTAAAATTTTATGACAATCTGAGGTTTACTTCACAAGTTACAGTGGTTTTAGTGGCGCTACTTTTGTGATTTTTAAAACAATGGAAAAATCTGAATTTTGTGCCTTTTAATGAGAAAAATACGGTTCAAGCAAAACAATCGCTTGATAATTGTTATTCGGACTCTGTTCCATCGAGATCAATGGTAGCGAAGTGGTTTGCTGATTTTAAACGCGCTCATTCAGACGCCGATGATGTTGAACGCTTTGGTCGCCCAAATTCGACAGTTATCGAAGAAAAAGGCACACAAAATGGTTTTGGCCAATCGCAAGTTGGAGTTGCGTGAGATAGCTAAGACCTTAAAGATATCAGAAGGCAACGTATTCACCATTTTGTATGAACATTTGAGCATGAGAAAGCTCTGTTCGAAATGAGTGCCGCGTTTGCTCACAGTCGATCAAAAGCAGCAAGGCGTCGATGATTCAGGGCGCTGTTTTAGCGCAATAAAAATAATTTTTCAAGCGGTATGTGACAACGCATTAAACATGGACCCATCAGTACTCGCCCGAAGGCAAATCGGCAGTCAGCTAAGTGGACAGCAAAGAATAAAAGCCGTCCAAAGCGACCAAAAATGCAAATGTCAGCTGGTAAGGTTCCGACATCCGTATTTTGGAATGCGTCCGGTATTTCATTCATCGATTACCTTGAGAAAGGAATAACCATCGATAGTGAATATTATATGGCGTTATTGGTGCATTTGGAAGAAGAAACTGCGAGAAAGCGACCCCAAATGAAGAAAAAAGCGCTCAGATTGTCACAAAATTTTGACTCGCATTGTTTGAAGGTTGGTATTTTCTAAAAGTCATACGGATTTGTCAATAGTGGTGCCATCTATATGTCATCCTACGATCTTATCGAGTAATGTTTTACCACCTGCCCCTGTCGGCACTCTTACTCAATGTGTTGCCAATTCTTGAGATAACTATGTGAAGTATGTCATAGAAAAGGCGAAAAACAGATTAGCTGCCTTAACTCGGCTCGGATGCTACCGAATATCGGAAGACCTGGGAGTGTAAACAAACAATGCTATGCGGCGTGGTACAGTCTGTTTTTCGTGATGTCGTGAGCTACAGAGAAGTATAGAGATGTTGACAGGTGTACAAGGAAATGCCCTATTGAAAATGATTACTGGATATAGAACAATATCCATAGTAGCAATCCTAACAATAGCACGAATACCTCCTACTACCCCTGCTTCTAGAAGGAAGAGTAACACTGCACAAAAGAGAGGACAGACGGCTAGAGCAAGCAGGAAATGGGAAGTGAGTGACAAGTGGGCAGTGGACAAACATGTTAATAGAACACATAAGATCCTAGATGGAGTGCTAACACAGAAAGATCAACTACCACCTCATACAATTTGTATCAGGGCATGGAAGTTTTAGCAGCTACACACACACACACACACACACACACAGGATGAAAATATCAACAAGTAATGAATACTTTTACTGCGAACTACAAGACATGCCAGAACACTCCGTCTTTCTTTGTGGAAAATGGAACAAAGAATTGACAGAATTAAGTGGTAGTGTAGGACAGCAGATAAGGATAGACAATCTGGTCGATACTGAATAAGATAATACATTATCTTACGTTTTATTGACGTCTTGATGTCCATTGCGACAAGATACTAATCGGACGACTGCTAACTTCCACGGCTATTAAATGACTAAACTCTCCACTGCCTTCGCATCGACCTAAATCCCCTCCCGATGCTTCTGCCGTAGCACGGGTTTATCGAACTTTAATGATAAGTAGCGAAGAGGCGTGAGACAAAATTCAGAGTTTCATAAGTGAAATTACGCCGATTAAGGTAAAGGAAGACAGAGAAAGGAATGGGATGGAAAAATAGCAACTCTATGTACTGATGCACTAATACCAGAAATTTCCGGGGCTTTGGAGTTGTCGAGATTAGAGGTGTTATAATGGGGTAGCCAGTGCTTTGCATTACCATGCACAGGAGTCCCCACACTATCACCGCATAGATCCAACCGCTGATGTCCATAAAGATTTCACTTCCACGTTCGTGTAGGAAAAACCGATTATAATCACTATCGCAGTATTTAGGAATCTAAACATCAAACCAGGAAACTCGTGTTAACTTTGCTATCATTGGAAGAACAGCACGAACAACAAGATTATGTTGATAGTAATGAAGATGACCACCAACAAGAAGATTATGATCATGTTAATGGCGACGAGATTGATGACGAACACAGAAATCGTGACTTCCGTGGTTGTGATCAATCCTTATGTGTTAAGCTAGCTAAGAAGGAAACAAGTTTCACTATATCAAGACCAAAACCGCAGTGGTAATGCGACGTGTTAACTACAAAGGCGACATATATCTAATGGTAACGGTCCAGTAACTCATTGCGTTAATTGTACTTGGAGCAAGCATGTCAAGCATGCGGCCCACTGAAGATTTTCCTGCGGGCCGAAACAGTTTTGAAAGGAGCCAGATAATGCGACCCGCGAGCGTGTTATAAACCGTATTTGAAAACGCGCGCGCTGCAACAAGTCATGCGCACACACACACACGTTCAGGACGATCGATTCGGTCTATCTCGGCTGTGATCGGCTGCACTCGTCTTCCACGCCGTTCGCGCCGTGTGCCGCTGCCCAATCGCTTTATTGTCCTTGCGCCTTACGTGCGTACATAAGTTTTCTTCTGGCTTGTTCCAGAAAGTTATATCGCGCGAAAGCACAGCTGAGGCTATCTGAACATCCTAGAAAAGAACTGCCAAGAAATCACATTTCCGTATATAGGCCAAGACCGCTCGGTTGAGTTCAGTCAGTTGCTATAGAATTGCGAGTTCAGTTGCGTATTTATTGTTACAACACGTAACAGTACTTATTGTTATAAATAATAAGGTTTTCAACATGTCTGTTTCAAAACCAAGTGGAAGTAAGAAGAAACTCGTAGATGAGCATCGTATCTTTCAAGAGAAGTTGAAGTTGGAGTGGTTTTGTTGTAAAGTAAAAGACAAAATTGTTGTGTTCCGTTGGAACAGACAAAGCTCCTTCCATGACTGGAGTAAATAATGGCTTCAGTAAAATATTACCGACAAAGATCAAACCAGATTTTCATCATGTGCATTGTATAAGCCACCAAGAAGTTTTATGTTCAAAAGTGATCAAGTTGGAAAGTGTTTCAAAATCAGTAAAAATCAGGAACTCCATAAGGGCACGTGACTTGAATCAGCAACAGTTTTTTACGTTTTTATGTGATTTAGAACGTGAGTACTCTCTACGGTTCTCGATCGGTTTTGGAAACTTAAAGAAGAAATACGCTTTTATGGAAGTGAAAGGACAAGATGTCAGCTTATTATCCAACGTACATTTTTTACAAGATCTTTCATTTAAAGTAGATATCACAAAACACTTATCGGACTTAAATACGAAATTGCGAGGATCGCGTCAAGTTATAACAGATATGCATGATCATGTAAAAGCTTTCGAGTGTAAGATAATGCTGCGGGAGAAACAGTTAGCACTGGATAATCTGTCAGATTTTCCGAAAAGAAAATGGGAAGCCTTCTGGCAGAATTTGAAAATGCGTTTTCAAGATTTTAAGTACCAAGAAAACAATTTTTCTTTATTTACTGGTCTCTTCAACGTTGATATTGATAAAGTTCCCCCTCACTTGCAAATGGAAGTAATGGAGTCTGGCCCATTTAAAACAAAAATTTGATAGCGTTGGTACATTCGAATTTTAATTACTTGCCAAGAAATAAGAAAATTTGCTTGTAAAATCCTGTCAATATTTGGAAGTACCTATAAGCGTGAACAATTATTTTGTTTTGATGAAAGGAAACAAATCTCCCGCAAGATCGCCATTGACGGATGCACACTTGGACGCAGTTTTAAAAGTTATTTCCGCCGATAAATTCACGCCACAAATAGACAACTTAATTACAGACAAAAGGATGTCAAATATCTGGCAAAAGAAGTTAATGTTTGCGTTTTTTTTAATGTCCTTTTATTGAAAATTTAATAAATATGCTTGTCTTATAATAGTACTGTTTTTTTCGTTAAGATTTCCAGTAGTTTGTCTTTTTAACCTCCTATACTCACGTCAAAATGAAAGACCTATACTATATAAGTCGGTCTCACAGACCGTATGCGTGAGTATAGGAAGGTTAAGATTAGGTTTCGCGGCCCACCTAACCTACGGTCTTAATACTTTTGGCTCACCAATAACTTTGAGTTTGACATGGTTGACTTAGAGGAAGAAAGAAATGATTTTATTTGTGAGATAAAAATCAAAAGGGATATAAAAATTATCTTTAAGGCAATTCGATAGGTCGATTCCTGTGGTAGTTATTCCCTTATTTTGTGTTCATGTTCTTTGCGATAATTGGAAATCCAAGGTATATACTGTGGTCAATTTAAAAAATAGTCGCGTTCAGGAGGGCGACACATGCGGCTCGGCAAGAGAGAGAGAGAGAGAAGAGGAGAGAGAAAAAATGGTTAAAATAAAAATTCAGTTTCGACTAGCACGAATTTCGAATAACAAAAAAGCTTTGTGGCAGCAGGAGATAGTTGTAGCACGTGTATTATTAACCTTCCTATACTCACGTCAAAATGAAAGACGTATACTATACTATATAAGTCGGTCTCACAGACCGTATGCGTGAGTATAGGAAGGTTAAGAAAAAGAGTTATACGAGTCCGGTCCACAACTACAATGTCTTCAGTCTAAAAGTCAAATGTACTTTCAACATTGATGATTCAACACCTACTCATCGTTCGAATCTCCATTCTCCATTTCCCTCCGAATTTTCCACTTTCTTTGCTTTTAAAGGACAACCTCTACAACTTACGATCATCATTAACATTAACCTAAATTATTGCTTTCTCAATCGCCTAATGATTCCGCGCGATTCCATCAGTATGCGCACCTTCACACCCTATACGTTACAACTGCCACAACAAGAAAGAAGGAAAACGGAAAAACAAAACATCGACAACAGTCGAACCGAGAAACGGCAGAAAATCGACGACGAAACGGAGAAAAAGACGAACGTGACGAAACAAAACGCTATAACGTCGCCGTGTTGTATGTACTATACAGACAGCCTTAGGCCGCCTGGAACCTTTAACACGCTCGCGTGCACTCACACAGCCGCCTAGATTCTAGCACGTACGTGCACACACACGTACGCGTAGAAGTGCGCACGTAACGCATACACGCTCGCGTCGCTTTGGTAAACGTCGTCTACGCCGTCCGTCGATCCGTGCAGTAGGCCTTGTGCACCAATGAATTAATATAAGGTGGTACACTGCTAAAATAGGCGAGTCGCGGCCTACTTCGATACGAGCGCATTTTCAGCGTTAACTCGGCCGCGACCAGTGTTAACGGTGTACGGTACCTAAGTGGTGATTAGTTGGGCAGTCTGTGCGCGGCGGTGAATTCCGTTTCTTCTTCTTCATCTTGCTCTACGTGCGTGTGATTTTTGATCGGATCTTCGATGTGTTCGACGTTAACTAATGCGGTATCCTCTCCTTGATGAGGAATGAACGAAGATATTCGCTAGATCAACTTTTTCTTTAAGAATGTTGTAAAAACTGAAACGCATTGAATAATCCTTTGACTTCTCTTTTAGAAATAATTGTCGCAATACAGACTACCACTGTTTGAAACATTTCCACACAACTTCAACGCAATCGTTGTACCCAATTCATAATGTTTCTTCATACCTGCGCCTAAGTTTAATCCTTCCCCAAGGACACGGCTTACCTGTTTCTTATATATGAACAATTAATAAGAAACGATTTGCTCGCCCTTGCATTTGCATTGTTGGAGAATCAACAGTCGAAATTCTATATGTGATTAACGTAAAATAGTGCATTCATTCCAGGAATTAGTAGAGACTTTAAAGATATGTAGATACATAAGATTTAAGTGGGTACTTGTTCTTTTCCACATATATTTGTGTAATATGCCGCTTTTTCTCTTTCCTTATGATAAGTTAGAGCTGCCTCAATGTAATTTAACACGATTATAGTTATCTCACCACTTATCTTTTCAACACATTCAATCATTGTTTATAAGAAGTTGCCGCTAATCTTCCCTTACTATCGCCTAGGACAGAATTTATTACTTTGTCTTTCTGAAACCTAGTTTAAGATATTTCTGCCCTTCGACTTGACGAAAGGTTAGCGATAAGAAAAGTTATATGTAATACTCGAACAAGGAAGTCAGGACAGTAAGTTAGTTACCTCTATTCACTTCACTCACATACAAACAATCGGGTACGGTCAAAAAGGCAATACTTAAACGGTTAAAATATGTGTATAGTTTTATAATCGGTTTTAAGAAATTAAGTAATAAAAGAGTCACAAAGTTGTTTATTATAAGTAGACCCGCAACAGCACTTTATTATTATTGTTCTAAAGCAGTCATGTTGGTCTAATTTTGAATAGTTCCTCGGGAATATCACGCCTCTTCCACTTATTTACGAAGTGCAAATTGGTGCGAAAATTTCGCGGAAACATCGATCATAATTTCGATGGAACGGATTAAGTTAATACTGGAAAAGATAATTCCTGTCCCCGAAATAAAAGAGAACGACACAGCATTTCACCGAAACCAAAATTTGCGAACAATGGCTAGAACGGAACGAAGTCTAAAGATTCTAAAGAGAATCATACGTATATGAAGGCGAAATATCTAAAACTCCCTGGGAAAAAACGACGTACCATGTACATATATGAAGATTACAGAGACAGAAGACGCTAAACAAGTAATAAGCGCTTATAATAACAAATATCAAGAAACAGAAGCAGATTCGAAAACGAAGAAGGTGAACGAAGTGGTGGCAAGGAAAGTCTGAAGATGCGGGAAGACTATTTCTATTTTCTATTTTCTTCTCGTCCGAGTGAACTTTGACCTTCTTTAGTTTCGGCCTCCACGACGATCTACCTCTAACCACTACGAATTTCTCATGGCTAAAAGAAGAATCCAATGCGTCCATACACACAGCGCCAGTGTATTCTGGGTCGTCCTCTGCATCTTCCTATACTGCAATCAGCCGATCTGTCTTATCTTCAATTTTGTTGTTTTATACGTTGAGACCTGAAAAATAAGTTGTTGTTTTTAAATATTACCATGATATCAAAAATTCATTCATTTTATCAATAGACAAGTAATAGCAATAGACAAGTACATATTACTTAATATTGATTAAGGGATAACACCACTGTAACAGCCTAAGAAGGCGTTCTTATGACAATTTGTTTTGGATGGAACAAAGGGTGATAAGATAATAATATCCTAGAAAGCTATTAAGCATATATGTATGTAGGTATTATACCAAAAATTATCATCGCAACAAGCAACAAGCATGTTGAATTTGTGACGTTCTCGTGCAAATTTGAATCCAGAATACTAAAAAAACTCTTAATCTACATGGTTATAGCTAGTGAAAGGGAATTTTAAAAATATAGATTATTATGTGATTGGCGAGTATTTGAAGTAAAACATTCAATTTTCGACATAAATTGGGCAATCATTTGTTAATAACTAATGTTTAAATTCACTTATTGAAAATCCCGTACGTATTTCACTTCAAACTGTTATTTTCAAGATATGACCAAAAGCTTGACTGGACAGTCTAACAATTGTTGGAGTTATGATGCGTGCTATTTTGAAAAATCGTCTTTAGAAAGAAAAAGTTTTGAAATGTGTTATAGACCTGAAAGAATGAAATACTCGACAGTTTAAATTATTATCACTAATCTGCAATCTCAGGACCATAAAGCTGCTCTTTTAGGTTCAAATATTTTTCCTCATTCTCTTTCCTCGAGGATTGAATGCTAGAGCGCGCCTCTTTCACCGCATCTGTCAAAGACATCTCGGCGTGCTTGATCGGCTTCAAGACAAACATTCCATGATTGGACGCCAATATTCATCTACAAAACTTTCATAATTTGTAGAATATTTGTCTGACCATTATTAAAATTGCACACAGCAATATCAGTCGCTATATTTAAGACTTTTTTATATAATAGTTTAATTTGGAATTAATGGATTTTGTTGAATCGGGATATTTTGCCTTACGAAGAAGAGGCATTAAGTTGAAAAGGAAAGCGTGATTAAAAGCAGAGGTAAGCTTTTCGTCGCATTTAACTACTTAAGCTTGCTATTTATACTGAACACTAATGTCACAGTAACGTTTTCGAAACCTCATTACCTCATTCGGAAGCACTTAAACATGCATATGTTTTAACAGCAATATCAGTCGCTATATTTAAGACATTTTTGTCAATTGAGTAAGACGCGATACGCAATCAGTGCGAATTAGGGCTCGCGAGAGTCACGTTGTTTGTGCGCAGCAATTATTTCAATGCTTGTGCATTCTGGACGATGAGTGACACGTATTTCGAGCGACATAGTTTGATGGGCATAATTTGATGTGTGTGGCTTTATCTTGTTGGGCGGTGTGCGACTCGGAAACCAAGCGCCAGAGCATGGAATGACACACTCCGAGTTCTCAAAGGTCAAAAGAAAAAGAGGAAGAACGGCCAAGTCAAAGATCAAATGTATGCTGATGTGCTTTCTTGGTAGCCAGGGAATTGCTTACAACGAGTTTGTACCCCCAGGCCAAGGTGCTAATCTACACCTTTACTTAAAGGTTCTTGAAAGACTTCGAAGGAGGATCATGCGTATGAGAACAAACATAAAAACTGGGTGTTGCATGACGACGATTTCAGTATACCGTTTTTTGGCCACCGTCTCTTCAGCCTACTTATTCGCCCTATTTGAGTTCGGTGCCTTTTTCCTTTTCCCGAGATTGAAACAATACCTCAAACGACGCCGTTTTGTGGCACTGGACAACATTCAAATGATTATAACCAACCAGCTGAAGGTTGTTCCAGTAGCTGACTTCCAGCACTGCTATGAGGATTGGAAAAATAGTATCCAGCGCTGAGTGAGTTACTTTCAACAAGACTATGTTAAATGCAACAAATAAAAATAAAAACTCTCATTACTCTATTTATACACCACGTATAGCAAAAAGTCAGCGACTAAGATAGTTTGGGCACATGCAACAAGCGAAAGAAGAAAACCTTGGAAAAGAAAATCGATGGTGTTGTCGGAAGAAAAAGGAACCTGAAGACCTCAAAATTATAGAGATCTATGTACGGGTTTAGAGTCAAATGGAATTTCAATCTTAGAGAGATTAATATGATTGTTAGATCGTTCAGATCCCGAAAGGGTAGCAATCGGGCTCTCTAGAGTTCATTGTACGAACCTCCCCGAGTAAATGCATTAGCTTGAAGGCCCTATCTTTCTTAAGACGGACTGGATCCTCTTTGGCCTAAGATTGGTATCGCGGCAGGGACATTTGTGACCAAGCCGTATAGGACCATAAGGATGCTTCGAACCATATGATCGTGGTGAGTTTGCAGTTTGGATGTAACTTACATAAAGATGCAGATAATTTGAATGCACGAGGACTGGTCGCTTCAATTCACTTTGGACGAGGTACCTCTGCCTGCGTTCCTTTGTTACAACACAATTTACTTTATATAACTTATTTTTAGACCATTAGCGGCACCGACTTCACTACCATTTTGTCTTCTAAATATATTTCTCTTTTT
Source organism: Chrysina gloriosa (assembly GCA_038088585.1). Classification (NCBI taxonomy): domain Eukaryota; kingdom Metazoa; phylum Arthropoda; class Insecta; order Coleoptera; family Scarabaeidae; genus Chrysina; species Chrysina gloriosa. Next base: position 28,454,527 of record CM076095.1, on the reverse strand, counting down.
TCTATCCCGTGTAGAAGTTATTGCCCTAAACTTCGTTTCTTTTCTTCTCCTTCTTCCTTTCTTCTTTACCAGTTGGGTTCTGCCTTACTACTACTGACTACTTAGTTCCTTTGGAACAAAATTGCTTCAACCCCACTGCTAGACGATTTTTTCAAAAATTTACGTACAGCGAGTCCTCAAAGATATCTTGACTCAAACAATCCTCGAGGAATCCCATCATTCTCAAAGAATTTCTTCCGATTTTGCACGTGCTTGAACGACTTGGTTAGGCCTTCATAGGAACCGGTCCAACTACTAGAAGATTAAGGATTTGAGCACGTTAAAGGTACCTGGTCGCGTCAATGCCGTTGCACAAGGTTCTTCTCCTCATATTACCTTCTTTATTGTGCTAACACGCTTATTTAAACAAAAATAATCCAACCGCTTTCTTAACATAATATTTTGAAGGAGCAAAAACAAGATAATTTGGGTGGAACTCTTCATTTTTCCTTTACTTTCCTTTACGTTTAATGATTTATGTCAGATTTGGAGATGATTTTAGTAGTTTTTATGTGGAATCCTTTTACATTTTCATAGGAAAAACGATTAATTGATGGCAACATTCAATTAGTTTAACAGGGGCAAAATACTCATTGCTCGAAGCATGTTTATTCCAAAAATTCCGTTTTGATTTTCACCGTTATCCACTTTTCTTTTTTATTTCATTTCTCCCCTATATTACATCTTCGACCTCGAACGGTTCTTCGTCTTCCCCACATTTCCATTTTATCGGCCAGTTTATTACACGTCATCCATCGCCGACACAGTTGGCTCCTCTTCTCCTTGTTGCTTCGACGATCGTGGAGGTTGGTAGCGATCGCTTTGATCTCCGTTGACATTTGAACATCGGGACGTCGTCTTTGATCGGATGCTAAAGCGTGGAGGATTGCCAACTGCGGCGGGCAGATAGATATTGCCCACCCCGGTGTGTAAGCGTCAGATTAAGGGAGTATATAGTATATTGAAGAAGCTGGGAGGGCGGCGCGGGTTTAGGGCGGAAAGGGGAGAGGAATAGCCGTCGCATTTGTTCGTGTTCGTGCGGGTGCGACGTACGATTGGATTTTCCGTCTCTTGGGGGGACGCCGAAATAATGAAATGCGGGGTGTTTAGAAAGTGGTTTAATTAGGGAAAAAATTGTACCTACGATTTACATGTTGTTAGTTGTTCGTTGGATTGGTGACAGGTAATTGGTCTAGCTTAGGGAGAAGAAGAAAAAATTGAGTCGTGAACTTAAGGGGAAGAAGAAACATTCTTAGTCGTGAACTTAAGAAGGGGAAGAGAAAGAAGCCGACGAAGAATTTAAGTTAACTTTGGGTAATTGTTAGAAAACAATTATTTTGACAGATGGATGTTTATTGAATTTTCTGAAGACAACAGAGGGGGAAGTCAAGGTTCTTGTAAAATCGCCGACTAACCATGACTCCTGTGAAGTTGGAACCACAAAATAGAAAAAAAATCGCTGGGAATGACATATTTGTTTGGCCATTTTTTGACCATGTTTGACCACTCTTCGAAAGTTTTAATCGATGATAAAATATCGCTCGCGTGTAGCAAATCGTTTGACCACGTTTGTCCACGTTTGTCCACGTTTGACCACTGTTTAGAATTTTTATAAAGTTCGATAAACATTATTGATCATAAAAATTGTTTTTGGTAAAATGGGTATTTTTAGATTGGTAGTTAAAACCGTTTGGATTTGACCACATCATGAATTTTTAGTTAGGAGTAACAGAAATTATTTATTTATTGGAAAAGTTATTCGATGGAGATATTCAAGGATTTTCTTCTTGTTATGTCTTTTGTTATGTGTCAAAATAGCGTGCTATTACAAGTATATAATAACAACAAGCAACGTACAAATCGAAGTATTTTGGTAATGTACTTTTTAGGTTTATTATAAACATTTACATGGTGGTCAAACATGGTCAAACGATTTTCGGTCCAGTAGTGGCCACTTATTCAAAACTATTAACTTTCCTTGAAGAAAAAATTCAAGTGATGGTCAAACATGGCCAAACGTTGCTCCGCTCAGTATCGCTTTTAATTCTGAAAAAGTAACTTTGGTAAATAATTTCTATTATGCCCTAATGAAATTTCAAGCGATGGTGAAACGTGGTCAAATGATTTTCTGTACGGTTTTGACCTTAAATCCTTGAATATCTACATTGCATAACATTTTTCAATAAATAAATAATTTCTGTTGATCTTAACTAAAAATTCATGAACTGGTCAAACATGGCTAAATGATTAGCTAAACGGTTTTGACTACCGATCTGAAAATATCCATTTTACCAAACACTTTTTATGAATAAATAATATTTTTGGAACAAAATTCTAAGCAGTGGTCATACGTGGTCCAACGATTTGATACACGCGAGGATGTTTTCACATCGATTATTGATGTTTGAAGGGTGGTCAAATAAAACTGTTTTGTGGTCAAACATGGTCAAAAAATGGTCAAACAAATACGTCATTTCCAAGGATTATTTTCTATATTGCGATGCCAACGTCACAGACCTCTAGCCATGCAAACATCAAGGTTTTGAGGAATCTACAAAAAATGTATATACACTCGAACTTCTATATCACGAACACCGTTCTAGCGATATTTTCTATTTAACGATTTTTTTACGTGCACATTGAACTTAAGAATAAAATTGCGTGTATTTTAACTTCTACTTAACGAACAAACTTTATTTCTAAGTTTTTATTTAAAATTACGACCAGATTTTTCCCCCAAAGAAATATTTCCAGAATTTGACGGCAGGACGTGAAGACGAATAAGGCGATTCTATTTATCACATTCTTGGAAACCGTTCATTTGAACAGTTATCCTTTGAGGTTTGATCTACAAGTTCTTAGAATTAGAATAGACCCATTCAAATCTCGTTGGTTAGTAGGTACATTTGTTTCAGTTCTTCTTGTGGTTTTTGTGTGTTTCCAAGATGAATAAACGAAAATGTGTAAGTATCGCCGAAAAAGTTAAAGTGTTACAAGATGTTGACGACGGGTTTAAGGTTTAAGGGTTTACCTGCTAACAGTTTTTCGACAATTTTAATAAATCGCCACTCAATTTTAAAACAAAGCGAGGCATATGATTCTGGCAGAAAGCAATTTTAACTTAGCTCACGCAAAGATGTGGATGAAGCCGCTGTAAACTGGGTGGAAATGCTCACCGGGAAAAATATACCAACATCAGGTCCGCTAATTAAGGAAAAGGCATTAGAGTATGCATAATTTATGGCACATTCAGAATTTCCAGCAAGCACAGGCTACCCAAACAAATTTAGGAAGAGACACGGTATAATACAAAAAGTGATTTCCGGATAAGTGAAACTGACTGTAATCACTGGAGAAAAACAGTGTTAAAAAGCGTTTTGGATATTTATCATCCTAAAGATGAAAGTGGGCTGTTTATCCAGTGCTTACCAGACAAAACGTTGTCATTCAAAGATGATAAATGCTTCGAGGAGAAAAACAGCTATGAACGAATCACAGTTATGGTTGGTACAAATGTGACTGGGGCAGAAAAACTGCATCTTTTGGTAATTGCCAAGAGTAAAAATCCAAGGTGGTTCAGTAACAGGTGTGAAATCGTTGAAAGTAGACTACAACTTGAATAAAGAAGCATGGATGACGAGTGAAATTTTTGAACAATGGTTGCTCAAACTAGACTAATCAAGAACAAAGCAACATAGAAAAATATCGCTGATTGTTGATAATTGCCTTGCACATCCTCACAGTTTGTATCCTAAAAGTTAAAAAGCATAAAGCTGATATTCTTTTTCCGCCAAATCTAACGTCAAAGTTGCAACCTATGGACCAAGGCAAGGGAAATTGAAAGAAACGCGTTCATAGACAAAATTTCCATCAATTTGCGTGAATCCATTTCCATATTGGCAAGGGTGTGGACATATAATGTTACTGAAAAAAGCAATTAGAAATTGCTTTTCAAAAGCTGGATTCTCTTCAGTTTCCATTGACTGGGATGAGGGGGACGAATTGAAACTGTCCGAATTAAAAAAGAAATGGGCAAGACTTCGAGATTGCAATCATATTTATGAAGATACAGAACTTGATGACTATCTCGAACTAGACGAAGAAATAGCAATTTCAGAATACCCTACTGATGCAGACATTTTACATGGCGTGACTTATAGAAACAATGCGGTTATAGATCACCTTCTGAAAATGATGTGTTCAGTGCATTCGAAACAATTCGACGAGGACTGCAATTTTCTGAAAACCGAATAATATATTGCAGTCGTTAAATAAGTGTGAAAATTTTTATGAAGACCAAACGTTTTTCAAGTGTACAGTTCAGAGAAAAATTACGGACTTTATCTACATTTAAGATTGTCTATTATGTGTGTAATATGTGTTTATTTTCATAATAATATGTAAACTTGTTCCTAAACATTTTTGTTATTTCTATTTTGCCAAGTTTCTATTTAACGATTTTTTGCGGTGATTTGCCGGTTAATTAAAACAGAATCCAATTACTTTTTGACCAATCCGAAACACAAAAAAACGGCGCAATCAATTAATTAAAATCTCCTCCCCCTCCCCTCCCCAAACCTTTGCTTTTACAACTTTAACAATTATCGTCCTCCGTAAAATCCTTTCCCTTTTAAGCGCACATCTTCACGTTCGTGCTTTCCCTCATAAACCCCGAACATCCCTTCCACCGATACCTATTTCGTCGATAGGTAAGGCCGGTAAACTAACCACGTTCGAGTTATTTGTTTCAATTTGTCGCAACGGGGTAATGCTAGATAATTGATATTGCAGGGGTCATTAGCTATAATACCGGTCGGTTGAGCTGGACGCGAGGGAGTCGTCTTTGTCGGATTGCAGTCGATAGATGTTAAATGTTTAATTGTGTTATTGCTGTAATATGGATTCGTTGGGCCGGATTGGAAGCGTTTGAGTTAATTAATTATGTAAGCGTTTGAATGCAGTTTTCAATATACAGGATTACCAACAGCCGCTGAAAAGTTCGTCGTTCGTTACGGGTTAGGAAGATTTCATTGTGGTAAAGAAGGTTCATGAAGATGAAACAGTTTTTATTATGGTTTGCGAGAACATCGAAAAGTCAAATTTTGTATTGAAGTCATATTCATATTAATAAATGCAACCAGTTAATAGATACGTGGAATTGAATACTTCTTCTTCTTCTTCTTCTTCTTCTTCTGCTTCATCTTTTCACATTATCCTTCTCATCGTCTGGGGCGTCGGATTGGAATTGAATACTGTAATGTAAAAGTCCTTATAAATCTCTATGGCAAGGTTTTCCATTGCTTTGAGAGCCACGAAACATGGACCTGAATGGCTGAAATATAGATACTTTTTCACTACGAATTAAAATGTGACAACGACACAGCAAACTCAGCCAAGAGCATTAACGCAGTATCTGGACTTAATACTATAGAAGTAAATGACCGAATCATTCACACCAATGGCTTCAAAAATTCTTGAAAATCGTAGCGCGTTGATACGCAAGAACCACCACCGTTGATAGCGAAAAATCTGCGCAAACACCAATGGAATCTGATGCTGGCCAAACCATCAAATTGTGACATACACGATTCAATAATTTGTCGTAATTTGCAAAGTTCTCGTAAATTGATGAAAAGAAAGCTAGGGTGCTTAACAAACGAGTGGTGCAGACGTTCCTTGAAGAAGATATGACCCATGACTTGGAGGTTCGCCCTAATTTATTTCCCAAAACGGGAACGTTTCATTTTGCAACGGAATCCACCATGAAAATTAGATTCTTGTTGCTCTTCTTTCGACTATCAACTTGTCCCGTTTGTCCGCCCTTATTATTCTGCTGACGAGGATATCCAGTTTTGCCACCATCTTTTAGAAGGTGGTAGAGGCGGTCTCTTCCCAATCTGTTTCCTGGTTCTAACAGGTTTGAGATATTTGGGAATAACCGATAAAACAGACAAGTAGGCGATGAGAATCCAAGAATCAAAAAGTTCTAGCAAACCCACGTTCTACATACAATCTTACGTTATTGTATACTTCTTCCCATTGCGTCTGTGGGAGAGATGTTACACTTAGTTTTACGTGCCTGGCACACTTTTCGCGTATCTCTTTGTCACACGCTGTATTGGGAGTCGCTTTTGACTTTCAATGAAAATCTGTTGGTCTTAGAGGTACGTAAACAGAAATAGAAACACGATTACCAGAGCTTGGTTTTTCTGCTGAAGCCTTTATCGCGGAAGATTTAATAAATATTTCCTACGTAATCTTAACGAATTGCATAATTTACGAATAATAGCCATAATAATATCTACCAATAATAAATTTGTCATCAACAGAGACAAATTTGGGCCTTTGTTTTCCAATAATTTCCCCTGCGTCAGTGGAAGGAATGTTGTAGGTACGTATGTTTGTAAGGATGTGGTGGGAATTGTCCTTTGACTTTTAGCCTAAATCGGCTGGTTTCTGGTGATTAGTCAAGTGACATCGACAGCATCAAGTATGAAATACATACAATAAACTACTGATTTATGCAAGGCATGTAACTCTCGCAATCCATTTCAGCTCGAGAGTAAACTAGACCGTCGCGACGCGTCGTAGTGGTTTGAAATTGTTAACATATGGGATGTTATTGGTGTACCCAAATTGATGTGGTCTAGGTGATAGGTACTTATTCAACTTAACTTCAGGTCTTAGCTCTCGTAGACAGAAAAGGTAAAGTGGTTTGCTTATTTTGGTGATGGGGTTAATTTCCATTAAGAACATCGCGTTAATGAGGTAGGTTTATAGTAGGAGGAATTCTGAACGAATTCCCCAATTATTTGGATAGTTTATGTGTCAGATCGTTCAGAATATATAAACTGCATTTGTAAGAAATTGTTCCATCGTACACATATTAACTAATGCTGTCGAATTTCTCAAAGTCCAAGCTTCCAAAATCCTGAGAGAGAATTCTTCAGGTGGCTAGAGCGCTAGAATGCGCAATTTTAATACCTTTTAACTGAAACTTTCTGTAAGTGGAACAATTTGGAGTGGTTGATTAGAGGTCGACTTAGGAAGGTTCGATTTGGGGTTACGATTTCGTGGCATTTTAGCTACACAACAGAATTTCATATTTGTCCTTTGTCTTTTACTTTCCTTGGGTTAGTAAGAGATCACACTATCACCTGCTATTACAATTTAGTAACAGTGCAAATATCATCCTGAAAAAGACGTTACCATACCAACATAATAACAACCCATCCTTATCCCCCATTCTTAGTTTTATTAGGTAAGGGGCACCACAGATTTTCTTCTTTAGTATCAATACCTTTAACTCAAACTCTCCCTAAGTCGAACAATTTGAAATAACTGGTCCAAGCTCGACTCAGAAAGGCTCGATTGCAGTTACAATTTCGTGGCACTTTAGCGACACAGCAAAAATTGAATATTTATCTTTGGCCATTTACTTTTTATCGGTTATTACGAGATCACATTATCAGATGTCTTATTATACGAGGACGTTTCATACAGTAAGTTCCGCTTCCTAGTGAACAGAGGACTAGGGATATGGACGCGATCTCAGCGTTGTGGAGTAGTCAGTGGTTCAATGTGAGTCTGGGAGTGCTAGTGAGAGAATCGTTCGGACATTCTTTCGTACTATTTTGGTCGTTTAAAATGGCAGCTGCAATTGAAAATTCCCCCGACTGCGACCGCATGCTGTTGTCTGTTTTCTGTGTGCAAAGAACATGAAGGCTGTTGGGATTCATCGTGAATTGTGTTCTGTTTATGGTGAAAATGTCAAAAAGTGAGTGATAATGTGGTTGGAAGATGGAGCCGCAAGTCTCGAAAAGGACGAACTAATATCCATGATAAAGAACGGAGTGGAAGACCAACTCTTATGAAGGGACGAACTTTTGTGTCAAGGAGAAAATTCGTGAAAATCACAGAATTGAAAGCATTATCCCTCAAATTTTGATGAAGAACTGCAGAAGGGTGTTACAGCATGGGTCACATGTTACAGGCGGCAGAGTTATCTGAAGAGATCATTAACAACTGGTTCATCGCTATGACAAATGCCTCCACTTTAATGGCAACTATGTATAGAAAAATAGCTAAAAGTAGTAGCTTTAAGTTTTATATGATGAAAACCTCTTCGTATATTGCTGTTTCTTTTTTCTTTTTCTAATAACGAAACGGAACTTACTTTACGAATCGCCCTCGTATATATAATTTAGTGACAGTGCAAATATCATCCTGGAAAAGATGTAACCATAGCAATATGGCTATAATCCATTGCTATCATTATCTTGCATCTTTACCTCTCGCCGTTTACTTGTTTTTAGTTAGACAGAGTTCGCGTTGTCAAGATTTGTTAGTGATAATCTACTTTTCATCAGTTAAATAAAGATCGCGCGCTAGCAGCTTTCATTAATTAGTGTTTCTCCCTTTTCAAAAATGTGATGGCGGAGAATTGATTCGTACAATAATTTCACTTTTAGTTTATCTTCTTTTTATTGCTTATCTAATGGTACATATCGCATTTTCTCTGATTTGCACTTATGACAAAATAAAATTGATAAAAAATCAGTTTGAATCTGATTCTAAAAAATTATTGATAAATTCGCAAACTTGGGCAATTAAAACTAACCCCGATGACAATCCGAATAAATATTTGTAGCTAAAGAAACCATCATCGGAATCATTAATCATTGACATTCTGTTTCTCCGGTTTATTCTAGAAATCATATTTTTTTCTATATATACATACACCCAGAGAAAAATATACCTTTAAATTAAAACTATTTCATTGTTATTTTGCTTTTCTTTTTCAAATTCTTTTCAGAACAAAATGAAATCAATTATTTCAACACAAATTTTGTCTAACAACACAACATGATGTATTAAAATTAAAATAAGAGGTGGTCCATCTTGAAATAAAATTGAATCATTTATTCATAAAATTTGGTTTAAAATACACACCTACTTTTACTGGGTGATTCGTTTTCTTGTCACACAGTAGATATATGTATGTAATCCCCTAATTAACTACGTACATACATATATATATATAGGGACTCTTACACTATAATTTCGCATGTCTGTTTTCTTTTTCATCTATAACATAACCAACCTCTATTTAATCTCCGTCCAGATCTAAATCACCCCGTTATAGAACATTCAAAAAAAAATTATAAACACCGGCTGTCGAAATAAATATTCCAATCCTCATGCGTTATGTACCGGCCTTCATAGCCGGTTTACCTGACTGCTATTTTACATATATGTAAATCGCATATACACCTAATTCCTAATTCGACGGGGAACCGAAGAACCGAAGAAAAACTCCGGTAGTTTCATAGCTAAATCTTTCGAGATCGAGTGGGTATACCTATACCCTAATATAGTAACCACCCTATTACAAAGTGGTAGTAGGGTATCGACGACATGCACGTACTACTACCTATAGATATATCGAGTTTGAACTTTTCGCTACCACTGAACGCCGTTCTTTCTCTCTCGTGGTTTATAATTAGGTGGACATTATTCAAATTACTGTTATTTCCTCAGACCAGTGATTGATGTTTTATGTTTACCGTTGTTTTAGCCTCTTGAGATTTATGGTTTGGGTTGGTAATGATTGTAATTAGATCCGCGGTGGTTAGAAAATAAATCGTCGTTATTATTTTGTGTGGAGATCAGAAGTAGGACGGCTAGAATTGCTTCGCTGGACGAGGAAACGGCAGTAAGAATGTTGGTACTTGTGCGGTGCGGCGTACGGGTGACAATTGTTGGAATTAGCTTCTGCTTCATTAGCCCAATAAAATAAATCATTAATGTAAGATAAAGGCGAAAGAATTCTTGAAAAAGACGTTAGTTCTAAGGATCTCGTATCGAAAGCTAATTTCGGGAATCGGGAACTAATGTTGTGACAGTATCGTAAATCATCATCATTGAAAAATCCTCTCTCACCCAATTTCCTTTTGGTCGTTTTCCATTTGTTCTTTACATTACTATATTTCCTCTCTGACAAAACTTGACTATTTGTCAAGATAAGAAACACAATAAATAAAAACTTCCGAAATTTCTGAAAGACAACTTTTATAAACTTTTCTTTCGCTTCTTCAAACAAAAGAATATCAAATTAATAAAGAGCAAACGAAATCAACTGCAGACAGACGTATATTAGAAAGAGAGAATATTATGAGACGAGGGAACATTCGAAAAGTGTTTGCCAGAAATAGAAATAAAAAGAGAGTGTTTGGAGAATCACTTAAAGAAGAATGGGAAACTCCGAAAATACCAAGAGAATGGAATAAAATGCAATAAGCCCCATCTGTAACACAAGGGAACAAACCAATTGTGATAACTGTGCAGCAATACTTCCAACATAAACTCCCTTCAAAGTATATACCAGGATAATCGAACAAAGAATAAGGGAATACATCGAACGTAAAATAGAAGAGGAACAGGCGGTATTTAAGGCTCTAATGGAATAAAAAACAAGAGGGAGCAGAACTTTCATAACATTTATAGATTTGAAAGCAGCCTTCAACACGGTAGATAAACGCGATATATGGAAATGCCCTATAGGGAAATGGAAGTACCTACGACATTCACCAAAATAATGAAAAGTATGTACAAGAAAGTGGAATATAAGATACTGGTCTGGACATACTGCAAGAATGCATCCAGAAAGAAAGGCAAAGAAAATAACACAAGCAGGAAAATCAAAGCAGCTACGCATAGACAAACCGAAGAAACAACGGACTGACCAGGTAAAGAAAATCGGAAGAAATAAAGGGAAAACATTAAAAAGTTGAAATTATTGACGAGGGAAAGTAGGGAATGGAAGAAACGTGTGGAAGAAAAAAACTACATTAGAATAGATATGTAGCAAGAATGGTTCCAGAAAGAATAGCAAAGAAGGTATCATACAAACTGCGCAGATGCAGACTAAGCAAAAGTGGATTGACCCGAAAGAAACGGGTGGAAGGGGGAAAGACTCACAATGCAAAAGCTCGAAAAGGTGAAGCGAGTCATCAAGGAGAAGAAGAAATCGTGGATACTCTCTCTAAGTGGTAGTTTTAAATGTTATTTTTGTTAATAAATCGGAAGAAAACTGTCTCGCGTGAAGTTTTGTGAATTAGTCATTAAATTTGTATTTATTTAAATAACGTTGGTAGAACTGTTTACGTTATTTGACATATTATTTCCGCGTGCTTTTGTTTATAGTGTTGACTACCGAACTCTAAAAATGTTATAAGAAATAATCCCTAAACACAACTAAACTGTACAGCTGGACAATACAGGAAAAACAAGAAGATAAAATAAATACAATTGAAATGAAACATGTAAGAGGAATTGTAGGATAAACGAAATAGGACCAAGTTGAAAACGAAGATCGACTAAAAATTGATGAAATACTAAAAAGGATAAAGTAGATGAGAATAGTGAATATAGTAAGAAAACAACAACTGAATTGGCAGATACATGTAGCAAAAATGAATCCAGGTAAAATAGCAAAGAAGATAACACAAACAACGCAAAGGCAGACCAAGCAAATATTAAGCTGAGAGACGCAATTGGAAGAAATAAAGGGAATATATTGGAATAGGTGAGAATATTGATATGGGAAAGAAGGCAATGAAAGAAACGAGTGCAAAAGAACAAAGACCCACAGTACGATTTCCGAAAAGACGAAGCGAGTCGCCAAGAAGAAGAAGAAGAAATCGTGGATAGTCTCTCTAAGTTTGAAATTTTATTTTTCATTACAATGTTGACAATTGAAATCTAAAAAGATGTTATAAGAAACAACCCTTAAACACAACTAAACTGTAAAATTAGACAATACAGGAAAAACAAGAAGATAAGTGTAATAGAAATGAAACATGAGAAGCATTGAAGGAAAAACCCTATAGGACGAAGTTGGCAACGAGTAAGTACTAAAAAGATAAAACAAATAACAATAACGAATAAAATACCAAAACAACAAGTAAATTGGTATAGACATGTAGCAAGAATCGATCCAGAAAGAATTGCAAAGAAGATAACGTAGAAACTACGCAGAGGCAGAGCAAGGAAATAGCGGATTGACCCGAGTAAGACAATTTGATGAAATAAAGAAAACACGTTGGAGACAACAAAGACATAAAAGAATACATTGGAGTAGATAAGAATATTTACACGAGAAAGAAGAGACTGAAAGAAACGGGTGGAAAAGGACACAGACTCACAATTCGAAGATCGAAAAAGTGAAGTGAATCGTCAAGAAGGAGAAGAAATCGAAAATTAGTACAGACATATAGCAAGAATGGGTCCAAAAAGAATAGCAAAGAAGATAACACAGGCAGCAAGATCAAAGATACTACGCAGAGATCGACCAAGAACATAGTGGCTTGATCCGAGAGAAACATTTGGAAGAAATAAAAGGAAAACAGTGGAATAGATGAAAATATTGAAAAACAGGGAAAAGGAAGGGAGTGAAAAAAATGGGTGGAAGAGGACAAACACTCACAGTCTGATGCCCGAAAAGGCGAATCTGGTCGTCAAGAAGAAGAAGAAGAAATCGTGGATACTCTCTCTAAGTGGTTGTTTTAAATTTTACTTCTGTTAATAATCCAGAAGCAAACTCCCGTACGTGAAGTTTTGAAATTGGTTTTAAAAAAGTCACCAATTTGTATTAATTTAAATAACGTTGATAGATTTGTTTACGTAACTTAACATATGATTCTCGCGTATCGCATATCATTTCCGGGTGCTTTTGTTTACAATGTTTGACAATCGAAGTGTACAAATAGTATAAGATATAACCTTTAAACACAACTAAACTGCAAAACCAGACAACTGTATTGTCAGATATTGATAGATAGAGACAAGAAGGTAGTTTAAAAAAAGCCATTAAATTTGTATTTATGTAAATAACGTTGGTAGACCTGTTGACGTAATTTGACATATCATTTCCGCGTGCTTTTGTGTACAATGTTTGACAATCTAAGTCTAAAGAAATGTCATAAAAAGAATGACCCTTAAACACAACTAAACTGTAAAACTAGACAATACAGGAGAAACAAGAAGGCACTTTGAAAAAAAGTCAATAAATTTATATTTATTTAAATAACGTTGGCAGACCTGTTGATGTAATTTGACATATCATTTCTGTGTGCTGTCGTTTACAATATTTGATAATCGAAGTCTAAAAAATATTATAAAAGAGAATGACCCTTAAACACAACTAAACTGTAAAACTAGACAATACAGAGGAAACAAGAAGGTAATTTGAAAGAAAATCATTAAATTTGTACCTATCTATGTAAATAACTTTGGCAGACCTGTTCACGTAATTTGACATATCATTTCTGCGTGCTTTTGTTTACAATGTTTCACAATCGAAGTCTAAAGAAATGTCATAAAAAAGAATGACCCTTAAACACAACTAAACTGTAAAACTAGACGATACAGGAGAAACAAGAAGGTAATTTGAAAAAGTCATTAAATTTGTATTTATTTAAATAACGTTGGCAGACCTGTTGACGTAATATGACATATCATTTCTGCGCGCTGTCGTTTACAATATTTGATAATCGAAGTCTAAAAAATATTATAAGATACAACGTTTAAACACAACTAAACTGTAAAACTAGACAATACAGGAAACAAGAGGTAGTTTGAAAGAAAATCATTAAATTTGTAGCTATCTATATAAAAAACTTTGGTAGACCTGTTGACGTAATTTGACATATCATTTCCGCGTGCTTTTGTTTACAATGTTTCACAATCGAAGTCTAAAGAAATGTCATAAAAAAGAATGACCCTTAAACACAACTAAACTGTAAAACTAGACGATACAGGAGAAACAAGAAGGTAATTTGAAAAAGTCATTAAATTTGTATTTATTTAAATAACGTTGGCAGACCTGTTGACGTAATTTGACATATCATTTCTGCGCGCTGTCGTTTACAATATTTGATAATCGAAGTCTAGAAAATATTATAAGATACAACGTTTAAACACAACGAAACTGTAGAACTAGACAATACAGGAGAAACAAGAAGATAGTTCCAAAAAAGTCATTAAATTTGGATTTATGTAAGCAACGTTGGCAGACCTGTTGACGTAATTTGACATATCATTTCCGTGTGCTTTTGTTTACAACGTTTGACAATCGAAGTCTAAAAAATGTCATAAGGAAGAGCAACCTTTACACACAATTAAGTTGTATAAAACTGCATTGCGCCTCCGGCCAATTAATCCTTGAAGTCCGCATTTTGTAACAGCGTATTCGAAATCGTAAAGGAAAACGCCGAACGCGACCGAGTCGAGGCGCATTTTAACAGTGTATTTCAGTAAACGAGCGAACCTTTCTCTGGCAAAAGGCCGCCGGTGTGGTACTATGTACTGGTACTCGGCGAGTACATAAGGGGAAGCAGTACATAGCCCGCTCTATGTACGTTCTCACTCGCACATAGCCGTAGTCCGTAGCCGTGGCATGAGAAAACAGTCTGTCGTTCGGAATCGTTTCGTACGTAACTACTGCGCTCTAACGCTCCGCTTTTCACCAGGAAAAACGCCAATTTCGGCGGCGATAGCCTCGTCGGACGTTAATCGCGGAAGTTTGCCGATAGTTTTGCCGGTATTCCGGCGAATTTTCGCGGAAAAACCGCGCCGATACGCGGACTTTTAAGGTTATGTCGACGTAAGGTCCAAAATCGCTCGGCGCGCCTAGTGAATTTGTGAATTTTTTCGCTCTGCCTGCCCGTATATACAGAGTGTTTTCCTATTCCTAGATCTTCACCGGTTTCGGTCCGAAACCGTCACGAGGGGGATTTCTCCAAAGTTTTCCTTTCATCATCGCCGGATTGTACCCTCTCTCTGTTAATATGCCCGAACCGGACCGTAGTTAGTGTGCCTTGAACGCCAGCGAACAAGTGAAATTTTTGATTGATGTGCGCTTCTTCCCCGACGACCATCCTCGTCCACGAAGTGTTACTTTTCTTCTTTACGTTCGGAACGTCACCGTTTACGTAGTCGCCGGTCGAATATGGATACAACTTACCACCATTGACTTGCCCTTTTGACGAGAGGTAGGTAGTAAATCCCGAACTTAACTCTGCACTTACCCCTCATCGTTTAGGCCTTTTCTCGCGCGACGACGACGACGACAAGGCGCGTTGTCATAGCTTTGCGATCAAACAGTTCGTAAGATATTCGACGTTTCGGCGACGCTTTTACAATTTCGAATTCGTGACAGCTCGAGGACGTTACCTTTCAAATATAGCGGCTTTTCCTTTATAATTTTCGCGTTTAAAACGCGAAATAACCCGAGCAAACGCCGCGAGGAAGACATTGCGTTGAAATCATCGAACTTTCGGGATGAAAATCGTCGAAAACCGCGTTTAAATCGAGATTTTCAATCGATTTTGACAGATCCCTGTATAACCTATCTTAAACGTCAAAATTTTAGATCTAACCGCTTTAGAACGCTTTATAATTTCGGGAATCTAACCATATTAAGACGACACTTCCCATTTCACCAATATTTCACCGTTTCAACCCACATCGTGCGCATTTTCTAGTTTTAAAATCTAAAAACTTCAGTTAGAATGACGTTGGGTACGTAACCCTTACCTTATGAGGACATCAGCGGTTTAAAAATGATCATAAATACATTATAAAGAACCGTTAAGACTTGCCCCTTTTAAAGCTCTAGTATTTGCCTTCGGCACCATCTAATTATTTCTGCTTAAACTTGACGATTACCACAAGCTTGAACTCGTCTAAAAGCTAAATCAAGTTTAATCTAATTTTCGCCACGAGCTTCTTCCCCAAATTGGTGAAATATCCCCAATATACGTCAAGTTGTACATATTGGGCCTAAATCGTTATAATTTCGAAAAGCGTAAAACAAACCGCGTTAGAATCCGAGCTTTTTCGGCAGTTCTTTTCCCTAAATTGTCAAAGTCTTTGATCGCCAGCTACGTGCAATAATCTTGAAAAACTAATCAGTACTAAAGATTAGACCTCAAAATGCATCAATGTTTAACATTTCTGACAATTGTCTGTCCCCATTTTCCAGGTTTAAAGTCTAAATGTTTTAGACAATAGAGCTTTAACCTTATGCTTTAACCCTCAACTCCTAGTCGTTCAAAACGGCCATAAACACATTTTAACGAATCCGTAAATCTTGTTCTCTTGAAGTTCTTGTATTTATCTTTGTTATCATCAAATTGTTAATGCTTATACTTACGCGTACCGTTAGGTAAATCTTTTCTAAAAGTTGAATTAAGTTCAATCTAATTCCGGCCGAAATTTTTGCCAAAATTAGCGGCATAACTGCGGTATACATCAAAAAAGACATATTGCGCCCGAATTGTTAGAAATACACCAATAGAATCGTTAGAATTCCTCAACCTAACAGTTAAAACACCGCGTTTGAATCAAGGTTTTTTTCAGCGATTTTAAAAGCTTCTGTTCTTATATTGAGAGATAGGTGCTGAAAAATCCAACATTATTTAATATTTCTGACAATTGTCTATCCCCATTTTCCAGGTTTCAAAGTCTAAATCTTTTAGACTAAGCGAATCAGATAGAAAGACAATAGAGCTTTAACCCTCAGCCCCTAGTCGTTCAAAACGGCCATAAACACATTTTAACGAATCGTTAAGCCTTGTTCTCTGGAAGCTCTTGTATTTATCTTTGTTACTGTCAAATTGTTAATGCTTACGCGTGCCGTTAGGTAAATCTTTTCTAAAAGTTAGATTAGGTTCAGTCTAATTTCCGCTCCAAATTTTTGTCGATATTACTTGCATAACTGAGGTATACGTCGAAAGAGAGGTATTGCGTCTGAATTGTTAGAATTCCTCAATGTAACCGCTAAAAACCGCGTTTGAATCCAAGTTTTTTCAGCGATTTTAACATTTTTTATAGGCGATCTCCCAAGTGTCAAAATCTTTGAACTGTACCGTTGGAACGTGTAATAATCTTGAAAAACCTATAAGTACTATCAATAATCAATAACATGTTGCATATTTTCCGAGTTCTAGTCTTGAATTTTTAAGACAGTGAGTCGAATCAGATAGAGAGACAATAGGGACTTGCCCTATGGGATTCTACCTGTTTAAAATGACGACAAACACACTGTAAATAATCGTTAAACTTAGTTCTCGTGAAGTTCTGGTATTTTTCTTCACCATTATCGAATTACTATTGTCTAAGCTTCAGTGCACCACGAGCTGAAACGCTCCTAAAAGTTGGATCAAGTATTAATCTGATTTGGACCCGATGTTTTTGTGCGCAAATCATCGAAATAACTCCAATATATACTAGAACGGTCATATTGTGCCTAAATCTTTAGAATTCCTCAATAGAGTTCCTAGAAAAAGCCGCCTTAGAATCCAACTTTTTAACGATTCTAGCACTTTGAGAATTTCCCAGGTTTGAAGTGTCAATCTTTTTAGGCAGAATCATTTAAGGAAATGGTCGTCCCTTTCTCTATAGGATGCTTCTCCTTCTTTTTGGGGTAAAATTCATATACCCCGGTTTGTTTTCCGTTTATTTCGTTGATCCATGTTTTTCAATTTTCCCTGTTTAGAGCCAATCAATTCGTTTCACCCATTTTCCCTTTCCTCTTCATCTGTCAATGCTCTCCACCCCTTCCATCCATCTCTTCTTTGGTCGGCCCTTTCTGCGGTTTCCTATCGTTTTTGTTCGTAGTATAATTTTTTCTAGTCCATCTTCCATGCCTAGGAGGTGTCTATACCATTTGGATATGGGCTATGGTTTTTTATTTAGATTTTCTTAATAACAACATTCCTTATCCGATCCCACTTCAGTTTCCCCGCTATCTATCGAACTTCAAAAAGGTTTGGAATGGTCATAAATCCAATACAATAAGTCGTTCCCTTGAATCCCTTTGATTTCTATTGATCCTTATCAAATTATAAAATGCATCATGTACTAAAGTCCTTCGAAAAGACAGATTAAGTTTAATTTGGAATTTTGACCAAAATCTTCGTGTTCAAATTGGTGGAACGCAAGTTTCTTGATTCCAGGAATTTCTTATAAAACTTTTTCTAAATGTCAGGAATAACTTAGGAATCAATGCGTTGCCCTAAAATTGATATTCTATTTCATTTACCTGATTCCTTGAAGAATCAAATTAAGTCAAAGGCCACTGTAAAATAGAAGAAAAACAAAAGAACGAAATAACAAAGTTATACAAAAATGAAGTCATATGGAGTGGGAGATGTAATTCACCACCTTAAAAAGCGGCCTCTGCCAGGGCGCCTTTCTGTCCAAGGATTCCACCAACTCCACCAGATCGGGGAAATTCCAGCGAATTCTGCCGAATCGGAGAAAACACATATTTCGTTTTATCTAATTGTTATCGCTTTGAAGTTGGCAGTTCTGCCAATTCCTCTGTTGATACATTAATCAACTTTGCGTGTAGAATAGATCTCCAGTTTTACATAACTTTGATTGCTTTTGGAACTTTTCTTTTGTTCCTCTTTCATTTTAGATTGATTGCCGACCTTATTTTTCTCCTGTTCCAGCATCTACATGGACCAACGAACGAGGTAAAAGAGAAAAATTAATTTGTGAACCAGGACCCTATTATTAAATACCATCAAATGCCAATTTTAAAGAATCTGTGAGTAGTAAGATTAGATCTCGCATTACGCTCTTGGTTTGTGCTGATGCTTCTTTGTCCATACTGCTAGATTCTTCAGGAGTACTGAAACCGAGTCTTAGCGATGATTTGTGGCTAGTTCCATTAGTATTCCTGCAGAAGTTGGCAGTATAAATAGCGAAACGTCACCATCGATTAGTAATAAGACGGCGAAACCGTGGAAATATATAGTTATAACATGGGCTGATATTCTGAAGTTCGATTGAGTTCAATCGCGATTTTCGTGTCTAAATTACAGAATGGATGTGGTGGAAGAACTCAATCTCCCACAACTCTATCGCGATCACGAAATTTCTGGATAAGAAACCCAAACGAAAGCTCGTTTGAATCTGATTTTCTTTTGTTAGGAACTTTTCTCATCGTCAGAACCTCAAATTTGCTTATTCTTATCGATGCCTTAATTAAGTGCTATCCATGTCAATACCCAGCTGTCTTTCGTTCGTTGTTCTTAAATTATCACTGTAGAAATTTAGTTCCAGAGAAACTTATTGTCATCCTCGAATGAGTTTATCGTCTGCTTGGTTTTTATCTCAAAATCACAAAGGAAATTTCCGAA
This sequence comes from Chrysina gloriosa, assembly GCA_038088585.1. Classification (NCBI taxonomy): domain Eukaryota; kingdom Metazoa; phylum Arthropoda; class Insecta; order Coleoptera; family Scarabaeidae; genus Chrysina; species Chrysina gloriosa. The sequence continues at coordinate 28,435,274 of CM076095.1, read as the reverse complement.
ACTTTGACAAGGAAGATGTGTTCAAATCAACTGAATTTCAGCAACTCTGCTGAAACCTAAATTGGATCCACTTTTTGACCGAACTATTAAGTTTTGAGTTGAGAGTACGGGATTTTGGCGAAACCAACCTCTACTCTCCCATTGTTTTACATTTTCCATGGACAATTATAAAAATTAGATGAGATAGGGTATGAACTGACGATCTTCCGTTTTAGGGTTTAAAGCATCAGAGGATTAGCAACTTCGATCCTGTTAAAATTCTCATATTTAGCTTTGGTTTTGTTAAATTATCAGCATTTAAATTTCTAATTCTATGACAGGTTAAAATTCTTCGTGACTTACATAACGCCACCTCGTTTGCTTTTCATCTCAAAACCACCAAATAGATTTCTTAGGCATCAACTGAATTTCAGGATTGAAAATCTGCTGAAGACAAGTCACGATCCACTTCTTGGTCAAATTTTGAATTTTTTGAGTTTAAACGATGTGATTTCGGCAAAATAAATCTATATTTTCCCATTTTTGGATATTTTCTTCTGGACAATTCTAAAAATGAGATATGATGGGATATGAACTAATGAGCCTCCGTTTTAGTGCTTAAAGCAGAAGAGGACTAGCAATTCCCATCCTCTCGAAATTCTCATACTTTGCTTTGGTTTTGTTAGATTATTAGCATTTAAATTTCTATTTCTATGATAGGTCAAATTCCTTCGTGACTTGCGCCTCCTCGTTTGATTTTCATCTCAAAACCACGAAATGAGTTTCTGGGGCATCGATAAATCGATTGTGTCCAAACTTATTTGAAGGCTGAGACTGGTTGGAACGCATGTTTTCGTCAAACTTTTTCGAAAATATAATTCTCCAATTTTCTTGGATAGTCCACGATACAGTTTGCGCTCAGTTTTTCCAGTCTAAATCGCAAAATTGGACAATACATCCAAACTAAACAACTGTTTCCAAAACCACCAGCCACAGGAGCTAATTTAAATCCAGTTTTCTCATCCATCTTCCCGTCAGAATTTTTAAACTTTATTCAACATCAGCGACTCCCTCCTGATATTCCTTTCGTTTCTTTCCCTCTCTCTTCCTTTCTCTCTCTCTATTAAACTAAATTTAAAGATAAACAATCGTTCGACGTCGCACTTAATCAATTCATCTGCTTTCTGAGAAGCTATTTACATACATTTCTGGTTTTAAAGATCCACGTCGTGCCGCCCGAGCCTAACAGCACAAGAAATAGAACGCGGTAGGGTAGAGAACAGCTGACGGGCTTCTTCCTCTGCGGGTCTATGTTGTAATACGGTTAAAAACGGCAATAAAGACATTGAACGAGAAGGAAGTCATACGCCGGGCTGTGTCGGTCGGGTCGAAATTCTCGTGTTTGTCCTCGTTATCCGTTACGAAAGACTTTTAGCTCTGTTAAAATATCGCCCTGGCGATTTTATGAAAATCGCTTCGCGTATTTTACGATTTTTCAATTAGTTTCGGTTTGGCATTTATAATGATGGTAGTCTTGAATTACATTCGCACCAGTTGTTTTGTTTTTAACAGATAACGTTCGGTGTTTGCATTTCTTCACGAGTTCTCGATACGTTCTCCATTGTTCCCCGGTTATAAAGTTGATAGGGCGAATCGTACATGGTATATAGGTAGGTAGATAGGAGGTATCCGCATATGTACATATGTAGGTATAGGCTGCTAAAGTAGTAGTACGTGCATAATTATTAAACGGTTTTATAATTAGAACTTAAAGTTTAATTATAGCACGCTTGATATTCATACAGTAATATTATCTTTAAGTCGCTGTCAGCCATATAAATAGAAGAAAAATGTCATGTGTTTATCGTTATGGTAAACTTTACTTGTTCATTTATTACGTCACTACTAAGACAGATTCAGAAAGAAGAAGTTCCCTAAATTAACATGAGGGTTGGGGGAAGACCCGAATACGAAGAACTGAGGAAATGGCAAATGGAAAACAAGTAAAGAAGAAAACCAGGAAAGGAAGAAAACGGAAGGAGGAAAGACAATAGAGCAAACCTTCAAATACGTCACATACGAAGAAGAATCAAAAGCATTTGTTAAGTCTTAATTGCCAGATCCTAACAACATAGAAGTTAGAAGGTACGTCCATATTCATGAAATCATCATTTGCAGGGTGTGAGTGCAAAAATCACATTATTGTCAGTGATGTACCAAAACATAGATACGAGGGACGCCTTTTAAGTTGTTACAAAACTAGGAAAGCATTTTTTAATTTTTTTCTTTCGCCTTTAAGATGTATACACTTTTGTATTCCTACAAACCAATTCTCGAAAAATTTTTCACTCTGAAGTTGGTATCTCAAAAACATGATATCTGAAAGCTTCAACAGCTTCTTGAGCTGCTGAAAATCGCTGCCCACGCATTTTTTATTTGAGAATACAGAAGGAAATCGTCAGGCGATAAATCAGGTGAATACGGGCAATGAGACATTAATTCGATGTTTTTGTTCTCGAAATAATCAATTGTTTAATGCGCTGTGTAAGGGCTGGCATTGTTTTGGATGATACGACGGTTTCAGTTGTTTTCCTGATTTCGACGATAACTTCTCTTCTTTTCTTTGAGCTTCGGTCAAACTATGCAGAAGCCATAGGGAATAGATCATTTTAACGGCCAAATGCTCGTAGAAAATCCAATGTATTGCAGTCTTCGATATACCTGAGAGTACCTCTATTTCATTGTACCTACCATAACGCTTATGTTGTTCAATAATGTTAATCACAGCATTGATGTTTTTTAGAACAACCAATTTTGGTCGACCTTCACGAAATTCATGATTGACGGACGTACATCCATGACGAACTTCTGCAAACCAATTGTAAAGAGGCTTCTCTGATGTTGCTTCATTACCAGACGTTGAAGGAAGCAATTCTGTGCATTATGGTTGAGTTATGTCTTCACTAAAATCATAAAAATCATCCAACATTTCACGTGAAATTTCCATTCTTTGACGAAATTGCTTTTGTTAATCGTTCACTGTAAACAAACTACCCGGTCAATTGCTAAGCTACCACTACTTCCAAAAATATCAAATTTGACAGCAATAGTGATGATACATCTGGATAGCGTCACCTAGTGGTCGTTTGTAAAAACGTAAAAGGCACTCCTCGTATATGAAAATTAACAATTTTTGATATCATATTTACGATTATACTTACTATTAACGCTGATAATAAGTCCAGTTCATTGCTCGGGCTTGTTCGTCGTCCACTACAGGACTTAACTGATTGGAAGTGGCGTTCTCACCTGTTAACACTCCAAGCAACCTGTTTAGAGAGTCGGCACTGGAGGTAGATTCAAGGCGTTTCAATGTCAACCGCCTAACTGTACTAAAAGGTATTGTACGTGCAGAATGTCCGATTATTTGATAGCAAGCGTCACGGAGGTAGTCGAGAAAGTCATCCTCTTTCGTTTGAGAGAGGAGATCTGGGAAATCAACCCCCTGCCTGTAGAATTTGGCTTTAAAGTTGAATACTGGCTCTTTATCATCAGCGAGCCTATCCAGGAGCGTCTATCCATGACGAAGATCATTGGGGCGGTGTTCTTGGAGTTCAGTATTGCCTTTGATATGGTCTGGCATGACGGCCTTATTACAATATGATTCGCCTAAAGTTATGGGGAGTACCTGTTCCATATGGTCGTATCTTACCTCTCAGGCCGCAACTTCCAAAGTTGTAGTACCATCACGGTACAACTTCTTCAGGGCCCTTTGCTAGCTCCCAACCTTTTACCTTACCATACTGCCTTTCGAAGACACCAGAGATTTGATATACACAGCTAATTGCAACCTACAACTTTTTGCGATGACATCAAAATATGGGACACGATTTATTTGGACATGTTACCGAAGATGAGACTTGCATGTTCTTCATAAACGTTAGTTCAAAACAACGATAGATGTTATGGAAGTTTTCGTCTTCGAAAGCCAGAAAGTTAAGAAAAATTATGCTTGGAACAACACCAACCAGAAGCAAATTATTTGTTTGGTAACATCATTATTTCGTTTCGAAACAACAATCGATATTATGGAAAGAAATTTGGGTATATAGCCCAAATATTCTTGCCACAACATCCAAATGAAGGAAATTACTTTATTTCACGAAACGATTAGATTAAGCAACGGACCAAGAATACAAATTATTATAAAACGTAGGACGAAAAAAAATATCGATCATTGGAAGATCGTGTAGGAAATCAGCGAGAAAATGGAGACTAGTTTATAAAATTAGAAGAAAGTTTAAGCGAAAATAAGTGGAAATAAACAACGTATGTTACCAACATTGGTGACTCTGTGTCTGAAGATAATAGAAGGCTACGAAGGGAGAACTGACAGAATATGTACATATGTAATAAATGGAAGAAAACAAACGGAGAACATTACACAAAAGCAATCAAATGAAGCCTGTGGAAGATGCAACATTGAACATAATCTATGAAGAAGAAGCAGATTTGTCACTACAAATTGAAAAGGATATGAAGAATGTGTTGGAAATTTCGAAAAAACGCAAGAAACTTTGCAGAAGCGAGTATCTCTAATTGATCAATTCAAAGGTGAAAAGAATAATGCTAGGAAGAACTAATCAGTAAGTTGATGAAGACGACTTCATCTTCTTGAGGACCAAAATTCTCTTTTGGAATGTCTAAAAAGAAAAAACTCCCAAGTAAATCCATAATGAAGAACCAAATGGAAAATTGATCTTCGAAAGAAATTTGGGTATACAGCTTAAATATTCTTAATACATCCAAAATGAAGGAAATTATTTGCTTGGTAACATTGTCATTGGAGATGACACCTGGACTTCTTTCACGAAACGATGAGATAATGCAACGCAGCAAAAATACAAATTGTTTGAACGCATTGCTGAGGATGGGACATAAAAGCGTTGTACACAACGTTGCACGAAAGAATTAAGAACATATCAATCCTGCTTTCTTTCATGCGTGAAAAATATTAAAGCATTGGTCTTCTCGAAGAGCAAAAAGGTTGGTAATGAGCCTCCTGCAAGAGATATAATGGTAACACAGTTGATTCTCTTCGTGACAGGAATCCGATGCAGCTTTTCTATTTTTGGATCTTTACGTCCTTTTAGACATCGAATAGTGAAGTTCAAAATGTAACATCCAAGAACAAATGATGGCAGTGACCAGTGGAATTGTGTTTTTGTACGAGAATACCCGACTCCATATTGCGACTTATACTGTTAGAATGTTGCAAGAATTTTGTTAGGAAACACTCTCCGTATAGGCTTGATCTGGTTGCAAGAAGTATGGTATGAAAGAGAAGTTGATTATCAAAGAAAACTTGAAAATTAAGAATTTGGAGTAATGATAGAGAAGCTGGGGATATGGAACAAGAGAAATCGAAAATAATTGCTGAAATTTTGGAGATAAAACTAAGAAAAATTTGATATAAAAGCGAAGTTGGGAATTCAAAACTAAAAATAATAAAGGTAGATTGAAAACTAAAGATCGGAAGTTACGAAAAGGAAATTGGAAAATCAGACTGCTGCCTATGTGAAATTTCGAAGGTTTGTTGGTATGTGTCATGTTCACTTAATTGAAATGGTCCACAAAACTAGGTTGACTTGATTGCTTTAAGCTGCAAGACACCATATGGTATTTCAGATTGCTTGTATGTCGCATGTTCACTTAATTGAAATGGCCCACAAAACTAGATTGAGTTGACGGCTTTAACCTGCAAGACATACGATCTTTCAGACCGCTGCTTAGGTGAAATTTCGAAGGTTTGTTTGTAGGTCTTATGTTCACTTAATTGAAGTGGCCCACAAAACTAGATTGACTTGATTGCTTTAACATGTAAGACATACGATCTTTCAGATCGCTGCTTATGTGAAATTTCGAATGTTTGTTTGCATGTGTCATGTTCACTTAATTGAAGTGGCCCACAAAACTAGATTGACTTGATTGCTTTAACCTGTAAGACATACGGTCTTTCATATCGCTGTTTATGTGAAATTTCGAAGGTTTGTTTGCGTGTGTCATGTTCACTTAATTGAAATGGTCCACAAAACTAGGTTGACTTCATTGTTTTAAGTTGCAAGACACCATATGGTATTTCAGATTGCTTGTATGTCGCATGTTCACTTAATTGAAATGGCCCACAAAACTAGATTGAGTTGACGGCTTTAACCTGCAAGACATACGATCTTTCAGACCGCTGCTTAGGTGAAATTTCGAAGGTTTGTTTGTAAGTCTTATGTTCACTTAATTGAAGTGGCCCACAAAACTAGATTGACTTGATTGCTTTAACATATAAAGCATCATATGGTCTTTCAGATTGCTGCTTATCTGAAATTTCGAAGGTTTCTTTATAGGTCTCATGTTCACTTAACTGAAATGGTCCACAAAACTAGATTGACTTGATTGCCTTAATCTGTAAGACATACGGTCTTTCAGACCGCTTCTTATGTCAGATTTCCAAGGTTCATTTGTATGTCTCCACTTACCGGTTAAAGACAAGTTCTGTAGATGAAATTTTCATTAATTTGTTTGACAAAGACAAGACTTTAACGTCATCGAATTACCACGTAAATTCCAATTCCTTATCATACACAAACACAACATACTTTCCACCAGAACCCATTTTCGTCAACTTCGACTTTACACGGCCACGATCTAAAAATACGTAACGATTCCGTTCAGTCAGTCCACTTTCTATAACTTGCAGTTTGCATTCCATCGGAGCCAGTACGCACGTACAGTACTTACATATGTACATACATACATAATCTTTTCCCATGTCTTACATCATCATCATCGCGGCGTGTTCTGGCACACATCTAATTAGTCATCTAACAATACCACACTTCTGACGTCTAGTCTGTTCGTCCTCGCGACGACGATGCGAAGCTACGTTAGGCCATTGTGGCCGCTGTAGTAATTGGCGATTTTTAGCGCAAAATTCCTCGCCGGAATTACTCGTTAAACGCGAAAAACCGTAAACGCGCACGCTCAACCACCTTTCCTCTTCATTGTATATAGGACGGCTACCGCGTACGTACAACGTACCTACTGGTATCGTTAAGTCGTTTAAGCAGTTTGACAGCTCTTACGATGCAGATGTTTGAACGCATATTGTCAACAATGATTTATCGAGCTATTGAGAGTATCTTATCTTCGCGTTTTTTACGTATGGAACGGTATATAAGCCGGTTCTCGATGAGAAGGAGAGAGATCGAGACGGACATTTACCGATAAGTGGAAGATTGTGTAGGAAATTAGTGAGGAAATGGGGATTAGTTTATCAAATTAGAAGAAAGCTTAAACGAAAATAAGTGGAAATAAACAACGTATGTTATCAATGTTGCTGATTGTGTATCTGAAGATAATAGAAGGCGACGGGAGGAAAGGTGACAGAATAAAATGAAGACTAAGATCTAACATAAATCAATTATATGAAGGAGAATTAGATGCAAGATGTCGCAAAAGAAATGCAAAGTTATCAAAAACAGTTGTAGATGCATTTGAAACCGACATAAGCAGTCCTGGGAGTTTAGGTAGAAAAGCAAAATGGAGAAAATCCAAATATGTATATTCCTAATAAAACTAATGAAGCATCAAATGGAACACTTCAAATGCGTTTAGTTGTCATCAAGATCAAGAGGCTAGAAGATGTAACTTCCAACATAATTTATGAAGAAAAAGCAGACTCGTCACTACCAATTGAAACGAATATGAAGAAAATGCTGTAAATTTCGAGAAAATGCAAGATTAGCGTCCAGGAAATGTCCCTATAGAAAAAGTGTTGCAAGAGCGAATATCTCTAATTGGCCAATTGAAAGGTGAAAATAATAATGCTGGAGTGAATTAACTAGTTAGTTGAGGAAGACGAAGTTATCTTCCTGAGGTTGAACAGCGATTATGAGCAGACCAAAGCCCTCTTATGAGATATCTAAAAAAAAAGGAAGACACTTTCCAAGTGAGTCCCTAATAGGGTTGATGAAGAACCAAATACAACCTCTCGAATGTGCCAGGTTGGATATCGTTAAGACCGAGGAAAGTTTTGATGCCGATCTCCTAAAGACGTAAAGAAGAAGTTGAAGAATATTATGTCTTGAAGAAATGCATTGTCACCAGCGCACAAACCAATTAGTTTTAACAAACTAACAAGTCGCTCCCATTGGTAAATTGGAAGCCAAAAGAAATAAGCATAAGGATCATTTGGTTGAACTAATAAGGGATTAGATGAGGATGGTGTTGTTATGCTGAAGGTGAAGATGGATTTAGGACGGATCAAAGCGCTTCTGGAGTATACCTAGGATCGGCCAGGATTATGAACAAAGAAATCCGTGTAAAGTCACCAATCAAATCAAACGTCTCGAATATGCTGAATAGGTTGTTCTCAAGGAATCAAACGCGTTCTAGAAGGCGAGCCCAAAAGCCCAATTGGACGTAACGGGGTGGAAAAGGGATTGATAAGAAAATTTTCAACTTGAGATAGAAGAATATGAAGAGAAATTGGCTCGAGCTTTTGAAGAGATGCAATACGCTAATCCAACGATGTTCTTAAACCAAATGGTTTTGAAAAAGCAAGGAAGTTGAATGAAATATTCTTAAGAAGCACTTAATCAAATTAACCGCGGATATGGAATTTATGAAAAGCTCCAGGGTATCTTCTCGAAATAGTTGGCCAAAAAGACCGACATAGAAATCAGGAAATTTGCATTAAAACAAATGATGCGGATAAGATTATATGTGCAAATATAACACCTCGTCGCCCTCGTCTCAAAGAAGTCACCAATCAAATCAAACATCTCGAATATGCTGAATAGGTTGTTCTCAAGGAATCAAACGCGTTCTAGAAGGCGAGCCCAAAAGCCCAATTGGACGTAACGGGGCGGAAAAGGGATTCATAAGAAAGTTTTCAACTTGAGATAGAAGAATATGAAGAGAAATTGGCTCGAGCTTTTGAAGAGATGCAATACGCTAATCCAACGATGTTCTTAAACCAAATGGTTTTGAAAAAGCAAGGAAGTTGAATGAAATATTCTTAAGAAGCGCTTAACCAAATTAACCGCGGATATGGAATTTATGAAATGCTCCAGGGTATCTTCTCGAAATAGTTGGCCAAGAAGACCGACATAGAAATCAGGAAATTTGCATTAAAACAAATGATGCGGACAAGATTATATGTGCAAATATAACACCTCGTCGCCCTCGTCTCCAAGAAGTCACCAATCAAATCAAACATCTCGAATATGCTGAATAGGTTGTTCTCAAGGAATCAAACGCGTTCTAGAAGGCGAGCCCAAAAGCCCAATTGGACGTAACGGGGCGGAAAAGGGATTCATAAGAAAGTTTTCAACTTGAGATAGAAGAATATGAAGAGAAATTGGCTCGAGCTTTTGAAGAGATGCAATACGCTAATCCAACGATGTTCTTAAACCAAATGGTTTTGAAAAAGCAAGGAAGTTGAATGAAATATTCTTAAGAAGCACTTAACCAAATTAACCGCGGATATGGAATTTATGAAATGCTCCAGGGTATCTTCTCGAAATAGTTGGCCAAGAAGACCGACATAGAAATCAGGAAATTTGCATTAAAACAAATGATGCGGACAAGATTATATGTGCAAATATAACACCTCGTCGCCCTCGTCTCAAAGAAGTAATAGAAAAACTGTAGAATGGTGCGATTACTTGGAAAACGAAGGAATAAAACGTGAGAGATCAAAATCAAAATATGAAAAAAAAAAATGGAATTGGAGTTGTGGCAGAATAGGAAGGAAATTGAAAGAGGAGGAATCATTAGGAATTAGGGATATAAAGAGAAAAAGAAGTTGAAAATTTGAAACTATACAGACAGAAGTCGACTACCAAAGGAAACTTGGAAATGAGGAACATGGAGTTATAAAAGAGCAATTGCGGATATGGGATTAGAGAAGTTGAAAATAATTGCTGAAATTTTGGAGAATAGACTGAAAACAATCTGCTGAAATAAAAGATAAACGAGAAATGAACGATATTGTCTGGTAATATTTGTAAGGAGTGTACTGGACATTACATTACTTGGTAACCTTCTCGCTGCACAATTGTTTACTAGTTTCAGGGCACGTGTTGGAATTATACAAAAGTTGATAACCAAAGAAAACTTGAAAATCAAAAATTTAGAGTTATAAAAGAGAAACTCGGGATATGGAATTGGATAAATTGAAAATTTTGGAGATAAAAGCGAAGTTAGAAATTTGAAATCGAAAATAAAGAAGGGCAATTGAAAACTTACGATTGGAAGTTACAAAAAGGAAATTGGAAAATTAAAGGCGGGGGCGAAAAATAAAGGAAATTAGCAGCCAGAGATAAACGAGAAATGAACGAATTTGTCCGGTAATAAACGAAGGCAGATTGAAAACTAAAGGTCGGAAGTTGCAAAAAGGAAATTGGAAAATCAAAGACGGAAGCGCAAAAAAGGGGAAATTAGTAGTAGGTGATAAATTAGAAACTAATGATTTTGCCTTGTAATTATCGCAAGGGGTGAAGTGTGGCGTTACTGATACTAGATCACTTGGTGACCTCCTCATCACACAATTGTTAACTGGATTTCGGCCACGTGTTTCGTTGAGGAGGAAACGAAAATGACAATACGAAATCGTAGAAAAAAAGAAAGAACGAAGACGTGGGATTTGAAAAAGTTAGAGGAACAAAACTGAAAATTATACCCCGATCAAGCGGAAATTCAGTATTCTTCTTCCTATATCTTGCTTTGCAAATATTCAGCGTCGGATGGACGAAGTATTCTTCTCCCTCGTCTGGAGTAAAATCCATATACCCTGGTTAGCGTCTTGGATGAAGGACAAAAATCAGAAATTGTAGTAAAGAAACGAAAGCTAAAAGATTAAAATTCATAACTTGTAAAAATCAAAAAGAGACTTTGTGAGTTTCAAAAATTTTGAAACTCACAAAGTCTCTTTTGAAAAATTTTGAAACTCACAAAGTCTCTTTTTTGATTTTTACAAGTTATGATTATGGAGTTTCAACAAGTTATTCCCGCTTCGATTAATTATTTGATTAAAATTCATCCTACAAAGGACAATTTGGCAAGAAAGGCATCCAAAACACACCCCGATAAAACATACACTTCAACCATGCCGGTTTTTCTTTTTGTACAATTAACTCATTTTCTTCTGCGTTATATATCAGAAGCAAAACCAACAAAATCGATTTTTTAGATTTTCGAAGCACCCACTCCCGGGAACCGCAACATACTCAGACATTTCAAGCTCTCGGAATTATTCTCTATCAAAACAAAAGATCGGTTTGCTTCCAAAGCTCTGAAGTTACTTTTCTTTTGGCGCTTTCGAGGAATATTAGTGGAAAGATAACATTTTATTTATTGCACTCGGTACTTACAGTGCAATAAAAGAGGAAAATATGTATGTAACTTTCCTTGCCTTCCTTTGTTTGCGTTGTTAGGTAGGTTCCTAGAAATATTCTCTTAATTAGCGGTTTATAGTAGGAGGCTTTTCTTCTTTAACGAGATACGTTGTGTAAATTTAGTTGCTTTTATAAAATTACGAGATCGAAGAAAAGAAGAAGAGATGTTGCTTATTTATTTGTTCATGAAATGTTTGCACTACTAGCAATAAATAGATAACGTAATTGGTAACGAATTTCTGATTCATTTTGATTTTTAGATCCTTTCTTCTCTCTGCTGTTGTTTCTTATTTGTCTTTTGTAGTTTTCTTTCGTTTTTATCATGCATGATTCCGATTCGTTCTTATTACGGCTTCCTACATATTCTGCATTTTTGTTTTGATCGTTTTCATCTGGACTTCATGTTTCGATACCTTTAAGACTTGCTGTTTCTCCTTTCCTTTTGGTTTGCCTTTTTTAACTTAATTTCTTTCATTCCCCACAACCAATCGAACCATTATTTTCTATATAAAATAAAAACAAATTACCGTTACCACACTTTTCGGAAATAATTCGTATTCGAATACGTATTCCGGCATCTACGTTTCCATCTTCAACACCGCATAGCAACTTTAAAGCACTGGACAATTTTTATTTATTTTATATAGGAAATACTTGTTCAATTGGCTGTGTGGATTGGAAGAACTTAAGTTAAAGAGGAAAAAGGAAACCAAAAGAAAAAGAGAAACACCACGTCTTAGAGGAAGGCGCAATAAGAACAAATCGAGATCACGCATGATAAACACGAAAGACTACAAGACGGATAAAAAACAACAACAGAAAGAAGAAATAATCTAATAATCAAAACGAAACACACATATCCAAGCTAACAATTTCCACTACAGTCTCCTTAAACTGATATCCAAGTTTCTCCTACTTTAATTCCAAATTTTTTGTCATCTTCAGCGAACTTTTTCTAGATCTGTCTCGAAGTGCTTCTCGCCGATTCTTTCTAATTCTCCTACATTTTCCTCTTGTTCTACTCATCTCTTTGCGCCACCCCTCCGTTCTTCAATTTTCCCCCTTTTTTCCTTTGGTTTGTTTTTCACGTTTTAATCCAACTTTTCTTTGTCCTTCTCTCTTCGGTGGAGACGTTTCTTTAGATCTGCCTATTCTGTTTCCTCAGATTTTAGCTCTTTTGGCTTGAGTTCACCACTTTTCTTTCTCTAGTCGATGTTTATAAATCTGCTTGTTCTGTTAGGACTTGCTTTCCCTGTGTTAACTTTTCGCATAAAAGGGGTATTCTGCAGCTTGCACTTTTCCTAGATCTTTCTCTTAATTTCTGTATGGCACACATTTCTATTCTTCTCATCTTCTACACCTTCCGCCATTTTCTTCTTTTTACTGGCCTTTCTTTAGCTTATCTATATTTCCATCTATCTTTCGCGGTCTTCAGTCTGAAGTTTTCCTAGATCTTCCTCTTCATTTCTGTACGGCGCGCCGTGCCCTTTTTTCTATTCTTCCCTTATCTTGCACCTCCTATCATTTTCTTCTGTCTTTGTATCTATTGGCCTTTCTTTAGCCTATCTCTGTCTCCATATTTTCTGCGGTCTGCAGTCTGAAGATTAACTAGACCTTTATCTTTATTTTTGTACTTCACACCGTGCTCCCCTTTTTTCTAGTGTTTTCAATACTTACACCTCCTGTCATTTTCTCATATGTTTGTGTCTACTGGTCCTTTGTTTAACCTATCCTTATCTCCACGTCATATGTAGTCTGCAGTATGAAGTTTTTCTAAACTTTCCCTTCATTTGTGTAGGACAGCCCGTGCTCTTCTCTTCCTTTGTCTATTTTCCCCGTCTCTTACACCTCCTGTCATCTTCTCATGTGTTTGTGTCTACTGCCCTTTCTTTAGCCTATCTCTATTTCCATATCATCCATGGTCCTCAGTCTAAAGTTTTTCCCAGCGCTTTCTTTTCGTTTCTGTACTGCACGTCTCTTTCTCTCTTCCAATGTCTTACACCTTAGATCATTTTCATCTGTATTTGTGTCTATGGACCTTTCTTTAGCCTATCTCTATCTCCATATTATCCGCGATCTGCAGTCTGAAGTTTGTCTAGACTCTTCTTTCCATTTCTGTACGGCACGCAATACTTTTTTTTTTTGTTCTTCGTATTTCTTACACCACCATTAATTTTTTCTGTGCTTGTGTCTATTGCCCTTTTTTAGCCTACTTTCCACGTCATCCGTGGTCTGACTGTATGAAATTTTTGTAGATCTTTTTCGTCATCTCTCTACGGCACATCGTGCTTCTATCTCTTTGCTTTCTATAGCGTATCTCTATCCCCATATCATCCGTGGTCTGCAGTCTGAAGTTTCCCTAGATCTGTCTTTTCATTTCTGTAGGGCACTCCGTGCTTCTCTTTCTTTTTAGTATTCTTCGCATGTCAATTTCTCTTGTGTTTGTGTCTACGATCCCTTCAACCTATCTCCCTGTAACCCAACTATTTTTTCCTCAGCCAGTTTTTGCTTGTATTTTCTTTTTGGTATCTCTTTTTCCTTCTTGCATTCGCTTTCTTCCGTCATATTTCTCTTCTTTATTGATTAGTTTAATCTTTGGTTATTATTTCTATTGACTTGCTTTTTCCATCTTCTATATCCACATCTACTAGGTCTCTACGTCTTACGTTTTCTAATAGCGTGCCTTTCGGTTTTTAATCTTATATTTTTAACTTCGCCCTTTTTCTTTTCGTGAATAGCAAACTTTTCCTAGATTGGACTTGTTGCTTTTTCATACTATATTCTATGTATATTGACTTATTCTGACAGACGATCTACTAACTATCTAATTGTTTAATGTTTTCATGTCCTAATCAAAACCACAATAAAGATCCTTTGCTCACTGAAACACACAAATGTAAAAGTAAACGTGAAAGTAGCTTCCGTATATAAACACGCTGTATTGGAGATATTATTTGGTCCAAAATTCTACGTTCTATGTTTTTTTGCGGAATTTTTGGGCATATTTTTAAAACTATCCTAAAAGACTTTATGCGAAAGTTTGGAAATTCGGTCGAATTTGTCCAGCTTTTAGGAATGGACGTGACCAGTTATTATGACTTGCGCTTTCGCCAAGGTCTTCGACTCCGTCATTTAGAATGTCCATAGAATTCTTCAGTTGGACGCACTGATGCTAACGTTGCTTCATATTATTTCGGGTTCTTGTAAATTGGTGTAAAAAGTAGGTGCTAATTGATTTAACTAAGCTATTCCTATTTTTATTGAATCTTCTTGAAGATGATTGAGGACAATATAGGATTTGGGGAGTTGGGGAAATGGCATCGTGCCAGTGATGTCATCATTGTGGTACAATCCTTTTTCTGGTAAATATTTGAATAATGGCGATGGCATTGTGGGATGAGAACTGAAAATTGCCGATCAATCGACAGACATTCTCGTGTTAATGGCGGCATAATTTTCTGAAATTTACAAATCCGATCGATCGTACGTGACAACGAAATATCATCACACTACTCCTGCAATTACTTATCTCGTGCTCGTTTCGAAAACGAAGAAAAAGCTTCAAGGTGGATTTCGATTTTTAACGAGCATTCCTTTCGATAGGTTTCTGAATTCTTTCCGAACTGAGCGAAATCGACCACCGAACCCATAAAACGACCTGCAGTTAACGTTTCACCATGCGCATTACGCTTACAATATAAGAGATCCCGCCGTAATGAATTGTCAGCGCGTTATTTTGGTCCGAATTTCCGAGAGAGTAAATGTCGTTATACTCTTAAAAGCACTCCGTCCTCGTTCGACGTCCTATCGCTTCGGCGCGTCCCGTCTCTCTCTATTTACACCGCTCACCTCTTCTTTCTTCTATTGTCATTCAAGGAGAGACCGTATTTTCCGAAAGTTATATATCCTTCATTCTCCACCATATCGAGTGGTTGTTCTGTGCCTATCTCCGTCTCTCTCCGTCGCGCAGGTAAACGCGGCATCTTCCCTCTCGGTTCCGCAAGGCCGGATATCGTTTCGGCCATGGGGTGGTATACACCCGTACTGAAAACGTCGACCGTCGATGCGTTTCTTTATGTACGCGCGTTTTCGTTTTCGTATTTTTATATGATTTATTTTCGTGTTTATCGCTGGGAAGACGAACCTGATGATGTCATGGCGGTTGCTCGACGTTTAACTCGGTGAGTATTGCGCCCCTTGGACGACGTATTGTAATTGATATATCGGAGATAAGCGATCGAGAGAGATTGTTTCTGTGCATTTCTAAGGGGAAGTTGGCAGTTCTTTTTGTCGTTATGGGGCGGCAAATCGGACCTGCGATACTTTGTCTGCTCGCACGTAGTACGTGCACACATAGGAAAGGAGATGATTCATGCCCTGGCTCCTTTGTCGAACTAATGGACGGCGCACTGTGTTCTTACTACACGTAGATTTGTAAGGAGTTATCAAGTGTGACGTAGCGTGACGCCAAACATTGATAAGAAGCTGGATTATCAAGCAGTAGTAAAGTAAATTTATCTATAAGAGAGACGCATCTGCTCGTTTGTTCTAGGAGATGTCGCGTTGAATTAATCGAAATTCAGTTTGTTTTAAATACAAGTTCTTACCAAGCTTGCGTTTAACCTTCCTATACTCACGTCAAAATGAAAGACGTATACTATACTATATAAGTCGGTCTCACAGACCGTATGCGTGAGTATAGGAAGGTTAAAGAATCGAAGAAAAGGAATAACTTCAAATGGAATGTTTCTTGCCTTTACCATAGCGACGTGGATTTCTTCATCACAACTAAATGCGGAACAGATCAAGAACAAAATGGTCAAAAAAATTCTTTAGAGTTCAGAGCACCTTAGCCACGGTTCATGACCCATGCTCCACTGACGATGACGACTTGGTTGTCGAAAGAAACGCTTTTGAGTGTGGTAAACGTATAAATCGCTTTATTTGTGTTCATTCTAAACGACAAACGTTTGTACTCTTCGTAATTCAAGAAGTAGTGTACTCTAATAACTGCTAATTCTTTTAAGACCTTAACGAAATCCTACATCTTCCAAAAACCACAAAAAATTGTTCCAAACTCATCTCGAGTCCTATGGTACTTAGAAGGTTCAATCCTATATCAATCAACGCATCTTGACGAACCGAATTTAATGGCGTAGCACTTTCTTTAAATTACTTCAACGGTTGCCGATAAAATCGCAAAAGCGCAAAGAATCGTTAAAAATAGCTAAAGTTGTACACCCGTCGCGGCTCCTATGGGAGGAGGTTCAATCCTACATCAACCGACGCGTCTTGACGAGACGAATTCAACGGCGTAGGATTTCCTTTAAATTACTTCAACAGTTACTGACAAAATCGTCAGAAAACTATGAAAGAACGGCAAAGAATCGTTCAAAATGGTCAAAGTCGTAAACTCGTCTCGGTTTCTATGGGACCTAGGAACTTCTACAATTCTACGACAATCGAAGAGTCTTCACGAACCGAATATAAGGGCGTGGTAATTTCTTAAATTACTTTAACGGTTGCCAACAAAATAGCCACAAAATCACGAAACAACGGGAAAGAATCGTTCAAAATGGTCAAAGTCGTAAACTCGTCTCGGCTCCTATGGGACTTAAGAAGTTCAATGCTACGACAATCAATGCGCCTTGGCGAACAGAATATAAGGGCGTGGTAATTTCTTAGATTACTTTAACGGTTGCCAACAAAATAGCCAAAAAATCACGAAAAAAACGGCAAAGAATCGTTCAAAATGGTCAAAGTCGTAAACTCGTCTCGATTTCTAGGGGACCTAGGAAGTGCAATCCTACGACAATCGACGCGCCTTGACGAACCGAATATAAGGGCGTGGTAATTTCTTAGATTACTTTAACGGTTGCCAACAAAATAGCCAAAAAATCACGAAACAACGGGAAAGAATGCGTAAAATCGTTCCCACGTCGTTAATCCTAGGTATTTCGACTCCTTTGGATAGCATCTCGACGTAGTAAATTCAAAAAAAATCGTCCTATGAACACTGTAGCTATAACCGTTACGAAGATCGTCGATGTGGTCAAGGTATTTCGCGTCCGATCGCATTCAATCATACACGAATCGAAGCGTCTTGACGCGCTGATTTCAACGGTATCTCATTTGTTTAGATTATTTTAAACGGTTGCCGAGGAAATGCAAGAAAATCGCAAAAAATCACTAAACATAGCCAAAATCGCATACGCATCTCGGTTCGTATGGGACTTAGGACGTTCAATCCTACATCAATCGACACGTCCTGGCCAGCCGAATTCAACGACGTAGGATTGTTTTAGATTACTCCAACCGTTGGTGAAGAAATCGCCAAAAAACCTCGAAAAGTCGCAACTTATAGCCTCGCCAGAAGTTGACTATAGAAATTGAAACTAAAGGATAATATTATGGCAAGAAATGCATACATGCAGTACTAGATGGACAGCTAGAAATACGAGTCAAATAGTTTCTGGAAGAAGGAAAACACTTTATTCCAATTGCGTAGTTAAGAACGCCATCAGAGTCTGAGTTTCCCTTCTCAGGTAATTGGACAGATGTTTTAATTGAAAATTTTGGAAAACAAAGCTTACTGGCTAAAAGTATTCTATCGAAGCATCTTCAACGTAAAAGCGTCATCGTGTACTGTTAATCTTATTCTTCATATGACTTAAAAGCTCCTACTGAAAGAATGTAGGAATCAAATCATTCGTATGGTTAGAAACTCATTGTATTCCTTTAAATTTCTCTCATGTGACCCAAAGAACGTTCGCTGCTATGTTTCTCTTATGCGACCCAAAAAAACGTGCATTCAATTTCTTTGAGGTGAATTTGCACGAGAGGAGGGAAAATCTGTAGAAGCCGATGGGCAATAGCAATAAATTTTTGTACAAGTTTTTCTCTCACATAATTACACGCGTGAAAGAGATATAGTTGCAATGGAGAAGTCCGACTATTAACTTGAAACTTTGCCAGAAAAATTGGTGCATGTTGTATTTTGCTTACAAGAATTTATCCAAGCTAGAAGTCGCGGATGCCCATTTGAGAAAACATAGCTTGGCAACTCACACAAGAAACTTCTAATTGTAGTTCGGTCTAGTCAAGCCTAGTAAGAGGTTGGTCACTACGCGACTACGTGACTTTGAGGAAATAAATTCAAATAATAACAAGTCGGCAGTGTCCACGGGCTTTGAAAGAAATCTTTACAAAAATTGTCCCCCCTTCGGTTGAGATTTGCTCGTGCCTAGCGTCGACGTTTATACTAATGTTAATGTTGCGATTAGCTAGTCGTTGTTGAGTGTCCTTGAGCATTCACAACAACTTTATCCTTAACGACTGAGCGTTGGGCTCTTTCTACCAGGACTTGATAGATGGTCTACATTACGTTGTGCTTGATATCTTTCAATCCACCACTTAGCGATTGCCTCCAACCTATATATATACTTCGCGGCTGTTTTGGAAGATATACACGTGCGTTTTGGGCGTGACCCTGGGAACACTGCTTGTAATCGCTGAATGTATGGAATATTCATTTAACGAACCGTCTGCTTACTAAGAGTTTACATAAAATAAGATAACATAACATAACATAATCAATAAGGTTTGATAAAAGAGTGGATGACGTGCGGTCATTAAGTAGTGTAAAATAAGGGTGTTACTCCGGTTTACACTACTTAATGATGACACGTCATCGACTCTTATCGAACCTTATTAATCAGTAATCTTTAGTTATCCGAAGTTGTAGAGGTTCTCTGTCTATTCCTTCTCCGCAAATTGGCGCCACAATCTGCTCTCCATGACCAGCTTTTTGCTTCTAACCAACTCTTCCCTATGTTCCTCAATATTTCACTTATATTGCTATTCCACGTTTTCCTCGGTCTCCCCCTTCTATTTCTTCCCAGCGCTCTTACTTCCTATACTGCTTTAACTTGTCTGCCATCTCACATTCTTAATAAGTGATCCATCCATTTTAACTTTCTTTCTTTTATTTTTCCTTTCAATGATTCGACTTGCAGTTCTGCGCAGTTCTAATGTCGCCATTTCTTCTTTTCAAGATTCCTAAAACCCAGTTCTCCGATACAAGCTTGTTGTCGTTTTTATTCTATTTCCGGTTTCATCTTCTTGAGTACCCAGGCATTTTATCCTCAAGTACTTGTATGATTCTACCTGTTCGATTCTTTATCCTTCTATATTTACATGCATCTTCTTCATTAGCTACTACCAGCACTTTTGTTTTCTTTAAGTTTACTGTAGTTCTTCTATCCAGATTTCCACATTATATTCCAGGATTTTCCCTGTGGTTGCTACGGGTAATACATCTTCCGGAAAGACACATGCTTTTACTTTTATTACTCGCAAATTTTTGTACCACGACATGTGTTCTTTTCTCTTATAACCATTTATTTTCATTATACAATCTATAAAGCAGATAAACAATAGTGGACTCAGCACCACACCCTATCTTACCCCATCAGTATTAGTAAATTTCCATACCATATTAAAAGTCTTTCATTCCCGAAAACCTTAAGAATACTTTCCTATCCTTCGCTAGGGCCTTTTTCATAATCGGATATAACCTGAAAATATGGTCCTGGGTACTATGCACTGGTCTAAAATCGCTTTGTACATCTGCTAGCTGCACTATCTACCTCAATCTATGTTCTATTACAGATTCATGTACTTTCAGAGCTGTACACAGGAGTTTTCACATGAACTTGCATCACCTTTTTTCTACCATAGCTGTACTTCAATCTCTAGGGATTTCGTTCGTTCTTTCATGCAACATTAAATATGTATATCCTTTAACTCCTCTCTCCCCTTTAGACCCAGAAACTTCAATAATTCCGCATCAACTCCATCACAACCTGCCACTTTTCCGGTTTTCAGCTTTTCTAGTGCGTGGTCTAAAATCTTGTAATTCTATTCCACTTCCCATAGGTTCTGTCTTGACCTTTTCTTTACTTATACTCGCAGTATCTACTTGTCCAGCCTTCAACCCGTCATCATTGTTAAGGAGCTTCATAATATACTCTTTTCATCGTTCTATGATTCGATTTTCCTCCCTTATAAAATTTTCATTTCGATCCTTCACCTGTTTACTTACAACATAGTTTGGACCTTATTTCTCTGTTCCTTATATTTTTCATATCGTAGGCGACTTCTATCCTCTAGGTATTATTTCAAGCGCCTTTTCTTTTCCTTCACCTCCCTCTTGTTTAGTTTCCTTCATCATTGTTTTTACCTTATTTCTCTGTTCCTTTTATTTTTTACATCTTAAGTGACTTCTATCCTGTAACTGCTGGAAATATGCCAGCATCTCTTCTTTTCCTTCAGCTTCCTCCTAATATTTTCATTTCGCCAGTTTGTTTGCTTTCTTTGTCTCTTCTTTTGTATATATTTTTATTTGTATATAAAGAGAAGAAAAAGAAGTATTTCCTTATTTTAGTTCGATGGTTCTTGTGATTCAATTTGTGTAAACGTTAGCTTCGCATTGTGAGGTTTCTCTTAAGAGTTGTTTTCATTTCTGTGCCTGATTTATGTCATTGTATTTTTGAGAAGGGGACCGGGAAAGAATTCTAAACCTCTAAGAGTACCACGAACGGATACAGTTTGGGAACCCCTGGTATATTCTTCTGCTGCTGTTTATATATCTATTCTGATTCGCAACAATTTTGTCCTTGCTTCCACTAGGTAATGATTACTTCCTATCTCAAAGCTTTTTTAAACTCTAACGTCCTTTACTTGCCTATAGATATAATACGAATAGATATTAATTTAAAAATTGCGCAAAACAACCAAATTGGGGATTACGGAATATACCTGGTTTTTGTGGCAGAAGAAGGGACATACATTTCATGGAACTTGCGCTCTTGTGCTACTTATAATTAATGTAAGACCTTAGGAGGGGAAGGAAAGGATGTGGTAGTTGTAAAGTAATTTTCCATGTTACACTTTATCAATATCCTGGCTGATATCCCCAGCTGAAAATTAAAATTTTTGGGAATCGAACCGTTCTCGTCCCAAATTATCGTTATACCATAAAGCTTTCTGCTTCAACTCTAAGAAATCAAAACGTCCTTGAAGTAAAAACGTCGTCATAATTCTATTAATCTCGTTCTTCGCCGGATTCAAGAAGCTTCAACTTAAATCTATAAAAACAAAAGGTCCTCCCAGCAAAATCCTCATCATATTCTATTAACTGCGTTCCCCCTTGCGACTCGAAAAGCGTTCGTTTAGACTTTCACGAATCAAAACGTCCTCGTGGCATAGATCCGGTTTGTTTGCTACACACCAGAATCCCCGCAATCATTAATTAATGACTTTCCATTTCGACGTGGTCGCTCTATTCATACATATGTACTCATACGCGCCAGATCCTGTGCATTAAAGCGTCCCTCGAAATTATTAAATCCCCCCGAAACTGCCACGCGCACACTCTAGAACAATTATAGCACAAATACGACACAATTATTCCGCTCAAAATATGTTAACGCACCGCAGTCCATAACTCAAAAGGGCGCACACGTTTCCCCCATTTCATCTGCTCCCCCGACATATATCGATATCGGAGGAACGTACGGGGAGGGACGAAGGAATTCCGTTTTGATTTCGAGCGCACCTATCCAATAATTAATGTAAAATCGAACCGCCACTGCATCGAGCGCAAGGCCACCGAAATAACCACCATCGCGGGTAGGTAAAAAGCGGCGTGCTGCTGTTTGCAGCCCGGCGCGGTTTGTGATGCGACGTGGAGTTTCATTTAACGCCCCCGCGTTCGTCCCCGACTTTCATCCCTGCAGAGTGCCTGCGTTCGTCTCTCCCCTTTCCTCTCCCTCGAACGTCGTGTAATCTGTAATCTGCTTTTGCATCGTTACACCGGGTTATATCGCGTTAAAATTCTAATCAAGGCGTTTTTGGGGAGATTACCACCTTATTTCACTCGATTATTAGCGCGACGGGTGGGAACTTTGATGTGGGTAGAAGCTGGAGATTGAGAGTAGGTAGTTAGTTAACGTCGGTGCTAAAAATGTATCGGAAGTTAGTACGGGAAAATCGAGGATGTTAAGGGGTTGCAAAATGCACTTAGATCAGCGATTATCGACCTGTGTCATGATAACACTGAATGGGAGGCGCGATTATGTCCGAGGAAAAAAATAACAATATGTGAATTGTGATTGAAAATTGGATCGCAAATACTGAAAAGTTGAGGGACGCTGACTTAAGCAATGGGGTGTACGCAAGTTATAACTTTACATGGAAATATATGTTTATTAAAAAAATTATATAAATAGATGTCAATTTGTTGTCAAATATATAATAATATTTATTTACTCTTATGTCTCCGACCAACATCCGAGACCTCACGAGTGCGTCCGACGAGTCCGCTGACGTCACTAGATTTATTTACAAGCATTAGTTCAGTGTCAGTTGTATTTAGTCGTATTAAAAACGCAAGTTTTCGTAAAGAAATATTCATTTGGAATGGTTTAGCACGTGCTGCACTTCTCACTTGAACCTTTAGAATGTCTGAGATTGCCGAAACTGCGTGTGTAATAGCAAAATGCGATGATTTATTGAATTTTGACCTGTTTTTATGTCAACGCCGCCGAAATTAGAAGAGTTAAACTTGAATCGTAAGTAAAATGAGTTAAATATATAATAATTTAATAATGATACTGTTATTGCGTATTAATTCCTATATTATTAACATGTAATTCAACTATATGAAATTCATAAGTTAGTATTATATGCCAAGAATCTTTACGAACTGTTAGACTAACTGTGAGTAACCATGGAAACACAAAACGTCGAAATTCGAATTCAAAATAACATTTTTCAATAATTATTTTATACCGGAAATAATATATTTTATCTACAGTATGTCCTCGGATTGAGTTTACAATAGGTATGATTGACCAAAAATTTTCGAATTGGAATTTCATATTTTGGGATTCCGCCCTGCTTGGTGTGAAACTTATTTTTAGTTTACGTTCGATTTTTTAAAGTCAAGTAGGCCTTTACAGCTGAGCAAATACTATTTTAGTTCTAGGTAAACTACCTTTTCTGTTCACAGTGGGCCAAAGTATTACTAAGAAAAGTTGTTCAGAATGAAGAGCTATGGCGTTATGCAGATTTTCAGAATGATCGGCCTACTTTAATAAAATGCAGTATTGGTCAGTTCCCTTTTGTGTCAACTTCATTTTCAACTTCGTTTTGTGTCAACTTTGTGTCAGTTTGACTTTAAAGAAACAAATCTGCAATTGAAACTACAATCATACCTTGAGATGGGTTAATGGTCACAAAAACAAAAAATATGTATAAGAAATTTTCAATTAAATTATTAAAACAAAAAACAAGTATTAAGTTATTCTATTAACTCACCACCTTCGTCGCTGCATAATTCAATCCTCCGTCGCTGTTCCGGATTTTCTGAATTGGTAAGGCGGATATAGCATATTTTATGCGATGTTTTAATACCTCGGCATCATTGGGTAAATTTTCTGCATACACTACTTGTTTTAAACGTCCCCACAAATAAAAGTCGGCATTAGTCAAATCTGGGCTCCTTGGGGGCCATAAAACTTGACCATTTCCTACCCATCCAAAGGTGACCAAATTTACGGTTGAACCAATTTACAATAATTTGTGAATAATGTTTTTTGTTTTAATAATTTAATTGTAAATTTCTTATACATATTGTTTTGTTTTTGTGGCCATTAACCCATCTCAAGGTATGATTGCAGTTTCAATTGCAGATTTGTTTCTTTAAACTCAAGCTGATACAAAGTTGAAAATGAAGTTGACACAAAATGAAACTGACCAATACTGGATTTTATCAAAGTAGGCCGATCATTCTGAAAATTTGTATAACGCCATAGCTTTTCATTCTGAACAACTTTTCTTAGTAATACTTTGGCACACTGTGAACGGAAAAGATAGTTTACCTAGAACTAAAATAGTGTTTGCTTAACTGTAAAGGCCTACTTGACTTTAAAAAATCGAAAGTAAACTAAAAGTAAGTTTCACACCAAGCAGGACGGAATCCCAAAATATGAAATTCCAATTCGAAAATTTTTGGTCAATCATACCTATTGTAAACTCAATCCGGGGACATACTGTAGAATTAATAATGATGTCAGTTAATTACAAATGTTAAAGTATCATTCGCCATTAAATTAGGACCACAAGGAAAATTATTGGTTTTGATATATAACTCCAAATAAAAAACATGTACTCACAAATTATTTCATGAAAAACATTTAACATATATAAAACATTTATATTTACTATTAATATTTCGTGTGTTCCTCTTTGCCTTAATCAGAGCAGCAATTCTTTTTGGCATACTCTCAATTGCAGTAATGATGATAGAGTTCTGAATTTGATCACAATTTCGCGTCTTCAAGGTTCTGCATCAAATCCTGCTTCCGTGATGCTATGATATTTTTCAATGTATTCCAAACATTTTCAATACGTTGAGCAGAAGTGCTGGCTTTACACGTTAGGACTTAATTTAAGATGGAAAAATTAATGGGGATTGCGGCCAAGGATGAGTTGAAAAAGGACTATCTTTTGGTCACTCTAAGCCTTCGAATTGATTTAATTCATCATCGGAGAGTTTTCCACGAGAGCTGAGAAAACAGCTCATCAGCAACTGAACAAAAGAATGTCAAGATCACATTGTTCGCGCAATATATTGAACAGATTTCTCTCATGGAAAACTCTCCGATGAAGAATTAACTCAATTCGAAAGCTTAGAGTGACCAAAAGAGAGTCTTTTATTTCAACTCATCCTTGGCTGCAATCCCCATTAATTTTTCCATCTTAAATTTTCAATACGGCTCATCTCCGAAGAATTTCCAATCCAATAACTGTAAATCTACTTCAGTCAAGTGATTTTTGACAGATTTTGCTCTATGGCATGGATCATTATCGTGCATGAAGACGTATGGTGCTTTGCTTCCATCCTAAGCACTATCCATTTAAGGCATTAAGCATTTATCTATGATTTCTTTATATTAGTTTTGACTCGTCGTCCCTGGAACCAAGGAAAGTGGTTTAGGACTCTCTGCTGTGATACATGACCATATCATCACGGTAGGGGGATATTTCACCGTTTTTGCGGTGCATTCTTATTTCAACTGTACAAATGGTAATCTTCTCACATACTGAGCACGTTTTGTTTACGCCTTTACTTTTGATTCGTCACTGAAAACGAATAATGATAACGATGAAACATTGAAATTTCCAACAATTTTAGTAATCACGTAAAAGTGGGTTAAATAAGTTGGTATTGATGTTTACCCTTTTTCAATCGTTGACTGCGTAATCTTTGTTATAGTTTGGTAAATTTGTATCGTGCTTCTTTCATCCTACTAGTCATTTTGGCTTCTTTTACCGGACGCCTACACCTTAGTCCGGTCTCGTACAAACGTGTTCGAACCGTTCGTGTTAATAGATTTAACCTTTTCTCTCCTAGGATTCGATGAATCCACTTAACTGACTTGTCTGTTATTTTTTGCTGTTTCAATAATCAGACGATCATCAGCGACTGTGGTTTTTCTTTTTTTGCGAAAATTTTGTTGAGATGTTCTAGTACACTAGGTTTGCAATTCTCGTTACAGTTTGATGAGAAACAGCTTCTTTCCGTGGTATTTCACGTTGTGGATACATTCCTGTTTCCAATAGGACACTGACTCTTGTTTCTCCTCGCCTGGTTGGTCACTTGTTTTACCCACATCGGAATTAATTAAAAAGTTCTAATTGCAAAATAAAAACAAAACACTAAAATATATCTAACGCAATGCACAATAATGTTTATTTTAATATCTTTGTAGCTAACTATTACTCGAACAGGATCAGAGATAAACTAAACTCAGATATTTCTACAAAGCAATGTGGCTGTGAATCCTCGAGGACTAGGTCCTTTTAACGATAAACGACAAATTAAGACGCAATCATAAAGTAAGTTGTTTGTTTTTAGACATCCTCTTAATTGGACATGGTTAGTACAATCTTAACTAGGTTAATTGATTACTATTCATAACACTGTACTTGTGTAACTATTATTAACTACAATACGATGAGTAAGACGGGTGTTGCTTACTGCACCAGTGCGTAGGTCCCAAAAACACGCAACTAGCGTTAAACTAGAACTAAGAAATGTGGTTCACTTGATGAGTACATAAGGTTTAGTTAGTTTTAGCCTTCTTATACTTCTTCTTGACTATTGTCTAGTAGCTGAAGGAGCTTCCACGTTAGTATGGCGGAGTGGTCTTCCTTCATGCTTCACGGCATAGTCTTGAATTACTTCATCTACCCATTTGATGGGTAAGTCGTTGTGCAATTCATCGTTGATTACGTGCCAATAGGTATCAGTAATCAATTGAAGGTATTTATTTTGACATCGTTGGATTATAAGTCTGTTAGATTCTTTGGTACACCCCAAAACTGAATGCCATAAGTTCATATGGGTTAAATGAAGTAATACATAAAAGATTGTGCACGATGACTGTAGATTCTTAAAAATAAATTAAAGGTACTTGCCAATAGCCTAAATTATTCTTAAAAACTTGAAATGCTCGCATTGGTCCTAATTCAATGGCCAGCGACTGTATATTGCATTTATTTGAGAATGGCCATCAATGAGTATACAGGGATTGTCATTTTCGGTTTGATCAGGGTGGCGTCATTTCTTAGCCGACTTAAACCGAAGCATGCACGAAAGACGTTTGCCTCTACCTCTGCGAAATCCAACCTCACTTACGAATGTTTCCGATGTGACTATGTCAGCGTTGCACCTTCCTGTATAATAATCCTGATGATAGACCAGGAGGAAGTGTCTAGATTCAATTTACTATATCGTCTTACCATTGTTTCAGAGCAAAATGGATGCCTTGCCCACGGCCAAGCACCAGAAGATAAAAGTGGTAGAGATCAACGAGTACCTAACTTGTCCTTTGTGCAAAGGATACTTCATCGATGCCACGACCATCTCGGAATGCTTGCATTCGTGTAAGTTCACTTAACGTGATCCTCGTCAATTTTTTTTGTTACTAACGATGCGGTTTCCTCATTTCAGTCTGCAGGAGTTGTATTATCCAGTTTTTACAGAAGAATTCGCATTGTCCGATATGCGAGGTCATCATCAACAAGGCTAAACCCAATATAAAGTAAGTACATTCTTTTCACCTTTAGTTTCGCTTTATTTGTCACTTTGTTGATGTAGCTTTAATTTTGAAACAAAAAGGAAACATTCTGATGTCTGATGTCACTGATTGGGACGTTTAAAATCCACAAATATTTAAAATATCGGTACGGTTAACAATAGAGATTTCAAAATGTCGTGTTAGTGGGTCATCTGGATCAAACGTAGAATGTTCAGAATTGAGAGTTTGAAAAATGTTACCAAATTTCGCGTAATACAAAAGGTAATTAGATTTTAGGGTAAACTCTATAACTAATCAAATTTCTTAATAACTGCCCTAATTAACTGAATGATACTCATTGATAATTGTAAAAACCATTTGCGACCAAAACGATATGATCTAAATCCCCAAATGTTGACGATAGGATTTCAAGAACCACCAGAGAATCATTTACTAGATTGAAAGCCTATGGAGTGTATCAGACCATCCAATCAGAAGACAGAGCCAAAGAAGGAAATGCTGTCACAATAAGGGAATCTATTTCACATGATCAGGGAATTTTAAGAGGTATCAAGCAGCGGAATTTCAAACCACTTCAGTGGGTATTAAAAGATAAAATTATAACATAACAGTTGTAACATTATACTGTCTTTCACAACATCCACATATAGAGCGGTAAATGAACAAGCAACACTTTGAATTGAAATATCGTTACTTAAAAGATTCACATCGATCTTAAACAATAGAAAAAAAGCACCGATTAGAACAAAATTCATGAACATCTAAACAAATAACGAATCCATCCACTTAAAACTGACCAATACGAGCATCTTCTTCAAACTGTCAAGGATATAGCTTCATCCTTGGTGGTGGATTGAATGTGAAACACTCCCATTGGAAATCTATTCTGACTGAAGAAGAGGTTGAAGAGGTTTTTTCCTCGTTTGCCTTCGTCTCCTATTTTTCCATCTCTTTTTCTAAAATATCAGTTTTTCTTGTGTATTCCTTCATTTTGCCATCTGCCTGTTTCCTTATATTTTCCTATTTTTCTCGCTTATCACAAAAAGATGCGCTCTTTCAGACCTAGTTTCTTCACTTGTTTTTGCTTCGTCTCCTCCCATGCTGCGCCCGCGTCTTTTGCCCACTTTTTCCAGAAAATGAGTTTTCGCCCTTTATTCTTTCGTTTCACTTCTCGTTTCATCTCGCCTTACACCCTCATTGTTCAAAAAGAGGAATACTTTCTTTTTAAAGTATTTTTCTTCCCGTTTTCTAGCTTCGATGACAAAACCCAAATGGGTAGCAAGTCTTAGCGAAAGAGGAAGTGTTTTAACGTCTCCTCTTATTAGCTTGCGTCTTCTAATATCCTTTTCTTCTTGTTTCATTTCGTTTGTCTCTCGCCATCTAGCATTTTTAGTTTTTCTTCTCCCATAATCATGCCATTAATTCACCCTCTTCTTTCTACATTTCGCCTTACACCGTCTTTTTCTTCCTTTTTCTCAATAATAATAATAATAATAATAATAATAAAACCAAAAATGTCCTTCGAAAGTATGTTCCTTCTTTTGTCTAGCTCCATCTCCTCTTATCTTGCGTCTTGTGCTTACTTTGTAAGCTTTTGCACGGTTACTTGTTAACTGCCCTTTAACGAACCTAATTTATTATTAGGTCGTTTATAGAGAGTCCTCCACATTTTATTTGACTAAAACTTTGGCTCTAGAAAATAATGCAAATATTGTAGTAATCTTGATGTCATGAAAAACCTTTTACTTCCCAGTGACACCTAGCTAAACTAGAATATGCATCTTTTATCTGGTGACGAACTTCAAATTGAATCTATCCAAAGAAAATTCTTTAAGTTCTTGACTTATTAACACAATTGAGTGTATCCTGTACGGGGAACAAATCATGCTTCTCCTGGATCCTGGATCTGATTCGTTAAAAGCTGGGCGAGAAAATGTGCAGCTAATTTTCTCAGTAATTTGTTGCACAACAAGTACGTTTTGTATTTCATGTACAGTTTTGTTCAATGTTGATGCGTCCATCTTGGAGATTTCTGTTGGGCGAGTAAAGCATTATTATTATTTTTATTATTATTATTATATCCTTCCCAACTTTAGATACGATTCTGACCTCATCATTGGCGAAGCACATGGCTCGGATTAATTAATAGTTATGTAGTGTGGGGTTTGCGACAGTTTAGTGCCATTTTCGTACTTGACAATAGAAATAAAGAAATCTTGCTGTAACTATCTCGGTACACCCTCCAAGAAACAGAATTTATTCTCCCCGTTTAAAGAAGAACATCTTCAACTCAAACTAGGTGTGAAAAACGGAATGAGAACCTCTAGCTACAAATCTCTCCGAGCGATTCGCAACGGGAAACCCCAACGAAATCGTTAAAAACGCCCCAGAAAGAATCAATTTCCCCTCTCCCCGTCGCAGCCGCCCCTGCCTACGACGCTCGCCGTATATACTACTACGAACTATATATACGGTACGCACATCAATTATTGCTCCCGAAACCTGTCAAAAGCCGCAACGAGGAGGAATCGACACCGAACGGATCGGAAAAACGTCACGAACTCGCTCGATTCATAACTTTCGCGCTCTCATCGGAAACCGATTGATTTCGTGAGCCGTCCGTCCTCGTCTCGGACGCTCCTTCGCGACGCTGGCGTCTTGGCGGGAGCGCGCGAATGAATTATCGACGAGCGTCGCGGCGCGCATGCATCGGCGTCGGCACGCGTCTTACCGCCGCTCGCCACGTGGCGACGTTCGTGAAAATGCGAAGCGCGTCCCGACCAGACGCGAGATCTTCGACGGATTTCGGAGTCTGGAGGCGGTCTGGAGGGGTCGTAGGTGCAATGAACTCTTTCGGATGTATCGGTGATGGAATCTCCGAAAATATCTTGATGAACATTTTTGCCAAAAATATGAAAAAGAAAACGTGAGAAGGTTACGATTTCGATGGAATCTCGCCTTCTTACTTCTATCGGATCTCCTCCCAGCAGAAGGAGTTTGTGGTGACTATAGAGAATCGATAGTGAAGCCGAAATTCCCGACCCGAAGGACGATACATGAACACACATGAATTTTGCAAACCAATTTTGGACAATTCTGAACAACAATTACTACCCGTACAATGAGAATAGTATTAAATATCACATAGAAACTACCGGCCATAAGTGTTTACCCACCCCAGAATTGGAGATCATGCAAATAAACGATATTTTTCGCTATGAAAATATTTGTATTATTAAACTGTAAATACAAGATAGATTATAATCCATCTGCAATGTTCTGCCTGTAAGTACTAAGCTGCTTGAAATTAAGATATCGGAAATGACCCTTTGCGGTCTAGGCACGTTCAGGTCGACGAATTAGATAAAAACCGGTTTCTTGGTCGACCCAATATGTTTTTGAATAGTTTTTGGCTTGTCCCATTCTCCCTTGCCGAAAATATTAATTACCTCGTTGTCCGATGGGGCGCGTGGGAGTTGGAGAAAGGTGACTTTAGGTTCGGAATTGGCAAAGGATAAGGGACGATTGTTTCGCTTAGGACGTGCACATGTGTGTTGCTCTTTTCAAACAGAATTACATGAAAAACTTCCCTACTGACGAGGGAAATGAGGCGATAGGACGTTGATTTTCAAAAAACGAAGTAGACGCGTTAAAGCGCACAATTTTGGATAACAATAAAAGCTAAATGTATGTATATGATTCTTTCATCCTCCTCAATGCAGATTAAGCAATTTTACATTGTCGCTCTTGAAGTTGCAATCAGAAATGGGAAAGACGTCGCTATTTCCGTATTAAAAAAATTCTGCGTTTTTGTTAAGATATCTAACGAGATCGATATATAAGTCAACACGATGCCATCAACTATTTTTTGAATTTTGAATAAGCGTGTATATCTTTACTACATAGAAGGACATAATTATTATGGTATATCACAAGATGGGTAGAATAAGTCGCACATATGCAGAAACTTTGACACGTTAACTCGGTGCAGGGACGGCGCGTGACGATGGTCAAACAGACGAACGGAGGAAAGAGATAAATTGCCCTGGAGACGACGTCGTTGGGACAGGTTCTGAGGATCTTCGGGGCCGCTCGAATAGTAGAATCCCAAGCAAGATGGGTGCCGAAACGGCTATCTAAGATGTGTCTGTATGTCCACGTATGTCTGCTTTCGTATTTAGATCCAAATTCGAAGACATTTTTAAGTTACTCTGGAGACGACGACGTTGGGACATGATCCGAGGGTGTTTGGGGCCGTTCGAGTAGTAGTTACCCAAACAGGATGGGTCACGAAATGGGTATCTAAGATGTGTCTGTGTCTCTCTGTATGCCTGAGAAAACAATCGTCACCAAATATGATAATAGACAACACACGCATTTCAATGTAATGAAAACTTTAGGTTTCATTCAGCTTTCGTATTGCAAGCAGGGAATAGCGAAGGTTTGGTGCAATATTTTAAAACAACGACTAACGTTTGAAGTAATTCCGGAAAGAAAGGAATTATCGATAAAATCGCGTGCTTGTATAGTGAGATAGCACACCGGTAAAAGTAACCGAGAAATTGCTGAATTACTGAAATTAAGCCGTAGGACCGTAGATTATAATGTTAAAAAGTATCGAACAAGTGGTAATGTATTCAATAAACAGCGACTCGGACGACCAAAAATAACAACACTGGGAGAAGATCGCGCAATTGTAATCACGAATAGACGAGAAACAGCGCCAGAAATTGCTGCCGAAATGAATATTTTGCGCCCAAAATCAGTTAGCGCCACCAGAGTAGGGAGGCGTTTACGCCAAAGTGATTTGTACGAAATAATTGCTATGCGGAAACCGTCATTAAACAAAGGAAACAAAGCAAGACTGTTGGCATGGGCGAAATAGCACATAGACAGACATGAACCGGCGAATTTCTTACCTTTGGTACAAAGAGAAGAACATTTGTCTTTAGATCGAAAGGGAAATGAGCACTTGAATCCTGTGTTATACCACCAACAACAACATATGGAGGAGAATCAGTCATGATTTGGAGTTGTTTCAGCGATACATATGTGGGCGATTTAAACAAAACAAACGACAAGAAAGCTATAGGGAGATTTTGGAGAAAAATGCCATTTCATCTGGAACACGAACAATCGGAGAAAACTTTGTGTTCCAGCGCGATAATGACCCAAAGACCAGTGCCAAGATATGCCGTGGGTATTTACAACTGGAGCACAAAGGGTAAATTGTTGTTATGAAATGGCCGTCTCAAAGTCCAAATGTCCATCTGATCCAGCTTTTGTGGGAGAAACTTTGCCGATAAGTTCGAAAATCTGATCCAACATCGGTAACGGCACTCTGGGCAACTACAGGATGCTTGAAGGAACATGGAACCAGTAACACTGACGAAGCCGTTAGAAAGAATGCCGAGATTGTGTGAGGCTGTATTAAGTCAAATTTTGTACGTAACGTAACGTGTAACGCGCTCGTTTCCTTATCGAGGAGTTATTGTTTGTGAATTACGTCACTTAAAGGCGAATACGAAGCGAAATTATCTCTTCCGACTAATTTATGGAGTTTCTTTAAAATCTGTTCATTTTAACAAATGCTACACTACAGGCGAATAGACCATTTTGACGCTAGAAACATAAGTTATGGTTGTAAGGTACTTTCTCTCAAGATCGGTTAAAGTTAAATTTTTTTATTGGTTCCAAAACTATTTTGAAAATTGTATATCTGACCTTTAAAAGTGGTGTGTTTTAATAATAAGTGAAGAACCAGTAAGTTTACAGGCTCGAAATTTTGCATACCGTGTACTCGTTACGATAGCTACGACTTATCGAGGAGCTTTTTGTAAATTCCTTGGTTGTTGTTGAATTTGACCTCAATTAAGGAATAGAAAAATGACCATGGGTTTACCGTCTTTTTGGACTACAAGATAAGGAATTTACAAGAATGCTCTTAACTACTGTATCGAATATGTGGTATTCAAAATTTCAAGTCTTCAAACCTGCTGGTTCTTCACTTATTATTGAAAAAGGATTAGACTTGCCCGAACTCTTAAAATTGAGAACAATTAGTATTTTATCGTTATACATACATCTTTTAGAGCTAAAATATGCAACTTTCCAAATAGTTTTTGGACCGAACAAAAAAATAATTTTAAGCGATCTTGAAAATAAGTACCTTAGAGCCTTACACTTACTCACTTTAAGCGTTAAAGCGGCAAAAGCGGGACTTTAATTTAAAGGCTCATTTACAGCTACTTTAAATTGAAAGTTAGATTATGAAACCGATTTTATTAGTTAAAGTTGACTTTAATAATTAAAGGGTACTTTAATTCCATTATGAAACCGGCCCTTGCTCTTTACTTTGCTTATCTATACGAATCGAGCGAACGTTGTTCGCAAAGAAACGCTATTTCGAACTACACTTTAGCCAATTTCATACACGTAACAATAAAAGTAAGTCTGTTCAACTGTTTCAACTTCAGAGACGCCGTCGGCGACGACACCGACTGTACCATATACCAAATTCGAAACGCCCGCGTGCGTCGTTCTCGGAAACGATATCAAAGCGGGCTTCCCTAATTAAATTTAGAAGCAATAAAAGCCCGTCCGTCCATCCATCCATCCAGTCGTCCACCGGAGTCGACTCGATCTCGAACGGTTCGGAACTTCATTATGTACGCTGCTCTATTTCCGGAAATTATTCACAGCCCTCTTTTGTTCCCGCGCGATATTCGTTTCTTAATAAATAATCGACCGCTTGCCGCGAACGGTGGTGAGAGCATCCGAGTAGGCTTGGGAACGTCGTCTCTGTCGACTGCGACGACGACGACTAGAGCGGAGGCGGCGGTGGTGGTAGGGAGGTCTGGAGAGACTTTATGCTAATTGAAGGATGAAATTCGGATGCTCTTCTTGTTGTGTTGGTTTGTTTCTCGTCGACCTCATCGCTCCGTCTTCTCCTCATTAGGGATCGGAGAAGCGATGGAATGAAGAAGGGACGGTGTGCTTTTGGCGAAGTTTAAAGTCGAGTAGAACGATGTCACCTCCGGATGGCTTTTGAAGGAAAACGAAAGAACGAAATTAGTTAAGTCGATCTGCTTGAATAATCTGCAATCAAGGAATTGCGAGATATGGATTTTCTGTGGGTGTCTCGAAGCGTACTTAGCTTGTTGTTCGTGGGCGAGGATGTAGTTTGTGTTTGTATGTATGATAACGGCAGATGTTATTTGTAAACATTGTGCCAAATTTCTTAGTCTGCATGGCATAATTACTAGAATTTCGTGCGATTTCTGGTGTAGTCTATTGACGTACTCATAGAATAGATTTTCATCTTTTTGTTATTCCAGTCACTCCATTACTTCCTGATCTTCGAGAAGTTGTCACAACAGCCCTGACCAGTTGGTTTCGTAAATTGGAAATATCTGATTTTCTCCAACATTCCAATTAGAGTAAAAGATTGGGTAAAATTAAGTCCCTTGATTTCTTTCAATGAAGAATGTTTAGTTTTTCACATATTCAAATTTTTGGAATCCATGCCATACCGTCGTTCCAACTCCAAACGAAACCCTTCAAAGTTGCAAATTTCAGCAAAATTCTTTTAAATTGGAAACTGCAAATATTTCCACAATCTTCGGCTCTTAGTATGGTAATATATTTATATTTTGTGATTGGTCTCCCTTATTCTAGTTCTTAACAAAAGCAAAATTAAAATTTTCAATGTTCCAACGCAATTTGGTCCAGTTTCCTAGAACTCTAACCTATAATTTCATCTGCTTTTGAATCTTCTAGTGGAACAGCTAAATTATTGGATTCCATTTTGTCCGTAAAACTCTCAACAAAAACAGAATTTAAGTTTTAAAACTTTCAAAGTTCTCGCAAAGTACACTTTTTTATGGCTCACAAGTAAGAGGCGGCCAGTCGTGTTTCTTCGCTAATCCCCATTGTGAGATGTTGTAGGATAGCTATCTTCTAACTCCTAACAAAATCAAAATTCGAATTTTGAAATTTTCAATGTTTTCTGTCTTCTCTTAGGTCGAGTTTTCTCAAGTCTAACCTACAAACTTTCTCTACTCTTCGAGCTTGGAATGCAAATACATAAATTATTGGATTCCATATAGTCCGTTTAACCCCCAGCAAAAGTCAAATTGAAATTTTTTAAGTTTCAGTTACACCAAAATTATAGTTCTTATTGCTTCGAGTTTCTTCATTTCCGAGCTGTAATTTTGTTAGCATTTGATGCTTTGAACAGAAGTATAGCTGACTAATTGGACTCCTCAGCTTGCCCCAACTTACAAAAAAAAAAAAGAATTCAAATTTTGAAGTTTCGAAAACTTCGGCGAAGTTCAGTTCTTAATGGTTCGAGTTTCTTTAATTGGATTCATTTCATCAATTTTTTAGCTCTTCAAATAGAAATTCACTTCAATTGTTGGATTTCACTCCTACCGACTCTTCACGACGGTCAAATTTACATATCGAAACCCCCAAAAAAGTGCTTGTTACTTCTTTATAGTCAATTGGAGACTGCATTTTTTTAAACTTTGACTCTTTGAATGGAAACATCTGAGTTATTGGATTTCATTCCTTGCAACTCCCAACAAAAGCAACACTAAAGTTTTGAAACTTCCAAAATTTTAGGAAAAATCGGTTTCTTGCTACGTTGAGTTTGTTTAGAAGCTGCAATTCTTTTCCATTTTTTCCAATGGGAACATTTTTTACCTTAACTCCTAACAAAAACAAAATTCAAGTTCTGAAACTTGCAAACCTTTATGAAAATTCGGTTTCTGTTACATCGAGTTTGTTTAATTGGAAACTGCAATCCTTTCCCTGTTTTGCCCCCTTCGAATGGAAACATTTTTTACCTTAGCTCCCAACTAAAACAAAATTCAAACGTTGTAAAGTTGAAATAAAAATTAATTAATTCTGTTCCTGCGAGCTTCCTTGATTCTGCAGATTTTCTCATATTTGGCTCCACGAATGGGAATAATTTGTATTATTGCACTCCACTCACTCCAACAACAAAAGCAGAATTCAGATTTTGCAATTTTCAAAGTTCCAGCGAATTTCAGTTTTCTCTGACGTTAAGTTTATTGAATTGGGAGCTACTTTGTTAACTGCTATCATTTTTAATTCTTCGAAAGGAAGCATGAGTCATTCGATTTTATCCGTTTGTTCTAAATCGCATCGAATGGAAGATTCATAATCTATAACTTCTGAAGTTTTGGTTTCCTGTGACGTTTAGTCTTCTTGATTGGAAGCTGCAAGTTTTCTCCAACTTCGGTTGTTCGAATGGAAAAACATGTTCAAAGGTCCGGGGAATCCAATAATCGTTCTCTCAGCCGCCCAAGAGAAAAGCAAAATTAAGTTTTTTGAACTGCCGAAGTTTTAGAAAGTTTTCTTTTTTAGAGCAAATTTCCTTAATTGAAAGCTGCAAACTTTTAGACTTTGTTCTTCTCGAATAAAAATATAATTCTATTGGATTGCACACACAAATTTTTGGTATTTTGAACTCCCTATACCTGACGCCTATTAAATTGGAAGTTATTATACAACACAACTTGGAACGAGAGCAAAATTTATACTTCGAAACTTCCAAATTCCTGGCAAAATTTAATTTGAATTTCCCTGATTGGAAGGCGCAAAATTCTAATTACGAAACTCTGAAAGTCCCAGCAAAATGCAGTTCCTTATTACCTCGCCTTTCTTGAAGTGGTGGCTGTAGATTTCCTTTATCTTTGGCCCTCCGAATGGAAATATTTGAGTTATTAACCTCCATTCCTTTCATTCGCCCTTCAATTCCCAACAAAAGCAATATACCAGTTTTTAAACTTCCTAATTCCTGACAAAATTCAATTTGCGTTGCCTCTAATAGGATGCTGCAAAATTCTAATTGTAAAACGTTAAAAGTTTTAACAAAGCGCAGTTGCTTATTACCTCGTTTTTCTTCAGTTGGTGACTGCAAATATCTTCCATGTTTGGCTCCCCGAATTGAAACATTTGAGTTTTTGACTTCCATACCTTTGTCCCACCTTGCAAGTCCCAACAGAAGCAAAATATAAATTTTCATTGGATGATTTTTTCTAGTTAATTAGTTATTTCGAATTTTCTTAAAACTGGAAACGTTTCCACTTTTGCCTTTGAAATGGAAACATATTGCAACTACTGAATTTTATACAAAGAAAAATTCAAATTTCAAAAGTTCCGAAGTCGTAGTAAAACCCAGTTTCATGTTACACACTTCGAGTTTTTTAATTTAGTTTAATAGCTTAATCTGGAGCCGGAAATGTTCGGTTTTTGTATCGTTAATTCTACCCATGTCAAGGTTTCAGATTTATTCTAAAATCTTACTAGTAATTCTCGTTTTCTTTATTTTTATCGCCATTTTCCCCTTTGTTTCCAGACTGGATAAAACGCTGCAAGACATTGTATATAAATTGGTACCTGAATTGTTCCTCAGAGAGATGGCCAGGAGACAGCAGTTCTACGGCCAGCATCCCGCGTTGGCCGTTAAAGTCACCCCCGAGGAAAGGGGCGAAGATACCGAACGGACCATCTTCAACCCCAAGGATCTGATAAGCTTGTCGATAGAGTATATAAGGTAAGCCGTGATTTACTCTAGTTGGAGGTGATTATATACGAATAAAATGCATTAGCAATGACATTTGAAGAAAACGTATTGGTGCTCAGATAAAAATGTGTATGCGGAATGTTTATAACGAATATTGCCTCGAAATGGTAAAATTTAGAATTTTTACTCTATTGATTCAACCACTTAGTTTCTATGTGTCTAGTTTAAGAAATATGGATTTGGTTTGCTGTTTCTAATCGCTAATGAATCATCTTCAAACTCAATGCTCTGTTGTCCACAGAGCATATAAAGTCAATCGTGATATTCCCCAGATCGAGATCGGTGTTGCAAGCGAAATTTATAACGATGAGATTTAAAGGAAACGTATTGGTGCCAATACGGCAGTATGCGGAACGCCTGTCACGATTTTTACCTCGAGACGATATAATTAAAATTCTTTCTACCGGATTGATGTCTATTTTAATCACAAACTAACCGGCTTAACTTCTTAGGTTGCATGTGCGCTGCCCTTTTCGCTCGAGAAATATCCATTCGGTTTGTTATATGCGCGCTCGTTATAATTACCTCTCGGTACCTCTCTAATCGCTAACGAAAATTGCCTTTTCCCATCTATATGTAAAATAATAACACGAAGAATCGGCGTATCCAGGGTCCGACGATACGGCCAAACCGGTAATTTGTTCGGTGCGGGCATAAAAGCTTTGCGGTTCGCTACGCAACGGTAATAAGGGGGATGGAGCACGCGATGGCCCCTTTTTTAGCGATCGCAATAAAATATTACTTTCTCCTTTTGTCGTTGGGGTTTTAACGATAAAAAATTTAAAAGGTTTTCTTCCGAAATAGGTGAAAGCGGCGGTGTTGACGGTAACCGACGCGCGAAAAAGTTGGTTTCCAGATCTCAAAGTATCGTTGTTTAGGTTGGGACGGCTTGTTTGGTATGTTTTTGGTAAAGACGTTTTCGTTGAACTTTGACAAGGTCAAGAATCTTTTCCATCTTTCGTTTTTGCACGAATTTGCTTTATGTCTTCGCCCCATGAACTAGCAAGTTTTCCAAATTCGCAAATTCAGGACGAAGAAGGGTGTGAGTACGTCGCCATCATTCCAGCATGCTGGAAGACATTCCCTTGTTTAGATTTGCAGAAAAACCATCAACTAGGTGATAATAATAATAATAATAATAATAATAATAATAATAATAATAATAGGTGATGTATTAATTCAGCAATTATCAAAATATTCAATACAAAAAAGATGTGAGTACGTCATCACCATACCAGCCTTCTTGAAGACATTCCTTTTTGTTTAGATTTGCTCAAGAACCATCAACTGGGTGATGTATTAATCCAGGAATCTTCGAAACAGCAATTGGCTAATGTATTAATTTAGCCATTTTCTAAGCAACAATTGGCTAATATATGTTATTGATGCAGCAATCTTCAAAATATTCAATCCAAAAAAGGTTTGTGTACGTCATCATCATTGCTTGGAAACGTACCCTTTTCTAGATTTGTTCACAAACTATCAACTAAGTGATGTATTAACTCAGCAATCTTCAAAATACTCAATACTAAGAAAGGCGTGAGGATATCGTCATCATTTCAGCATGCTTGAAGACTATCCTCTTTTAGATTTGCTCAAGAACCATCAACTGGGTGAGGTATTAATCCAGCAATCTCCGTAGCAATAATTGGCTAATGTATTAATTTAGCCATGTTAGAAGCAAACACTGGCCAATGTATTTATATAAGCATCTTCAAAGCATCGATCGGCAAATGTATTAATTTAGCCATCTTCGAAGCAACAATTGGCCAATATAGGTCATTGATGCAGCAATCTTCGAAATATTCAATACAAAAAGATTTGAGTACGTCATCATCATTCCAGCATGCT
Source organism: Chrysina gloriosa (assembly GCA_038088585.1). Lineage (NCBI taxonomy): Eukaryota > Metazoa > Arthropoda > Insecta > Coleoptera > Scarabaeidae > Chrysina > Chrysina gloriosa. The sequence continues at coordinate 28,395,207 of CM076095.1, read as the reverse complement.
TGAAGACATTTCCTTTTCTCGATTAGTTCAAAAACTATCTAGTAGGTGATGTATTAATCCAGCAATCTTCAAAACACTCAATACAAAAAAGGCGTGAAGATGTCATCATTATCCCAGCATGCTTGAAGACATTCCGTTTTTTAGATTTGCTCAAGAACCATCAACCGGGTGATGTATTAATCCAGTAATCTTCAAAGCAACAATAGCTCAATGTATTAATTAGTTATCTTAGAAGCAACCATTGCTTAATGTATTAATTTAGGCATCTTTGAAGCAACAATCGGGCAATGTATTAGTTCAGCCATCTTTGAGGCAACAATTGGCTAATATATGTTATTGGGCCAGCAATCTTCGAAGCAACAATTTTTAACAACTTTTTTGGTTCTCCCCAAAACTCGTCCCTTCATCTTGGCCTCAAAACATTAAAACACAGAAAACGTTTACAAATGACTTCATTAATTTCGCCCACATTTCGAGGTCTGAATCTCCGATTTAACTTCCCCTCCTTATTTTCGCCGCCGAACGCGCGTAAATCTCGACCCCTTCTCGTTTGCATCCTCGACGCGATCCATGTCACGCGAAAAACGCGATCGCCGACGAACGTCGTAAGACGGCCGAAGGGGAGGAAACGCGTCAGACGTAATTAAGCAACAAGTATCCAGGCGTCTGGAGGTTTCTACGCGACGACGTCCCGTTCATTCATACGCGCCGCGACGGGCGTTCGGCGCAGGGTCACGTATCCATAGAGAGAAGGTGCATATACGTATTAAAGCGGGCGACCGGACTGGACTGTTGAGGGAACAACGCAAACGGGCCACCGCTGGAAATCGATATGATGGGCGATAATAAATAATGCATGGCAGCGCGGTTGAATTTCCAGCGGCAGCGGGAAAAACGGATCATCCGCGCGCGTGTAGGGAACTGGGGAAAAATAGGAGAGTAGATGGAATTTTTTCTGGATGGGGAATTATGCACGCGGCAATAAATCAAATTGTGATTGTGCGGTTTGGGGTTGACACCCGAGCGTAATTGTGTTTTTTCTTTCCTGTTTCGACGAGGAAGGAAGTTTCGGATTTGAAACGAGAGAAATCTTACTAATTACCTAATCGGTTCCATGCTGAAAGCATCTTCAAGAATACTGACAGAAGACTGAAGCTATTGGGAAACAACCACGTCAACTAATGATTAATGGCAGGACTCGATAAAAGTTTCTATCATAGATACTGACCAATATCGACCATGAAAGCGTCCAAGGATACACGATTTTATACTTTTTGGCACTTGCAGGGGAATTCTATTGTTCAACTCGCAAGAAAATTATGGTCTTTTAACATATCCTCATAAAAAATACCATTGAAGATATTTAGAAAATGACACAAACCAATACCAGAAGAAAGGAACATTATTTATTGATGTGATAGCAAGCCTCATCCGAAAGCTGCAAGCATTTTTAACAGCTGGCCAAAGGAGCCAAACCACATCCTTTTTGCGGCTAAGCACCAATACATTTACACATTTTCCTGTGATCACCTAATTTAGGACGATCCTAATCTTAACCCTTTGCACTCGAAGTCTTTTTCACTTGTGCGAACCAGCAACTCGAGACGATTTCGGCCAAATTCGGCAAACACTTTACAAGTACTTCAAGAACATTTATAAACAAACAAACGTAAACAAAAAATAAAATTTCACCAGTTTATTCATTTATACGTCGAAAACAACAGACTTTGATATATATTACACTCTGTAATTAGTTTTGAGTCGAGTTTACACTTCAAATCGGCCGGGCGCCGCTCGAGTGCAAAGGGTTAATCCTTATACCCTTTCAGGTATCGGGTATATTGAAGTTTCCATGCTTCTCCCTATGCCTTTCGATCCTCTACCTCCTGCCTCCTTCCAGCTTATGTTTCTTCTTTCGACCGCTTCACGCACTTCCTCCGTCCAGCTCTTTCTACATCTTTCCCTCTGTTTTCTTTTGAATGATTTGGCTTCAAATATTCTTCTCCCCATCCATATCTCTTCCCATCCTCTTACGTGTCCCAGCCACTTCAGCTGACCTTCTTCTACTCTGTCTTGTATGGGCTCTATTTCCAAATTTCCTCTGATTGTACTATTTCTTACTTTATCCATTTTCATTGTGTCAACTGTTCTTCTTAGAATCCTCATTTCCGTGCTTCGTATTTTATGTTTCTATTTCTTTGTTGTCGACCGAAGGTTGGTCATTTTATGTTTCTGTTTCGTTGTTGGTGACCAACCTTCCGAACCATAAGTGAGTATTGGGACCGCTATCCTTCTGAAGATCTCAGTTTTCATTTACTTGGGTATCTCTTTTTGATTTAAGAAAGCGTTCTTGATACTATAAAATATTCTTCCTGCTCCTTCATTCCTTCGTTTTATCTCTTCATCGGATTCGAGGACGAAGATTTTCCATCCTTAGTCAGAATTGTCCCCAAGTATTTGAAGCTAGCCATCTGTTCCATTTTCTCTTTCCTTCCTCTTTGTCTTCCCTACTTATAATCATAGTCTTAGCCTCTTCTCCATTTATTTCAAATTAGCTTTCTCAGGTATTCGTTATATGTTTTAGCATTTTCGTTCTAGGTTCTTTCGTCGTTTTCTATGAGGATAATATTATCGGCATAGGCTTTTACCTGTTTTTAGCTCCTTTTTCACCTCATCCAAAACTACTCTGAACATAATCGGGCTCGGAATGCATCCTTGTCTCACTCCTTGTGTCGTCTCAAAATATTCTGATTTCTCATGATGCACTCCTCGTTCTCTGGTATATGGCTTTTATCCCATTGATCGTCCTTACATCTACTCTTGTTTTCTGCAGGGTTATCCATATGTCCTCTCTTTTCACCTGTTTTTCCCGGCTTTCTCTGTGTCTATGAAGTAAAGGTGTAACTCCTCCCCTGCTCTTAACATTTTCTTGACGATATACGCCCGAATTAATGCGTCGTTTTACACATTTCTGTATAAGACAAAAGAAATCATACGTAATAAGAAGAGGAACGAAAACATTGTCCTGCACTGTAAGGTAGAAAAGGACCGTCAGCTTAACAAAGTAAGAAATATGAAGAGGGGTTAACGTATCTGAAACTGGTTTGGTTGTTTGAAAGCAGTTCAGGGTACATAGCATCATCATCTTTGTTCTTTTTTAGACGAAATGAATGGCCAGTCTACACATTTCCTCCTAAAAAAGAAGCAATAAGTTTTTCCCAATATACAGACAGTTTACAGACTACCCGAACAAATAAGAAGAAGGGGAGAGAGGAGATGAAGGAAACAAGTGAAAGTGAACTTCGTAATTCTGCCCTCAAACTTGTCCTCGTCAAAAATGAGGATATTCCAAAGAACGAGACAATTGGAAATAAAAAGATTTTCTCCTTGGTGAATTCAGAAATTTCGTCATTACTAAAATCAGTAATCGTTAGAATTAGAATAAAATATAATATGCAAGATATGAGGTGGACGAGAAAAGGGAAACCACATAAAACGAATGGACGACACGAAAATTGTAAAATGAGTAAATAATGAAACCTCTGGCACGAGAAAATCAACAGATGGACTTCTAATAAGACGAAGGAAGTTTTGGCCAAGCCAGAGGTTAAGGATCACGTTCTTGGATAAGAAGATGAAAAATGGAAGAAAACGAAAAGAAAAGAACTCCAACCTAAAAGCTCGTGCTCTTCACGCTAGAAAACGATGCTACAAGTGCTGATTATAAACATGCAACAAGAATAAAAAGAAAAACAAAAGAAAATGAAATCCAACCCAAAGTTCGTGCTCTGCTTACCAGAAGATGGTGTTACAAGTGCTGGTTTTTGTCTTTAAAAGGGAGGATGTTGCAAAGAAGGAAGCAAGGTCTCAAAGAACAAGATGAAGAAGTAAAAGAAAAATAAAGATGAACTCCAACGCGAACGTTCGTGTTCTTCCCACCAGAAGATAGCACTACAAGTGCAGATTTTCTCCTTAAAAATGAGGATGTTGTAAGGACGGAACCTACGTCTTAAAGAACAAGAGGAGGAAGTGAAAGAAAAATAAAGAGAAAAACAAAAGTAAAGAGGAAGTCCAAGGCAAACGTTGGTGTTCTTCCCACCAGAACATAACCACTACATGTGCTGATTTTTTCCTTAGAAATGAGGATGTTGTAAGGACGGAACCTAGGTCTTAAAGAACAAGAGGAAGAAGTGAAAGAAAAATAAACAGAAAACCAAAAATAAAGAGGAACTCCAACGTAAACGTTCGTGTTCTCCCCACCAGAAGATAGCACTATAAGTGCTGATATTCTCCTTAAAAATGAGGATGTTGTAAGGAGGGAAGATAGGTCTTAAAGAACAAGAGGAAGAAGTGAGAGAAAGATAAAGAGAAAAACGAAAATAAAGAGGAACTCCACCGCAAACGTGCGCGTCCTTCCCACCACAAGATAGCATTCTACAAGTGGTGATTTTCTCCTTAAAAATGAGGATGCTGCAAGGACGGAAGCTAGGTCGTAAAGAACAAGAGGAAGAAGTGAAAGAAAAATGAAGAGAAAAACAAAAGTAAAAGGGAACTCCAACGCAAACGTTCGTGTTCTTCCATTTCTACAATGGTTGATTTTCTCCTTAAAAATGAGGATGTTGTAAGGACGGAATCTAGGTTTTAAAGAACTAGACGAAGAAGTGGAATAAGAACAAAGTTCTTCTCACCAGATTATGGTGCTACAAGCGCTGATTTTCTACTTTAAGGTGAGGGCGTTGCAAAGAAAGAAGAAAGTGGTAATAAAAGATAAAGACCAATTTTCGTTAGAAGTTATCCACCCAAGATCTTAATCCTTTCGGTACTAACGGGACACATGTCCCAGAAATTTGTTTTACAATTTTCTAGGCACATATACATCCCAGAATGACACATGGTAAATCTAGTGCTGTTGTGGCGTTTGCATGGTTCTTAAAAGTTATTCATACTGTCGGGAATGCAAATGTGGTACAGGTGTCCCATCACAAAGGAGTCCCATGCCCGTATTTTCAAAACAAGTTTCGATAAATAAAAGAAAAGTATGTAGATATAACTTGATTACTTTTCAGTCATAGTCATAATTTGGTATTTAGTCCTGACGTGGATAAGGAACAAGAACAAAGAAGAACAAGAAGGGGAAGAAGTCTTGGTAATTCCACTCCCCTCCTCCTCCCAACCTAGCATATTTATCGTCAAGAAGCAGTGATAAAAATAATCCCGTTAATGAACGAAGCAAAAAGCGCAATTTTCATCTGCGGCCAATCCGGAAATTTGTGCTCGTAATTAATTCTCCACTTCTTTTCTAAGCTCTCGGTATGTAGTAAAAGTACACACACGATAACATTTCATTCCTTTGTTGCTAGTACGTACGGAAAGGAGGAGCATAAAGTAATTAGCGGCACCGTCTAATGATGATACTTTCACTTATGTTCACGATTTCTGCGTAGTTTCCACGCCGCTGATTATTTAGAATTTCATGAAACGACTTCGGGTATATGGTACAGTACAGGATAACTGTGTTAATTAGGAGTTAGTTTTTAGTTGGTTAAGTTGGGAATTAGTCTGATTGATGCGGATGACACTTTAGGTATCGAGAAGTTTCTGAATTTTGAATTGCCTGATCGCTAAGCATCCTTGTTTCGTCTCGTTAATTCTTTTTGGGTTAGAGGTCTGGGACCTCGTCTAGCTTTAGTTTCTTTTACCACTTATAGCTAAAGCCTAAAAAACTTAGTTCGCGCATAAATATCTGCGAGAGTCGTGCTCGCTTTGAATTTGATTGGTAGATATCAGTAGTTCATCCTTGCGTCGAAAGACGTTTTGTGAATGGGTAATTCTTTCCCGCAGCTAGCTAGCTAGTGCCCTAGCCATCTCTAGGCGTGGCTTGTCTGCGCTGGAACTAGAACGATCTCGTCGCCACTTATCACAGCAATTTGGTACTGTTAAAATTCGGAAGATGAAGTCGTTTAGGCCTAGAGAATGATCCTCAGGGACTAATTAATGACAACATATTCAATTAAATAAGCGGTATATGTAGTTCTAGCCATAGGAAAAGCAAAAAGAAGAAGAGAAAACGAAAAAGAAGTAGAAAGACGTGCAAAGAACATCCTCAAAGGACTAATTAATGCGAGATATAAAATCAAATAAATAGGACATGGTTCTAGTTTTGGGGAAAAAAGGAAGAATAGAAAAAGAAGAACAAGAAGAACAAGAAGAAGAAGAAGAAAAAGATGATACCGATTTTCATCTAAATGCTAAGATTTGCCATCAATTTTCAATAAGCCTACAAATAAATCCCCAAGGGACTAATTAATGCAAGATATTCAATCAAATTATCCAGATATGGTTCTGGCTATACTAGGAAAAAAGAAGAAGAAGAGAAAAGAGAGAAGAAGAAGAAGAAGAGAAAGAGAGAAGAAGAAGAAGAAGAGAAAAGGGAGAAGAAGAAGAAGAAGGAGAAACAGGTCAGGACGATATCCATCTTCATCTGAATACTCAAGCTTGCCACCAATTTACAATAAGTCTGCAGAAAAATCATCAAGGGGCTAAGATTTCAATGAAATAAACAGGACATGGTTCTAGCTATAGAAACAGAAAAAAAAAGAACAAGAGAAAAAGAAGAAGAAGACAAAGATGATATCGATCTTCATTCGAATGCTAAGATATGCCACCACTTTCTAATAGGTCTACAAAGAAATCCTCAAGGGAATACAGGATATTCAATTGAATAAACAGGACTTGGTTCTAGCTGTAGGAAGAGAAAAAAGAAGAAGAAGAAAAAGAAAAAATGATATCGATCTTCATTGAATGTTAAGGTATGCCACCAATTTCCCATAAGCCGACGAAGAAATCTTCAAGGGACTAATTAATATAAGATGTTCAATGAAAAACAGGACATGGTTCTAGCTGTAGGAAGAGAAAAGAGAAGAAGAGAAAAAGGGGACGAAAAATATGATACCGATCTTCATCCGAATGGTAAAATATGCCACCAATTTTGAATAAGCTTACAAAGGAATCCTTAAGGGAATGCATGATATTCAATCGAATAAACAGGACTTGGTTCTAGCTGTAGGAAGAGAAAAAGAAGAAGAGAGAAAGAAGAACAAGAAGAAAAAGATGATGTCGATCTTAATCTGAATGCTAATATATGTCACCAATTTCCAATAGACCTACAGAAAAATCCTCAAGGGACTTATTAATGCAAGATATTGAATCAAATAAATAGGACAGGATTCTAGCTTTAGGAAGAGCAAAAAGAAGAAGAAGAAGAAAAAGGAAAAAATGATATAGGTCATCATCTCAATGCTAAGATATGCCTCCAACTTCCAATCGGCCTACAAAGAAATCCTCAAGGGACTAATAAATGCAAGATGTTCCATCCAATAAACAGGACATTGTTCTAGATTAGGAAAAGAAAAAGAAGAAAAGAAAAAGAAGAAGAAGAAGAAAAAGGAAAAGATGATATGGATCTTCATTTGAATCCTAAGATATGCTACCAATTTCCACGACACATCTTCATAGGTATCTGGACACTGGAGTTATCAGAATGTAGATTTCTTGTGATCAGTTTCTTGATGTTTAGAAGCGATAGTTTAGAAAAATGTCTTTTAATAAATAGGAGAAAAGTTTCGTTTCCGAATAAAATGGTAGAATTGGTGTAAGACATTTTTCCTGATCCCCTTCATTCTTCCGGCATTTCTCTGATCATCGTTGGAGCGAGCTTATTTGGTTTCTCGATCCACTTTTTACTCGGATTTCGTCTCTTTTGTTCTTCGTGCATCTCAAACTATATAACGGTCGAAAAAAGAATATTTGCAATTTTTTCCCGGCACACCAACGACGAACACTCCCAATTCCTCCTCCCAAGACCTTCGGCTATACGAACGCTTTCCGGATCGCGTTTAGCATTTCAAACATCTCCGCGCGATAGCGATTATACGGGTAATTTTGCCATTTTTGACGGTAAATTAATCAAGAAAATGCGTTTCCTCATTCCTATTAAGCGAGAGGCCTCCGATATTTTCAACTTCGGCGCGTTTTGCCCTGCCTAGTCGAAGGATGATGACGATGATGCAGTCGGTACGACTCCGCGCTTGAAATATCCGCTCGAAAATGTATAGGGAAACGCGACTCGACAAGGACGGACGATATATAAATATCCTATAATACATAGAAGAACGAAGCTACGTGCGCGTTAGGATCGCGCGAAACGAGGATAGACGACGTTTTCGCGAGAGAGACGGACGGCGTGGAACAGCTGTTTTGTGTTCACGGTTGGTATGTGTACGATCGTTGCGCTTACGGTTCGTGTGACGTACGGGCTATACTCGCGTGCGTCGGGCTTCTGAGCCTCGGGGCTAATGAGGCGAACGTCGTGCCGCCTCGCGAGGCTCGTATCTGTCGCGCCGTACTTCGTGTAATGGATTGATTCTCCGTCTTCGTCGACGAGACACTGGTTCACGGGGGTGTTTTAATTTCGTATTTACCGAAATGACGCGACGGTTTAGAAGAAGGTGGAGGACGCCGAAAGCGAGGCGTGAAACGGCCAAGTAAATCTCTGCATGGTGTCCGAGCAAAATATGACGAATATGGGGTTGAGGGAGGAAGTTGAGTTTGGGCGATTGTTGGAGATTATGGTATGTTCTGATCGATTGTCTAGGTGACGGCATGGTCCTGTATTGTTGCCAAAAGCTAAAGTTCGCAAGCCACCAGACGAAACTGAAATGCAACAAGAGGGTAATAGTCATCAATCGATACACTTCCAAGATCACTTGGTAATGACTAGAGAGCGGCGTTGCATATTTTTGAAGCGATTAGTGGCAAAAATGAATGCGAGTAGTAACGCAATTTCGTTTTTTCCCAACAGAGGACTTCATTGTATTTTCTCCCAGCCAACTTCACACTTACGCCACATGGTCATTATATATTTTGATAGCTGATATAGCAAGACTTGCTTGTGAATAAGTTCGATTGATTCTACCCGGTAGTTTTTGGTTGGTGCCCTATTAAATATGGAGAGTGAAAAGCAGCTTTTTGGACATATTTTACTTTTGTTACTACCGAAAGGGTAAAAGTGGTGTTCAAGCAAGAGAAAAATTATCCGACGTGTATGGAGAAGGTGTATTGACAGAACACCAATGCCAAAACTGGTTTGCAAAATTTCGATCTGCCAATTTTGATGTTGAAGGTGCACCACGTTCTGGAAGGCCAGCTTAAGCTGATGAAGACGCAATAAAGACATTAATTGATGCAAATCGGCGAATAGGAACGCGTGAGATCGCTGAGAGATTAAATTTATCGGATTCGACCGTTCATCATCATTTGAAACGCTTAGGTTCAATCTCAAAGCTCAACACGTGGGTTCCTCATCTTGTTACGGAAAGAAATTTGTGCCGTCCCGTTGACGTCTATGATTTGCTTCGCAAACGTCAAGAGGGAGGTCAAGGGAATCGTTTTCGTTTTTGAGCTTTACCGGACAACACAACGATCAATTCGATAGAAAAGGTGTAGTGTTCCTATCTTGCTGGAACACTACATACGACACCTCATACAAGTTTAGTAACTTGCCAAAAGTTTTTATTTGACTTGTTTTTGTAATATTTGGAGGGTGGATAAACACTTATGACATAAATCGCCTACTAGATATACTGGCGTGTATTGAACACGAGCCGCCAATGGATAATCAGTATGAAGTCACCGTAAGAATTACAATAAAGTACACCTAAATACAAAATTCCACTAGTATGCTACTCCCTCACCTTTAAAATGTGGTCTTCTGGCGTTGAGAACAATTTTTCGACCAACTTTGAGCGTTTCCATAATAACATTTAAAATGCTGCAATCTCCCCAAATCCAAAATTTCAAATCTTCTAGTAATTGGCTACTGGGTCTACACCCTGCTTTCCGATTCGTGAAGAATAAGGACGAGTAAGATCCGAAGACGATCGATGCTATGGTCATGCGTGGTTATATACTTTTGGAAAAGAAAAGCATGGAACTTTGGTTGCAGTAAAGTGCATATGATGAAGATATTTTAAGGAAGCCTTTGCTTGGAATTTGTAACTGATGAGATAGCATTCGAATTGGGGGATGGGGCAAGAATCATGTCTCCTGTTAAAAGAAGGATAATTTATATCTATAAAAACCAGTCAAAAACTTTAGACACAAGTCGTACATCCACCAGTAAAGGAAAAGGAGGAGCAGAAGAAGAAGGAAAGGTAGTTAAATTTCGACAATCAATAGGAGGTTATCAAACCTTAACAAAAACAACAAAAAAGTCAGGCTCTTGAATAGGAGGAGAAGACGAAGGAGAAAGAAAAACATAACATAATCTAAATATGGATGTCAACGTCAACGATCTGGCCATGACTTTCCGATTCTTCTGTGGGTTTAAATCGCCTTATGCTTTTCGTGGTTCTTTTGTCTTTAATTTTTGGGCGTGTGTCTCGCTCACGTCACCAACCTTTAAGGAAAACGAGTCGTATGATCTTTGTCTCTTCGACAAGTCCCCTGCGGAAGATAATCTTGCCAGATACGAGGTGTGCGCGGTGAGATTTCTTCCAGAAAAGAAATTTGAAGCTGGCTGAAATTCACCACAAACTTTGTATTCCTATTAAACAGGCATATTCATATGAAGCTTACGTAATCATATCGGAAGCATTCTTGGGGAAGGTGGGACTTTGTACAAATAGGCTCGAACGTCTCCCACGCCTATTTCGTGTTGAATCTACTGAAAAATTAATGCGCCCTGACTAAACGGAAAATGTACGAACAAAGAAAATATATAAAATAAATAAAATTACCCTTACCACATCTTTCGGGAAAAAATCAGTGTCAACAGTGTTTTACTGTGTTTTGCACGTTCAGTGGGTGATGTTCATTGTGCAGTAGTTTAGTGTTGTACAGTGTTTGTCTTGGGCATTAGTCGGATAGCGCTAGTGATACTGAATTCCCCCAGTTTTCCACTGAGGATGGTAACTTAGTTGCCGAAATACGTATCTGGATTTTAATTATTTTATATATTATTGTAGCCGCAGTCTCCTTATTATTATTTGAAACGCTTACAAGGAGAAGGATAAGGAACTTGTTGTGAAAGTTGACACAAAATTTCGTGGCATTGTTTCATACAATTTCAGAAATTTCCGAAGAATTTCTGGAAGTTTCTAGAGGACTTTTGCCTGAGATTCGGTTATCGACAATTCTGTGCCTGCTGAACACCAAAACTGTTGAACGGAATATGACTCGGGATGTATAAGGCTCTGCCTTAAAGCAGCTGGCTTGACCTGAACATTGTAATGTAATGCTCTCAAAGAGGATTACGTTCAATTGTTGAGGTTGTGCTCTTGTTACATAATAATGTTCTGTTACTTATGCGTTACAGCGGAGAAGATAGTACAACGAGAGAAACTGCAAGATGTTGTCGAATCGGTTAAAGTCTCAAGTGGAAGATTTTGTTTCTTCTAAAGCCTGTTTATCTGATTTATATGATTTTCTATGCCCAAAGGAATCAGCCTCGTTGGAAACTTGAAAAGGGAATGGTTATTGCCGCGTTCTTAGAAAAGTATGCGAGTCGCAACGTCGCGGCTATGCATAGCGGAAATACGCGCCGTCAAAACTGGATCGACAAGCACATTGGGCGGCAGTAAATTATGGTACAAAGGAAAATTTTAAAGTAAAAGCTTAACAGTTTTTCTGGGCAAAAATAAGGGCTGTTGTTGATGTCTCAAACAGTCCTTGAGTATCAGTTCTAGTAAACGGACGTATCTTCCTTGTGCGGAGTTTATAATAAAAGAACTGACTTTTATAACATTTTTCCCCCGGTGGGTTAGCAGAGTAGCACGACTGCAGCTACTGCAGGAGTCTGTGGCAACTTAGTTGTCCATTTCTATAGAATTAAATAGCTGCAAAATGCGCAATTAGGTACATATTGTGCAAACATGTAACGTATTAGCATACTTCTCACAAAGTCGCACTGACGAGCGGTATAACCGCGAAACGCGTCTGCGAATGGTGAAAGTGGTTTTCTAATTACACATAACAAAAATGATTTGTGATTTTTGATTGCCCTATCCTTACATTATTGTTATCCACACCAATTTGATAGGGTTTTTCATTTTTTAATATTTCGCACCCGCAGACCCATTTCACCTCATTTACACCTATTTCCACCGGTTTACCTAAACAGTTGTTTTGTTTACGTTCAAAAATTCCGACGCACCCGGGAACTCGACTCCTATAATCCGAAAAATCCCGTCGAGGCATTTCTCTATCTAGAAAGCGGAGAAAAGTAAATACGGTCGAACTGGAGAAAAGGAACGAAACAAAGTAAAAACGCGAGAAGCAAAAAAGTCGAAATCCGACGACGATAAAAACGACAGAGACGGAGCAATAAGAACTGAGAAGAAAAATGCAAACAAAACGATGTTACGTAAGTTTATTACTGGCACACCGGACGGCAGAAACACAACAGGCGATTCCGAACATATAAGTGAAGCGTTTTAACCGAGAAAACGAGATAGAAAATTCGACCTAAAGCGCCAGATGGAGATAGCCTTCTATACAGACTTGCTCGGGCATTCCATCTCTGTCTGCAGATCTAGACGTCTCGCTTCGACAAATGTTGTCGGCAGTATCAGAAAATGCCTCCGTTTTCAATGATATTGGTTCACGTGGTTCCACTACATACAAAGCGTACAGTACTGTACTCGTACGCGTGTGTGTGTGTGTATGTACTAGGTTCAGCACTTACATGGAGATTTTCATTTGTAAATTACGTTTAGGTTGGCGGTATGTGCCTAGGATAGTGGAGTCTTTTAGATATTACTGCGGCTTTCCATATACTGCACCCTAGAGATGAATAGAGAAAGAATTACGCGAAAAGAGAGAGGGAAAGAGACGGATTACAAAGCAGGGTTCCGACGTATATATGTATGTAGTATGTACGACTACGTAGGACAAGTCCTGGTTATTATATCGTGTTTGTGTTACCTACAGCAAGAAATTTTTTTGCGTTAGCGTCAGTACGATCTGCTCTTATTAAAAGTTTGATGGAAGATGAATTATTTCTGATTTGCACGGTATACGTATTTAATTGCGAAAACGTCTAGTCCATATACAGTGTGATGCATCATTACTTGACGCTGTATAAGTATATGAGCACATCGATTGATCGGATAAGTTATTTGAGTACGCCAATAATATTAAATGCTTTATTTTTATCGGATTTACACCATCTATTAGAAATGCAGTTGGAGCTGGCGGTTGGAATCGAGGCACAGTTAAAATGGAACAAATTTGTAACGTCACGAAGAATAGCATATTGAGTATATTGACTCACACGGCTTTAACTGAAATTACACTTTAACTGAATTATCACATTGTTACGAGGGCGATTCGTAAAGTAAGTTCCGGTTCGTTACTAAGAAAAACATCAATACGTGAATAAGTTTCTATTTTATACTTCTTAAAGCGAATACTTTCAGCTATCTTTCTACATAGTTGTCATTAGGATTGAGATATTTGTGATAGCGATAAACCATCGTCTTAGAACTCTGCCGCCTATGAATTAAGCCATGCTGTAACACTGTTCTACATCTCTTCATCGCTCTCAAACCGTTGATTGTGAATCGCCGACAAAATTTCGTTTTTTCACAACAGTGAACACTCTGTTTTTCATCACGGACATTAGTTCATCCTTCTCGAAACATACGGCACCACCTTCTAACCACATTGTTCCATGGTATTTTTAACATAAACAGAACAAAGTTCACAATGAATCTCAGGACCCTTCATGCTCTTTGCGCGCTATTTTAAACGTCCAAAATCGCAAAAAAGGGGCCAGGCTCATATTGAACCCGACTATACTATAGCACTGCGATCGCGTCGATATACCCACTACTCTGCTCACTAGACGAAAACGAAACTTACTTTTCGCCTTAGGACACAAAAATAAATAGTTCAGTATTTAAAAATAAGTTGTTCAATACAACGATCGTAACTTATACCAAATGATGACTGTCAATTATGTTCCGCCCTGTGTACATCGGGCGTCAATGTTAGCTAATGAAATTAGAAGATTTTATAAGTCTACCTTAAACAAAGAGCCACACTCTTTGGGAAGGTGAAATTCTTAAGACTGCTGTTAACATTGCTGAAATGGAAAAAATAATGAGGGCACGAAAATTTCGACGTTCAAGACGATCAAAGTGCGGATAAACACGCAGAAAACGAAAACAAAATGAGAAACAGAGAGAACAGAGAAGCAACAATACGCTCATCATCAAATGAGTTCTAAAAGTGAATGGTAGCAATTTTTGAGCAATGGTGCGCCATCAGATTTTGATTCAGACTCGGGCACGCCGCGGGTGAAACTTTTACGAATCAAGTGTATTTTGACGAGAGCCTAGGTTTTAAGGTTTTTAGTACATAGGGAAGGTACAGGATCTATTGAAGACCATCCACATGGCGAAACAATCAAAATACCGACAGTCAGAGACAGTCATCCTGAATGATCGCGAAAAGATTCATTTGACTCTGTTACCCCAAAACTTTCGTTACCACTATCTCGTCGAGATAGCAACAACTGGGGGTACAATTGGCTAGAGTGCACAACACGACAAGAACAACAATACGCGATATTTACGCTTGTTGCAATAGGCTAGCCAATGCCGTGCTCAGCTCAGTGGGAGGTCGTGTAGGTTCCTTTTATAGATGTCATAACGCCCGTTGTCAGCAGAATAGAAACTATGGGCGCCAACCATGACGTTTGAGTCAAAGGTAATATGAGCTTACCAGGTATATCCTCATGGTTAAATATATTCGGTACATTTTATGGAATGAAATAGTGTTTGACGTCAGGAGCGAGGAGGAGCGTGGTAGGGTGCGTGTATTTAAGCGTTGATTCTATATGGTTTCACTTTTCACGTAAACAACAAAGTTCTACTTCAAAAACTACACACGGCTATTCAAGAACTTGTATAATCAGCCTTTAGATGGAATTCTTTAACAAAATTCAGAAACGACATAATATTTGAGATTAAATTAACTAAATAATGCGAACAATACGGTAACGATAAGTCAGTATAAAACGTTTTATCGTAGACCGTTACAAGATAAAATTACAAAATACGTGATATTAAGTTGTGCTGTGAGTTATGATAAATCGATACACAAAACCTAATTTCACTCAGCAAAACTCTCCCGATATCGTATGGTCTTTACCATTTGGCTACCTATCGCCTAGTTGCTACTCTTCGCTACTGCGCCGGAGCGAAGATTGACTTCCCGTCTTCGTGATTGGACGAATTCAGAACGTTCAAGAGCACTGCTCAGCGCGGTGATTTGATCGGTTCAGAATTACTACGGAAGGAAAATTTGACTACTGGGACAAAAGTTTGAGCGCAAATTTGAAACATGTTAAGCGAAATACTGAAACTGAACTAATGAAATTTTTGCACGTAACAAGTCACAACACCGTTCATTAAATTGTGGAAAATGAATCGGGGTTGAGGGAAGTCTGCGCAAAAATGGTTTCAATTCAAATGGAACAATTGGTTGGTGCATCATCACGATGTGCTCTCGGCTGACGGATTTTTATTGGGAAAACACATACGCGTTGTTCTTCAGTCCCTCATACTTACCAGACCTAAATCCCTACAAGTACTTTTTCTTCCCGAAACCGGAAATCTCCACCGTCTTGGAACAATAAGGAACATTAGAAAAGATCTTAACTGATCAGCTAAAGGTGCTTCCAGTTTACGAGTACCAGCACTGCTACGCGGAGTGGATGCAAGATCATTGATGTTGTACGGTTTCACAACGAGACTATTGAAAGTGATAAATTGAATTTGTAGTGTAGATTGCGATAAAAAATTTGTAACAAATCGATGTCTCATAGTGTGCTCACCTAAAGATAATGGACACTGCTAAAGCAACAAGAACAGTAGTTAAGGTGCGAAGAAAAGCGGAAAATTGAGATGACATATCGGCGTGACAAATGACGAAAGATCGAAAGAGTTCAAAGCGAAACGAAGTTGATGTCGGAGATTGGGGAAGAATAGTTTCTAATTCGAAAATTGAGTTTTCGCGAATCGTCGAAGCAAAAACGAATGAATTCAACTAGTTGGGGAAACCAAAAATCATGAGAATGAGAATACACCAGGAAATATTCATTTAAAAGAAGGAAGAAGAAGTGATAATTCTGTGTATTCTTCATTCATGGAGGATAAAGTTAAACAAAATATTACGAAACGTGATAGATATCGCTAAAGGAAGCAAAATAAGGAAGTGTTTAGGATTTATATAACTAGCTGTTAAGCCTGTCCCTGCCAAGCAGGAAGAAAGAGAAAATCTGCTTGGCAGAAAAAAGCAAAAAATTATTTGCCACGCCCTTTTTCGTCTTAATTCTCCGCCCACAGGCTAAAAATCAAAAATCCGTCTACGTTAAGATTTGGCCTAGGCGTTTTACTATATGCATGCCAATTTTCAGCTTTCTAGTCCATCAGTGGGCTTCAGAAAGCTCTGAATAGACAAAAAAGAGGAACACACAAACAAGGAAATTATATTATGTATAGATAGTATTAATTATTAGTAAAACTAATTACTTCAGAAAGCTCTGAATAGACAAAAAAGAGGAACACACAAACAAGGAAATTATATTATGTATAGATAGTACTAGGATTTAGTAAAATGTGGAAAGAGGAGAATGAAACAATTGAATAAGCTCCGAAACATGAATATTGGCTAAAAGTGCAAGAAAAATACTTGGATAAAAGTAGCAGTAACAGATAAAACAGCAAAAAGAAGAACAAGAAGAAAAGAAGCAAGGCAAACTTGGAGGAGGAATTGGAAAGCGTTGATAAAACAAGAAAAGGAATTTTGCAAGAAGGCGATAATTCTGAAATAGAACTGCAAGGTAGAAATGGATAAGACACCTTCAACGTCCGGAGATTGTCAGATTGATTAGATTTTTGCCAAAAAGGCATGAAAATGCAAATTGTGGAAACTGGAAATCAGAATGAGAATACACCAGCAAGTATTCACCCTGAAAGAATTGGCTTTTGTAAACAGGCTTGGAAGGTGTAATGAGAATAACGGAAAAAGTCAAACAGTTGGGGTTGGAAGAAGTACCAGAAATAAAAATTGATTTCGATAAAGAATGAAAAAAATGAAATGAAGGTTTGTAACAAAAAAGGCAGAAACTTTTATTGAATGAGAAAATTTAGTAAGAAATATAGGGAGAGAGGAGCGGAAAGATTAGAACCATTTTTCTCCTTTCTGCCTTCCTTTCACGTTCGTCATTTTTCTTCGTATATTGCTTGCCTTTACTTTTTCATGTTTTTGTCAGCGCCATTATCCACTGTTTATCTCCTTTTCATTCCAGGTGATTACCTTTTGGCGCAGTGCCAATCTAATTTCCACTTTTCTCGATTTATTGTATTTTGTTTGCTCCTGCTATTCTTTTTGTAAACCTCAGCTTTTAATTGGAAATTGCATCTATTCCTCTTTATTTCTTGCCGTCAACTTCGATTTGTTTTGGGCTTCTCTTTTGCATTTCCGTCGTTTATTCCGTGTATCTTGCGACCACACTCATTGGTATTTTGATGCTCATCCACATTATATTTTTCTTACCATTTTGGATTGCTTTTGGGTCTTCTTCTCGTTATTTTCCTTTTGCATTTTCTTTCTTCTTGTCGCAATTTCGCAATTTCTCTGTGTCGCAGTTACCTTATCCATTTCTTCATTACAGTTTGGTATTCTTAGTTCTGCATCAGGATTATCACGTCCTTCGAAAACTCTTGTCTTTGTTTTATGGACGCCTGCCACTTCTTCTCAACGTTACCTTTTCCTTTCCTTTTTGCTGTTTTTTCTGCAACTTTTATCAGTATTTTGTCCAAGTACTTAATCTTAAGTACGTTAAGTAGCGCAATTATCTATTGTTTCTCCCATTTTCTTGGCTGACTACTTTCTGGTACACTTTCATGCCAATTTAAATTTTTCCTAGTTTAGTGTAATCCATTTGCCTCTACTAGTTCCATTTTTACGTTTCAATATCGTTGATGTTGTCTTACGAAACTTTTGTACACAGTATCTTTCCTCCATTTCAGTATTGTTCGTGCTGTCAAGTTGGAATTTCAGATCCCCACAAATTTGCTCCTTGTTTTATCTACTCTTTCCATTGTCTCCAAACTATTCTAATTTTTGGTTTTACGGTCTTCCTGTTTTCCTCCAAATTCTCGTAAATCTGCCAAGTTTATGGTGTCCATTCCAACTCAATTGTCGATTCTTTCGCCCTTCCTTCTTGGCGACAATTTTTAATGCATACTCATTATAATCTATAAATCTTTTGGTTGGTCGTCCCTTCTATTCTTTTTTTGTTTGGAGTTTTCGCAATGTGTTTTGTCCACTTTTCGTTTACTTTTTCCTTTATTTCTCGTAGCTTACATCACCATTCTTAACTCTGGATCCTGTCTTTTACAAGGGAAAATACCTGGACTATCAGCGTGAGAAATCCTGTGCCCAAAGCTCGATCAGGATGGTATAAAACAATCTTGAGAAATACGGAACAGGTTGAGGGCGGTTTCTTCGCAAGTTTATGTGCCCAGAATTGGTAGAAAATTGCGTATACTACATACTTCAGATTTTAATATGAAATTTATTCCTATTACTTGGTGATGTAAAGTTCCCCCATGTAATAATGGCCATTAACTACGTATGAGATGGTGTCATTAACACCTTCAATTAGAGGGGTTGGTAACTCGGCGATGATCTTTAACAAACCATAACAGTCCGATGGCTCCGACTTGGAGTGGGGAAACTTTTCACGTGGTGTAACTGAAATATCGGGCATTACGTTGTATTCTTTTCTTCCTTCTTTTCCGTACAGATTTAAAACGACATAGAAAGGATGTACCAAGAACGCCGAGGAAACAAGAGGACGCTAAAAAATCCCAGGATCAGAACACACCGCCGTTCGCTCTCCCAATTTTCTTTTCACATAATTGGTCCACACGATATTGCTCTCCACTTCATCTAACATTATCATCACTATCTGTCAACCCACGCACGCTGCTGAAGAATCGACATCCCTTATCGTCGAGTACAGAGGGCTTCGAAGAGTCCGCGCAGTTTTATTAACCGGTATTCACATCCAGACTATACACATACATATCGGGTCTCCAACGTTTCCTAAGCTAGTCGGCGGATACACGTACGTCTCTCTTTTTCCTTCTTTCTCCTTCTCTCATTCGTTCGGATAGCTGACTCTCTCCCTCGCCGACTTCTCGGAGGGATTCCCGAAGCTTTCGAAATAAATTGGCCGTCATGTTCCGATATTAAAATTAAACAAGTGACGGCTCGCAGACGATTTTATCGGTAGGACCGTTGAGGACGAATTAGTTAGTTGACGAGATTCCCGGGGATGGCGAGAATCGAAATATTTGTCAGTGCGCCAGCAGAGGTTTTAATTTCGATGGAATTCGGTTGGTGCTCGGTTGGTGTTTTGACGGATCGGAGAGCGGGTCGATGTTGGTCGAAATGAATGGACGATTGGAGTTGATGATGATTATGTCGTAATCGTTGGGGAGATAATGTGAGCGGTGGATTTGTTGGCTTCAATAAAATTTGTTGTTATGTCGCGTTAAAATGCGTGGGAAAATCTGGAACTATCGGGAAAAGTTCCAAATGAGGGTGTGACGGTTGCTAAATCGATTTTAATGCATTTGATTGGATACTTCTGCAAGGAACAGCTAGACTACTGCGTTCCGACCATGAACTAGTGAAAGACTGTGCAACTGTATGTCCTTGAGAACGGCAAACTTCCCGAAAAACTGGAAAATCGGTAGTCGGAGTTACACCCGTTCCTCAAAGCAGTAATCGGTCTAATATTTGCGATTATCCAACTTTGTTAAAGTTTTTGAGCATATACTCTATACTGAAATCTACAAAGCTGTTAAGCCCTTTTTATCTCTGCATCAGCATGGTTTTATGCTGGATAAGATCGACAGCCACTAACTCGACTCACGTCGCCCAGTTCTCGAGTGAGGCTCTTGATAATCGTGGCCAGGTGGATGTCATTTACGTTGACTTCTCTCTAAGGCGTTTGACAGGATAGATCATGTGACGGGGGTTCGGACGGCTTCGCGCAATTTCATTAGCTGAAGGGATCACGCGATGTTGAATAGAAACGGCAATGTATATACCGCGTACGATAAATTGACAAAGGGAATTTAACATTTTGAAATAAGTTCTTGGATTTTAAAAAAGAAATCAAACAGGAAATTTAGACTGTAACACCTTAAGGACAAGATCGTGATAGGGCTCCCTTGGAAAATTTCATATGTACTGCGCAGTCTTTCAATATCTGCCTTTTACAATCTGACGACAACTTTTACAATAGAACCGTCTTCAGTACCAGAGCCGATTAACGTCTTCCATAATAATAATAGAGGGTTCAGTTAAGAACTTCATTTAGCGAGGAGGAGGTATTTGCTATTCTAGTTAGGACTCTATTCAATGGGAAATCATTACTGGCATAGTGGCATCAACGAATTTCAAATCAATTTATTCAATCAACGTTTCCTAAAAAGAAACGTCATGAATTTCCATACGTGTAATACTGATCCTAAGATAGGTGGCGCGCGCGTGTCGAATATTTTTGGCATAGTACATATATCCTACGATAGGTGGCGCGCGTATATACAAACAGATTCAATCCCATTGAATGTAAAAAATGACTAATGATTCAATAAAAATGGCACAATGTAAATTGAATGTTATCATAACGAATTCCCTATAATTTCCTTTCTTCTGAGTTCGCAGCAACACTCGACGGGTAAGCTAGTGCTTTATACGTGAGGAGTTCGTATCTTTTAACGTAAGACGTTTAATGTATTTCAGAGCTTTATTTACTGGAACATTGTGTCATGAAATAGCTTTGATCGTTTAGAAATTCCAACTCTCGAACCCTTGAGCGCTATCCACTTCTGGTAATGTATAAAAGGTTCTGTATTTTTGTGAAATTTTTTGACTCTCATTATCTTCAACTTCCCGAAAATCGCTCGAAATTATTTTTGGTCGGTGGTTGAAACATTTCAATTTTGACACTTTCAAAACATTCGGTAGGGATTTTGATTATATAATAAATAATTCTTCTTCTTCTTCTTCTCGTTAATCCTTATGCCTTTCAGCGTCGGATGATAAATAATTTCATACGAAATAATACGGAATCCCTTTTGATAGGTCAGCTCCAAATTTAATATTTGCTCGTACATTTCGTTGTAGGTGTCTTACAGTCTCTGCGGTTGTCCAGCATTTGTCGTCCTGCTCCCTCAAGAAATTCTTCATCTCCGTTTTTGCGATTTGCTAAGGAATGCCGCATGAAGGTTAAGGCCCTTCAAGTGTCCTCTTTTCAATTTTCAAATCCTTTTCTGAATTTTGAATCAGGAAATGCTTAGATTATCTTCAGCAATGGAGATCGATGTTGCCTAATATCGATATTTAGATATCAATTTCTTCCGCAATCGAGGACGGTTTCGAAAATTTGTTAACAATTTCTTATTTTTCTAAATTTTCGGTGAAGTATCCTAGCTATTTTGCTTAAGAGACACTCAAAGCTCGAAGATGTTGAAGAAAGAAAATCTGTAGTAGATACTGAAAATAATCTCGAAGTTCTTTGATTTTGTAAGGTAATTTTTTTTGTTGAAAGGCGGTTCCATAGCGCTTGCAAAAGATTTGACAGAATTCGTGCCCCTTCAACAGATTCCGTCCCTCTAACATCTTGTTATTTAACTTGTATCTTAACGATTTTCTATATCCTATGCCTTTCTGTTGTACCATTTAGGGTATGGTCTGCACAATTCATATCGCAAACTTTATACTGTATTTTGTTTTTTTTTTTTGTTGTTTTTGCTCTGTAAATGGCTCTTGGACTGTTGGACAATAAATAAATTATTATGATTATTATTATAAAAAGTTAAGGATTAAAAATAGCAAGTACCTCCATAGGCTTTTACCTTCGGGATCAATGCTGGAAACTTATTTTGGGTTCGGCCAAATTTATCGCCCGATTTAGTATGGCTGTTTCGCTATCCATACTGCCAGCTTCTGAAGGAAAACCGACAGCTGTAGTCTTCCCGAAGAAGCTAGCAGCCATCAATGTCAAATACACATATCAAAACTCGAAAGATTTTCTCCCCCAAAATGTTGCTTTAACTCGTTCTTTAAATGAATTTCTTTTGTTTCAGTGACGATTCAACTCCTGGCGCTATTACCGTACCTGCACCCTTAGACACCACGAAAAACTCGAAAAACTGTGATAGCAACGATTCCCAAATGAAGAGGTTCCTCCAGTGTCCGGGCATGTGTAGGATAGAAGTCCTGAAGAAATTCGTTCAGAACAAATACAACGTCAATACCGTCTTGTTCCACGTAAGTCACCCCCCTCTTCACCCCATCCACACACACATTCAAATTTCAAAGAATTTTCGACTCAAAACTCATCGCCGATTTCGATCTGTTTCAGATTGAAGTCCTGTACAAAAGGGTACCGCTCCCCAACCACTACACCCTGATCGATATAGCGTATATTTATTCGTGGAAAAGGGTAGGTGTTAAATCGTCTTTAATCGCGTCCGATTTAGAGTAAATTCTCGATTTTTTCCCCTCTCTCGCAGAACGAACCGATGAAATTCTTTTTCGCATCATGGAAAAATCGGCGGTGGAAAAATGGAAAATTCCGACGATCCCATGAATCAGGAAATTTTCGTCAAGCCCATCACGAAGACGCCGCGAAATTCCGACAAGATGAAATCCAACCGGAACAAGAAGAAGATCGTCGCTTCCTGCACGTCCAGTCCCGAGAAAAAGGCGAACGATGATAAAACGCATATCATCCTAAATACGGATAAGATCAAAGATGAGATCAAGAATCAGCTGCAGGATATGGGGAAAGGTCCCGTTTACACCAACATAACCCTAAATCGAAGCAACAACGTTGAGATCATCACGAAAGTGCAGAAGGTTTCGAACAAAAACGGCCAACCTATTGGCTTGAATATCATCAAGCAAACCGTTAAGAAAAACACGCGACCAAACGAGAAAACAAGTGCCAACTTGAATCCGAATAAGAGTGAGAGGCAAAAGGTGGTGATAGCGACCAATGGCTGTAAGCCCGATGTTAGGTTAGGTGTTGATGAGAAAAAGAAGGGACTCGATGATATTAAAGCGGAGAAAATTGTGAAGAAGGACGTGAATGCCATTAGGAAAGAAAACGATGATAAACCTCCGACGACTCGCGTAGAAAAGAATAGCATTAGAACGGAAATCCCGAAGAAATCCCCAGTCGAAAGTGAAACGAAAACTGTGATAAAACAGGAACCAGAATCGGATCGTACTCGAATTATCGAAAAAATCGAAGAGGAATCTCCAATGATAAAGAAGGAGAAGGATTACAATCAACAAAACGATAATAAAGAAAACCACAAAGAGAAATCCTTGGATATGACTCAAAGCATAAAAGAGGAGAAACCGCCGGAACTGACGGTGAGCGAAATCAAACAGGAAACGGATCATAAGGAAGAGAACAGCATCGTTATCCAAACCGTCGTCAAAAAGAGGGATTTTGACGTCGACGAAGAAAAGTCGAATTTCCTCAAATCTATCGAATTAACGGCCAGAAGTGCTTTACAAACGATACAGGGTATTAAATCGTTCGAGAAACCGTCCAATATCATTAGTTCGCCCCCGACGTCCCACGCTAGCCAGAAATCCACGCAAAAACGTAAAAATTCCAGTCCGATCAAGAACGACCGGAAGAAGCCGAAGAAAACGAAAAATTCCCCGGTTAAGCTGCTCCCTAAATTACCTACGTCATCTGTCGATAAGCTAGTGCTCCTGGCCGAGAAACAAAAGAACGGGGGCGATCTCCAATCGCTTTTCAGCAGTTGTAAGATCAACATACCTTCGAGCTTGTCGATAACTTTGAAGGAAAGCTCCGAGGATGACCGAGATAAACGAAACGCCGCCTCGTTAAAACCCGTTCAGAATTACATCGAAATACTGAAATTACCCGATTCCAATCAAAACGATGGGACCAAATCCAGTGATAATCGCTTTAAGAGCAAAAGCACCCCAAATTTGCCTTGCAAAATCAATCTGATCGTCGGGAAGGAGGGCGCCAAGCAACAGATGCAAACTTTCCAAAAATGTTCGAGGATTCGATCAAGAAAACGGATCTTGGGAGTAAAATCAATTTTCCGACCTCCACCAGTAACAGCGCTACGAAAAACGAAGATGGCGTCCAAAATAATCTGGGTAAACGAAATTTGATGGAGATTACGTCCCAGTTACACAAGAAGACTAAGTTGGAGACCGAAAAGAACAAAATGGAAACGTTAGCCAAGATTGCCATCCCCAGACTGAGTTCGCAGAAGAAACCGGTAACTTCGAGCTCGAAACTGAAATTCCAACAGACTTTCGCCAATTTGCACTCCGTGAGTTTGGGGATGAATTACACCGTTTCCGTGGCTCAAAATTCGAATAAATCCCCGGGAAGATCGAAGCGAAAGTTGAAAATTCGCTGAGGAATCTCCCGAAGATCGAAGAGGTTAGACATCCGGAAGATTTGAGTAAGAAAGAGGAAAAGATCGACGAGCATAAAAATAACGGGAAGGTGTTGATCCAAAATCCTACTTTGAATTTAAATTTTGCTTCCCAAGGTAACCTACACAAGAAAAGTCCACCGGCGAGTTCCCCAAGGTCTAATAGTACGAAGGTCCATTCGCCCAGACAAGCTAACATGAACTTATCCCCCAGACGCTCAAATATATCCCCGAATTTATCGCCTCGACCCCCAAGTATGGCCCCAAATTTATCCCCTAGGCCCAATATGTCCCCGATACCAAATATTCCCTCGCCAAGACCTAAATTATCCCCAGAGAAACCCCGGCGAATTCGGGGAGTTCCCAAAATCCCCAAATGTCACCTTTTAGCCCCAATCATATCCTCGAGAAATACAACATACAAAACTTGGCTCAGCTAACGGCGAATTTCAACTTCAACCCGGCCGTTTTCGGAGTCAACCACACCGCGCAATTGGCCGCGTTTCAACAAGCCGTACTATTCAAACATTTCGAACTGCAAAACCGACAGAACTGGCAGTTTAGCCCGCTCGAAAAATATTTGCAGAATAGGCTGTTGTCGAAGGAGAACTGACGTTTAGTTCTCGGGACAGTTTAGATAGGATTGAATCAAAAAGAAGAAGATGATGAAGGAACTTGTAAAGTTTGTTTTTTGTTTCCTCGTTCGTTCGTTTTAGCTTGTATAAGCGTGTATATTATCTTTAAATTGTGAATTTTCTCGAAAGATGTTAAATATTATTCTTAAATAATAATTATTATTAATTTTAATTTATTTGTTGAAACGATAATCTTTAGCCGGCGTGTCCCACTTGTTTTTCCTCCTTTTTGTCCTTGTATAAATTGCAGATGTTTTTGCGACAGAACGCGATCCCTTTTCAAGGACGACCCGCCACTAACGCTCGAGTATTAAAGCGGTGGGCAGCTGCGTAACATATTGTCGAATCGATTATTTGTTTATTCTTAGTTCTTCTTGCGATTTTTCCGCGACGACGAAGGGAAAATTTCGCGAGAGCGATTCGACGAAATTAAAGTAATTAAAAGAGTATCCACGGCGCGTCTCTAGATTCTAAGGAAATCTAACGAAATGTGTAAAATATTTTCCATATTTGAATAAAAAAATACAAATTAGAACGAATCTAGTTTCATTTTTCTCCATTTTCCAGTGAATTTTTACTTGTGATGTGTGTGGACTAGACGCCGGACGGATGAGGCTCATTTTGCATTTATCAAAACCGCCGTTTTACGATCCGCTGTCTAGTAATAACACATGTAGTTTTTTCAGAAGCATATTTTCAGTGATAAGTTTGATTTTGGTAAGTATACAAAGTCTTAAGCAAAAAAAAAAGGAAAAATTAAAATTTTGGACGACGATACCCCTAAGTTTTGTCGAAGAGTTTGATAATCAAAACTAAAGTTGAAATATTTGAATTTGAAGCTAAAAATAAAGATTTGCAACGTCAGAGATTCTGCGATCAAACTTTGTTGTTAATTTTGCAACGCTGGCACTATGATATATCACATCGGTAAGTTCCTCACCACACGATTTAATTAAAACTGATGACACGTGTTTCGTTAGCAGTAAGATTAACATCTTCAAACTGTACCTTGTCAATGTGATATAGTGTCAATAATACACTGCACTACAGTCTTCGCCATCACCATCAATTTTGCAACGGTCTGCAATCTATTTTTTGAAATTTCTATACTTCGGACGATTTTTTGTTAAGAGTAAGTATAGTTGCAATACTATAGTGCTTTTCTATAATCTATATTCTGAATTTTCTATAACTCGAGCTATTTCTTTGTAATGTAAGTTTCTATTTGATAAGTACCATAGGTACCAGCATTGTCTTGGCAGTTTTTAACGTTTCGTTTGTTACTAGAAACGTAAAAATTCCCATTAAAATTTGACCATTTTTCAACAAATATACCAGTAACATTATTCCAACAAGTTTGGGGTAAAATTTCGACAAGTGCAAATTTTTTGCCATTTCTTTTTTTTTTTTTGAATCCGACCATTTTTCCAGTAACACCATTAGCTTACCTGTACTTTACCTCTCTACTACCTGAATTTTATGTAATGTAACCGCCTTCTTGGTTGTAAAAGATGCCAAAGTGTTAGGAAGCTTCTGACCATTTTGCAACTTGCCTCTTGCAGTCTACTATTTGAGCTTTCTGATATGTGAACAGTACTTTGTTAAAAATGTTATAATTTCAAAGTAATAAGTAACAACATTACTTTGGTCCTTTTCTACTAAAGATGTCAGATTTCCCCCTTTCTTTGTAAAAAAATTTGGCTAGGTTTTGTCCCTAATACACGCCGGAGTACTTCGGTGGAAATTGCTCTATGGTCTACTGCCTGAACTTTCTATTATGGGGATAACTATCAAACTAAATATTTCAAACTTGGTTACGTTACAATTAACATAGACACCAACGTTACTCCATAGATATTTGACAATCTATTATCTGAATTTATATGATGTGGACGACTTTCTTCCTAAAATAGTTTGATAGTTGACTAGTACCACGAGTACTACTACATTCTATTACCAGAACTTTCTAGCATGTGTTTAATTTCCACCAAAATTGAAAAAATTTATCTGTGATCTGGACAATTTCCTTACTAAAGATTAAAGATTTGAAGTATTTTGGAACTTGCACCGGTGGCAGTATTGGAAACAGTAACTAAGTTCTTAGGCCAATTGTTTAGAATTTTAAATATGTGGATTTGATCATGTTCTAAATCAATGGTATCGATGGTTTTCTTTATTCTTTGTAAAATCCAACTGTTCAATGAAGTAGTAGCTGGTAGATTCAATGTAATATAACTTTTGGCAAGCAAAATACCGGTCGCGAAATTTCTATAATCAAAATATTGCCTTCCTAAATTCCTTGCTAAGAAATTGCAAAACTCATTTGCGATTTTGGCACCATTACCTAATTCTGTGATCTTGAACCAATTAGTTGAATTTTTTACAAGGGCCGTGTTTAAACGAGACATATACTTAGTTACGTTTCTGATAATGATCGAATCTGCTTAGCCATTACTGCCATTATGGTAAAAGTAACTGAAGAATGAACAAACATGATTACTTCAGTTGGCAATTAATTGGTGTGGGCAAATTATTAAAATTACATACTATATTCTGACTAAATTCACTAGATCTATGCCAAGCTTGCATCATGAAAAGTGATACCAATCAAAAATTAAATCCATCATTTCGGCTTGCATTGTACCAAATAAGATAATCAGCTTGCGTCAAACACTGAGCTAAATTCATAGCAATCCAAAAAGAATCACTAGATATACCAAATCCTTCAACATTTGATGACCTTTTGAGATTTACATTTTCCCGGATTGCAACGTTGCCATACATGCAGCCAAATAACCTCATATTCTATGTAGTAATCGCAATGAAATACGGCAACGTCGCTTAGATTGAGTTTTATAGGTTTCAAGGACGTGAGCTGTTTGGAAAACCGGAATTACGCCACATCACCTCTGATGGTTTTTGGCTTGGTCACCGTTCTAGCAGTCGTCAATGAAAATGATATTAAATTGAAGGCCACCAATGGTATACCTAGGTCATCATCACCATCATCATCATCAATGGTTCCACAATCCTGTGTAGGTCCATTCTAGAATTCTTCCCCATTCTGTTCTGTTACGCGCTTTATTCCGGCAATTCTGTGTTTTTAAACTTTTAATATTTTGTTCTATTATAGATGAGCGTTGATCTTCCTGTTGCTCTTTTTCAAACTGGTATTTGTTCATTGGTACTATTGCTTGCGTTGATTACAAACTAGTCAAACCCTAACAACATTTCGATATTCTCTAGAACATGATTGCTTACCTAACATAAAGTCCAAGTACCTAATAGTGTAGAAGATCACTAAAGTAACGCTGATTTTCGCCTCTTTAACGGAAGTATCGTGATCACATGATAGAAAGCTCAAACAATAGATTGTGCAAAACTACTACCATATGAGTTAGTTACGATTAATTGTCAAAACCTAACAAAATTTTACATCCTCTAGCAAAAGATCCCTCATCGCACATAAACTCCAAATACCTAAGAGAATACAAGATCGCTAGAGCAACGGTGATTTTGATATCCTTAATAAGAAGATCGGCAAAATAATAGAATATTAAAATAATAGACTGTACAAAAGTACTAAAGTAATTCTACCGTTTGAATGACTGACGAAATGCTCAAAGACTAATAAAATTTTGACATTCTCTAATGCAACGATTCTGGCCTCTTTAACGAATATATTGTCCACATGATAGAAAGCTCAAACTATAGTAGATTGTACAACACTACTAAAGCAATACTTACTACGGTTTGAGTTAATTACGAAATAGTCAAAGCCCAACAGAATTTTGACATCCTTTAGCAAAAGATTGCTCACCCCATACAAAGTAAAAGTACCTTATATAGTAGAAACTGGTTAAAGCAATGCAGATTTTGACCACCTTAACGAAAAGATCGTCCACATAATAGAAAGGTCGAACAATAGGCTATCAAAGCAATACTACCGTTTGAATTAGTTATCAAATAATCAAAGCCTAACAATTCGGCAAAAGATGTCTGCCTCATAGATACTTCAGATAGATTTTGACGTTTTTTCCAAGACAATCGTCCATACAGTAGATAATTCAGAAAATAGACTGCAAAGAAAGCTAAATCCAAGTTACGACCAAAGACGTTGATATCCACATCATCGAAAGCTCACGAGTAGATTACGATCACCAAAGCAATGCTTGCGCTTTGTGTTATTAAATGGTACTAAATGGACTAAAATGGTCATAATAATAATGAATGTCCTAGGTAGCCCATGAAACGCAATTCGGTTTGGCTTGATACGAATTACTGATTTCTCAGGCCAAGGTCTAGAGAATTGAAGATACACAGTGTGATCAACAGTTAAGTTTCAATCGCCTACTATTGCCCCACAAACGAATCTCAAACACTAATTTTCACAAGCCAAGTGGACTTGCGGTCCCCAAGAAACTGCATCGATGATATGGCGGGTCCGCGGGTTCGAACCTACGAAGAGTTTGTATTTGATGCTGCATCAAATGAGTTACTACGATCTCTTTGTCTTTATAAACTTTGCATATTTCAGGCGGCAATCCGTAAATCGTGTTCCTTTTGCTCGCTGATTCATCGTCCCTTTCAGATTTTCATTCTTAAACCTTCGCAGCTAGTCTTTTCTTTTCTTCGAACCAGCACGCCCTAGCCCGGTTTCCCATCGGGAATAGTTATCCATTCTTCTACAGCGTTGCACAGGTAATCTCCCAGTGGAGAATTTAGGAAACTGAGTAATGCCTTCTTGTGAACATTAGAAACCCAACTGGTTATTGGTCTCTGAGAAGTAGTAGCTAACTTCTAAGCTTCTGTCCAACCTCCTTTCCCTCAGAAGACAATTTATTTCGCCTCTGTTCATCCTGGCCCAATTTCCCACTGAGATTAGTAATCAATCTTCGACAGGGTTATTCAGCTAAATCTCGTAGCGAAAAATGTAGAACACTGGGCAATTTCTTTGTAAACATTAGAAACTCAACTGGTCATTAGTTTCTGAGAAGTAGTAGCCCAATTTGGAGGACAATTTCGTTCGCTCTTGTTCGCCCTGGCCCAGTTTTCTATCGGGATTAGTTATCCAATCTTTGATAAGGTTGCTCAGATAAATCTCCTGGGAAAGAATTTAGAAATCTGGGTGATTTTTGGTGAACATTAGAAACCCAACTGGTCATTGGTTTCTGAGAAGTAGTAGCTAAACCTTTTGCCCAATTTGGAGGACAATTTCGTTCGCTCTTGTTCGCCTCGACCCAGTTTTGCACCGGGATTAGCAATCCAATTTTTAAAAATCCAACTGGTCATTGGTCTCTGAGAAGTAGTACCTAACCTTCTCCCCAACTCCCTGTTCCTCCGAAGACAACTTTTTCGCTCTTGTTCGCCGTGATCCAGTTCTCCAGTGCGATTGGTTGACGAATCTTTGACGAGGTTGCTAAGGTTACCAAAGCCTACTAAGTATACGAAGTGAGTGACACTAGCGGAATAGCACAGCGCGTTTTACGCTTCACTACCACTTGGACTCCGGTATAGCTAAGTGTCTACCGTCTGCCAGAATCTTTGGGAAGAACGAATAAGTGAATAGTTTCAGTTTCAGTTTTCAGGACGATTACATCAAAGTAAAGGCAACTTCATAGTGATCTTCTCAGCTGCTCAGTGCTTGATACTTCGACCTTGATCACGTTGGCTTCGTACCCTTTCTGGAGTTTTTCAAAGTTGGAGCCTATTTGAATTAACAGGAACTTTCGAAGATTACCAATTCACAAAATATCCCTAACTAAAATTCCCATTTAATTTCAATGTGGATTTGTGAGGAATAACAATGTAGATAGCACCATATTAAGGTAAGTTTGGAAATCAATCAGACCTTGTATTTAGAAAAGAGCTCAAACGTCTATTTTAGTCATATGAGGGGTAACAGATGTTTGTTTTTGCATTAACATGGAGACTATCCTGAAGACAGAATTTCTACTGAAATATGAAATCCTCAAGTCCCAACAAAGGACGAACGTTTCCTAGGTTATAATTTATCAGCACCAAACGCAATATTTCTGATAAACAATCATCCATCATCCTTCCAATTACTTATCTAAAACGCTTGACGACCATCATCTCGATCTGGCTATCGCACCATCTCGAAAATAATTAATCCCGTCGCACTGCGTGCCAAGCGACAAGTCCAAAGACCGTCTCCGACTCCGGCACGACGCTGTAAATAAACAAAAACGAATCGAGACCACCGTCACCTGTGACGTAACGCGAACGCTTTTATAGATTCCATAGCCCACTATGAATCATGCGTAATTATATAGGACGGTCGAAAACGACCGAACGCCGCCGAACCGGGTAAGGATAATGACCATAGGGCGGCGTTGCCAAGTCTCTCTCTTCGACGACGACGAAGTTTTAGATCCGTTCAGCATCGGCTCTAGTTGAAGCGTTATCTCTCTCTCTCCCTCCGACGGTGCAGTCGAGCTGACGTGAAGAACGTCGTCGATCGACTGCCGGGAGGGTACAGAAACGGAATTATTAGGGGTTTTTACCCGGAGCGGTTCGAGGGAATCTCCCGGAGAGGGTGGGGTGAATGTTTTCGTGCCGGCGATGGTTATTTTTAGAATATTCCCCGTTTAACACCGTAATGTAGTTGTTGGAAAGTGGGACAAGTCGAATGTGATTTGTTTCCTAAGATAACTCGATTATAACCGATCTAATTTGGATGTATAATAGCCACACTTTCAGGAGCACAAATTACGTCACTAGAACAATGGACCAAATTGCATATGTCTTTGCTAATTTGGCTACGCCTCTGGCATTTCGCTCGCGCAGGTTGACTCGACATAATACGTGCTTCTGAAAGCGCGGTTGCTGTAATTGTGAAGATGAGATGTAGGACGAAACGCATCATCGTAACAATTGCATATTTCATTAGTAAAGCACGGCAAACATTTGGGATCTTCATAGGCGCAATGATGAATCGGGCAATCTTCAAGATAATCCCATTTTGACGTAACCAATTTCAAGGGAACCCTGTATCTTTCCCAAAACAACAACCTTCTTGCGAAATCTTCAATTATTTATCAAACTATTGCACAAGTTTCCAATTTACTACAAAAAAGACGAATTTGATCCATTTTTTCCAATTCTCCTTTAGGCCTTACATTTTACACCTCCTAAATCATCCAGGACATCTTCACCTTCATCCCTCCACTTCGTTCTCTTCGATCTATTGAAGTCCTCCATCCCAATTCCAAATTACAACAAAGAAAATCCATTCCAGACAGAAATCTCCAATTTCCTCCAAAACTAACTTATCCACTTCATTCAAACTTTCCATACAAGGCGACCTTCACCCCGTCCATCGCGTAATTCAATCATTTCCTCGTTATCTCCCCTAGTTCCACGGTTATAAACAATAACCACGGTGCAGAAACAAAAACCCTAGGCCACATCGCGGCTTGTCTCCGTGATCGTTAGGTATTGGCTAGGCGTGGTTAGGATGGGCGTGGTGGAGGGGCGTAGCCTTACGAGCGTTTGACCAATCGATTTCGACAGACCGTGCGCGCTGACGTTCGTCAATTGTTCGCTACGTTTCGGTTGTTTTTTTCACGTCCAACTCTTAAGATTATCCCTTTCCGTGACTAATTTCAATATGGTTATAGCAGTTTGGCTTTACGTAACGGGCTTCATTTTGGGGGATTTCGTTTCTGGGGGTGAATTTTTTCCTTTTGTCGGTACGTTTTGCTTTGAACTTTACGCGGTGGCTCCATCTATCGTTGAAATTGGTTGGTAGCAGTTTTTTATTGATGGAATTTAGAGGATCGGCGAGGGTGTCGTACGAAGAAGAAGTGCAGGATAATTTTCTCCAGAAAATCGAATCAAGTGACGGAAACTAGAAGATTAAAGCGTATCCAGATAAAACAATTCTCGTAAGAACTCATCTATTGATCTTCCTCGAATTAATATATAAAGGAAAAGGAAAAATAGTTCCTAGGAAAGATCAAGAAGAAAATCGCACTAGTTTAGTCGAAATTATATGGTAAAAGATATAAACCTAATTCCTAGGAAATCTCTGAATCTCGTCTCAATTCCCCTAAAGGAGAAAATATAAGATAGAATAGAATCGCTAGGTACAAAAACTATACAAACCATTATGCTATAATTTATAAGAAGAGGTATAAAACACTTCTCAGAATATAGAATCAAAACAAACCTCGCACTAATTTTATCGAAATTACCAAGAAATACATAAATTAATTCCAGGAAAACTTTTAATAAAACTAACTAACAAATGTCAGAAAGCATGAAGGAGAAACTCGCACCAATTTTATCGAAATTAGAAGGAAATAGCGTAAAACAATTCCTAGAAAAGTTTTAAATAGAAATCGTCTTATTTTCTGTACCTATTCGCCGAAATAAAAATATACCTATAACAAATCGAAGTTCCAAAGAAATTACCATAAAACAATTCCCGGAACAGATCGAAATACAAATCGTCCTATTTTCTCCAAAATTATCAAGAAAAAGGTACCTGACACTTGTAAAACAATTCTCAGAAAAATTCTCGAATAAAATCGAACGAATTCTAGAGAAATGATCACGAAAAGATATGATACGATTCTCGGAAAAGCTCGGTAAATATATTTCAAGCGGAAGTACGTGTTTACGGTGCGGTTTCATATTAAAAGCGGATTACCTAGCTGATGGCCAATACCTAAGGACAAGACGAAGATTTGGAGCAAACATAAAATCGCGAAAAGTAAATGAAAGAATAAAATATTTAAAGGAGATAAAATATTAAGTAGATTCTAAGTAACTTTTACTTTAGTAGAAAGCAGAGCTATTTACGTATGGAGGTGAGAAATATTTGTTACGATTGATAAAAGTACGGTTTCCGAATTGACATGGATAATCTCTTTTTGCAGGTAGAATCGGCAACCAGAAACACACGAGTGTGTTCGGGAAAATGGAGGAAAGAATCGACGAAGTATCGACAAATTAATAAGTTGAACCGTTGAGTGAAGGAATTGGGGAATTCCATGTTTGTTTTGTTTTGGACTGCTCTTCACAAAATTTTGCATGTTTCACAATACCACTTCATCAATAAAATCATTCAAATTGAAGAAAAATAGTCAGAATTAAGAAACGACGAAACTTCATTTCTATTTTCCATTTTACAAAAACTATTCTAGGCAGAATTGCGTTAACGTCTGCGCTCAAAAAAACCCCTGATAATGAAGATGATTAAGAAGAAAATAAAAGCATCAAATGAGAAAGTGGAAGGCTAAATTATTCTGAAAGATACGAGTTGAGAAAGATGTGGACACGAAGAATGTAAAATGGAAAATTAGGGAAATCAACAAAATCAGAATTAGAGACTGCAAGGTAACAAACAATTGAAGACCGCCAGAAGTTATTAAATATTTTCAATTCTACAAAAAGTTTTCGGGACAAAATTGCAAAAAGCTTGGCATCCAAGAAAATCCTGATGATGAAGATAATCAGAAAGTGAGTTCATCAAAGGAAGCAACGAATTGAAATCATCACAAAGAGGTAAATTGAAAAATGTAAAGGCCAAACTGTCATGGAGGATTTTACGAGTTAAGGAAGATAACAGAAAAATACGGAATTGAAATTGAAAAGATTTCTCCTCCGGCATCGCGGAAATGAAGGAATATCAGGTGTTCTTTATTCATTTTGTCATTCTTTCAGGGTTTATTCTGATGATGTGTTCATACCAGCTATGTTGTTTCTTCTCATAGATGGAATCCTTTAAATTCTTATGAAATTTGTGGAATGCTTAGTCGTCGGTCACTTCGCTCTGCACCATGAACATTAGTGCGGCCATTTTTAAACATAATACACCACCATCTCACCCTACCTTCACTCATTACGTTCTTTCCGTGCACGTTACTTAAATTTCCTATGAATTTCAATTGGCACGCTGTTTTCTGCTGACAGAAATTGAGTCACCAATCGCACTTCACAATCGGCGCAATTTTGTATTGCAATGCTCATTTCAAAAATTCAGTTCAATAACCACAAGCGACACAAACCTCAAGCTACCGCAGCTGGGCGCGCATTGAGTGAGGGAACGCCCAGACATCGAGTTGACGCCGGTAGTCTCGCCCCTTGCCACCTCAACCTAAAACGTAAGTTAAGGTCTGGATAGCCCTCGTATAAAAGCCGACAAAATTTTCACTCATCATCGTTTGTACATCGACTGTAAACAATTGTAGGTACTGTACCTTCTAATACTACTTATTTAAGTTTACTTTTGTTGCTTTTTTCCGCCGTTCGTATCATAGTCTGTATTCATCATCATTTCGTTGTAGGTCCAGTTAATTTCATTTCCCTCGGCCATCTTTTCTGAATCTTCTTTCACTCGTTCCAAAAAAAAAAAGGCGTTTAATTTTGTCAGGGGGAATAAAAGAGGTCCATATGAATTTATATTTGATGATTACCCTGATTTACTTACTTGCTACTTACTCGCCTATACTACCCTCGAAGATTGGAAGTAACAAATCAAGTTCCTAAAATTGTAATTATTCTGTTTCTACTGTCTCAACTTAACAATCGATTACTGCAATCCAGCCAAATCCAACCGTCCTGTGATCTGACGTCGGATTATTTTCATCGATTTATGTACGGGACGTACAAACACATTATCAGTATTTTACAATACGACTTCACTATTGTAGACTTCTAATTTCTACTTAAAATTTTTAGAAAATTCATAAATCGCAGGAGTACTTCTCTTCTCTATGTAACGCCAACAACGCGACGACTGGCCACATTTTCTAACTTAATAAGTAATATTTTACGTAAATATTGTCATTCTAAATGTTATCTTGTAAATTTAAGTATTTCAAAACTTAATAACAGGTCAAATTTAATTGAAAACATAAAATTCGATACATTCTTATCATGTTACAATATTGTCCACGCCTTTCAAAATTTTATTTAATGCAATATCCTTATGCTCAATACAGTCTACAGATACGAGGGCTATCCACAATCTAACTTACGGTTTGGGCTGACGTGGCAAGGAGCGAGGCTACCAGCGCCGATTTGATATTCGGCCGTTTCCTCACTCAAGGCGCATCCAGCTGCGGTAGCATGCGACTTGTATCGCTTGTGGTTACTGAACTGCGCATTTTAAAGTTGAGTGTTGCAATAGAAAATCCCGCCAGTTGTGAAGTGCGCTCGGTGACCAGGTTTTTGTTAGCAGATAACAACAAGCCAGTTGAAATTCGTCGGGAATTTTAGTAAAGTGTACGGAAACAACGTAATAAGTGAAGGTAGAGTGAAACGGTGGTGCATTATGTTTAAAAATAGTCGTACTAATGTTCACACGATGAAGAGCGAAGCGGCTGATGGACTGGTGTCGAAGGTGAATGAGAAAACTCGTGGAAAACGCCGCTGTACAATTTCGCAGCTCTCGTTTGAGTTTCCTCAAATTTCACGTTTGTTGCATGAAATTGTGAAGGATAAGTCAAGCCATCATATATTTTCTCTCAAAAAATTGTTGTCGAAACACCACAAAATACATCGCATGGCGGTATCGTTGACATTTCTACAGACCCATAGCAAAGGTGATGACTAGATTTTGTTAAAAAAGTGGTACCGGATAAGGGCGCATGTCGGTGTCTAGCGCGGATTTGTTAACCGACATAGCCGCCCTCCTACCTACTCTCCAATCAACTGACTCCAGTACGCTGTGTACATCGACACGCGGCCTGGCCCGGTACCACCCTTTTAACAAACTCTTGACGTACTAAAGTATACGGAAATAACGTAATGACTGAAAGTGGAGTGAGTAAAATTGGTCGCACGCAATACGCACCAAAACAATGTCAGTACACTTTGGTACGGCGTATTTCGCGCCGGCGTTCAGTGTGCGATGTTCATTGTGCAGCGCTTTCGAGTTGTATAGTGCTCGTTGCGTAGTGTTCGTCTTGGACGTTAGCCGGATATCGCTGGTCATACTTAATTCCCCTAGTTTTTCACTGTGGATGGCAACTTAGTTGCTGAAGTACGTATCTGAAATTATTTCTGAAAGGTGTGGTAAGGGAAATTTTATTTCTTTTTAATATTATTTTAACCACAGTCTCCTTATTCTTATTCAAGTCTTCATTTTGTGTGAGTCACGATAGTTACATTTTGCGTGTTTTTACTATACCTTGTTTCAGAAATAGAGAGATGAATTTCTAAACGAGCCCCAAGCCCAAATTACACACTATAAAATCTGGAATTAAATTTACGCGGCAAATTAAAACAGTATTTCGAAAGAGGCAGAGAAAACATAAAAATATAATAAACACCACAATAACTAGTGGTAATAAACAAATGTCAATACATTTGACAGAATTACGTACACGATACGATTATGGCAGGATTGGTGCAGTGTAATTTGGTACTGCTTTCGACCAATCAGGATTTACTATTAAAGTGGTGTGTTCAGAAATTCTCTATTTCTGAAACAAGGTATAGTAAATTTTTATTGGTCAACAGCAGTACCAAATTACACTGCATCAATCCTGCCATAATCGTATCGTGTACGTAATTTCGTCAAATGTATTGACATTTCTTTATTACCGCTCGTTATTGTGGTGCTAAATTATATTTTTCTGTTTTCTCTTCCGAAGTATCGCTTTAATTTGCCGCGTAAATTTTATTCCAGATTTTATAGTGTGAATTTGGGCTTGGGGTTCGTTCAGAAAATCGTCTCTCTATTTCTGAAACAATGTATAGTAGAAATATTTGTACACGCACAAAAGAAAAACTTATTTTTGGGTAACAATGTAATATAACCGTAACTTTAATTTGTATGGGCACCAGTCAATACCCTTCAAATATAATTTTGATTGTTCGATATTTGTCGAGTTTTAATTGTGCCTCGAGCCATAGCGTCACCTACTACATTCTTTGCGTGAACATAGTTATGTTTAGTAGAGTCAAGGAGCGCGTCAAGTAAATCCTAATAACATAGTGTTGTCTTGTATTGCTTGTTTTTACTTTCAGGCATTCGTTTCAGAATGATATTCACGGATGAAACAATTTTATTATTTGTAGAGGTTTATCAGAGACACGAGGGTTTATGGAATCTTGAATTCATTTTCGCCAAATGAAACACCGTACTACAACATATTGAGAAGCGAAACTCAGCTGTCTCGCGAGAACAAACTCGCCATCTTTTTGATGGTATGTTTACGTTTTCATGTTTTGTAGTTTGACGTGTAGTTATTTATTATTTTAAATTGTGCTGAAATGTACTATGAAAAATATGGTCGAAAGTCGAAAGATCAAAGATTCCCCCTGGCGTTTCGCTCGTAATTACCCTCGTGTGAAGCAGTCTTTACTTCTAGTTTTTGATGTGAAATTAGCAACTAAAGGAATTTGAATTATTCCACTAAATCTAGTGTGAAATTTATCATGGGCGTACTGCGCAAGTATTTTAAAGCATTACATTTAGTCTGCATACCTTCCTGTTTATCTGATCTATGTATGTCCAGATTGCTTTAACCGTTTACTTCCTATCATGCTATACCTTGTTTCAAAAGTAGAGAAACGAATTTCTGAACGAACCCCAAGCCCAAATTATGTACTATAAAATCTGAAATAAAACGAACGCGGCAAATTAAGGCGATATTCAGATCAGTAAAATGTATGAGGTAGAGAAAACAGACAAATATAATAAACACTACAATAACTAATAATCAAATGTCAATACATTTGACAGAATTACGTACATAATACGATTATAGCAGGATTGGTACAGTGTTATTTGGTGCTGCTTTCGACCAATCAGAATTTACTATAAAAGTGGTGTGTTCAGAAATTCGTCTCTCTATTTTTGAAACAAGGTATATTAAATCTGCATTTTTCTTGTCTAAATTCCATGCAGATATCATTACTAAAGCGAGATACAGAGTGTAACACATGTTACGTGTTTCTGTAGATCTGTATATAACTGAGGTCCTTTATAACTGGAGTTGCTCAATTTGTGGCAATAGTACAATAACTATTTCAAATGATTGTACTACACATTCTCAGTTGCAATGTATAGTACGAAGCCATTAGTATTCGTCTAGGGCAATGTTATTTTATTCTAGCGCAGTCGTTTCAGATAGTTGTGGTACTATTGGCGCAAATTCAGCAATTCTATTCATAACTCATCCTACATTAGCTTATTGTCTGACATCTTTATGTTAACGGTTAGAGTTTGTTACAAAGGTGCATGATGTCCCAGTAAACATTTCTTAAATTTCGCCGATAGTTTACGTTGGTAGTTCCGGCAATAGTGAACATATTCGCATGCATCTTGCTTAGAAATTGGCGAGTATGTCCACTATTGCCGGAACTACCAACTTAAACTGTCCGCGAAATTAAAAAATGTTTACTGGGGTGTTATCATTAAGTAGTGTACATTGGACTGATACTGTCGCTCTTGTGAATTTTATTATTCAATGATAACTTATCAATGACAACTTATCATTGAATAATAAAATTCGGAGGAGTGACAGCGTCAGTCCGATTTACACTACTTAATGATAACCTCAAAATACTGAATATATTAAATAAGGTAACATTGGACATGCTTGTTTCAGTGGGACCAACATAAATTCGATATAGATTTGCTTGAATCAAGTTCGTTAAATAGTTCTAATAGACATACGAGTTTGGCAAGACCGAAGTTATTTATAATGACGCAACTCTCTTGTTTAGATAAAACTCCTATACAATTATTATTATCATTAGATATTACTACTACTAAGGTTTGTTAAAAAGGTGGATGACGTGCATTATTAAGTGTTGTAAACCAAACTGACGCCCTTACTTCTCCGAATTTTAATGTCGCGCCTCGCACGGAAGTCGAGACAAAGACCGGTTTACACTATTTAATGATTGTACGTCATCCACTCTTTTATCAAACCTTAATTATTACCATTAACTGCCCGGAAACCTCGCTTCTTAACTGTACACCACTGTATTGATTTAAATGTCATTTTATCGACTGACCCGCCATTCATACATAACCTAACTTTCGGAAAGCATTAAGCATAACCTCACTTTGTCTTAAACGTTTTGTTTACGTTTGCCTCGTTGTGTTTTATCACAATTTCTCGATACCATAGCGACTATATTTCCGAACAAAACTAAGGTAAGTTCTCATTTTTGACCCCACAGATTTACATCTAATTTATACCAAAAGAATGGACGCCGACCTATACGACGAATTCGGCAATTATATCGGTCCCGAGTTGGATAGCGACGACGAAGAAGAAGAGGAGCAAGAACAGTACGCAGAGGACGAAGATCACCCAGATTATGATGTATGTATCACTCCTCATAATGGGGAGCCACTTTGTATCAAATGACTAAAGTTTGTATGTGTTTAGGATGAACACATGGAGGATGCTGAACCCCAGCCGATGGCGATCGTATTACATGAAGACAAGACGTATTATCCTTCTGCGCTGCAAGTTTACGGGCCTGAAGTTGAAACGATCGTGCAGGAGGAGGATGCTCAACCCCTTGATGTCCCTTTGGTTGAGCCGATTAAAAAGAAGAAATTTCAGTTGAAAGAGCAGGATCTACCTGATACTGTGTATAATATGGAGTAAGCATAGTCGTTATTTTGTTACAATGGATTCCTAATGTTTTTTACCAGGTTCTTGGCTGATATGATGGATAATACTTCACTGATACGAAATGTGGCATTAGTGGGACACCTACACCATGGGAAGACGACTTTCGTCGATTCCTTGATTCGACAAACACATCCTGGGTATCAGGATTACGAAGAAAAGAATTTGAGATACACCGATATCTTGTTTACTGAACAGGAAAGGGGATGTTCTATTAAATCAGTTCCGGTTACGTTGTTATTACCAGACATTAAGAACAAGAATTATTTAATGAATATATTTGATACTCCAGGTTAGTTCTTCACAAACACAGACTTTATTCTCCCCTACTTTCTTGCCATAACTTTAACAATTATAAGCAATCTCTATTTAAAGTGAAAGTCCTCAAAATGTAATCAGCAAAAATGTAGTGAACTTCCACATGATTCCTTTAAGGTCACGTCAACTTTTCTGATGAGGTCACAGCCGCCATCCGTCTTTGCGATGGTGTCGTGCTATTCATTGATGCAGCAGAGGGTGTCATGCTTAACACTGAACGCTTGCTCAAACATGCTGTCCAGGAACGCCAACAGATAACCGTGTGCATAAACAAGATCGACAGGCTGATTTTGGAGCTTAAGTTGCCGCCGCAGGATGCGTATTACAAGCTGAGGCATATCGTCGAGGAAATTAACGGGCTTCTCACGTAAGTCATTAAAGAGGATTGACAAACGAGTGCATGATAAGTAGTGTAAAGCCGGGCTGACGCTGTCCGTCTTCCGAATTTTAATGTCGCCCCTTGTACGTAAGTGGGGACAAGCGTTGAAGTGATAGCGTCAATCCGGTTTATATTACTTAATGATAGCTTATCATGCACTCGTTTGTCAAATCTTACAATTAGTCATTAATCTTGGATGATTTAAGGTTGAAATATAAAAAATATGATTTTATTGGAATCTCCAAGAAGTGATTTTTTTGTAGTAGTGATAGGGATCATTTTGTTCTGTTGACAGTTTGTGCTCGATTTTGATGGCACATACTTATGACGTTTGACATTTGACATATTGACGTTTTAGGTTGAAATTTGACAGTTATTTGACGTTTAGAATTGAATTTGACAGTTATTTGACGTTTAGAATTGAATTTGACATTTACCATCGAAAGTTGATATCAATGATATTTGACAGTATTATGGATTTGACATTCATATTCGCGTTTCGGTTTGATATTTATCCCGACAAAACATCCCCTGTATGGTGAAGTTTTTTAATTTCTTGGTTAGTTAATTAATTAATTTCTTGGTATGAAATTTAACTGTAAAATTAGCTGTTTGACATTTACGCTTTAAATAAAGAGTAGTTTATATTTGACGCTATCTTTCACAAATAAATTCGACAGCATGTCACCTTCTGAATCGATATTTCAACAATTTGACAGTATTCAATGCTTAACGTTAAGATCGAAATTTGACAGAGGTCGTGTTTGACACTTCCACGTTTTGGAAATATTTAGCCGACAGCATTTCTTGTTTGATATTGATATTTTAGCCTCAATTCTAGAAGACCACAGTTTTCTAAGTATATACCTGCTGACGTAGTCTATCGTTCGTGTCAACCTTAAGATGCAGTCCAGATCTTATGAGAAGCGTTTGCATGGTTGCCAAATCATTTATTTATATATTTAAGCTTTATTAGTCGATGGTTAAACCAGGAACAAAACTTCGTCAGATTGATACAATTACGTAAAATATAGTACAAAATAAGGAATCATCTCACCATGTTTCTGGTTCGTATATTAATAATAACACTTGCGTTCGATACAACATGCAACATCGCATACGAACATAGAGATGGCGTTATTGATAGATTATAGTGATAGTAAGGGACGCAAAACCCCTATTCAATCCCATGTTGCATCTAAAGGTCGAAACGGACTATAGTTCGGTAAGTATCTGATCGAAAACGATGAAGCAGCCTCATCATGTAATTGAAAATTAGTAAGTAAAGAGGAAGTTTCAATGTATTTAAAAAAGAGAAAACGGCTGATTAGTACAAACACACAGCTTTCATTGTCATTTATCAGATACCTTCCGAAGTGATTACGAGCAGTTGAAGTCATATCGGATTTTATATTCTACCGAACTATAACCTGTCTCGACCTTATTTAGTCATCTAGTTTGGGCAAGCATCGGTAATTATAAAATAAGTTACGACAGCTACATAGAACTACACAGAACTACTCGCATACAGCGTATTGATTGGAGTGGGGAGTGGGCGAAGCTGTCGAAGTTTATTTCGTAATTGTACGCTGTTACCGCTGTTTGCCCAAATAGTTTCTCTTACTATCTGCAAGGATTTGTTAATGAAGCTATCTCTATATCCGGTCGGTATGTAAAAGTTCTCCGTTACCGGTAAGGATTAGTGACAGTCAGTGGCCTACCCAGAAAAACATTTCAGAGGGTCCGGAGGAGGGATTGTTCTATTTTGCAAAAATAATACTGACTCATTCAATCAGGGCATGTTTTTACTGTGGTGAAGGTGTAATTAGAAAATTATTTAGGGGGCTAGACACAAAACGAGACATATATGAAGTTGCAGTGGAGGGGGAGAGGAGGAGGTGCAGCGTCCATTTTGAAATACAGTAATTATAATGATTTCAATTCTATTCGAAATTTCTAGAGGGGTTTATTCTAGTAATCTCCGTGACAGTCTCATGACCTCAGTTTATTTAAGTTCTGTCAAATTATAGGGAACAATTGACTAATCAGGCTATATCAACCGTAAAATAATAATACAGTAATAACCTAAATTTATTGTAACGCGACATTTCGACAACAATGTGGGGAGTTTTATCATCGTAGTTGATAGATATAGATTAGCAAGTAACTGTAATATCAACGTAGAGTTGTGTTATTATCTCATGGCACCGGATATGCGCAAATTTCGAAGGCCATGTATTACAGATCATCCAAAAAATATTGACTTAGGTAATATTTGGCGGAAAATTTAAACTATTTTATAAAGGCCAAATTTTAATTGACTTAGAAAACTGTTATATGCAAAAATAGTACAGTGCAGTAATTGAATTACAGACAACTTTTTGTCAATTCTCTATTTCTAGGTTTCATTTAACTATGAACATTTTACAGATTATGTAATATTATTTTATCAATTTGCCATCTGAATCTTATAAATGCCTTTTATACATACCTTCTTAAATTTGTACCTCGTTATGCTATTAGGTTTTAAGGAATCTTACACAGTTAAAGGTATATCCATTATGTTATTGATCAATATCGTAAACTCACGTATATATGCACTATATTAGTTGAAACAAAAGGATAAACAAATAAC
Organism: Chrysina gloriosa; assembly: GCA_038088585.1. Taxonomy (NCBI): domain Eukaryota; kingdom Metazoa; phylum Arthropoda; class Insecta; order Coleoptera; family Scarabaeidae; genus Chrysina; species Chrysina gloriosa. The sequence continues at coordinate 28,351,018 of CM076095.1, read as the reverse complement.
TTGTTTGTCATACTTTATTTATAATAATTACTACTAGTCTTCGTCTAATGAACAATCATAATCATCAGACGAATTATTATCCACATTAAGGGTTATAAATACTTGTGAACCTAGCCGAAAGTAAATGTTTCTGAGTAGGTCTGCGATTTCTCTGTCACTCTCACATTCTTAATTTTTGGACGAGAACTGGTCGATGCGCTGGTGCCATGCGATAATAAAACAACTCTAATCTACTAGCATCAGAGCTATAGGTGGTCGCACTCTGTACTACACAGTAGTGGCTAGAAGTGTATGCTATGCTCATAAAACCTGTACTGTATAATAAGTTTGAGACAGAAATTAGATGAGGTGCAGCGAGTCAAATATAGGAATGCACTTGACCTTGCGCGAACTGTGCGTGGGTGTGTGAGATAGAGAGGCGTGCGGCAAACATGGACTACTTCCCGATAAAGTAAAGCCTAAGGTAAGATTGCAACTGTACTCGATGTTCACGCGATCACAACCACCAGGTAAATGAGGTGCGCAGTGGAAATACCTGACCTTGAAGCGCGTCCCTATAAATCTAGGAATGCACTATATACCATGAGTCAGATGACTAACTGTATTTCAACAATAATGGCTGCCATTGCTAACAATAGCCTCTTCTATCGCCATCTGTCGAAGTACATGATGAGCTGCTGACATCACATCGCTGTTCACACTCCTTATCGCCATCTATCGGACTACATTACTAACCTAAGAACACCTCATTGACGCGCTAGAACCCGCCTTGTATATCTACAGCTTATCAAATCTTGAGATATCAAGGTTAAATGCCTAATAGGACGGTAGGTAAAATAAGTAGGGAGGTCAATAACTGCTATATTAACATCTGTTTTGCGCTGAATTTTAATGGTATCTCATGTTCAATTCCAATTAGGCATTTTACGCTAACATTTGACATTTTGCACTTTGATATTTCATCCTGGAAATCGAATTCTTAGTCATCTTTCATCAGTAAGCTAAAGTATAGAAAATAAGTTCCTTCAATTTTTTCCAGACTTTATTCCGATGACGCTAACCCGCCGATCGTATCCCCGGTTCTCGGAAACGTCTGCTTTGCCAGCTCCCAATATTGCGTCTGTTTCACTCTCAAATCTTTCGCCAACGTCTACAGGCTGTACTACGGTGACGTCAACGTCGACGAGTTTTCCAAACGTCTATGGGGCGACATCTACTTCAACAGCAAAACGTAAATCAACACGTCATTAATTTCTGTTTTTTTTAAATAATCGTATCGTTCTGAACTTTTCAGGCGAAAATTCACCAAGAAAGCGCCACACAATTCGGCCCAGCGTAGTTTCGTCGAATTCATTTTGGAGCCGCTGTATAAAATTTTCGCCCAAGTGGTGGGAGACGTCGATTCGACCTTGCCGGGCGTCTTAGACGAATTGGGAATTAAATTGAATAAGCACGAATTGAAGTTGAATATCCGACCGTTGTTGCGATTGGTTTGCAATAAATTTTTAGGGGATTTCAGTGGTTTTGTTAATATGTGCGTCGAGCATATCAAATCGCCGTTGGATAACGCGAAGACGAAAGTGGATCACATCTATACGGGACTCCCATCGAGCAAGATCCATGATGATATGATTAACTGCGATCAAGATGGGTTGCTTATGGTGTGTAGCATTTTTCTCAGATTTCCAAATATTCCTTACATCACGCGTTATGGAGTGGCCTCGAGCGTCATTGGTGCCATTACTTTTATAGGTTCACAGTTCCAAAATGTACCCAACAGAGGATTGCACCTTTTTCCAAGTATTGGGGCGAGTTATGAGTGGGACATTACATGCCGGAACGGACGTAAGGATTTTGGGGGAGAATTATAGTTTACAAGATGAGGAAGATTCCCGGATTTTGACCGTTGGAAGATTGTGGATCTACGAAGCAAGGTATGTCCATTTTCTCTTTCGGTTATGTTTCGTTTTTGACGAAGATTATCGGTAATTGGAGAATGATTTGCGCAAAATATGACGATTTAACCTAAAACACCTAGATAAAATATTTCTCCTAACCGAGATATCGGATGTTTTATGTAAAAGTACAACAATTAAAGATAAGTTAAATCGTCGTATTTGGACCAAGCATTCTCAAGTTAACATATGGAAAATATTAATGAAACATCCTGTATAATGGTAAATACTTAAATTTTGGGAGGAGGAGAATGGGGGAGATGAAACTGCATTTTAGACTCGGTCGAAACTATTTCTCTTGCGCTTAACCGACAACCGCTCGTTTTGAATTTAAAAATTCTGGGAATTGGGCGTGTTATAAACGAAATCGAGTTTAGCTCCACCTCACGGAATAACGCCGAAATACAAAAGAAAAAATCATTATTTCTATATTTTCAGGTATAAAATAGAGCTAAACAGGGTACCAGCTGGTAATTGGGTACTCATTGAAGGCATAGACCAATCGATAGTAAAGACATCTACCATAACAGATCTGACGATTCACGACGATCTGTACATCTTCAGACCTCTCAAATTCAACACACAAAGCATCATTAAGATCGCAGGTATTCCCCCAACCATTCCCTCGCCATTTCAATTGTGTATGACGATTTTTTTATAGTGGAACCGGTGAATCCCTCAGAATTACCGAAAATGCTCGACGGTTTGAGAAAAGTTAATAAATCCTATCCGCTGTTGACGACCAGGGTGGAAGAATCAGGCGAACACGTCATCCTAGGCACTGGGGAGTTGTATCTGGATTGCGTCATGCATGATTTGCGAAAGATGTATTCAGAAATCGACATCAAAGGTAAGTTTCTTTAATTTTTCTTTGAAATTTTTAAATTTACCGCCTTTGTTGTTGGGGGAGGGGACATCTTTAGTTAGTTCATCGCCTCAGTGTTGGCAATTGACATTGATATACTATTCCTCTGGTTGTTAATTTCTTTGTATAGACAATTTTGACATTTCATTTGGATGTTAACAAAACACCACCTATTTTTGACATTTTACCGCGATATTTGACGTTTATGTTAGATTTTGACATCTTTTCCTTCATTTTTCATTTCTTTTTAGAACAAATTTCGACATTTTTGTTTAAAATTGACACATCAGAACTTGATGTTTATACTTGTCACTAATTCCTTTTCACAACCGAGTTTGACATTTTTATTTATAGTTGACATCTTAACGACATTTTTGATTACTGTATCACTTGAGTGTCGGCGATTGGCTTTAATATATTTTCTTTGGTTTCTAATTGAGTTTCATAATCAACTTTGACATTTCATTTTGAGGTTAATCCATCTCTTTTTAGAGAAAATTTTGACATATTTATGTAAGGTTGACATATCAGAACTTGACGTTTATACTCGTCACTAATTCCTTTTCATAACCGTTTGTTAAATTCGGTATCAAACATGTCAATGTTTGTTTAGAGTTGACATATCAACGACATTTTTAGCTACTGTATCACTTGAGTGTTGGTGATTGACCTTGACATATTTTCTTTGGGCCCTAATTACTTTGTATAGTCAAGTTTGTCATTTTATTTTGAGGTTAATACATCACCACTTTTGACATTTCACCTTAATATTTGACGTTTATGTTCGATTTTGACATTTTTCTCTTTCATTTCTCTTCCCTATTTAGAGCAGATGTTGATATCTTTGATTAAAGTTAACACACGAAAACTTGAGGTTTATACTCGTTACTTATTTCCAAGTTTGACATTTTTGCTTACAGTTGACAGATTCCCAATTGATTGGCGTTTTATGTTAAAAATTGGCAATATTTTATTAATAGGATTTCACATTGGGTATAGACAATTTAGGTCGAGTTAGGTCAATTAAACGTTTTGCACTCGATGTCGGTAATTCTACGAAATTTAGTTTGAAATTTGACAGACATTGGAAGTTACGTACTAATTTTGACAATTGCTATTGAACATTTAATGTTTAACTTCTTTTGACGTTTGACAATGACATTTTATACGCATGTTTGATAGTATTCTAGGTTTCCCGTTGATAGTGACGTTTCAGATTAAAGATTGATAGTGTATTTCGATGTTTGACATTGACGCTTCATGTCAAAATTGGGAGTATTTCGTAAATTACCTCGATATTGACGTCGTGTGACATTTGGCATATCTTTTTAGTTTGACAGCATTTCTTTTGACGGTATTTCGTTTGACAGCGTGTTATGCCTGGTATTGACGTTGTAGAAATTTTGCGGATGTGTGCGAAATTTGACTTGAAATGGTAATGTTTTGTATTTCTTTGTTTAATATCAACGTTGACATTTGAATTGAAATTTGACAGCCCTTTTACGTTTGGCATCAATATTGCCGTTTCTGATTGATGTTTACCGTGAATATTTTGAACTGAAATTTGACAATGTTTGTTGTTCGATCTCGATTTTTAGGAATTGGCGAATCTCATGTTGGACTTAAATTTGACAGGTTTTAAGTTTGACATTGACGTTTCAGATGGAAATCTGACAAACTTTGACGTTTGATATCGACGTTTCAGATTGAAATCTGACAGACTGTTAGACATATCAGACGTATCAGACTGATAGCGGACATAATTTGACATTTGAAATTGACAGTTGCACTAAAATTTGACAATCTTTCATGACGTCATACGAATTAAAATCTTACACTGTTAGGTTTTTAACAGAAAATGTAATTTTTCATTATTTTCTTCGAACAGTTGCTGATCCCGTGGTAGTTTTTTGCGAGACGGTGGTCGAAACGTCCAGTTTAAAATGTTTCGCCGAAACTCCCAATAAGAAAAATAAGCTGACCATGATCGCGGAACCCTTAGAGAAAGGTTTAGCCGAAGACATCGAGAACGAGAGCGTCCAGATCGATTGGAACAAGAAGAAATTGGGCGAATTTTTCCAGACCAAGTACGATTGGGATTTACTGGCGGCCAGAAGTATATGGGCTTTCGGTCCAGACAACACCGGACCTAACATTCTAGTTGATGACACATTACCTTCCGAGGTGGATAAAGGACTGCTGAATTCGGTGAAAGATTCCATCGTGCAAGGGTTTCAATGGGGAACGAGAGAAGGCCCGCTCTGCGAGGAACCGATCAGGAACACGAAATTTAAGATTTTGGATGCGGTCATTGCGAACGAGCCGCTACATAGGGGCGGGGGTAAGTTGAAGTTTGTTTGTTTTCTTTTTAGAAAAAATTGAGCCAAATATTAATGACTTGGTTACATTTTCAGGACAGATAATACCTACCGCCAGGAGGGTGGTTTATTCCGCTTTTTGATGGCGACTCCACGCTTGATGGAACCTTACCTGTTTGTTGAGGTGCAAGCTCCAGCTGATTGTGTTTCTGCGGTGTATACAGTGTTGGCTAAGAGGAGGTAACTGTCGCTTTTTGTCTTTTTTAATTCTTATTATTATTGTAATTCGTAAATTTTTAGAATTTTGTTTTAAAGCCCTAACTTAGTCGTTGTAACTTTTATTTTTTTTTTTCGTAAAAAAATATTGCAATATGAAATTAGTAAAAAGACATGATAATAATAATAATAATAATAATAATAATAATAATAATAATAATAATAATAATAATAATAATAATAATAATAATAATAATAATAATAAATTTGAATTCAAAATAATTCATAAAACAATAATTACAATTTCTAATATTTTTCTTTAAGTTAATTTTTTATATCTAGTTTAATAATAATGATTATAACAATATTAATAGTAATTTCTTGGCATTTGGTTTGCTATTTAAGAACGTATCAAGATGCCTCAGTTTCGGCTTTCCTCTTCCACAAGAACGGAAATCTTGTAATTTTTCCTAATTTTCTCGAAAGGAAAAAAATTGTACGTATTAAAATCAGTCGAAACGGAAATATTTTTCTTGCTTTTTGGTTAATAAATCGTTTAGAGCTCATTCTGAAATTCTGTCAACAACTTCATGGGGATTTATTTTTCATTAACTTTTTAGAGAAAATAGAACAATTCGATTATTTTTTTAAATACTACGACTTAACTAATATGTCTGCAATTTTTATAATAATTTCGATAATCTCCAAAATTTTTAGTGATTTCTTGTAAATTAAAAGAATAATAATAAAAATTTGGTTTTTTAAAATGAGTCAAAAGGGAAGCGTTCTTGTTCCTCTTTGGTTAAAAAATCGTTTAAAGTTCATTCTCAACTTTCGTCGGTAACTTCTCGGGGCGTCAATTTCATTTTTTAGAGAAAATAGAAAAATTGGATTTTCGACTGAACTATTATTTCGCGTGTCTTCAATTTTTATAGTAATTTCTATAATGTCGAAAATTTTGTGATTTTTCGTAAATTAAAATCAATCTTCCATTTTAGTTACTAAACCCTTTAAAGCACGTTTTGATAGAGGTTCCTGGAACTGTAAGCTTCAGATGATTGTGTTTGTGCGGTGTATACAGTTTTGGCTAAGTGTAAGAGGAAGAACTGTCGGTTTTGTTTCTTTGTTTTCATTTTTTATTAATATTATCCTATTTCGTAAATTTTTAGAATTCATTTTTACAGCCCCAAATTAGTCGTCATAACTTTTATCATTCCTTTTTTGTAAAAAAGAATATTGCAATGAGAAAAAGATAATAAAAAACATAATAATAATAATAATAATAAATTTTAATTAAAATTCTTAAATAATTTATAAAAAACATTTTTATATCTACTTTAATAATAATAATTATTATAATAACATTAATAGTGATTTCTTGCCCTTTGGCTTGCTTTCTAAGGGCACATCTTGCAAGATTCCCCAGTTTCGGCTTTTCTCTTTCACTAGAAACTAAATAATAAGTTTTCGCAATTTTCTCAAGAAGAAAAAATTGGTTTTATTAAAATCAGTCGAAACGGAAGCGGTTTTCTTCCATTTTAGTTACTAAATCTTACCTGTTCGTGGTGTAAGCTCCAGCTGATTGTGCTTCTGTTGTGTATACAGTTTTGGCTAATTGGAAGAGGAGGTAACTCTCGCCTTCGTTTTTTGTTTTAACTTTTATTATTAGTATTGTGTTTCGTAAATTTTTAGAATTTTTTGTACAGTCCGACATTTATTTGTCCTAACTTTTATTTCTTTTTTTGTAAGAAAAGAACATTGCAATGAGAAATTCCAAAATAATAAATGCAAAACATGATAACAGTAATAATATTAATAATAATAATAATAATAAATTTTAATTGAATTTCGTAAGTAATTAATAAAAAATAATCATATTTTTTATATATTTTTTCAGTTAATTTTTTTATATCTGGTTTACTTTCTAACGGCACATCGTGCAAGATGCCCCAGTTTCGGTTTCCTTTTTCTAAGAAAAAGAATTATAAATAATAATAATAATTTTCCAGAGGTTACGTTAAGCAACGCGTTTCAGTCCTCCCTCCCTCCCCCTTCTCGCTCCACAGATTGAAAGTATTGCTACTCTCACCATCCGTATACGCGTTTTATGGTTATACCGATCATCACTACGGCTTTGCGAGAGATGGAACAATAACAGCCTTCATTCCGGCCATAGATAGTTTCGGTTTCGAAAAATATTACGAGAAATTAAAAAATAATAATAAAAAACATGCCCAATAATAATAATAATAATAATAATAAATTTTTGATTAATATTCTAAAGTAATGGATAAAAAAATTATTATAATTTCTAATGTTTTTTGATTAATTACTTATATCTAGTTTAATAATAATGGCCCACTTTCTGAGGGCCCATTATGCAAGATGCCCCAGTTTCGACTTCTCTCTCCCACAAAAAATATATATGTATATAAATAATAAATATATATAAGTTTATAATTCTTTTCCAGAGGCCACGTTACGCAAGACGCTCCGGTACCCGGTTCCCCCTCTACACAATAAAAGCCTTCATTCCGGCCATAGACAGTTTCGGTTTCGAAACCGACTTGAGGACCCATACTCAAGGACAGGCGTTTTGCTTATCGGTCTTCCATCATTGGCAGGTAATTACTTTCGCATTTCCCTCGTCTCTCCCTCCCCCACTTTTATCACATTCAATCGATTTCTTTCCCAGATCGTACCCGGTGATCCCCTGGATAAGAGCATTACGATTAAACCGTTAGAACCTCAACTCGCTACTCACCTCGCCAGGGAATTTATGATCAAGACCAGGAGGAGGAAAGGTCTTAGTCAAGACGTGTCCATCAACAAGTTCTTCGACGATCCTATGTTGCTGGAATTGGCCAGACAGGACGTTATGTTGAATTATCCGCTTTTGTAAATAGGAATAACGGTTAGAGGGATTCGATGTAAGTACATTTGTGTGTTCAGAATTTTTATTTCATTTTTAAATATATCATACAAATGTTTATAACATCATCATTTTGTTACAGTCACATAGTTAGTGTACTTGTTTCCTTTTTCCCTGTTACATCGCGCTTCGCGCGAATGTTTACAAGTCATTAATTCATCCCTCACCTTGCAGCGCTTCCATTATTTAGTATCACTATCGTTCAAGGTCATCGATACAGAAATAGTTTTTTGAGAACTATACAAAGTATTTAACATTTATCATCCCATCGAGTTGGTAAGAATCGTATTTACAAAAAATCGCTACTATCGTAGGTATTAGATAGAACCCAATACATACAAGAAAAAAAGTAAACGACGAATGTACAGGTTCTGAGTGTGAGTGGTTTTTATCAAAACGTACATACTCGTATTTTTATTTTAAAGTTTTTCTAAATATTTACTCCAATAATGTTCACTTATCGCTTAGAGACGAAAAAATACGTATTTACAATTTTTTATAAAGTTAGTTTCGGGGTAAAAGGAAGAGAGGATGAAGTGATGAAGAAATGATGGTTAGGATGGGGGTCGGGTTGAGGAGTTCGTACCAAAATTCGAAAGGTTCGATTTATAAAAATAAAGTAATTTCCTTTTTTAGAATTGTTATGAACATGTTGGGTAAGTGGGAGTGGAGAGGAGAGGTAAGGAGGGGGGTCGATACGTTCATTTCTTTTTATTATATTTTTTGGGGGTAGGAGAGAGGGACGGGAGAAGGGAAAGCCGTGTAAATGATTTCGTGTTACATCTATTTATACATATTCGCGCATCTTCTTTCTTTACATTCTTAGGAAATAACGCTTAGGTCTACTCCTAAGTTTTGTGAGGGGACCTGTCTGAGGTAATAAAGGTAAGAATATTTTAAGGTTGGTTCTATGAAAATTCATGGGGGCATGTAAAATTTTAAAATCGAAATTGACTTATGAAAATAGTTGTAAAATGTAACAATTTATCGTAAAGGGATTTATTGGCGAAAATCATGCAAGTAGAAGCATTGTTGTTTGTTGAAAGTATCAGATTTTGTCACTAAGTCAGTATTTGAAACTGATGCTGCCAACGGCCATTGACGATTGGTTCAGCAAACAAAATCTTAAAATACAAGAAATCATCTTTAAGGGGTTTATTGGCGAAAGTCATAGAATTGGAAGCATTATTGCTTATTGAAAGTCTTCCAGATTTTGTCACTGTGTCAGTGTTTCCTACAGATGCAGCTGCCAAAGGCCGTTGACGATTGGCTCATCAAAAAACAAATCCTAAAATGCAAAAATTCATCCTAAAGGGTTTATTGGCGAGAATCATACAAGTGGAAGTATTGTCGCTTGTTGAAAGTCTTCAGATTTTGTCATTACGTCGGTGTTTCATACCGATTCTGCCGCCAACGGCCGTTGACGATTGGCTCATCAGAAAAAGATATGAAATATAGAAATTTATCCTAGAGGGTTTATTGGCGAAAATCAGCATTGTAGCTAGTTGCCACCGGTCGTGGAAGTCTGTGAAGATACTTGGAAATGTTTTTACAATTTTTATCGAGTACCCTATTAAGGTTTATATAAAATTTTCCTAAAAAGATGGTTGTGTCAAAATTAGTCGAAAAAGTTTTTTGTACTATTTATGTCGGTAAACCCTAAAGGGTTTATTTTCAATTTCTGTCAACAACTTCTTGAGGATTATGTTTTTCTTATAATTTTATTTATTTTATCTTAATATATTTAAATTTACGCCTGGGTTTAACCAAGTGTGTTTCTAATTTTCATATTCTTTATAATCTTATATGATAGATCTCTACCACTAATATTTAAATTCTTTATAATTTGAAAATTTTGTTATTTTTCCTGAATTTCTTAAAAGACCAGTTTGTTGTTGTCGGTAAATCCGATAAAATTCATTTTGGGTTCCTCTCGACAATTTCTTGCGGATAATATGGAGAAATTAAAGAGAAATTGAATGAAACTGAGTTTTTTAACATTAGAACCGATTTTAGCCAGTTTTCTTTTTCGGGTTTATAATTTGTACGACAATTTCGATAATGTTTGAAATTGTGTCACTTTTCGTAATTTTCTTGAAAAAAAAAAATTGGTTTATTATAATCAGTCGAGACGGAAGCTAATAAATCGTCATTTTTTAGAGAAAATAGAAAAATTCGATTTTTCTTTTAATATTACGACTGAACTATTATTTCGCGTGTCTCCAATTTTTATAGTAATTTCGATAATGTCCAAAATTTTGTGATTTTTCGTAAATTAAAAGAAAAGAGTAATAATTTGGTTTTATTAAAATCAGTCGAGACGGAAATTTGATTTTTGAATTTTAATAAACACTTCGTTCTCGGATTTTGGCGACAATTTCGTGGGATTCGTTTCCGTTTTTTTCTTTAGAGAAAATGGAATAAAAAAATGTGAGGAATGCTTTTTTAACGCTTTTATTGATTTCAATGAAGAAAATATTTTCGTCAATTTTCACAATACAGTAGGGTCTCGTTTAACCGATCTTCGCTTATTCGATATTTCGTGTTATCCGACGCCTCTCCTAACAAATACACGTTAAAACTAGTGCACACAGCGAAACAAAGGGAACGTGACGAGAACGACACGACACGTATAACAAAGGACTACGAGTCGTCACTGTATAAACACTTCCATTGAAAAGTAGTGAAGAATTCTTTCTGTTGTTGTCGTTACATTGTGTTTACGTCACTGCGTAAATCAGCCTTAAATCGGCGACGAGGAAACTTAGCGTGTATTGAATTGCTATTTTCCGATTTCGTGTAAAACGTGCTTAATTTGTAAAATTATAAGATAGTTTGACGTTGTTCCCTATTATCCGACATTTTCGTTTATCCGCTGTTCTACCGAATCGTTTATGTCGGATAAACGAGACCCTACTGTATCTCTATTTTGGAAAATTTCGCTATTTCTTCAACAATGATTTAGTAAAATAAAACAAATAAAAAAATGAGCCAATTTTTTGTACGATTTTCGTCAATAAACGTTTTAGTCATTTTCAATAATTTTCTATAATTCGGAAAGGGAGAGAGATTATAAAAAATTGGAATTATTATTAATTTTTTGCCCTTTCAATGAGAAAAGATGAAATCGCAGAAACGAAAATTATGTTGGTACGATTTACCGACAGCTCCCTCGGGGATTATACTTTCATCTTTTGAAAAAGAAAAGATTAGACATAATTTGAAATAATTCTTCCTTTATCACCCAGACCCGGCTCCCAAAACCATCTCTTATTAAAATATTTACAAAATAATATACAAAAATTCATAACATATACATACATATCACGTGTTTAAAAGTGAAAGAATTACTCTTTTAAATCCTCTTAACAATTATCTTACGTTACTACTTTGAGTTGTTTATTTTTTTTTGCTCTTGATTTTGTCCTCGCTTCTATACAAACACAGGGGCTGGCCGCGATAACCTCGACTAAAATTAGTTTACTACTGTAGTAGTTGCAGTATTTATTTTGTGTATCTTTCGTAGTTTGGTCGATATCAGAAGATATGTCTTAACACTTAAAAGGGAATTTACTTATTTATTTATGTACGTACATACGTGTTATATACAAAGGGGTTCGTTCGTATTTCCTTTCGTGGCGGCCTCGCTTTTGATGAGATGGGCGTTTTTTCTTATGAATTCTTTTTTGGGGGAATTTCGCGTTGAAATAAGTAAATAAATAAATGAAGTAATCTATAGGTACACAAGAATGTAGGTAATAAATTGTCAATGGAGGGTATCGTTTGATACAGGGCGCGACAGAATTGAATAGACGTTTTAAAGTAGAAAAATATGCGTTTATAATTTAAATAACAATGAGTACATGATTAGAAAGGCCAAATAAAAGTATTTTACGTGCGTACAGTAAAGCGTCGGTAATCCGAGCATTGATAATTTGGATCGTCGAAAACCTGTACCAAATGACTTTGGCTTCGAAATTTCGATTGATGACGATATTTGGCGTTCGTGGGCAAAGATTACACATACCACAATATTATTAAGTTGCTTGGTCCTCGCATTTCTATAGTTGCTGTTTCTCTATGTTATGGATCGCTTCGTTATCAAACACACACGCCCGTCCTCTCACAGTCGACGCGAGACGTGGGCTAAGAGATTGTTGATGAAAAAGAAGACAGAAGGGAGTTTTGTCTGTTCAAATAGATGGGTAAAACCGTTTATTTATGTTTCGCCACCCACCGAGATTCTGTCGCTGGACCGGTCCGAAAAGAGCCATGAAGTCGAAATGAACCAATCATCCCTGCAATATTAATCAACTCCAGATACAGTAGTAATCTCCTCGAAAGTAAAGTTTGTGTGCCGTTTGACTCCGTGGGAGGCGAGTCGAAAGGAAATTATTTTCCCCGAGGAAACTATGGTTGCGTAGCCGTTCGGCATTTTTCTTCGCCTGTCCTTACGGGAAATCTGTTAGTCCTCACATATCTGTACGACTTTTCTGATTATTTACGCATTATTATTTAAATCTAACAATAAATTACATACTATTCCATTTTATTATATATTTTTTAAATCGTCTAAATCAATTCTGTCGCACTCTGTATAATGAGCAGCGTATAATTGTGTATAATTCGATCTTTAAAAATTGCTCTGAAACAAAGGTGAGCAATCTAAAGTCTTAAAGATATACTTAGATCTAGGGATTTTGGAAGTTATTTTTAATACATACACTATCGTTCAAAATCAAGGTAAGAAATTAACTTTGCAAGTAAGAAACGGTTTGATGAAATTTGTTTCGATAATGGAAAGTTTTCGGTATTGCGAATCGATCGATACAGTGAATCAAATATAAGAATGCACTTCAAGGTCAGGTGTGCACTGGCAAAATGTAAGTTTCCACAGCGCACCCCATTTACCTACTGGTTGGGATCTTTTGATTGCAACTTGCACTCGATTTTTACACGATCACAACCGCCAGGTAAATGAGGTGCGCTGTGGATACTTACATTTTGCCAGTGCCTGCTGACCTTGAAGCGCGTTACTATATTTGACTCACTGTACACGAGCCGTGGCATCAAATTGGGTAACTTTTTCAACTGGAGTATAATTGATTCGTCTTAGCGAAGTGATACAAATTATTCACGCAATTATTGTTAATAAACAGAGAGATGAGCGATTTCATTTGTTTTTTTTGATAACCTGCATTATATACTTAAATTCATTCTAGGTACTACAAGGATTATCTACACGGCTACTCCGCTCGAGATCTTCAAATCTGTTGAAAAGTGGTCTAACTGAGGTAAACATTTCAGTTTAAGTTGACATGAGTGCCCTCTGTGCTGTGTGTTTTTAAGTTTAATTAATTTGTTTTCTGAAATTAGGTGTTATTAAGATTTTTCCTTTTATACAAAAAATTAGTAATTAGGAATTTTTGTGAATTAGTGAATTTTGGGCCAATATATTTTGAACGAGTTATAGCGTTTTATTGTTTACATGTACTTTAACTCTTTATTGATCCTTAGAATTTTTAGATTTTTAAGAAAACAAAAAAAGAGACAATTGAAAGATGAAGCACGGTTTCGAAGAATATTGTCGAAAAAAAAAAAGAAATCAAATTTGTTAAGCTGTCATTTGCATTTGGAATTTTTGGCGTAAAATAGAAAATTTAAATTTGGTGTGTTAGCCTTTTTGAATTTCTGACTTCGTTTAGAAAATGTGGTCACTACCGGCTGGTGATTTTCGGAGTCTCGGGTTTGAAAAAGGCTTGAAATTTGTTAAAATGCCTTTTGTAAATTTGGTAGACCTCCCTATTTCTTTCCAATTTTTCGTATTCTGCGCCGATATTCAAAATCTCAACTGAAAGTCCCAACACATTAAAATTGTTCAGCTAAATAAAGTTAGTAAGTATGTAGTTAGAACACATCGAAATTAGGTGCGTTCAAGCGAAAGAAAAATTTATTTGACAGTTTCAAAACGTCTAAACGCGTTCAGCTGAATAAGTAGGTAAGTATATTGAGCACGTCAGACTTAGATGCCATCAACCCACGATTCAACCGAGAGAAAAATTTATTCGTTAGCTCTAAACCGTCAGAATTGGGTACGTTCAGTCGAAAAAGGTAATTAGAATTCTCAAGATATGTAAATTAAGTGCGTTCAGGTAAAGTTATTTTGGCAGCTAACAAGGGTTGATTGTGAATTTCAACACGTCAAAATTAGCTGCGCTCATAATTGTACTCTTGAAAATCCATCAAGTTTAAACCTGTTCTCCAGAAAATTGTTTCAATTTTAGCAAAATGGTACCACAATTATATCATAATTTCTGAAAGTGAACGATAGAGTATGTATTCCAAGGCAAATTCCAAGACGAACTGGCTAAACACAATTGTTTCTTTTGCTTACAAAAACTCATCTTAACATAAACACGAATTCCTTTCTTTCATCTTCTCTAAACTTTCTTCGCATCCAATCGATCGTCTAAAACACCTTCTTTCAACGTTCCATCTCAAAAAAAATCATTATTTGTCCCGCACTAAACTAAGTTTCAGCCCGCATCAACACCTCTTATACCATGTCCTACATTTCCGTGTTCTCCTCGCAATTCTCCTCGTTTTCCGGTTCCTCCGGCAGCGTGTATACTCCGGTCAACACTGGTCCTTCGAGCACTTCCGGAATCTTCGAGGGGACCAGCTCGTGCGCCAGATCGGCGATCGAAGTCGGCGTTCCGGAGCTCAGCAAGGTTTCTTCGGTCATGTTCCGGTGATAGAAATTTTTGGCCTGGCTATAGTGTCATGACGAGATGTACGGATCACCGGACGTCAGATCGTCATTGAACGTCGTCGAGTTCAGCTTCCTCATCACTTTTTCTTCGTGCTTCAGCCTGTGGACGATCTCGTCGTGGACGACGTTGAAGCACATGGCCGTCAACGCCATGCCTAGCATGATGTAAAAGGAACAGAACCATATCGTGGTCGACGAGTCGGTTTTCTCGAACGGATCGCTTCCGGGCACCATATTTCCGAAGCCGATGGTCGTCAGACTCATGAAGCAGAAATAAAATCCGTCCAGTAGGTGCCAATCTTCCAAACGGTATAAGACGAAAGTCCCCATGCAGATGTATATGAACATACTGGCCAAGCATAAGAGGATGGGCGCTAGGATGCTCAGTCCATGCATGGAGGTCTTGGATTCGTTATCGGTGCAGCTCAAACTATCGGTGTCTTTACTGAAATCCCTACTGGGCGAGTGCAAGCTGTTTCCGGTGGTGGCGCTGCTGAAATTCGCGTTCGATCTGACATAGAACGGCTCTTGCAAGCCCAACTGTTGTTGCATCTCCATCTGTTGCCGTTTCTTCTTCATACGTCGCTCTTTCTCGGCCATGCGCCTCTCGTCGTAGCAGCAATAACCGCAATTCGAGCAGAGGCAACAACAGAGAGCCCTGCTGAAGACGCCTCTGGCTATTCGGCTGAGGATCGATCCGATGCTGGAGAGGTATAGAAGAGTGAGCGGAATCCCTAGGATGGCGTATCCCATGGTGACCGCTTTTCCTAGATTGGTTCTCGGGGCTAAGCTGCCGTAACCTGAAATGAAATGAGGAAAATGAGAAGAAAATTGAGATTAAATATCGAGTTTGACAAAGAATAATTTGTTTTCGCGTGGAACACTTTGAGAAAGTCTATTTTTCAAGCGTAAAGTTTTACTTTCGGGAAGCTTAGGCGCAAAGTGGTTCTAAAGTTTATATCTATAAAAAAATATAAGATATTACTCAATAAGTTCGTAGGATAACATACAGATGGCGCCACTATTGACAAATCCGCATGATATTTAGGAAGGAACTTTCAAACGATACGTGTCAATATTTTACTAGAATCTGAAGGTTAGTTCACAAATTACAGTGGTTTTAGTGACGCTACTTTCGCGGCTTTAAATTAATATAATGGAAAAGTCTGACGTTCGTGTGTTGATAAAACATTGCTATTTAACGGGAAAAATATGGTTCGACAGGTATAATCATTGTTTTTCGGAGGTGAATTTCGTTAGCGCCATCGTGTTCTACGGGTCGAATTACGAACTTATAGGGATTCCAGCGCTCTCCGGAGACGTTTAAGCCTTTTTTAGACGTCTTAAAGTTTTCGGCTGATTTTTGTATTTTACGTTTCCTGGCAAAATGCTAAATCAATTATCTTTTTCGGAGGTGAATTTCGTTAGCGCCATCGTGTTCTACGGGTCGAATTACGAACTTATAAGGATTCCAGCGCTCTCCGGAGACGTTTAAGCCTTTTAGACGTCTTAAAGTTTTCGGCTGATTTTTGCATTTCACATTTCCTGGCAAAATGCTAAATCAATTATCTTTCTTCGGAGGTGATTTTCGTTAGCGCCATCGTGTTCTACGGGTCGAATTACGAACTTATAGGGATTCCAGCGCTCTCCGGAGACGTTTAAGCCTTTTTAGACGTCTTAAAGTTTTCGGCTGATTTTTGCATTTGACGTTTCCTGGCAAAATGCTAAATCAATTATCTTTTTCGGAGGTGATTTTCGTTAGCGCCATCGTCTTCTACGGGTCGAATTACGAACTTATAGGGATTCCAGCGCTCTCCGGAGACGTTTAAGCCTTTTTAGACGTCTTAAAGTTTTCGGCTGATTTTTGCATTTGACGTTTCCTGGCAAAATGCTAAATCAATTATCTTTTTCGGAGGTGATTTTCGTTAGCGCCATCGTCTTCTACGGGTCGAATTACGAACTTATAGGGATTCCAGCGCTCTCCGGAGACGTTTAAGCCTTTTTAGACGTCTTAAAGTTTTCGGCTGATTTTTGCATTTTACGTTTCCTGGCAAAATGCTAAATCAATTATCTTTTTCGGAGGTGAATTTCGTTAGCGCCATCGTGTTCTACGGGTCGAATTACGAACTTATAGGGATTCCAGCGCTCTCCGGAGACGTTTAAGCCTTTTTAGACGTCTTAAAGTTTTCGGCTGATTTTTGCATTTGACGTTTCCTGGCAAAATGCTAAATCAATTATCTTTCTTCGGAGGTGATTTTCGTTAGCGCCATCGTGTTCTACGGGTCGAATTACGAACTTATAGGGATTCCAGCGCTCTCCGGAGACGTTTAAGCCTTTTTAGACGTCTTAAAGTTTTCGGCTGATTTTTGCATTTGACGTTTCCTGGCAAAATGCTAAATCAATTATCTTTTTCGGAGGTGATTTTCGTTAGCGCCATCGTCTTCTACGGGTCGAATTACGAACTTATAGGGATTCCAGCGCTCTCCGGAGACGTTTAAGCCTTTTTAGACGTCTTAAAGTTTTCGGCTGATTTTTGCATTTTACGTTTCCTGGCAAAATGCTAAATCAATTATCTTTTTCGGAGGTGATTTTCGTTAGCGCCATCGTCTTCTACGGGTCGAATTACGAACTTATAGGGATTCCAGCGCTCTCCGGAGACGTTTAAGCCTTTTTAGACGTCTTAAAGTTTTCGGCTGATTTTTGCATTTTACGTTTCCTGGCAAAATGCTAAATCAATTATCTTTTTCGGAGGTGATTTTCGTTAGCGCCATCGTGTTCTACGGGTCGAATTACGAACTTATAGGGATTCCAGCGCTCTCCGGAGACGTTTAAGCCTTTTAGACGTCTTAAAGTTTTCGGCTGATTTTTGCATTTGACGTTTCCTGGCAAAATGCTAAATCAATTATCTTTTTCGGAGGTGATTTTCGTTAGCGCCATCGTCTTCTACGGGTCGAATTACGAACTTATAGGGATTCCAGCGCTCTCCGGAGACGTTTAAGCCTTTTTAGACGTCTTAAAGTTTTCGGCTGATTTTTGCATTTGACGTTTCCTGGCAAAATGCTAAATCAATTATCTTTTTCGGAGGTGATTTTCGTTAGCGCCATCGTCTTCTACGGGTCGAATTACGAACTTATAGGGATTCCAGCGCTCTCCGGAGACGTTTAAGCCTTTTTAGACGTCTTAAAGTTTTCGGCTGATTTTTGCATTTTACGTTTCCTGGCAAAATGCTAAATCAATTATCTTTTTCGGAGGTGATTTTCGTTAGCGCCATCGTGTTCTACGGGTCGAATTACGAACTTATAGGGATTCCAGCGCTCTCCGGAGACGTTTAAGCCTTTTTAGACGTCTTAAAGTTTTCGGCTGATTTTTGCATTTTACGTTTCCTGGCAAAATGCTAAATCAATTATCTTTTTCGGAGGTGATTTTCGTTAGCGCCATCGTGTTCTACGGGTCGAATTACGAACTTATAGGGATTCCAGCGCTCTCCGGAGACGTTTAAGCCTTTTTTAGACGTCTTAAAGTTTTCGGCTGATTTTTGCATTTGACGTTTCCTGGCAAAATGCTAAATCAATTATCTTTTTCGGAGGTGATTTTCGTTAGCGCCATCGTGTTCTACGGGTCGAATTACGAACTTATAGGGATTCCAGCGCTCTCCGGAGACGTTTAAGCCTTTTAGGCGTCTTAAAGTTTTCGGCTGATTTTTGCATTTGACGTTTCCTGGCAAAATGCTAAATCAATTATCTTTTTCGGAGGTGATTTTCGTTAGCGCCATCGTGTTCTACGGGTCGAATTACGAACTTATAGGGATTCCAGCGCTCTCCGGAGACGTTTAAGCCTTTTTAGACGTCTTAAAGTTTTCGGCTGATTTTTGCATTTGACGTTTCCTGGCAAAATGCTAAATCAATTATCTTTTTCGGAGGTGATTTTCGTTAGCGCCATCGTGTTCTACGGGTCGAATTACGAACTTATAGGGATTCCAGCGCTCTCCGGAGACGTTTAAGCCTTTTTAGACGTCTTAAAGTTTTCGGCTGATTTTTGCATTTGACGTTTCCTGGCAAAATGCTAAATCAATTATCTTTTTCGGAGGTGATTTTCGTTAGCGCCATCGTGTTCTACGGGTCGAATTACGAACTTATAGGGATTCCAGCGCTCTCCGGAGACGTTTAAGCCTTTTTAGACGTCTTAAAGTTTTCGGCTGATTTTTGCATTTGACGTTTCCTGGCAAAATGCTAAATCAATTATCTTTTTCGGAGGTGATTTTCGTTAGCGCCATCGTGTTCTACGGGTCGAATTACGAACTTATAGGGATTCCAGCGCTCTCCGGAGACGTTTAAGCCTTTTTAGACGTCTTAAAGTTTTCGGCTGATTTTTGCATTTGACGTTTCCTGGCAAAATGCTAAATCAATTATCTTTTTCGGAGGTGATTTTCGTTAGCGCCATCGTGTTCTACGGGTCGAATTACGAACTTATAGGGATTCCAGCGCTCTCCGGAGACGTTTAAGCCTTTTTAGACGTCTTAAAGTTTTCGGCTGATTTTTGCATTTGACGTTTCCTGGCAAAATGCTAAATCAATTATCTTTTTCGGAGGTGATTTTCGTTAGCGCCATCGTGTTCTACGGGTCGAATTACGAACTTATAGGGATTCCAGCGCTCTCCGGAGACGTTTAAGCCTTTTTAGACGTCTTAAAGTTTTCGGCTGATTTTTGCAATTGACGTTTCCTGGCAAAATGCTAAATCAATTATCTTTTTCGGAGGTGATTTTCGTTAGCGCCATCGTGTTCTACGGGTCGAATTACGAACTTATAGGGATTCCAGCGCTCTCCGGAGACGTTTAAGCCTTTTTAGACGTCTTAAAGTTTTCGGCTGATTTTTGCATTTGACGTTTCCTGGCAAAATGCTAAATCAATTATCTTTTTCGGAGGTGATTTTCGTTAGCGCCATCGTGTTCTACGGGTCGAATTACGAACTTATAGGGATTCCAGCGCTCTCCGGAGACGTTTAAGCCTTTTTAGACGTCTTAAAGTTTTCGGCTGATTTTTGCATTTGACGTTTCCTGGCAAAATGCTAAATCAATTATCTTTTTCGGAGGTGATTTTCGTTAGCGCCATCGTGTTCTACGGGTCGAATTACGAACTTATAGGGATTCCAGCGCTCTCCGGAGACGTTTAAGCCTTTTTAGACGTCTTAAAGTTTTCGGCTGATTTTTGCATTTGACGTTTCCTGGCAAAATGCTAAATCAATTATCTTTTTCGGAGGTGATTTTCGTTAGCGCCATCGTGTTCTACGGGTCGAATTACGAACTTATAGGGATTCCAGCGCTCTCCGGAGACGTTTAAGCCTTTTTTAGACGTCTTAAAGTTTTCGGCTGATTTTTGCATTTGACGTTTCCTGGCAAAATGCTAAATCAATTATCTTTTTCGGAGGTGATTTTCGTTAGCGCCATCGTGTTCTACGGGTCGAATTACGAACTTATAGGGATTCCAGCGCTCTCCGGAGACGTTTAAGCCTTTTAGACGTCTTAAAGTTTTCGGCTGATTTTTGCATTTGACGTTTCCTGGCAAAATGCTAAATCAATTATCTTTTTCGGAGGTGATTTTCGTTAGCGCCATCGTGTTCTACGGGTCGAATTACGAACTTATAGGGATTCCAGCGCTCTCCGGAGACGTTTAAGCCTTTTTTAGACGTCTTAAAGTTTTCGGCTGATTTTTGCATTTGACGTTTCCTGGCAAAATGCTAAATCAATTATCTTTTTCGGAGGTGATTTTCGTTAGCGCCATCGTGTTCTACGGGTCGAATTACGAACTTATAGGGATTCCAGCGCTCTCCGGAGACGTTTAAGCCTTTTTAGACGTCTTAAAGTTTTCGGCTGATTTTTGCATTTGACGTTTCCTGGCAAAATGCTAAATCAATTATCTTTTTCGGAGGTGATTTTCGTTAGCGCCATCGTGTTCTACGGGTCGAATTACGAACTTATAGGGATTCCAGCGCTCTTCGGAGACGTTTAAGCCTTTTTAGACGTCTTAAAGTTTTCGGCTGATTTTTGCATTTGACGTTTCCTGGCAAAATGCTAAATCAATTATCTTTTTTGGTGGTGATTTTCGTTAGCGCCATCGTGTTCTGCGGGTCGAATTACGAACTTATAGGGATTCCAGCGCTCTCCGGAGACGTTTAAGCCTTTTTAGACGTCTTAAAGTTTTCGGCTGATTTTTGCATTTTACGTTTCCTGGCCAAATGCTAAATCAATTATCTTTCTTCGGAGGTGATTTTCGTTAGCGCCATCGTGTTCTACGGGTCGAATTACGAACTTATAGGGATTCCAGCGCTCTCCGGAGAAGTTTAAGCC
Organism: Chrysina gloriosa; assembly: GCA_038088585.1. Classification (NCBI taxonomy): domain Eukaryota; kingdom Metazoa; phylum Arthropoda; class Insecta; order Coleoptera; family Scarabaeidae; genus Chrysina; species Chrysina gloriosa. The sequence continues at coordinate 28,329,617 of CM076095.1, read as the reverse complement.
TCTTTTAGACGTCTTAAAGTTTTCGGCTGATTTTTGCAATTGACGTTTCCTGGCAAAATGCTAAATCAATTATCTTTTTCGGAGGTGATTTTCGTTAGCGCCATCGTGTTCTACGGGTCGAATTACGAACTTATAGGGATTCCAGCGCTCTCCGGAGATGTTTAAGCCTTTTTAGACGTCTTAAAGTTTTCGGCTGATTTTTGCATTTGGCGTTTCCTGGCAAAATGCTAAATCAATTATCTTTCTTCGGAGGTGATTTTCGTTAGCGCCATCGTGTTCTAGGGGTCGAATTACGAACTTATAGGGATTCCAGCGCTCTCCGGAGACGTTTAAGCCTTTTTAGACGTCTTAAAGTTTTTGGCTGATTTTTGCATTTCACCTTGCCTGGCAAAATGCTAAATCAATTATCTTTTTTGGAGGTGATTTTCGTTAGCGCCATAGTGTTGTACGGGTCGAATTACGAACTTATAGGGATTCCAGCGCTCTCCGGAGACGTTTAAGCCTTTTTAGACGTCTTAAAGTTTTCGGCTGATTTTTGCATTTGACGTTTCCTGGCAAAATGCTAAATCAATTATCTTTTTCGGAGGTGATTTTTCGTTAGCGCCATCGTGTTCTACGGGTCGAATTACGAACTTATAGGGATTCCAGCGCTCTCCGGATACGTTTAAGCCTCTTTTAGACGTCTTAAAGTTTTCGGCTGATTTTTGCATTTCACGTTTCCTGGCAAAATGCTAAATCAATTATCTTTTTCGGAGGTGATTTTCGTTAGCGCCATCGTGTTCTACGGGTCGAATTACGAACTTATAGGGATTCCAGCGCTCTCCGGAGACGTTTAAGCCTTTTAGACCTCTTAAAGTTTTCGGCTGATAAAACAGCATTTCCAGTGAGATACAATAATGCTGGAAAAGATGCTGGCTTTGTTGCCAGCGACGCGCGGGTCCAGAAATTAGTAAGGGGTGAGAAATTCACTGATGTGATCCAGAACCAGTTGCTGTTTGGAGTATTATATAAATTTCTTGTGATGATGAGTGCAAATTCCTCAAGAATTAAAATTTTCGATGGGGGTAGGTTCAATTGCTTCAAAGCTGTTTGAAGATATTGAATCTACACCGATTGAAGTTTCTTTCTAGTAAAAGAGGCATCATCTTCATTTCTATGACGATTCTGTACTTTGTTTTTGTATCAAGCTGTTTTTATTTTCGAAAATTGCTTAAATCAGGTGTTTCGGACAGTTTGGACAATACTGAAAAAACAATAAATGATATCGATGTCATGATTTGGGATAATATGATAGAAGAGTGAATGGGTTATCCATCTCTCGAATCATCCAATCATAAAACTTAACATATCGGCGCATTGAAATTATATTACGGGCTAAATGCTGGGCGATACAACGTGAAACGAGATCGTTTAGAAAAAACTTCTCGAAAAGTGCGCAAATTCCATCGATTTGGGCGGCGAAAGTTTAGAAACAATTTAATCGCCGTGGTATTTCGTTGCAGGAAAAGCTTCTATAAATCTTGTAATACGCGTTTTATTGTTGATCAAACAATCACGGTTAGAGTCGTTGGAGTCGATATACTTTGAAAACATTTCGGTACCGAGCGAGCCAAACAACGATTTAGTGCTGGATTGTTTGGAAAATGCGAAATACGGGGCGAGCTGTTTCGAAAATTCTTTTCCACCTTTCCTTCATCCATCACCCTTTTATACTGGACTACCGAGTCCTAGTGATGGCTGTTTTCAATCTAAACTAGTGGACTACAAATGCCTTATATATTCTTTATTAATTAATTGAACAATAATAAGCGAATACTTATATTAAACATACGGTTAATATTTGACGACGTAATCGTCATATTGGTTATTACCATTTCCTTCCTTCCACATGTTTTCGGTGCGGTTAAGGTCCGGTAAATTTTCGGCCCAAAACAAAGAACGAGCTAGAAAAAGTTGTGAGAAGGCTGGTACAGGAAGCAAACAGATTTGGTCTAAGAATAAACCAGGAAAAAAGAACAAGTATATGATAATGGGCGAAGCACAATACGATACAGAAAATTGTCTACAGATGCATACAGTTGAACAAATATGCAGCTTCGAGGAAGTGCAGACTTCACATATTTAGGCGTGAAAATAAAGTTATGAGGAAATAGATACAAGAATAAAAAAGGGAAATCGGAAATATAGGATGTTGAGATCGCCGATGAAGTCGAGTTGTGTGTCAAGAAGAAGTAAGGGAAAAAAGGATGGTAATTAGAGCCATAACAATCTATGCGTGTGAAACCTGGGTATTAAATAAAGGGGAAGAGGAAAGATTAGAACGATGGAAAACAAAGATATTAAGAACAATGTATGGAGGGATTAATACAGAAGAAGGTTGGAGAAGAACAAACAAAGAAATAGAAATACGTTACGAGGAGCCAAAAATAACAACAGAGGCAAAATCTCAGCGAATTACATGGTTGGGACATGTGCAAAGACTGGAGAACCATAAATTGACGAAAATGGTGCTGTATAGGAAACCAATCTGGAAAAATAAGAAGGGCAGACCACGAAAAAGATGATTAAACAGCGTCCAAGACGAATTAAAGAAAATAAAAATTAATTGGACAGAAAGAGCAAAGGACAGAGACAGCTGGAAAAGAATAGTAAAAGAAGCCTTAAAAAATTGGAAATAAATTTGTGACCATAAAGCTAAGACGACCATTATTACATCGAAAGGAAAAATGTCAACAGTTAACAATTATATAAAATATTGCCTGCGGTGGGCGTTACATGGTTAGAAGAGCCGTGCGCGTCGTGAGATGTTAGGAAGCTCGCCCGTCGACAAATTGCGATCGCACCTCTAACAAATAGAGCGAAGATCTTTCGTTGCTAAATACATTAAATGTGTTTCCTTTCGCCCATCTCTCCTCCAAGGAATGAGGCGAAAGGAATTGTTGGAGAGGGGGAGGGAGGGCGGTTAACCTATCGAGAAGTCTGTGGCAACGTAAGTTGTCCACTTCTGTTAAAAATAGTTACAGAAATGCGTAATTAGGTACATAACGGGAGAATTCTTAATTGAATCCCTCTTATCAATGATAATATCAAACAGAAATTTTTGACGTCAACGGCGATATGACCAGCGGATCAATACTTTATTGTCGTCCGTTAATGACGAATAAAAAACGCATTGTACATTTTCCATAATCCGAAATAACTTCGCATATAATATAAAAGGAAAAAGTGTGGGCCCCGTCTCGTTTCAATAGTTAATGGTTCCCATTGTTCTAGCGGTGATAAACGACGAATGAATGCCGTTTCTGATAATAAAAGGCGCTCCAAAAACCTTTACTAGTTTAGTATGTTCTTTTGATCATGCTACTAAGTCTTAAGATATTAGTAGCACCGCTGTTACTTTTTTATGTAAGTATTCTATTGCACTTGCTTCTTATTAATCTTCGGAAATTTCTTCTGATTAGATTTTTTCATTCGAAATGCGATACAAGAGAGAGTTGGATCCTAAGAAGACATTTTTTCGATTAGAATCGATAATGCTTCTGCCTTTTCAGATCGAATGCCTTTAAAAACTTTAACAGTTACGTTAGCAAAAAATGGAGCAATGGGCCATCAATAAATCAATTGAAAAAGAAAAAATCCCAGATCGGTTTGACACGCATAGCAGCTTTTGGGATCAAATTCATGAAACCACAAGGGATGTTTTCAAAGTTCTAGGAATTTGGGTGTATTTTTCATCAAAATTACAATGTAGTTTTTCAATGTAATCTCCATTTAATTGCATACACTTATCCCAATGTGAAACTGACTTTTTTAAACCGTCCTCAAAGAACTCTTTGGAAGTTTCTGCCATCCACCTACTTCCAGCAAGTTTTATCTCATTTAAGGTAGTGTTACATCATACTGTTGATTGTGCCTCCTTACATTCGTATCGTCTCTCCTTTATTATGGCCACTGCATAAGACGTTGTAGATTTTTTTTTCGAGAAATTAAGCTGTTTAGAACTAGAATTTGACTCGATTTATAAGAAGGCAGTCCTATTATATCTCAGTTTGTTTCATTGAAAGGCGACTCCCTATAGTCCTCTTTTATTATTGCTAGAGGATAAAACGGCGTGGAAAATCAGCTTTTACTATATACCCGATTATTCCTGGGGGATAAAGATTTTTCGGACTAGAATTTGATTGGATTTAAAGGAAGGTAGTCCCATTATATTTTAATTTGGTTTCGTCTTGTTGAAAGCAGCGTCCGTATACTCGTATATTTCCCGTTTTATTATTGCTAGTCACATAAACTGGTGTGGAAAATCAATTTTTATTATATACCCAAATATTTCTTGAAAATTGGTGGTGATTTGGACTAGGATTCGATTCGATTTATCAGAAGACAAGCCTAACGTCTCTCAATCTGACCGCCTCTAGTCGAAAACGCTGTTGCTATGATGGTATTTTTCCTCCTTTATAATTGCTACTGGATAAAACGGTGTGGAAATACCGGCTTTTATTATATACTCAACTATCCGTGGAGTATACAAATTTTTCGAATTAGAAATTGATTCGATTTGTATTTATTTATTTAGTCACCTATTCGATAAATCAAACTGTAAGGGTTTGATTACTACTACTGAATAAATGCTGAACTTTAGGGCGATCGTGATTGGTTAGACTATTTGATTTGCCTCGTTGTGTTTATGCAAAATAAAAATTATACATTCCATAGATCTTCGTTTCAGTGAAATATAATTGGCTACGGGGATTGGCACAAATACTTTTTATGAAATATAAGAATTTACAACAAAATAAAGTACTAAAGAATTCACGCGACAATCCATTGGTCAACGCTAACAGTTTTTACGAAATACAAAACCGACAAACACAAAAATTTCCTTTTTCTTGCTAAACTACCGCTGGTTTGAATAAGATAGTGTTAATAGTTGTATTACATGTAAATTGACTCTTTTGTCGCGATAGCCCCCTTGGTTAAAGAGAGTGTTGCACAAACAACTTTTAGTACATATAAAGATTTATAAACAAAAATTAAAAAGTTTTAATTGTATTCTTTCTCGCGACATTCAATTAATTAAAGTGAGATGGAGCTAATGGTTTTTATGAAATAGAAAAATAATCAACAATAAAACTGCCCTCTCTCTTGCAAAGCTGTCGCTAGGAAGAGTAAGATGGCGCTAGTAATTGTATTAAATCGACTCTTTTCTCCCAGTACTCCATTGGTAAGAGAGAGTTCACACAAACTGTTCTTATTTACTAGAAACATTCATATAAAAATAAAAAGTATTAATTGTATTCTTTCTCGCGACAATTCATTGGCTAAAGTGGGATAGCGCTAACGGTTTTTATGAAATAGAAAAGTGCCTTCTTCTGTCCAAAATTGCCGCTAGCTAGAGTAAGATGGCGTTACTAATTGCAGTTAATGTAAATCGACTCCTCGCAATAGTCCATTAGTTAGAGAGAGTTCGCATAAACAGCCTTTATTTAATAGAAACATTTATATTAAAATAGAAAGTGTCATTTGTATTCTTTCTCGCCACATGTCCTCGGTTAAAGAGAGATAGCGCTAATAGTTTTTATTAATTGGAAACAAAAAGCAGCAAATCGCCTTTCAGAGAAAGAATAGCGCTAATAATTTTATTAAGTACAAATTATCTTGTTTTCGCAATAACCTATTGAGTAGAAAGAGACCGCACAAATGACTTTTATTAAATATAAAAATTTATTAAAAAAATATAGAAAGTATCAATTTTATTCTTTCTCGCAACATTTCGTTGGTTAAAGAGCGATAGCGTTAGTCAACAACCAATAAAATCTCCTTTTTGTTTCCAAACTACGAAATTGCTTTGTGTTTCCCGTAGCCTGTTGGTTAGAAAGCGATAGCAAAAACCGCTTTTAGTAAATATAACAATTTATCCAAAAATAGGAAGTATTACTTATATTCTTTCTCGCGACATTTCATTGGTTAAAGAGCGATAGCGCTAATAGTGTTTGTCAAATAGAAACAACAAAGAATAGAATTGCCTTTCTCCTTGCAAAATTACCGCTGGTTAGACAAAGATAGCGTTCACAGATTTATTAAGTACACATTATCTTGTTTTCGCACTATCCTATTAATTAGAAAGAGACCGCACAGACGACTTTTATTAAATATAAGAGTTTATAAAAAATAGAAAGTACGTATTAATTTTATTGTTTCTCGCGACATGTCATTCGTTAAAGAGTGATAGCGCTAATAGTATTTGTGAAATAGATAGAACAAACAACAGAATTCCCTTTCTCTTTGCAAGATTACCGCTAGTTAGACAAAGATAGCGCTAACAGTTTTATTAAGTACAAATTGTCGTCTTCACAATAAGCACAAAATTGCTTTTAGTTCCCCACAGCCCGTTGGTTCGAAAGTGACAAAACACACAAACGACTCTTATTAAATACAACAATTTATCCTATAATACACAATATGCACTGTACTTTTTCTCGCGACATTTCATTGGTTAAAGAGAAATTGAGTTAAAGTTGCGTTTAATTACAGAAAGATGGCGTTAATAGTTTTATTAAATGTAATCGTTCTCTTTAGGATACCCCACTGAATAGAGAGAGTTCGCACCAACAGCTTTTATTAAATACACAGATTCTCTAGGATTATTCATTATTTGTCGAAATGGAGCATTTTAAACCAAAACATTCTCAGTTTGGTTTTGGAGTCTATTTGAGAGTAACATATACAGTTTGATATTTTCCTTCTTCTATTACTATTTCTAGTTAGAACGGCGAAATTTAATTTTTATCATATACAAAAGTAATTCTAACAAACTATAGTGGTTTCGATCATCATTCGACTCAACTTGATTCTGCGTCTAACGGAAGGCGTCGGATTGTTATTTTCCCTCCTTTAGGATAAACACAAATTTTCAGATAAGTAATTATAAGACTTTCTATCAAAATTCTTCGTTTCGTAATATTTTCGGCTTAAAAACAATTGAAATCAACCGGAAGTAGTTATAAATGGCGTCCCTAATAGGCACTTTCCTTCCCTTCATGATCACCATGGGCTAGAAAGGTATGAAACATCAATTTTTCTTCTGCACAAATATTTTTTGAAGAATATCTTCCCATTTTCGTGGCTTTGGTTGGGGATATGTTCTGATTGGTGTTGCTGTCGTTCAGTTCTGAAACTTTTGCCGTCTCTAATCCTAGGTTACTGAGAAATCCCATCATTTCACCAAATTGACCCAATCTTTGAAAAACCACTTAAAAGTGACTCAATAACGGCGTTAGCAATTCCGGGTCAAAAGAAATGCAAAGAATGCGAATGTTTTTCCGAGGAAATGGCGTCGTTTTCATGCATAGATTATGAGCAAAGTTATACTTACAAACGTTACTTTCCCTTGGACGGAAATTATTGTTTCGCATTGAAGGCAACTTTCACATGTTCCCACTTAAATTGGTTGAAGTACGCTTTATATTATAACTTTTCCGTGCCCCATCCAGGTCCATCGTTAACAAATCTTTAATTATTAAATATTATTTTCAATTTTAACGTTTGGCTCCAAAAACTCCCTAGGTTTCAAAGTTTTATTGCTCTACCTTCTTTCAAGTGAAGTGATTTTGGTTTCGAGGGAAGAAAAATATCCGTTTCGACTGCGCTCAGCGTATTCTTTCCTTTGTCGTTGTCGTTGGTTAGAACGGTGTGGAAAATCAGGTTTTATTACATTTGGATGCAAAGCTTTGGAAAATCGAAAGATCTCGAATGGGCATGTGCATGTCATATTTTATGTAATAAATGAATTAGTTTAATTTTACGAGGCCTTTGTTGAAAACGGCCTAATTCAGTACTGACTAGATAAGGGTGTGTCGTAACTTAGTACGCTGTTACCGCTGTTTGTCCAGACTACTAACATGTATATCATGGTATCAACGAAATAGTAATAATATTGGTCCACTTCCCGAATGGAGTCACGTCGCTTGTGGAAGCCTTCAAGATATCTTTTTTGGGTAGATCATTCCCATCTTCTTGGTTCATACTTTCTTGGCTATATTTCTTCATAGTTTTTTTGCTGCCACTTGTTAATTCGTGCTTCGTTTAGATCCGCTTTAACCGGCTGTAACCAGGTTATTCTGAGCCCATCACGTCTTCCTCTTCCTCCAGATTTCCATGCCAGTATTGAATATACAGTGCGTCCTCAAAATTGCTAGAACATAGAGCTACCACGTATTGTAAAGGTCAAAATAAGTCGATTGGACCTAATTTATATGTATATCAAAATGTATCGTCAAAATGTATTGTCTGTGAAGAGAGTTCAAAGTTTACTTAAAAACTCACGCTGTGATTGTACGTTGTTCAGAAATGCGAGAAACATATTTAACGAAATTTGGCAAAAGTACATTTTAGAGGATTACCCTACTTTCAGTAATCAAAGAAACCGAAAGGACATTGTTGAACGGTTTAAACCACCCTTACCCCCTCGTAACTTTAAAAGAAAATTCTTAGGGGTGGTAATACGGTTCTAACCCATTCTTGTTTAACGGGAAGGGTTATTCACCATCTTTATTTTTTGACTCTTCCGTATTTTGCATGGTTTCGAAGGAAAGAAATGTTTTCTCAAATACTGATAACCTACATTCTTAACCTTCCTATACTCACGCATACGGTCTGTGAGACCGACTTATATAGTATAGTATACGTCTTTCATTTTGACGTGAGTATAGGAAGGCTAATACAAGTTTAATACAATTGTAATGGAGTTCTTATTAAAATGTTTTGGCCGTTAATATATGCGTAATATTGGCCAAGGTTAAAAACAAAGTAGAAATCACATCTAACTCTCAGAGTAAAAATTCTAATATTGTCAAATTTCAAAACAGGTTGTTGGAGAACCGGAAATGACACCGCCGCAATGGAAGGGTTGCAAACGTCACATGTTCGGCGAAACCACCCTTCTCACCGCGGCCACTTTCAGGGACAACCTGATCAACGTCCTCGGTTTCCTCGAAAAGCAAAAGATACCCGATGTACCGCAGGAATTGTACGCCTATTTCTCGTCGATTAGAAAGCGGATCATAACGAATTCCTTCGACATCTTCCGCCTATTGACGTACATCAGACATATGCATGCGTTGCGCACCTCCCAGGAGCGTACCCTCTTCATCCTGAAGGAGTTGGAGAAGGTCGAATTTAGGCGGAACTGCCCCATACAATGCAGCATCTCCAGATGGGAGCTCGACGCCAACGTGCGACATTTACTCGGCGTGGTGCCGTACAATCTGACGATTCACGGTCTACCCGAGAAAGACACGAAGCTGTTGGAATTTACGACGAGAGTTGGGGGCGAGTTCATGTTGGTACGATTGCCCGAGAACAACGTCGAGAAGGAAATCAATGCAGAGTTCGGGCCGTCGGTCATGCGGATCGTGCGAGAGATTAAGAAGAGCAGGCACTGTTTCAACGAGAATTTCTTCGGAAATTTCTTGCCGTTCTATCCGTGGTCCGAACGAGACGCTACGGGAAAAATTGCCGTGGCCAGGTTGAGACACTATTTCACTCGCGGTTATTCGGCTTTTCTACCCTGTAATATTTTCATGTCCGATATCGCCGGCCTCATCGACCAACCGTGGGTGATTTTCGATTACATCCTCAGCCAGATGGATTCGACCAATTGCGAACGTCAATTACAATTGGATATAAAGAAGCTGATGAATATGAGACAGGCCAAAGATACGGGCGAAATCGCACGCTTCGATGCCGAGTCCTTGCTGGACCTCTTGAGCGTGATCACGCCCGACACTTATCCGCACCACATAATTTTGGCGAGGGATCGCGTTTATAAGTATTTGAGTAAGTTATTGCCGTACGTGGACCAGCAAGGATTCGTGCGCTATCTTCACGATTCCCCCGAACAGCAACTGCTGGCGCTGCTCGATTACGTCGCCCAGATCGATCCTTATCCGATTCCCGACATCAATTACTGCATGAAAGCCATCAAAAGCCAACTGTTGTTCCAGAAAGGAAAAAGCTGATTTCCACGAAATTACTGAATTTGATCTACGACGCGTGGTGGACGCCCGATCTCCTGGACGAGCCCAAAGAAGTCATGGTCGAATTGAAGCTGTTCACTAGAGAAAACTTCGCCACCATCGATAACATCCTAACCTCGCACGTTCCGCAATATTGCACCGGAATAATTCCCTGCTACATGAGGATAGTGTCGATGCTCGAGGCTCATTTGAATTTCAGCAGCGTATCGGCCAGTCTCCAGCCGCCCGGCTGCTTCATCGGCGCCATCCAGCCTTGCTTGCTTCCGAACGGCAGTGTTAGCGTGGCCCCGCCCACTAACGACGTAGAATCTCTCCTGCAAACCATCACTTATCAAAAATACGGCTTACGCGTAGTGATGGCGGCGCAAAAGGTGCTGGATTTCATCAGAAAACACCATATACAAATCAACACCATCAGAGGTGCTAGCATCTGTATCAAGGACGCGGCGCTTTTGCACACGCTCGAAAGGGCCCTCAAAAACCAGGAATTACTCAGCATTCGCAAGGACGTCAAGTTAATCGTGGCCGAAATAAACCGCAAAATCGGCGGACAGATATCGGAACCGACCATCCTAGACGCATCTCCTTCGTTGAACATACAGCAAATGAACACGCAAATTCTAATGAACACCATCCTGAGAATCCACGATAAACAAGAAACCCTAATCGAATTGGACGCGGCCTTATTGTACATTCAGCACTACGCACCGATCATCGACAGATGGTTGCGACTGGTGAAGTGCGATTTGGACGTGGCAAGTTGCTTCGGACACATCCTCGACATCGTCAAAGTGAAACAACACGAGCACAAATCGTTGAACGTATACGTCCTGCGCTTCGTTCTCAGTCCGACCGTGTGCAATTCGCAATTTTGCTGGTGGTTACCGTACGAAGAAAAGGAATGCGGGGTATTGAACCCGCTCCTGGCGTACTTGATCAATCTTCTGGAAACGCTCAAGGACGCGATTCCGCATTTCCAATTGCAAATGGATCTGGACGCGATCATCGAGCTCATCAAATTGGAGGACGTGGGACGCGTCCTGCACGAGTTCCCGTTGAATCCGACGTCGACCCCGCGCGATACGGTAATCGCCCTCTTGCGGAAGTTGCAGCACGTCTTCGATTGGCACGAAGCTATCCGAATTAGCACCGGCCATCTCATCGAGTTCCTAACTGCGGGAGAGACGCCCGAGCATCTAACGATTCAGAACCTTCTTCCATCTGTCGTACATTCTTATCAAGAATACGACCCACGAGGAAGTTGCAAGTTCGATAAAGGAGAACGTGCAGTTGCTGTTCAAGAGCAAGGAAAGGTTGCATACCGAGTTAACGATGTTGAACGTCGACTGTTCGACGGTTGAATCGTGCGTAGCTACCTTGGCGTTGGAATGCAATATTACGTCTGGAAAAGCAATAATTAACACCATCTTGAGCATTGTAACGCCGAAATTGTGCAAGATACAGACGTGTCCTTGGATACGCAACGTTACACCGCCAAATAGGATACTGGCCCAGGTCCTGAACGAATTGATAGCGATAGCGCGGGACGACACCACGCCTTTAGTCGTAGTCTTCGCCATAGAACGTCTCAAGAAGTTCCTACAGAGCACCGAGTTCCATCCGATATTGAAGGAGTTGGAGCCGTTAATAGTGAACGATAATAACGTGCTGACGACAGTTTTAACGATGATAATGCGCAAATCCAATCTAATCTCGATGACCAGGCGCGACGCTCAAAATATCTACAATTACATTCGTAATAAGATACCGCCCCAGAATATGAACGTCAACGACTTGATAAAGTTGCTGTTGCAACTTAAGGAGAAGACTATAAGTTCCGATATCAAAGATAACATCCGAAAGGTCCTGGCCGAGATACAAAATAATTTAACGGTGTGGGAAAATATCCTTTCGAAGCTGTACATCGACTGTCAAACTCTAGTGTTTTGCATCAGGAACGTGCTGGAGGCGTTACAATTGGAAGCCCATAACCACGTTGTTCAAGGACTCGTACAAATATTGAAGAACGTCACCAAACCGGATACGCCGGACGTAGACGAGCTCGTGAAAGAGGTGGTGAGTACGGTTGAGCAATTAGTGGTCGACACGAGCACGCCCTTCCATATACAGCTGGATCTGAAGCAGATCTTGAAGGTGATCGGGAAGAGGGAAGCCCGACCGGCATTCGAAAGCGTGACGAAAGTCCAACCGATACAAATATTGATCGAGGTGCTCGAACATTTGCCGCTGGAGATCAAGCTGTATCATAAAGACATCGAGCAGAACATCGTTAACGTTATCAAGTATTACACCAGCAGCATATTGCCCACGCGAATGAACATAGCGACGTTAAAGGAGCTCGCGCTCGTTCTTTCTCTGCTTACGAAGAGCGATAGCGTTAAGAACGAGATCATCACTGAAATGGTGACGTTCGAACAGCTTCCGGTAGCTAGCGAAATACTTCAGCAACTACCGGTGAAATGCGATTCGTTCCAGTCGTGCGTCGACACAATCACGCGTAACGTTAGACAGTTGCCCGTGCAAAATCAAGGGACGCAAACCGTCTATCTGATAGTGAATACTCCTAGCTGTACGTTCGAGGTTTGCAGTTGGATACGCGGTAACGTGGACGAGGAGGTTAGGCACAAGGTCGAGGCGCTCAAACAAGACTTGATTAGGCTAGTAGAAAAGTCTCAGGTGCCGTTGTTGATTAAAATCTACGCGGAGGAAATTCTAAAGTATATCACTCCTGATCTGGTCGTAAGCCTTCCAGTAAATACGTTATCGCAATTATTAACCCACATAGTGCAAGGTAATTTCGATGACAGAGTTCAAAAGATGGTGTTAGCTCTCATGCGGTACTCCGAACGTAACGTGATACCGACCACTTGGACCCATAACGATTTCCTGGGTCTATCGAAGGTGATGATCGCCTCCACCACCGACACCCTAGTTCAACGGGAAATCAAAGAAACCACGAGCACGTTGTTGTATCACGGAATTTACACCGATCAGTTACTGCAACAATGTACGGTGACCGGTAATGATTTGAAGACGGTCGTTATAAAACTGTACGAGTGCTCTCTCGCCCATCAGAACGAACCGGCCGCCCAGCAAGTCATACACTATATTTTCCCGAAACACTGCAAGATATACACGTGCCCCTGGATAATCCGGCAACCAAGCACGTCCATATCGAAACTAATTCAAAGCGCCATCAACGAGATCGATTACCTCATAAATAACGATCAATTACCGTTCCATATTCAATTAGAACTGAAGGAAATCCGCAGGGTGCTACAATCGAGGAAGTTCCTGGAGGAAATGAAGAACTACGATGTGAACGTGAATATAAACAACGGGTTCAAATCGTTGAGCGAGCACGCGAAACCGATTCTCGAAGCTTTGCTATCGCGCAACATGACGCACGAGAGCGGCTTCTGCCAGTTACTTCCGTTGATACCGAACAACATGTTCACCGCTTATAATATCTTCCGAAACGTGCACAACGTTTTGAACTATTTAGTTAGGCGAATTTTCCCGAAACATCTCGAAGTAAACACCCTTCAACAGCTCGCCATATATCTCGCGAGTTTAACCACCGACCAACTAACGGGCATGCATATACTGAGTCAGGCTCAGAAACTCGTATCGGTACGCCAGGTGTACGACTTGATGAATATGTTGATCGTGAATTGCGAGACGATGAGCAGTTGCATAAAGAGCATCACTCAAGCCATCACGACGCAGAATATACCTGCGGATCTTCATCACATCATAGAATCGATCCTGCGACCGCTCAATTGCACCAAACCGATTTGCCCGTGGCTGGAGATCGATACTACCGCGCAAGAAATCGCGTTGATCAACGAATTGAAAGCCGAACTGGTGCGGTTGCTTCAGATTCCCGACGTGCCTCTGTCGGTGATTATAGCGATCCAACAGATCTTGCGTTATATCAATCCGGAAACCGTGCAGCATCTGGTAGCCGATGGGGTTACTCTCGTCAAGTTGCTAGAAAGCATCTCCAAAGATAGTCACTTTAACTACGAGATCCAGCAGAAAGCCATCACTATCCTAAAGCACATCCGCCAACAAGGACCTTCGACCGCATTAACCTCGTGCGCCGATCTGCACGAGTTAGCGCAACAGATGTTGCAGAGCGTCCGAGATTTCCTCATCCAACAAGAGATTAAAGTCCTCGATAATCGGTTGCGATACCACGAAAACGAATGCGATCACTTCGTCAGGCAGTGCCGGATCAATTGCGTTGATCTGAAGACGTGCGTTAGAGAGCTGTACGAATGCACTCGAAATCAGAACACCAGTTTCAGCAAGATACTGTCACTTTTCTTATCTCCGCCTTCGTGCACCCAGACCACTTGCGTGTGGTCCATCGGGATAGAGCAAAATACCACGCTGATCGAACCGCAGATCGTCATCATCTTCTTCCCGATCGGAAAGCATCATATTAAGGTGGTCATGTTCGATTTGAACAATCAGGAACTCGTCCAACAACTGCTCCAGTTATTAACGGTGGTCGATACGCAACAGACCACCGTTACCGTGGTGAAGGTGAAAGTTTCCCCAACGAATACCTGCATATCCCCATCGATTTGACCAACAAGTACGTCCAGAGCACCCTCATCAGTTCCAAGTACGCGATGCAACCGATCATAGATTGCAACAAGATGGCGAGCGTTGCGGTGCTGTGGCCCTTCAGGGACGGACGCATCAGATGGCTCACGTTCGATTTGAATAATTCTACCACACGCCGGGTCCTGAAGAGGCTTAGCCAAAGGCCGTGTCAACCCGGAAAGCCTTCGGTTATCGTTCGTGACGTGGATGGTTCAGAATTCCTGATATGCGTCGATTATCACGATACGCTTCTGTTACACGAATTGCTCCAGGTATCGGTCGAAGGAAGGAGGATAATCACTAAACCGTCGATGCTTTTCTGGCCGCAAAACGGAACAGGTACGTATGGTCGATGTGTGGAAGATGAAAGCGAAAATTGTAAATAGAATACTATTATAATTTGAACGGGAGCCGAAAGAATTCAAAAAGTTAACACGTTGAGTGCGCAGTGACGCGTTTGCGCGTCATTGTGTTGCAATTTGCTGTTCCGATGGGTTTAGTTAGCACCGAACGTATTCAAGGACTAAAACGATCTACTAAATGAGGTACTATTGCGGCAACGAAAAAGCGGACACATAAGATAGTGCAGTTTAAGGGTGTTCGGTACTTTCTTTCAAGATCGATTAAACTTCAATTTTTTATTGGCTCCAAAACTATTTCGAAGGCTGTATATTTTAGCTCTGAAAGATGTGTGTATAACGATAAAATACTAATTGTTTGAAATTTTAAGAGTTCAGGCAGGTCTAATCTTTTGTCAATAATATTGTATTGTATTGTATTGTATTGTAATGAGGTGGGGTCTGGCCCAAAATGGCCCTTTGCACTGCGACCACGTTGATCTATTGTGCTTCCTCTTGTTTGTTTTATTTATTTATTTAATACGCTTAGGAACAGGATCAGCTCCTTCAATGGGAGTGTAAATAGGTCCTCCTCACTCAGCGTATATGCATGTAATAGTCTATATCTCCTGTGGCCTAGTGCCCCACAGTTAGTGATCAAGTGTTCCATTGACTCCTCTTCTTCACCGCAGAATCTGCAAGTGTCCGTGTTGGATAAGCCATTTTGTGAAGGTGCTTGTTACAGGTATAGTGGCCTGTGAGTGGCCCTGTCAGTGTTTTTAAGCTTCCCCTGTCCAGTTTTAGGGCGAGATCCGCCCTCCTAGCGTCGAAGCTCAGAAATTTTTTGGAATGTTCCAGCCCGCTGGTCTCATTCCAGTGTTTCATTGTAATGGACGCTGTCCATTTCTTAATCTCACCTTTAAGGAGACCTTTGTTAAACCCAAAAGGTGGGGTAGCTTCTCTCAGCCCCTTTTTTTGCGCAGATGTCTGCCATCTCATTTCCCCCGTGCCCCTCATGTCCTGGCACCCAGACCAGGGTGATCTGGTTCTGAGTGGCCAGGCCATTAAGCATGTTGCGGCATTCCAATAATAATTTGGACGTGATTGTACAACTGCTCAGGGCCTTAAGGACTGATTGACTATCCGAGAATATTTTGATTCGTATTCCCCTGTGTCCCCTTTCGGATAGGATTCCTACAGTTTCCAAGATTGCGTATAGTTCCGCTTGGAAGATTGAGGTGTCCTTGCTCAAAGTTATTGATCTGTGTGTTCTAGGCCCCACTATTCCTGCCCCCACTCTGTGGAGCGTTTTGGACCCATCTGTGTACCACCTTTGCGATCCATCCCGTAACCATCGCGGGTTTGCGCACCACTCATCCCTTGTCGGGAAAATGACCCCGTACTTCCTATCGAAGCAAAGCATGGGATCCATGTAGTCGCTTGCTAGAGACATACAAAGTATGTCTTCGATTTCCTTCAGGATAGTGAAATGACCAGTATAGGTTCCCTGCCTTAAGTTTTTCTTTTCTATAGATGGAGATTGCTTGCGTAGCTGCCTCCTCTTGCACGGCCACATTTAGCGGTGTCAGGTTCAGAAGAGCTTCCATGCCCGTCGTTGGGGTTGATTTCATAGCCCCTGTGATGCATAGGCACGCAAGTCTCTGCACCCTGCGTAGCCTCGATATGGCTGTTTTCTGTTTGGTTTTACCCCACCATACCAGAGCACCGTACAGTATTGTGGGTTTAACCATTTGGGTATATATCCAGTAGGTCATTTTCGGGGTCAGACCCCAGGATCTACCTAGTAGTTGTTTAGCAGTCCAAAGGTTTTTGTGGCCTTATTTATTACTGACTCGAGGTGCAGTTCCCAGGTAAGTTTTTTATCCAGGATAATTCCCAGATATTTCACCTTATCACTGGGGACGACCTCGATGCCGTTTACTTTTAAGTTGTCAATAATAAGTCAAGAACCAGTAGGTTTACAGGCTTGAAATTTTGAATACCACATATTCGATACGCTAGCCATGACTTGTCAGTAGCAGTAGCAGTCAGTCAGTAGCAAGTAGCATTTTTGTAAATTCCTTTGTTATCGTTGCTTTCTTGAAGCCCAAAAATGACAGTGGTCCATGATCCATGGTCATTTCTCTATTCCTTAATTGAGGTTAAATTCAACAAACAAGGAATTTACAAGAAAGGTCATCGACAAGTCGTAGCTATCGTGACGAATACGCGGTATACAAAATTTCGAGCCCGTACACTTACTGGTTCTCTTATTACACAGGTCAACACGAATTTTGACATTGATAAGAGGGTATGAAATTTCGATAGATTTATCGATAGACGAAAAAAAATTATACGACCTGAAAAAGTTTGCTTTTGTATCCACGAGAACGGTTGATCAATATTTCAGAAAATCCATAGTTTAAATTTTCGTCTATTGATAAATCGAAAAAAATATATTTATACGTACCATATATAGATTTTTATCAACTTTTACTATCATATCAAATTACAAAATAGTAGAAAAAAGTTTAAAAGTGAGCCCTTTTACTTTTTATTTCACTAAACCCCAAATATTTTCGTTATCAGGGGCCAAGATAACGTTGAAGTTCGAAGTCCATGATATCTTGATGAAAACGTTCTCCTTGTTCTTCTGAATACGCCCCCATGTTGTGTTCAAATTTATCTAAATGAGCATGCAGCATGTGTACTTTTAGAGACATTTTGCAACCCATAGTATTTTCGTTATCAGGGACCAAGATAACGTTGAAGTTCGAAGTCCATGATATCTTGATGAAAACGTTCTCCTTGTTCTTCTGAATACGCCCCCATGTTGTGTTCAAATTTATCTAAATGAGCATGCAGCATGTGTACTTTTAGAGACATTTTGCAACCCATAGTATTTTCGTTATCAGGGACCAAGATAACGTTGAAGTTCGAAGTCCATGATATCTTGATGAAAACGTTCTCCTTGTTCTTATAAATACACCCCCATGTTGTGTTCAAATTTATCTAAATGAGCATGCAGCATGTGTACTTTTAGAGACATTCTGCAACCCATAGTATTTTCGTTATCAGGGGCCAAGATAACGTTGAAGTTCGAAGTCCACGATATCTTGATGAAAACGTTCTCCTTGTTCTTCTGAGTACGCCCCCATGTTGTGTTCAAATTTATCTAAATGAGCATACAGCATGTGTACTTTTAGAGACATTCTGCAACCCATAGTTTTAAAATCTTCTAACGTGTTGTTAACTAGTTCTCGGTAATTTTCAACTCTGTTATTCCCTAAAAATCCAGAAACTACTTCTTAACTATTCCAACTTTTTCGTTGAGCACTAGTAAGTAATTTTGGAAATTTTTCACTGGCTAACAAGCTTTTTAATTTGTGGACCAACAACAATCCCAGCTTTAAGCTTTGCATCTGACAACTTTGGAAAACAGTTTTTTAAAAATGTAAAAGCTTCAGATTTTTCATCTAGCTTTTTTACAAATTGCTTGATAAGTCCTAACTTGATGTGTGAAGACGACATTAATATATTTTCAGGTTTAGCAATAGGTTTACATTTAACGTTTCGTTTTCCAACACAAAATTCGGTTCTTGGTGGCCATGATAGTTGTATACGGTTGTTGAAAATGCTTGCCTCGAGCTAGCGAAATACGATAACTCGAGAAAAGTATAATCATATCATAACTACCACGAAAGCAAACTTTATCGGGAATATAGTTGTTTCTCCTTTATTTTTGAACATAAGGAATAGAAAAATCATAAAACAAATGTTAGGACAAAGACAAAATTTCGTTTTGTAGAGTTGTGAGTTATTGACAAAAAATTGAAGCTGTAGAAGCTCTAAAGATTGTTGAATTTAACCTTAATTAAGGAATAGAAAAATGACCATGGGCTTACCGTCTGTTTTAGACTTCAAGAAAGCAACGATAATAAAAGAATTTACAAAAAAGCTCGCCGATAAGACGTAGCTATCGTAACGAATATACGGTATGCAAAATTTCGAGCCCGTAAGGTTACTGGTGCTTCACTTATTATTGAAAAAAAAAAAGAGTTAAAGCTGTACAGACTCTTAACATTGTAAGAAACTAGTATTTTATCGTTACACATACTACTCTTAAATATCAGATATACAATTTTCAAAATACTTTGGAACCAATAAAAAAAAAATTAATTTTAACCGATCTTGAAAAAAAGTACCGAATATCCTTAAATGTGGCATTTGCCCTGTCAAATGTTATTTCATTGCTTGAGGAAGAATGATCTACAAGGAGACTAGGTAATAGATTTGGAGTCACGACATTAGAGAGAAATGGCATCAAAATTGACAGGAACATGACAAAAGGATTGGTTTATACTGGTGAGAAAACAGTCAAAATAGCCTATAGGACTTGTCCGGCTTTTTGTTGCCGTAACAGTAAGTTTGTTAGGACAGCTTCCCGGGAAATCTGTGCAATATCCTGCAAACTAGTGTTTCGCACGTAACTGAGGGGATTGGCTTATTAATCGCTGACGAAAAGGCGAAAGTAGTGGACGGCTGAAATCAGCGATTAATAAGGCGTAATTCTCTCCGTCATAATGATTGGAATATGCAAGTTTTCTCTACTTTGCAGGTTATTGCACAGCTTTCCTGAAGAGCTGCGCAGTAAACGTGCCTCATTTAGTACCTACATTAGGTGACCCGGCAAACTTCGTTTTGCCCAAAATAGATTCTTTGATTGAATTAATTTCGACAATTCGCGATTTCACCCGAAATTTGTTATTTCGATCGAAAATGGGCGATTGTTAACAGATGACCCAATAATATAATTTCAATTATAGATTGAATGGAACACACACAAAACAAATCGATAAATAATATCACTCAGAAACTGATAATCCACAGATTCGCAATGATATGTTTCGTAAATGTTAAGTATCAATATATATATATAAAAACGGATCGTGCTTTGTTTGGACATTTAAAACTTGGAAACGAGTGGACCAAATTGAATACTTCTTTCTGCGGGTTTGTTCGTAATTGTTACGCGAAGGTTTAGGAAAAAGAAAAGTCGAAAAATTCTCAACAGATGGCGCTGTAGGCGGTCATTACTTTTTAAAAATTATAGTATTTTAGAAATTATAAAAACATGGGAAAGTCATTTAACCGTGACCGTACCGCTCAAATTATCAAATCAGAAAGAACATATGCCGAGCTGTCAAATGGAATGACCGCCTACAGCACCACTTGTTGAGCATTTTTCGACTTTTCTTTTTCCTAAACCTTCGCGTAGCAATTGCGAACAAACCCGCAGAAGGAAGTATCCAATTTGGTCCAGTCGTTTCCAAGTCTTAAATGTCCGAACAAACCACGATTCATTTTTATATATACAGATAAGTCGTCTTATACAGGGTCATTTCAATTTTTCTTTGACGTAAGAAATTTGTGATCAATACGTGACTCTTTTTCCGAACCATTTAGAATAGGTAAATTGGGCGGTTTCGTCTAGTAAACAGTTGCTACCCGCTTATCAACCTGATGGAAATCACTGAAGTGGAACTAACATAAGTGCTTCTGTGCGGGCAGCAGTTGTTAGACGGATGACCACTGTCCAAGATACGTACGACCAAATATTGGTTATTTTTAAGTTAATGGCGAAAGCTTCGTATCTACTCGATCGAGGTAATTTTCTGATTTCTTCCACAGACTGCTGGGGAGCGATAGAAATCGATAAACTAAACAACGCGGAGTTGGCGGTCATCCAGCATTTCCCGTGTACACCCGCCGTTGGAATTTCGATCGATATCCTCGTAAGCTCAGGGGCAGTAATTCCGTTCTGTTTCGACGTTTACAATCGATACGTTCGAGATGTCCTGCAGAATCTCGGACACGGCCAGGTACCGACTATCGATGTCCAGCGGAATCCGACGGAAGGCTTCATCATACCAAACGATTACGGAAGAGTGACGAACGTTTACGTGACTTTTACGCCCAGCAGACTGGTCCAACTACAGCAGTTGAGCGTTCTGCATTTCACCGGCGCGGCGTCGTTTTATTTAAAACAAGGGGACCAGATCATTCCAATCTGTTTGAACTTGAACAACATCAACGTTAAGAATGCATTTGAAAATATTCATTTTATAACGAATAGTTCGAACGGTAAGAGGTTTTAAATTTTTTGTTTTAGATTTTGTTTGTCGGTTGTCTGATTCAAGTTCGATGTCGACTGTTGGAGTCCCGTGAAGTTGGTAACCGAATTTGTAAAACTATAATAATTCATCGGTTTTTCGAGAAAAACGGATTCGGATGCGATTCGGACATATTTCTGCAGCTCAATAGTAATAGGGCTCTTGACCAATCTTGCGAAAATTTCTGCAAAAATTGAGATTTTGCAAAAAATGTTAATTTTGAAAATCGCAAAAACAGTTCTATCCGCGGGTCTCAATGGTACCCTAAGAGTTCTATCGAAGACCCTTACAACATTTTTTTATTAAATCCGTAGTTTGAAAGATATTTGCAATAGTGTGGGACCCATAGTTCTGGATGAAAGAACAATCGCGCAACAGTTCTGATCGTAGTTCCCGCTAGAACCCTAAGAGCTCTATCGAAAATCCTGATAAAAAGTCTTTTTAATTTTCAACTTTACAAAAGAAATGTCATCAGGATTTTCGATAGAACTCTTAGAGTTCTAGCGGGAACTGCGATCAGAACTGTTACGAAGTTCTTTTCCGTTTCACTATACAGGCGAGCTCTCTTTCTTCGAATATCTTTTCAATTTTTAATTTTATAAAAAATATGATCAGAATTTTCGATAGAACTCTTAGAGTTCTAGCGGGAACTGCGATCAGAACTGTTACGTAGTTCTTTTCCGTTTCACTATACAGGCGAGCTTTCTTTCTTTGAATATCTTTTCAATTTTTGACTTTACAGAAAAATGTTATCGGGATTTTCGATAGAACTCTTAGAGTTCTAGCGGGAACTGCGATCAGAACTGTTACGCAGTTTTTATTCTTTTCACTAGACAGGCGAGCTTGATTTCTTCCAATATTTTTTCAATTTTTAACTTTATAAAAAATATGATCAGAATTTTCGATAGAACTCTTAGAGTTCTAGCGGGAACTGCGATCAGAACTGTTACGTAGTTCTTTTCCGTTTCACTATACAGGCGAGCTTTTTTCTTTCAATATTTTTTCAATTTCTAACTTTACAAAAGAATGTTATCAGGATTTTCGATAGAACTCTTAGAGTTCTAGCGGAAACTGCGATCAAAACTGTTACGTAGTTCCTTTCCTTTTCACTATACAGGCGAGCTTTATTTCTTCCAATATTTTTTCAATTTTTAACTTTACAAAAGAATGTTATCAGGATTTTCGATAGAACTCTTAGAGTTCTAGCGGGAACTGCGATCAGAACTGTTACGAAGTTCTTTTCCGTTTCACTATACAGGCGAGCTTTCTTTCTTCGAATATCTTTTCAATTTTTGACTTTACAGAAAAATATTATCGGGATTTTCGATAGAACGCTTAGAGTTCTAGCGGGAACTGCGATCAGAACTGTTACGTAGTTCTTTTCCTTTTCACTATTCAGGCGAGCTTTCTTTCTTCGAATATCTTTTCAATTTTTAACTTTATAAAAAAATATGATCAGAATTTTCGATAGAACTCTTAGAGTTCTAGCGGGAACTGCGATCAGAACTGTTACGTAGTTCTTTTCCGTTTCACTATACAGGCGAGCTTTCTTTCTTCGAATATCTTTTCATTTTTTGACTTTACAGAAAAATGTTATCGGGATTTCCGATAGAACTCTTAGGGCTCTAGCGGGAACTGCGATCAGAACTGTTACGAAGTTCTTTTCCGTTTCACTATACAGGCGAGCTTTCTTTCTTCGAATATCTTTTCAATTTTTGACTTTACAGAAAAATGTTATCGGGATTTTCGATAGAACGCTTAGAGTTCTAGCGGGAACTGCGATCAGAACTGTTACGTAGTTCTTTTCCTTTTCACTATTCAGGCGAGCTTTCTTTCTTCGAATATCTTTTCAATTTTTAACTTTATAAAAAATATGATCAGAATTTTCGATAGAACTCTTAGAGTTCTAGCGGGAACTGCGATCAGAACTGTTACGTAGTTCTTTTCCGTTTCACTATACAGGCGAGCTTTCTTTCTTCGAATATCTTTTCATTTTTTGACTTTACAGAAAAATGTTATCGGGATTTTCGATAGAACGCTTAGAGTTCTAGCGGGAACTGCGATCAGAACTGTTACGTAGTTCTTTTCCTTTTCACTATTCAGGCGAGCTTTCTTTCTTCGAATATCTTTTCAATTTTTAACTTTATAAAAAAATATGATCAGAATTTTCGATAGAACTCTTAGAGTTCTAGCGGGAACTGCGATCAGAACTGTTACGAAGTTCTTTTCCGTTTCACTATACAGGCGAGCTTTCTTTCTTCGAATATCTTTTCAATTTTTGACTTTACAGAAAAATGTTATCGGGATTTTCGATAGAACGCTTAGAGTTCTAGCGGGAACTGCGATCAGAACTGTTACGTAGTTCTTTTCCTTTTCACTATTCAGGCGAGCTTTCTTTCTTCGAATATCTTTTCAATTTTTAACTTTATAAAAAAATATGATCAGAATTTTCGATAGAACTCTTAGAGTTCTAGCGGGAACTGCGATCAGAACTGTTACGTAGTTCTTTTCCTTTTCACTATACAGGCGAGCTTTATTTCTTCCAATATTTTTTCAATTTTTAACTTTATAAAAAAATATGATCAGAATTTTCGATAGAACTCTTAGAGTTCTAGCGGGAACTGCGATCAGAACTGTTACGAAGTTCTTTTCCGTTTCACTATACAGGCGAGCTTTCTTTCTTCGAATATCTTTTCAACTTTTGACTTTACAGAAAAATGTTATCGGGATTTTCGATAGAACTCTTAGAGTTCTAGCGGGAACTGCGATCAGAACTGTTACGCAGTTTTTTATTCTTTTCACTAGACAGGCGAGCTTGATTTCTTCGAATATCTTTTCAATTTTCAACTTTATAAAAAAATATGATCAGAATTTTCGATAGAACTCTTAGAGTTCTAGCGGGAACTGCGATCAGAACTGTTACGTAGTTCTTTTCCTTTTCACTATACAGGCGAGCTTTATTTCTTCCAATATATTTTCAATTTTTAACTTTATAAAAAATATGATCAGAATTTTCGATAGAACTCTTAGAGTTCTAGCGGGAACTGCGATCAGAACTGTTACGTAGTTCTTTTCCGTTTCACTATACAGGCGAGCTTTCTTTCTTCGAATATCTTTTCAATTTTTGACTTTACAGAAAAATGTTATCGGGATTCTCGATAGAGCGCTTAGAGTTCTAGCGGAAACTGCGGTCAGAATTGTTACGTAGTTCTTTTCCGTTTCACTATACAGGCGAGCTTTCTTTCTTCGAATATCTTTTCAATTTTCAACTTTATAAAAAATATGATCAGAATTTTCGATAGAACTCTTAGAGTTCTAGCGGGAACTGCGATCAGAACTGTTACGTAGTTCTTTTCCTTTTCACTATACAGGCGAGCTTTATTTCTTCCAATATTTTTCAATTTTTAACTTTATAAAAAAATATGATCAGAATTTTCGATAGAACTCTTAGAGTTCTAGCGGGAACTGCGATCAGAACTGTTACGTAGTTCTTTTCCGTTTCACTATACAGGCGAGCTTTCTTTCTTCGAATATCTTTTCAATTTTTAACTTTACAGAAAAATGTTATCGGGATTTTCGATAGAGCGCTTAGAGTTCTAGCGGGAACTGCGATCAGAACTGTTACGTAATTCTTTTCCGTTTCACTATACAGGCGAGCTTTTTTCTTCCAATATTTTTTCATTTTTTGACTTTACAGAAAAGTGTTATCGGGATTTTCGATAGAACTCTTAGGGTTCTAGCGGAAACTGCGAACAGAACTGTTGCGCGATTTCATGATTCAGAACTACGGGTGCCGCACTATTGCAAATATCTTTCAAACTAAGGTTTTGGTAAAAAAGGTTGTAACGGTCTTCGATAGAACTTTCGAAGTGCTATTTAGATCCGCGAATAGAACTGTTTTTGCGATTTTCAAAGTTAACGTTTTTTGCAAAAGTTTATTTTTTACAGAAATTTGCGCAGGATTGGTCAAGAACTCTAGAGCCATGGTCGAGGTGCAGAAATATGTCCGAATCGCACCATTTTTCTCGAATATGGTTGCCACCTTCATTTTCGGTATTTTCCGTTTTCTCGCGCAATTTCGGAGAACTTTTGAAATTTTCGGGAAAGTTCTCTAGAACGATTTCATATCTGCCACAAATTCGGTTGCCCACTTCAGGGAACTGAATGTTGACTGTAGTACTTTAGAATGTGCGTTCGATGTAATTTAAAAATTCAGTTTTGAGTAGTTTACGTCACACGCGCTTCTCATTTAAATCGCCAGATTTCATTGGAAATAAAACCGAAGCTGTTGGAGGCGTCATACAGTCCTTAATACATCTATTCAATCAGTATTTGACGAGGCCGGACATACCCTTCATCATCAAATTGGACATAAAGACGCTGCTGAATGTCTTGAAGAGCGGTCGTCCCGAGGTGTTGCATCTATTCTTAAAGCTACCGATTTCCATACTTGCTAAACTGTACGAAGTCATCACGTTGATGGAAATTCACGAAACTTGGCCGGATCAATTGAAAACTGATCTGCTGGATTGCCTGCAGAATTTGCCGTATGCATTCTTGGAAGAGTTCGGCGTCAGGCGGAACGTACTAAATATTATTCAGTACTTAAAAGACAGAAAGGTTACGATCAAATTCCACTTGAATACGTTTGAAGAGCTGCTGAGTATCATCGCTTCTCATGTTCAGAACGCTTCGGTTGTCCCGCAGGTCGACCTTTTGATAAAGAATATCATGGGTCATCCGAATTTGGTAAGGTGGTTACCCACTCTGAATATCGCCTGCGAAACTTACGAGTATTGCATCAATAACATCGGCTCGATTATTCAACAATTGCCGCCCCAAAATGAAATTCGAAAAATGCTGCAGCAACTATACGATTTATGCGAAATCGGTAAGTTACTTGAATCAATAGTAGTTTAAAATCAGGGACTTCTACCGAAACACAAAATACCGGTATCATACCGGTATTTTTAGGTTACATCTGCTCTCTATAGAATTTTAACTTTAAAAATACCGGCACTGCTTTATACCGGTATAAAAAAATTACCGGTACATTAAAATACCGGTATACAAAAATAGGGGTATATAAATACCGGTATATTATGATGTATTTATCGGTAACTTTTGAGCTTCTCGTATAATTTTAATACCTATATTATGTCCTCAACGCCTTACCGAAACCGATATATTAAAAAACCGAAATAAATACCGGTATTTTTTCGGTTTTAAAATTGCTGTATGCTTTGTTGAAATTTGTTGAATTCAAGATCATGCAACACAAATATGTATGTGTCAAGTATTCCTCTAGACAAGCCTACTATAGAGACCATAACAGATTAAATCACCATTGAATACAATGCGACACTGTCACACTTTTGTGTCTGCTGTTAATTGGGGCACCTGGGCTGTCACATATGTGTGAAGCGTAGTAACGAACGAAGTTAACGGTATTAACAATAGGGCATTTTTAAATTTGTTATTTGTGCATGTTTCGTTATAAAATATTACAACTATTTCTATATTATACATAATTACGTAATAGTAAGATATCGGCATATTTAGTTTGCATTAGTTTGTACATTATTTTACAAATACAAAATGGGCCGTAAGCGGGTGAATGTTGTTTATGAATTCTTTCAATATAATCCCTTATCTAACAAATCAGTATGTTTAATTGGGAAGTGTGGTGATGAAGTTACCGTAAGTGTTTTAAACATATCATTAGTAGTTTACGATTCCTTTTTGCGTACTTTCAGAGGAAACACGGCACTAATTTGATAACGCACTTAGGTTCTAAACATCCGGATGAATTTACATCAGTTATGCTTCAAAATAAGAAACAACAAAATGAAGCAATGGAACAATCAACAAGTTCGAATTGTAATAGTAGAAAGAAACACTGTAAGCAAGACGTGTCAGATGAATGTGTAAACCTAGTAACCATTCACGGTCGGCCTTTTAGTCTCATTAATAATACTGCTTTCCGAAATATTATTAGCATGATGCCATCACATTCAAACTCAGATTTTTCTTCTGAAGAAGGTCGAAATGCTATTATAATTAAAGCCAAATTGTTTTTGCGAGCAACTTAGGAACAAATTAAATGGCAGATTAGTGTCGCTAAAAAATGACACTGCGACTTGTATGGATCGATCATTTTTAGGAATAAATGTTCAGTGTATAAACGAAACAAAGCTGGTTCTAAATACGTTGGCGGTGAAAGAAGTTTTTAATGGACATACTGCTGTAAATATAAAACAAATTGTGAAGAACGTGCTCCTTACTTACGGAATATCCACACAGCAGATCTATTCAATTACTACTGATAACGCTTCTAATATGATTAAGCTTGTGAAACTCATGGGGGAGGATCAACTAGAACTAGAATATCGTAACATGGAAGAAGATAGTGATAGCGAGAGTTCTAATTTTGTATCCACTGCCGAAATAAATGATATGGATGAAGAGGTCGAATTGTTGCTATCCGACAACGAAGGAATTATTGGTACGTAAGGTTCCGCGGTTGTAGCTTTTACCGACGTTTCGTCCACACTTTTATAGGAAATCTTCAGGACTGTTACTGTACACTGATTGTCAGTGTGCAGTAACAGCCCTGAAGATGTCCGATAAGAATGTGGACGAAACCTAGGCAAATGCTACGACAACCATGCGATTCCAACCCGGAATCCAGGAATATAGCGATTTTGTTTCAGTTAATGATGACGCAGATGAAACCACTGAGAAATTTAATTATCAAATTAGGTCGGTACGTTGCGCTGCTCATACCCTCCAGTTAGCTGTTTCAGATGTTCTGAAAGAAAACAAAATCGCGGCGATAATAAACGAAGCTAAAACAGTTTGCAAAAAATTGCGATCACCAGGTGTGAAAAGCATATTAAAAGCAATGCGAAAGAAGAAACCAATTATAGACTGTCCTACACGTTGGCACTCAACATGGGATATGCTAGAACGTCTTGTACAGTTAAGAGAATGTAGCGATGAAACTAATAAAGACCAATATTTACATCCCCGGACATGGATAGAACTTGAAGATATAGTGCGTTCTCTGATCCCAGCACGTATTGCGACGAAAAAATTGCAGGAGGAACGACTTCTTATTGGAGATTTTTACAGAACTTGGTTACAATGCATGTTGAACACTGCCAAGATAAAAACATCTTTGGCCACTCAATTAGTGCAGACAATGAAAGTTCGTGAAAAAATTATTTGAGAACGACGTTTTCTTGGCAGGTATGTTGCTGGATCCGCGATCAAAATTGTTTTGACACAGCAACAAATTATACAAGCCAGTAATCACCTTACACGTACTTGGCAATATAGAAAGAAAATACAGCAAGAACATGAATTGTCGCACACTGTATGCATTCCGAGCACTTCAACTGCAGATGAAAATGAATCTGAGCCGGAAGATGTTGACAAAATGTTGAGGGAATTAAACAATAACAAATGTAGTCATAATTATTCTACAGATACGTCAGATATCATGAGTATGCTAAGAAAATTCGTAGAATATCCTCGTTTGGATTCTAAAGAAGAGATTTTAGAATTTTGGGGGAAAAATAAATATAGCACACCCGAATTGTATATGTTAGCCGATATCGCATTATCAGTGCCGCCAACTCAAGTTAGTGTCGAAAGATTGTTTTCCTCTTTAAAATATGTATTGTCGTCTTTACGCTACAATTTATCCGATAACATTCTTAATGATATTTTGATACTCAGCGCAAACGCCAAAACTGTAGATTTATAATCTATACTAAAGATGTTATTTGTTGAATTAGTTTTTCCCATGAATACATATTTCCTTTTAGATTGCTGTTTTAATTGTGCTTGTAAAAATATAGTACTTCCAATAATTTTATATCAGTTTATTAAATTTTACTGTTATTTTGGAATATTATTTCAACAATCGCGCCTTTTTTCAGTAGTGCATGCATAAAATGTACAGTTACCTAAAACATCTCTTGTCTGTTTATACATATGTACAGTATGAGTGCGATTTGTCTTGTTAGTCACAGAGTCACATATTGTGTATATTTGTAATGAAAACTATTGTACGGAAAATGTAATTACAGAGTTGAAGTTACAAAGTTTTAGCGAAATCGTCTTGACTAAACGAAAACCGAAAAAATGCCGGTATTTATTTCGGTTTCGGTATTATAGCAGTTTCGGTATAATTACGATACCGGTATGGCCTCGATGACGTAATACCGGTATTAAAATAATACCGGTTCTGAGTCCCTGGTTTAAATTGGCAGCTTAAGGGTGTTCGGTACGTTTTTTCAAGATCGGTTAAATTTAATTTTTTTATTGGTTCCAAAACTATTTTGAAAATTGTACATGTGACCCTTAAAAGTAGTGTGTGTAACGAAAAATACTAGCTTTTTTACAATGATAAGAGCTTCTACAGCTTTAATCTTTTTTCAATAATAAGTGAAGAACCAGTAAGTTTACGGGCTCGAAATTTTGCATACCGCGTATTCGTTACGATAGCTACGTCTTATCAGTGAGCTCTTTTGTAAATTTCGTTGTTATCGTTGCTTCCTTGAAGCCCAGAAACGACGGTAAGCCCATGGTTATTTTTCTATTCCTTAATTTAGGTTAGATACAACAACAAACAAGGAATTTACAAAAAGCTCGCCGATAAGCCGTAGCTATCGTAACGAATACACGGTATGCAAAATTTCGAGCCCGTAAACTTACTGGTTCTTCACTTATTATTGAAAAAGAAAAAAATTAAAGCTGTAGAGGCTCTTAACATTGCAAAAATCAGTATTTAAAGATCAGATATACAATTTTCAAAATAGCGTTGGAACCAATAAAAAAATGAAGTTTAACCGATCTAGAAAAAGTATGGAACACCCTTAATGAGTAGTGAGCAGATAGTTTATGCGCCATTGATAATCAACGCATAAAATTTGGGCGATTGTGCAGGTTTGTGTCCCCTCACAAATTATTCGCTCACTATTAATCATTCGTTCAGTATTTTTGGAATCCGACGTTTATCGTCCGGTGAAGTCCAGAATTTCCTTTGCAATTGCATGACAAACATGAGAAACGATAACTCATCTAAATTCTGTTATCAAAAGGACTTCGCGCATCAATATCTTTCTTGGGTAATTATCCGCTTTATTGGTCACTTGCAGGTCCGGCTGGCGATAAGGAACTTCCATCAGGCATGAAGGAAGCATTCCAGCAGCTAGTCAGCTCGATAGAAGCCGTATTACAGAGGGACTTGCCGCTTTCAATAAAACTAAATCTTGAGGCCATTGTGGCGCTACTGAAGACGAAAGACTCTCAACAGAGGCTACAAGAAATCCTGCAGACTTTACCGAAGGAGAGCGTAAGGCGCTTGATGCAGCGCGCGGAAAGTCTCATCCGGGAATTGACAAATAATCCATCGACGCGCCCTGAAGATGCTGTAACGCAACTTTTGCAAATTTTACCGTTCGGTTTTGTCACCACCATGAAGTTGGAACAGACAATTGATCAAATTACGCAGTTCTTCCTTAAAGGTACCGCACCGTCTAAATTGAATATGTATCTTCTACGGCAAATAGCGAAGATTTTAGCGAATAGTACGACCGATCATCGGGTAATTCAGCACATAAACGAATTCCTCAGTAAGTTGATAAACGGTAGCGCGAATGCCCCGCTTTTCTTCGTGGAAGTGGACTGCACGAGCACCGTGCAGAAATGTATAGATAACATAGTAATCGCTATGCAGCACTTACCAATCGTTGATAATGTTACGAATGTGGTGGCGGGTATATTATATCCACCGATGTGTACCGTTGCAACTTGTCCGTGGATCGTGCCAGGTAAGCGTGGATTTTCCTTCTTGTTCCTTTTCGACAACAGTTACAGTTCAGATACCTCCTCGTCTTCCAATGTTACCTTTTGCAAATGAAAAACCACAATCCATCCTGCCCAATTGCACCATCAGCTTCGTTTTGCCACTTGACGTCACCTAAATCTGCACTTATATGTTGTCGTTGTTCGCAGGAAAACCACCGATATCTCCCATTGAAGAGCTACTAACGACGGTTCTCAAATTATTGGTCAAAACGAAAGATGCACGTCAGCCTCTACATATCGTTCTGGACATCGAAGTCCTAAACGAAATTTTAACTAGCGAATCTGTAAGACAATTACTGCAAAACATCCTGAAGGAACTTCCCGAATGGGACGTGAAAGAGATGCAAGCCAAGTCGCGGACTTTGCTTCAAAGGCTGCAGAGCACCAATCCACCTTCCCTCTCCGAATTGATACAGGTTGCGTTCGAAAATTTACCGAACAGCTTTGTGAACATGCTGCACGTCGGCGAAAACGTTATAAACATTAGGAAGTACTTCCAGACCAACGTTCCACCGACTAGGTTCAACGTGCATACCTTCAAGAAATTGATACAGTACGTTGCGAAAAGAATAGGTGGTCACGCGGCGCAAATGCTATTGCATAAATTGGAAACGCTGCTAAATTTGCCGAACGTAAATGACATCCTGAGGCAACTGGTGGTCAAATGTTACACGCTGAACTTGTGCATACAGAGTTTGGTGGGGAGCTTGCTGACGAATCCGGGCCAAAGTAACACGACGCTTATGTTCATCCAATTCGTCAACGATGTTACCCGTCTCGTTGATAATGCGACGACGGAGATTGTGAGTAAGTATTATGGGGGAAGGATAATCCTTCACTTTATACTGCTAATCCCAAAAGCTGTTCTACCCATTCGAGTGTAAGGCCTATTTCCCCTTTGAGGACTCCTTCCACCTTTTCCTATTTTGTCCTCTTTTGCGGATTTCGTTCCATTTTATACCTCGCTGTCTTCACTTGTTCCACCCACGTTTTTCCTTGTCTTGTTCTCCTCGGTACTCGTGATTCACTTTTCTAATAATCCTGGTCTTCTCCATCTCAACTGACTCGTCTCTACTGCGACTTGTATCGGTTTAACCTTCAGATTTTTCCTAATAGTGACATTTCTGATTCTGTCCAGCCTCGTCTTACCTTCAATTATTCTCAGAGCATCCCATTTCCATGCTCGGTAACTTGCTTCTATGGTTCTCGACTTTAGTAACCGCGTTAATTGTTCTCGAATAGTTCTTGCTCGTATTTCACCATGCCAAGGAGCTCGAGAAATGAATCTGAAAAACCACACTGTCCATCTGCCGTTGTATGTTCCATGAAGAAAATGCCACATAAGGATTTTTCACTGAAACTGACACGGTCGTAGCAGTCCGCATTTTCTTCCTCAATTGCTGGATCCTCTGGATTTTTGTGCCTCCCTCAATCCCCTATTATATATAATTTTTTGTTTCATTCTCGTGATAACCATAAAAATGATGTTGATTGTTTTCTCCTCGTAATTAACACATGGTTTTGTGTGCTTTGATTCGAAGATATCCACGTTACTTTGTGCAGGTACTACTGGTTATCATGTTTATGTTTTCACTGTCATTGGTAGTCTAGACAAACAGCGGTAATTACGAAATAAGTTGCGACAGCCTACATATACAATAAACTACTCGCATACAGCATCGATTTACAACTGACTAGATTGGGGAGTCGACGATGCTGTCCTAACTTATTTCGTAATTGTACGTTGTTAGCGTTGTTTACCCAGGCCAGTAATTGGTTTTTCCATGCGTCGTGTGGTTTCCAGTTACACTTTTAATGTGATCCTTTTACCGATTTGTAGCTTAAAATCTCCCATTACTATCACAATATATTTTCATTTGGTACTTCTTCTAATCTATCATAAAATTTCTCTCAATATAATCTCCCTCAACTTCAACACACTTATTCCAGCGATCCTCCAATAATTTTATACCATCTTTGTAATGATCTTCCGGCAGTTTTGAAAAAACTGTTCCACGGCTGCAACAGCTTCTTCACTCGACGAGAAACGCTTTCCACGAAGAATTTGTTTCAGATTTCTGAAGAGGTACTAGGCGGAGGGAGCTAAACCTTGTGAATACGGTGGGTGTTCAAGCAGTTCGTACTTTAATTCGTTCAATTTAGCCATCGTCAAAACACTTATGTGAACACGTGCATTGTCTTGATGATGATGAAAAATTATGGTTTTCTTCCGTAAGCTGGGCCTTTCTTCACGAATTTCTTTATTCAACTGGTTCGAAAGGTTGCAATAGTATTCAGAGTTAATTATTTTACCTTTTTGAAGATAATCAATCAACAAAACCCTTTTTGCACTCTCCCAAACAAATAAGCCGTAACCCTTTTTGCCGATCGTTCTGACTTGACTTGCTTTGGAGCTGAACAAGCACCAGTTCAGTTCAGTCCACTGTAAACGTTCTTCCTTCAGTTTCGGATCATGATGGCAGATGCAAGTCTCATCCATAGTTATAAAACGACGCACAAACTCGGTTTTAGTCTGCTTAAAACCGTCCAAATTACGCTGAGAAATTTGTTTTCGACTCAGTTTTTTGTTGAATTGTTAACGAATGCGGCACTAACTTTCCGAATAGTTCTTTCATATGTAATTCTTCGCGCAAAATATGGTGCACCCGTTTGTCCAAGATGCCTATGGTATCAGCAATTCCACGCTTAGTCAAATTTGGATCTAACAATATCATAGAATTGCTCAACGATTTCTGGTATCGTTATACTTTTTGGACGTCCACTACGTGGTTTACCTTGAACGCTTGTACCATCACGTTTAAACTCTAAAACCTATCGATGCACAGTTGGAAATGAAGGAACAGATTCCTTTAACACTTCCACCATTTTTGCATGTATTTCTGTTGCTGATAAACCTTCCAAAACAAAGAATTTTATTACGGTACGATTTTCGTCCTTTTTTTTCCATTCTAACAGAATGCACGTCAACTTCAAATGGCGTCTAAACAAAGAATGAATTGACAGATCGAAATGAACTTTTGTGTGTGTTCTAATGGAAGATGAAATATTAAAATGGCGTATAAATTTTGATTCCTTTAGTGGTTAATAGGCGTCGCTTTCAGAGCTGTTCAACTAAACTGAGAGAAAATGCTAAAATGTTATCCTTGTTTCTTTCCCCGCGTTATTTTTTAGTTTATTTCTCCTTGTTCTCTTGTCTCTTGTATTGCCGCTATGTACATTCCGTATCTTTTCAATCCTTGCGCTATTTTGTGCACCTTAGCGCTTGCCAGTCAATGTTTCGACGCTCCACACGTGCCGAGTTTAAATTCTTCTCTTTTCGTTCGCTCTCTCGTTTTCTTTTCTAGTGTCATTTTTACATTCCTCGCTTTTGTTCTCCTCTTTCGTGGGCCTTTTATTTCTCGTTATATTGCCATTTGCTTTGTTCTTCCGCTCGTATTCCATTTTCGTTGCCATTGTCATTGTATCTTTAGCCCCCTCTTCGCTCCCATTTAGTTTTTGGGTAAGCAGTTCTTGCGACTTACCTTTATAATTTTCCTCTTCGTCTGGAGACCTGAATGTTCTAGTCTTTATTGTGTTCGGTTCCGGAGGGTGCACCCGGTTGAAGATATTGGCAAATATCCAGCGCAAAATCTCATCTTATAATTCTACGGAAATTAATTAAGTTGTTTTCTTTTCTCCTCTAGATGGCATTGACTACGTAGTATTGCCATTGGACCATGGTCGGGATTTCGTCCTGTTGGATTTGCGACTTGAGAAAGTTCTTACCGTTTTGGAAGCGATCAGCGAAAAGATGATGCCCCGTGTCCCCACCATAATGATCGAAATACCGCGTGGTCCGGGACGACCCAAACGCATCCTCGTGTTCGATCTAAACAATCCTACGACGATCAAGTTGCTACACGAGTTAGAGCTCCTCGGTTTGAAGCCGTTACAACCGACAAGAATCGTTAACCAATTCGGGGCGTACATCGTCGGTGTAATGTATAACAGTCAACATCAATTGCAACCGTTTATCATTCGCGATGACGAACACACGTACAACCAGTTTGTGTTCTATAACACTAGCCAAACGGCAAACACGGTCAAGTTACCGTTCAAGAAAGGCGTCGTTAACGTTCCAGTCCATCCGCGCGAAATTATTAAGAACGAAACGATTTACTTGTATTATTTTCCACCGGAAACTGATTATCAACCGGGGGCAATCACTCTACCTTCCGGTGAGGTCGTCACTATAGATTGGTCTAAGCTTATTCTACATCAAACGCCGAATAAGGGAATTGTCGTACCGATATTAGGACCCGATGGTACTTACAGTTTCATCAGGATCGACCTGCAAAATAGGACTCTCGTTAACATAATTATGCGCCAAGCGATAACTAGTCAGTTCCAACCGCCTGCGAGATCGATGCTCGTCTTCACCGTGCCCGATTCCGAAGGCAAGATCGTTCAAGTGGTGCTTAACCTTAACGACTACTCCGTTTTGCGTAATTTGGCCATCCTGTCGCAACGCGTTAACAAGAACTCCGACAGTCTGGTCGTCTTCAATTTGGTCGGGGACGACGGTAAAATAACGCCGATCTTATTCGACTTGAAAAATCTTAACGTTAACCAGCTCCTCCTTCTCGGCCAGAACACGCCGTGGAATTTGGCACCGATCTACATCAGGGACGAAAAGACCGGAACGGACGCGATCGTATTCATGGTACAAGACGACGTCGGACGGGTGCGTCCGATAATCCTGAAAGTGAACGACTTACATGTGATAAATACGCTGATAAGAATAAGCGACGCGACGAATCCGGGCGCAATTCCCATATACCTCAAAGGACCGGACGGAAGGACAATCAAAGTACTCATCGACAAATCGAATCCGCAAGTCGTTCTCGAATTATTGCACCTCACCGAAGGTCATATCTTCTTCGACAAACCGCTACCTAATATTTCCCCTAGGTGATATCGGTTCTACTCACGTGCTCGTCGACCATCCTACGAAAGGAAAGACCTACTACAAGATCAAGGTGGACAGTCCTGAAACGATTCAGCGTCTGAAGGACTTGGCGCAGCGGGCTCCGCCGAACGCGCCCTTCGTGCATTTCGAAACATCAGACGGCAGGTCGATTTGGTTGAAGTTGGACGTGAACAGGGCGGACGTGATTGCGGTACTAGAAGGAATCGCGCAGCAGATTACATCCGATATACCCGCCAAGGATATAATTGTGTTGGTACCTCCGAATCATCCGCCGATCGTCATCGTGATCAGCATTCCCAGCGTTCTAAATCAATTGGTAAACATATCGCTGAAGGGCGAAAACAAACCCGGCTTGACGGTATTTACCGTTATCGATGCCTTCGATAAAATTCACACTATCATTTTGGACTTGAACGATGAAAATACGGTAAAAATACTGGAGAGATTGCAACGTCAAACGAATCAGATAAACCCCGTGCCTATTCTTACCGTGAACAATACCCGGGTTACCGCACTAACGTTTGTAGACGAAAATGGCGTAGTGCAAAGGATTCTTATCGATGGCGGTAACCGAAAGTTAGTTGACGAAATGAAGAATCACTCTAATCCGTTGAATCCCAACGCGACGGCCGTCATCGTTTACGATGAGAATAACATACCGATCACTTTCTATTTGGATCTGAAGAATCCGGAAGTGAGAAGGATACTAATAGAAGGATCGAAAAGCACAACCGCAATACCAATTTATCAACCACCAAATCCGAGTAAAGGAGTAATTATGGTACCGACGTTCACGCACAGCGAAGATGTTATATTGAGTTGTAACATCAGTAAGGATTATGTCGCGAAAGTTCTATTGAAATTAGCGACGATTCGCGGAACGAAGCCTTTACTTTATCGATTGGTGGTACCCGACTGGACGGGAGCTAGCAAAGTGATAACGATTGACGTAGCAAATCCGCAGGTAGTGAACGAATTGAATCGCGTTTGCGTGCGTTCTCCGGTCAGCGACGATCTCCTCCTGATCACGGTCAAAGACGAGAACAATCACACCAAGTCGTTCGTCTTGAACACCAAAGACAAGAACGTTATGACGCAGCTCCTGCAGATTTCTAATATGACGAGGTCGCAGCCGAACCAAGAAAACGTAACCGTAGTGCTTATGCCCGACGATAAAGGACATCACTTCAAAATCTATCTTGATCTGACTAATCCTTACGTCCTTAAAATCCTAGAAGGATTACACCAGATTACGATAAGACAGATCCCGTCAGTCATACTATTGAGAGACGAACATGGCGAAAAGACGGTGTTGGTGCTGGTGTATTCGGACGAACACGCCGGATTCAGGACGGTGGTCTTGGACACGATCGATCCGGAGGTACAAAAAGTATTGATCGGGATCTCGAACGCGTCCAATCCCGAAGCGATTAAAATCGAAGTCAGTACGAGTCATGACAAGTTGGTCTTCTACATCGATAAGCGCAATGTAACGGTTATGAGTTACTTGATCAAGCTTTCGCAGGAACGCAAGCAACGACCGCCGCTTATAGTACCACCGATCTACATTACAACGGACATCGTCTCGATACCGTTCATCGTCGGCGAACGTACCCTATTCGTGACGATAGATCTGTCGAATCCGGACACGAAGAGAATGATAACGTCCTCGTCGGCCGCTCCTTCATCCACTACTACGATTATTCACGTAAAGGACGCATACGGTAAGATAATACCGTGCTACATCGATAAGATGGACGAAAAGCTTGCGCAGCAGCTCATCAGATTCGCCGTGAAGTACGAGTACTTCGTCTCGGACGATAGTTTGTTGATCGTGCCCGTGATAAATCCGGAAAATGGCCAATCCGAATATATCATATTAGATCTAAACAACGCGAACGTAACGCAAACGTTGCAGTATATAACTAAGAATTTCGGTAATGAGGTGAATAAAGTTCCGTTCCATTACTACGACAGAAACCGCCTCATTCAGTTGTGTAAATTGGACTTTTTGGACGCACAGACGGTCAGGGAACTAATAAAACTTCAATTCTTGACACCGGCGTGGATCACACCGATGTTGATCATCAATCCGTACGGACCGTTGCCTTTCCTAGTTTTCACGATCGAAGATCACAGTGGTAACGTGAAACCCATAGTTATTGATACCAACGATCAAGACGCGATTAATCGCTTGGAAGCCATACAAACGGCCGAGAATCAGGCGAAGAAGCCGTTAAAATTGACGTACACCACCAGCGACGGCGTTCATCGCACGATTCATTTGGACGTTGCCCAACCACACGTCCTTCAAACTTTGATAGACGTTTCCAAACCGTCGCAGAGCTATCCCAAGGAAATTATAACGAACCATCCCATTCTTGGCAGCATGACACCGACGACTCTAGTATTACCGGTGGAATCCGACAACCAACTGCTCCTCCTAGGTTTCGACACGTCCAATCCGGACGTCATCAACGGAATTTTAGGCTGCGCCGCTCCACCGGACGAACAAGCAACCGTGATATACATTCAGAATCCTAACGGGGACATAACCGCCATTCGAATCAATACCAGAGACGAAGACGTGGTCACCAGACTGAAATATTTGAGCAAGAACCAGAGAGTCAAGATAGACTCGACTTCGCTCCTGGTGTTCGTCGTGCCGGGCGCCATGGGAAGCCATACGATAGTTTTGGACGTTTCCAATCCGGAGGTGATCGAAGAATTACAGAAATTATCAACGGTAACGTTGAATAACGCCAGCACGGTGTTGATTACGGTTAGCAACGGCAACGGTAATTCCATACCGATCTCGCTCGATGTGAATTACTTCAACGTCATCGAGAGGTTGAAGAAATTACAGGAAAAGACGCCCAAGAAGATTTTGCCGGTGGTTTTGCCGAATCCCATCGCGCCTCGCCCCTTGATCGTGCTCACCTTAGAAGACGAATGGAAGAAACCGATAGGGATAGTGATAGACACGAACATCGCTCACGTGGTCAACGAATTGATCAGCATATCTCAGCCTAACGACACTGACGCTTACGTGGTACTGGTGCAGAATCCGAAAGGGACGTACATTCCGGTTTATATCAATCCGGAGAATCCGATCGTCAAGCAGAAATTGATTTATTTAGCGACGTTGTGTCCCGTCTTACCGATCCCGATCATTGGTTACAATCCCAATCAGGTTATCGTCGTACCCGTACAAGATACGGACGGTAAGACCCTCCACATCCTGATGGATCCTACCGATCTGTACGCCATGGATTTGATAGCGAATTTCCCGCAAACGAGCGGTCCGAGCGTACTTTTAGCCCTTCCGGATGCGTCGGGCGTTATACGACCGCTGAAGATAGATAAGAAAGATAATCGTATAATTTCGATGCTGAAGCAATTGGGTAGGAGGGTGTGCAACGTGGTCAAGCCCAAGGTGATACCTCCGACCGGTGCGCTACCCTTACTAGGGATGTACAAAGTGGTGCAAGGCACCGTCCATACCATCACGATCGATCCGAACAATCCCGAAACGGTGAAGCGACTTCTAGCGCTGCACGTGCCCAATGATCGAGACCCTCACATCATTCGCTTAAAACTACCGATCAAGAACGGTAAGATTGTCACCGTTAATTTACCGGATACACCCGAAATCGTTTCGATACTGCTATCGATCTCGCAAACCGTACCGGTTAGCATTCAACCGCTGAAGGTGGTCCTACCCGGTAAGCGCAAACCGTTGGTCTGCTTGACGATACCGGAAATCAATGGCTATAGTCCGGTCACGATCGACGTGGAAAGCGACGAAATCCTAGAAGAGTTGAACTACTTCGATACAGCTAGGGACTTCGATATCATTACGATAGAATTCGATACGTCCCGCACCAAGACCTCCATCAATTTGAACATTAAAGATCCGAAGGTCGTCGAGAAACTGAAGAATCTGTTGCCTAAGGTGCCCGTGGTCATAATTCCGCAACCGAGCGGATATCCGATAATATCGGTGAAATTGGAGGACGGCGAAGAGATACTCTTAGATACCAACAACGAGGAGCTCGTCAACTACTTGATACGATTGTCACTATCGCCCGATAACGGATATTACCCGCAAACGGAAATCACGCTCGGCAATAAGGAAGAATTGATTATTCCGGTGACGATCGCCTTCGGTAATCCGAAGATTATCCCGATACTTAAGAAACTCGCCCTGAAGACACCGCTTCCTCCCGTTAAGATTGGCACGGTCCATATCAATCGAACGTTGGAAAAATATCCGATCAGGATCGTTCCGCCTGGTCGCGTCATATTCCCGCTGATATTCCTAGAAACGCGAACTTCCGGA
This sequence comes from Chrysina gloriosa, assembly GCA_038088585.1. Taxonomy (NCBI): domain Eukaryota; kingdom Metazoa; phylum Arthropoda; class Insecta; order Coleoptera; family Scarabaeidae; genus Chrysina; species Chrysina gloriosa. The sequence continues at coordinate 28,289,220 of CM076095.1, read as the reverse complement.
GTGGTAACTCTCGATCCCAACAATTACCAAGTGATGAACTTCTTAACGCGCATGATCAATGCCAGCGGTCCTCACGGAGGGGTGCCCATATGGTTGTCGAGCACCAAAGGCGATTTGGTCAGATTCGTCCTTAATCTCGACGCTCCTCACGTCATCGAGGAGGTAAAGAGGCTGGCGAAGCTTTCTCCGATCAAAATTGAACCGAAACCAGCTCCCTATCTACCGACCGTTATCGTTAAAGTGGCGGACAGATTCAATAAGAAACCGCCGCTCACGTTGGACTTGCAGAATCCGGAGGTCCTCAATACCCTTCTCAGTTTGAGCAGGACGTTGATTTTCGCCCATCCGTATAAGTTGCAAATTAATACGAACTTGGCGCAGGAGACCTGTTTGATCGATTTCAACGATCCGAGAGTGATTAAGGCGCTGGAAAGGTTCACGCAGGCAACTTCCAAGGAACCGTTCTTCGTCACTTTCGACGTGCCAGACACCTTCGGTAATACGTGGAAGATCGTCTTGGATTTGGAGAATAATCAGGTAGATATTATTTATGTATCTATTGTTTTTTTGCCCGTTTTTACCGCACTCACTTGGATAACACCGTATAACAGAAATCCGGTCAAGTAGTACACGATCGAACCTCTCTAAGTCGACGTTGACATAGTAACTCAAATTTCTTCCTAAGTCGATAATTACATAACACGAATTTCTTCCTAAGTGGAACTTTCCAGTTGACTGGAGCGCTAGCACCCAATTTGCTTTCAAAATTCAACTTCGTAACTCGAATTTTCAAGTTGAACTTCCTTTAACCCTTGAAGTTGCAAAAGACCGGAAAATATTTCTTTCACTTCAAATTCTGACATATTCGGACTGAGGCGTTAGAAAAATCATGTAAGATTTTTCCAATTTTCCCTAATTTGTTGACTTTTGTTAGAGTGGGAAATATCTATCTCATAGATTTCAAATACAATCGACCCTCCCTAAGTCGACGCTCACATAACTCGACCTTTTCCTAAGTGGAACTCTTCAGTTGACTGCAATTTGCTTTAAAAATTCAGCTCTATAACTCGAATTTTTAAGTTGAACTCCCCTTAACTCTTTAAGTTGCAAAAGACCGAAAATTGTTTGTCCTACTTCAAGTTCTGGCCTATTCGTGCTGCAACGTTAGCAAAATCATGGATTTTTTTATTTTTCTAATTGGTTGATTTTTTTAGAGTGGGCCATATTTATCCCACCGATTCCAAATACAATCGAATCCATAAGTCGACCTCCACATAACTCGAATTTCCTCTTAAGTGGAAATGTTCAGTCACTGACGCGCAAGCATGCAATTTGCTTTAAAGATTCAACTCTACAACTCGAATTTTTAAGATGAAATTCGCTTTAACCCAATAAGTTGCAAAAGACCGGAAATGCTTCTTTTACTCTAAATTCTGGCCTATTCGTGGATATCGTGGAAAAAGACTTTTTCTAGTAATTGTTTCTTATTCGTTGATTTTTTTAGAGTGGGCAATATTTATCCCAAAAGTTTCAAATACAATGGAACTTCTATAAGTCGACGCTCACATAACTCGAATTCTTTCCTAAGTTGACATTCATGGAACTCGAATTTCTTTCTAAGTCGACAATAACATAACACAAATTTCTTCTGTTGACTGGGGCGCTAGTAAGCAGTTTGCTTTAAAACATCAATTCTATAACTCCAATTTTCAAATTGAGTTCTGTTAAGCCCCGTAAGTTGCAAAAGACAGGAAATGTTTCTTTTACTCTCAATTCTGAAATTCCAAAATTACTTTCTTTCTTTAATTCCTTCTTATTGGTTGATCTTTTTAGAGTGGGAAATATTTATCGTACAGATTTCAAATATAATCGAACCTCCCTAAGTCGACGCTGACATAACTCGAATTTCTTCCTAAGTCGAACTCTTCAATTGACCCAAAACGATTACCTCGCTGACACTGTCAGAAGTGTTTCGGTGTAATTCGCAAGGGCGTTCAGTCTGTGATGTTCATTCTGCAGTACTTTATTGTTGTACAATGTTCGTTTTTAATCAGTTCTCCTTCTTTATCTACTGAGGATGACAATTTAGTTGCCGAAATACGTATCTGGATTATTCCCGATAGGTGTGGTAAGGGCAACTTTATTTATTTTATATTATTTTAACGACAGTCTCCTTATTCCTATGTTCAACCATAAATATGTAATAATATTGGACGGCTCTAATGCACATTCATCATACATCAAGAAAATTTTAATGACTGCTTCTAATTTAAATTCTTCATAAGTTGAATAATTTGGCGGATAAAAATTCCAGTTAAAGAGAATCGATTGTAATTCTTGCACTGCAGTAGAAAACACTTCTTTCTTAAACACAATACGGTATCACTAGTTGCACTATTTTTCGTTCGGAAATACCTGGTAAGAGGTCGTTGTCTAAGACTATTTGAAACTGCCGCGACAATTCCTTATATAGGCCGATAAATACCGCATAGATCATCCAGAAACCGTTGTTTTCAGCCAACGTTTAGACCCAACGAGAATTTTCTCGTAACGCCCTCTGTTTAGTAGGGTTTCCCGACGTCTCCGGCAACAATTTTGCAGATTTCCTCTTATTAGTTATCGCTATTCGTTCGGTCACATACATTCGTAACGATACTGAATTCGTATGCCAGTAACTACGTTGCCATCCTCAAAGCAAACATAAAACGAAGGAAAAACCGCAGCTTAGGTAGCCCCGAAGATACGCATGCGTAATAATCGGTCGGTAATACAGATTATATGCTGTTTACATAACCTTAGTTTTTACTTGCACTTTAATAAGTAGGTACTCCCAGTAATATGTTGTGGTGCAAAATATAACCATTTCCTATAATATTCAGTAATTAACAATAAAATAAAAGAAAAGTTGGTAACAATCTACAAAATAAAGATAATAATTAACGATAGTATATGTATTTTGTGCGTTTACACATATACAGTCTGTCCCAGGATTGAACTTACAAGAGGTGGGATGGACTACAAATTTTTGACCTTTAATTTAAGATTGTGAGATTGAGTTCTGCTTGATTTGAATAGAATTTTAAGAATATTTTCAGTTATTGGTAATCGTTAAGGCCAACTTGTTTTTCAAAAACTGTAAATATTCTTAAAATTCTATTCAAATCAAGCAGAACTCAATCTCACAATTTGAAATTAAAATTAAACAATGTTTCGTACATCACACCTCTTGTAACATGAATCCCTAAGGTTTGATAAAAGGGTGGATGATGTGTTATCATTAAGTAGTATAAGCCGGTCTTTGGTCTCTACTTATGTGCAAGGCACTACATTAGAATTCGGGAAAGTAAGAACGTCAGTCCGGCTTACACTACTTAATGATAATACGTCATCCACTCTCTTATCAAACCTTAGTAATAAGATAACTTATATCGTCATGTAACATTGTGTCAGTTTACACAACTTGTCATGCACTCGTTCGTCGAACCTTAAATATTACCGACCAATCCCGACAAGCGCAGTGCACCTTCTGGCTACCTAAACTGCAGTTTTACCATAAAAAAATTAAACTTGGCTTCTCATTGAGGATGGTAAAGTGTTCGAAGTATGTAAGTAAAAAGATTAATACGGTTGGCCAATTACACGTGCGCGTTACGGGAGTAAAAACGTCTTCTTGATCTTGCGTTCGTTTGTAGGTAATGGAGCAATTAATGGAGAGATCGAATTTGACCGCGCCGCACGGCGCCACCGTCATAGAACTGCAGACCAAGAGCGGAAGAATTCTGAAAGTCAAACTAAACCTGTACGACGTCAATACAATCAATCTGCTGAAGGCGCTCACGCTGCTATCGACTGGAAAACCGGCCAACATGGTGCAGAAGAAACCGCGCAGGATAGTAGAATTCACCGTTACGATGCCGAACGGTCAATCGTTGACGTTCAAGATCGACACCAATAACGATAGCGTCATGAAGAAACTCAAACAACTGTCGAACATGTTCAACGGCCAGACACCGTCCATCCTCAACATACCAATGAGCGATGGCAGTATGCTTTCGTTGAAGTTTGACTTCAGCGATCCAATAACGATACAGAACCTGCGCAATCTCCAAGTCGAATCGATAAACGGCAAGGCGACGCCGTTAATCCCGCTCCAGTCGCAGACTGGTACCGGTCAAACGATGCTTATAACCTTCACCATCAATTCGTCCAATTACGGAGAGGTGGCCGTCACATTGGATCTGCTGCTTCCAGGCATGTTGGATAAATTGCGTCAACTTAGCGCTTCCTTCGTCGCTGGTCGACCCGAAACCCAAGTACCCATCGACGATCACCGCGGCAATCATATCTTGCTTCGCCTCGACGTCACTAATCCGCAAACCATTGAGATTCTGGCGCGTTGGACAAAGGAATCTACGGGTAAGGACCCGCTGTTCGGTAGAGTCTCCATCCAAACGCACACGCCCGAACTGGTGACTATCGAGCAGCCTTACGGCATCGAAGTCCTGCCGATCACTTTTGATCAGAAAGACCCGCTCACCGTCTCGCAACTGATGCAACTTAATCACAAAGGGCCAGGCCAGGCCTTAACCACGATAGATATCGAAGTCGATAACACACCGGTAAAAGTAGCATTGAACATTAACGATCGCAAAGTCGTGGCTCAACTTTTATCTTTCGCCGTACCAACGGTGTTTCCTACCGTGGCTCCTAAAGTGGAACTTATCACTTTGATATTCCTTCCAACGGGTAGTGGTCTTTTACCGATAATGATCGATTTGGCGCGTAGAGAAAACGTCCTTTCGATCATCGCGTTATCGCAGAAATACCAAGCCAACTTCATCAATTCGACTTATTTGGAAGTGAGAGATGATACCGGGCAATATCTAAGAGTACCGTTGGATTTAAGTAACCACGCGCTGGTCAGCGAATTAACTAGCAGGTACCCTCCTCAACAACAGTTGAACATCGATGCTACAACGATGCCTTACCTGACGTTCGTCCTACCGGGGATGAACGGGCTGAGTTACTCCGTCGTCAAGTTCCAAGCGAAGCCGAAAGTATTGACAGTGCTCAAAGAGAAGATGGCCATGTACCACGGTCAAGGAATACCGATACACATCACCGACATCCTAAAGAATAACCATGACTTTGCGCTGAGCATCCAAACACCACAGTTCGTTCAGATTATCGCGAGTCTAGAAACGGCCGCCGTCATTCTACCGCCGAGGATTCACGACTTCTTCATCGTTTACGCGGTGGATAGGAACGGAGAGATCGATCCGGTCTACTTAAACATGCAGGTTCAAAGGACGGTCGAAGCCGTACAATCTATGCAGTACGTTCCCAGTTCGGCGCTGACCGTCATCCAATACAAAGACAAGGCCGGTCGGTTGAGATACAATTTCGTCAGCATAGTCGACAAGCGAGCCATCGATTTCTTATCGCAAAATAGCTACGTTGTCGGTGGGCATTCGATCTTCAAACAAACTCTGGTGAACAACGTTGTCTTGACGATACCGGCCGGAAACGGATCCATGCGCATCACGTTGAATCTAGCCGATCCGAGGGTTCTTCAGGAACTGCACAACATCACGAACGAAACCCCTCCTAGTAATACCGTCACGACCGTGGAAATTGACGATGCGTACGGGTTCCCACTCATATTGAAGTTCGATCACGTCAATCCTAGCGCGATAGCCAGGTTAAAGGCGCTCGATAATCCGTACTAATACGGTATTTAGAGATAGGGAATCGATTACGTTAGTGCCTGTTAAAGTACCGAATAATTTTTTTCCTGATTTATTTATTCTAGTTCAAGGTTGAAAAACGCCATTAACGTAATCGATTCCGTTAAGCTTCCACCGTCCATCGTCCGCAATCATCAAGAACAGGTGATTGCGTGAACATCATCACTCCGAGGAAAGTACCGTAAATTACAAAGCAACTGTGTCCCTAATAAGTTTATAATCGTAGCTTAACATTGCTTTTTCTATTACGCGCGCACAGTACGAAGAATATGATAATGAAGTTAGATTGGACAATAAATTTCTATAACTTGATGTTTTATTTCCTGCTGCCAATGCCAAAATGTCGTCTATTAATTTTTCTTTAGTTTTCTTTAGTTCAAAGATCGGTGAACCCTTCACCACACAATTTTCTTATAATAAAATCAGTGACACGTGTTTCGCTAGTTCGAGCCGAATATTATAACAACCGTATAAACCGAATTCAACTTTCTTTAGAACGCCTGTCACCTCCCGCAAATACCCTTTCTCACATACCCTATCAGTTGGACGGTCAACGGAAAGTATCTGCCAACTCGAATAAGTTTGGACGTGAGAAAATTATAAGTATCGTTGTGTGAATGATTTGGTTAATTCCTCGAAGAAAATATGCGACAACTTTTCCTACAGGGGTTTCTAATGTAAGTATAGAACAATACACGAAAATGATACTATTTCACATCGGTAAACTACTCACCAGACAATTGTAGGTGTCGGAAAGGATTAGAATATATCAAAAACGTAGCCACATACAATTGTTACTTCGTAAGAGATATTGAAAGACGGTTAGAAAGAATTAAAAGAAAAGGCCACATAAGAAATTCAACGACTCTGGCTCCGGTAGTGACGCGTGAAAGGAATTTTATAAAACTACCGTATTATAAGGTTTCAAAAGGGATTAGTAATATTCTAGAGAGACAAAACATGAAGGTGTGTTTGACAACGAAGAACACCTTAAAGAATCTATTAGGTAATCCGAAAGACAGTTCTGGAACAACGGTCGGGTATCTATAAAATTGATTGTAGTGAATGCGATAAAGCATATCAAGACGCGCAATAGCCACACGATTTAAAGAACATGTGACGCATTACCGTTATAGTGGGATAGATTCATCAAGTAATGCGAAACATATGCATGACACAGAAATCATTTACTCAATGTTGCATCCTACGGGCGGATAAGGTACTAATTGGTCTTTAGCCAAATCGAATAAATTTCTACGTTTTACAGAATAAAATATTGAAAATTCGTAGCGCTCCAATTGTATTCAAAACAAACCTTTTATTAACAGTGATCACCCCACACTGAGTAAAAATTAACAATCGTAGACTTTGTCCTCCCATTATAGTGCGATGTTAGCAAACAGGGCGAAGGCGTTCTTTCGTATCGTTTTTACGAAGGTATTGTCTTGAAATCGGCCTCCGCAAAATATCCTTATATAAGCAGGATCGTCAGCTCGGAAATTTGTAGAAAAAGTATGTTATGGAAATCTATTGTCTTATCTAGCCTCGTTATCATACTCTTCGTACGGTATGTAAGTAAATTCCACATTTGCAATTTTTAGTGATTGTACTTAATTCGTTTTTGGTCAAAGGCGTACGTAGAGGAGGTTAGCGCTTCGGAAACCAACACCGAATTACCACAAACGGACGATGGCGCAGCGGCAACAAACGAAGAAACGTCGGGCGATGGGGAAACCGCACATTCGCCTTCGACGTTTGTCGCCTCACTGGCGGCGAAACAAAAGATTATTTCTTCTCAACTGTTCTACACTAGACGATTCTAGATCATTTCTTCATTTTGCCTATATAAGCGGGTGGATGGCCCGAACTTTAGTTCAGTTCTACTTGAGCTACCGAGGTGATAACTTCGACGAGCGATATCCTAGCGAACTGCTAGTGCCGTCAATTAGCTTTGTGACTTTGTGTGCATCTTGGATGCTTTCTAATTATATTTTGTATACGAAAATGATGTCTGATGGAAAGAAACGAAAAGTAGATGCAGACGGTCGCCAGTTTCAAGAAAAATGGACTGAAGAATTCTTTTATGTTGCACAATGGTAAGCCTGTTTGTTTGCTGTGTAATGAATCCATTTCAGTGATGAAAGAATTCAATATAAAGAGGCATTACTCAACTAAGCATCCTACGCTGCACTCACTGACAGGACAAATAAGAAAAGACAAAATCCCGAAGCTTACTGCAAATTTGGAAAAGCAGCAGCAAATGTTTCATAAACAAAGAACACTACTTGATAATGTTGTGAAAGCTAGTTTTATAGTTAGTTCAAAATTGGCAAAGTCATTAAAACCATTTTCCGAAGGCGAACTTATCAAGGAGTGTATGTTAGAAGTTTGCCGTGTTTTGTGTCCTGAAAAGAAAAATGAATTTGAAAAAATTAGTTTGTCAAGACGAACTGTTGTCCGACGTATAGAAATGATGGCTAATGATATAGAAACAACATTGACTGACCGTATAGCTGGTTTTGAATCATTTTCCATAGCATTAGACGAGAGCACCGATTTGTCGGACACAGCTCAACTGGCTATATTTATTCGAGGTGTTGATAAAGAGTTCACTGTTACTGAGGAATTGCTTGCTTTACAGCCGCTAAAAGGAACCACTACAGGAGAGGACACTTTTAACGAAGTTCAAAAGGTATTTACAAGTTTTGCCTTGCCATGGTCAAAATTAGTTGGAGTATGCACAGATGGTGCACCTTCTGTGGTCGGCTTACGTAAAGGTTTCATCGGAATTTTGAACGAAACAGCAACTGAATTAAATGTGCAAAAAGATGATTTGATAGTCCTTCACTGCATTCTCCACCAACAGAACTTGTGTTCTAAGTCCATTCGACTCCAGAACGTTATGAATGTGGTAGTAAAAACCATCAATTTTATTCGATCCCGAGGGCTTAACCATCGTCAATTCAAGGCGTTTTTGGATGAAATATCAGCCGAATATGACGACGTAACATATTATTCTGAAGTCAGATGGCTAAGCAAAGGGAAAATGCTGAAACGGTTTTACGAGCTTATAAATGAGATAAAAGACTTTATGCAAATAAAAGATAAACCACTATCTGAATCGAGTGACCCAAAATGAATATGTGACTTAACATTTCTGGTCGACCTTACTGGCTATTTGAATGATTTAAATTTGAAACTTCAAAAACAAGGACAGTTAGTTAATGATTTGTACAGCCATTTGAAAGCGTTTCAGAATAAAATCCGCTTGTGGGAGGCACAGATGCTGTCGGGAAACAGTTACCATTTCACCACGCTCTCTGCGTATGAGAATATTGCTTATGCTCAATATGTTGAAGAACTCAAGGTACTGTCGGAGCAATTTTCGAACAGATTTAGCGATTTCAGAAACATGGAAGACTGTTTCAATTTATTTGCTATTCCAACAAAAAGTAATGTACAAAATGCTCCAATACACTTGCAAATGGAGTTGATCGAGATTCAAGAAAACTCACTCCTAAAATCTAAATTTGAAGACGTGGAATTGTGTGATTTCTACAAAAAATACCTCGAAGAAGACCATTTTCCGCAGCTTAGAAAATTCGCAAGAAGATTGATTTGTGCGTTTGGCAGTACTTACAAATGCGAACAGTTCTTTTCAGTGATGAAAGTTAATAAATCGAAATATCGTACAAGGCTGACTGACGATAATTTGGAAAACTCTTTACGTCTTTGTATCAGTGGAATTAATCCAAACATCGATGGATCAGTTTCCCAAGTTCAAGCTCAAGTGTCTCATTGATTTCGGTATCGCTATTTACCGTTCGTAGTTTGTAACAATTCCAAATTTAACGATTTAATTATAATGTTATTATTTCATTTTGTTATTTTCATAAATTGACATTATAATAACATTGTCGTATTATTTCATGTCTGATATCTATCGCAAAAAATTATGAACACTACAACACTACTTTAAAATGTACTACTTTTAAACGCGCCCCGCGAACCTATTTGCACACTAAAGTTTGGCCCACAACATGTCAAAGGTTGCCCATACCTACTCTAAAGCAACTAAGAAGTACATGTAACTTAGATACATTATTATCGCTTTACCATGCCAATTTCGTTTCCTCTATGCGCTATGGAATAATTCATTGGGGCTCCACTTCTGAGGCCCATCGGGTATTCCTCATACAGAAGAGGGAGAATTATATTTAATTTACACTGTAGAGAGTCGTGCAAAGAATATTTTAGGCAAAAAATTTTTGTAACATTTTATGATATTTATATCTTAGATTTACTTTCTTTTGTTTTCCAAAATAAACTTTTTAGAGTACAGCGTTACTCATAATTGCAACACACGTACATACATTAGAATATCTACTCCCTGCGAATTATATTCGTCAAATTTATCAAAAAGGAACTTATCTTATAGGTTGTAAATTATATAACGCCTTACCATCTTCTCTAAAAAAACACCGAACACTTAAGAGTATTTAAAATAGAATTAAAAAATTATTTATTACGTATTAATTGTTATAGTATCAATGATCATTTAAGTGTATGTCAGTAACAAATGTACAGTTTTAATTTATTTATTTTCAATTCGCTTTCTTTCTGTTTTCCGACGTATTTCATGCGTATCTTGTATATTGCTTTTTGAAATAAACTTTATTATTATTATTCATCGAGTCAACATCTAATTTATAAAACAGAATATTCTGCGTATTAAGAAAAATGGTGAAAATTAAAAGAAAAATGAAAATCGAGGATATGCGATATCGTTTTGACTATAGCCCATTAAGGCCTCAGCGGACTTACCGGCAACGGACGACTACGAACCACTACACTACGGACGGCAATTTATTCTTTGCATGTATATTAATGGAGCTGAGCTCATTTATCGGAAACGGCCCTACTGACAACTCTGCATTAGTACACATGCAAAGAATAAATTGCCGTCCGTAGTGTAGTGGGCCGTAGTCGGTAAGTGCGCGCGAGCCTTTAATAATCATTTACGACTATAATTGATAATGGAAACAATGGGGGCAACGAAAATCGTAAAATCGACTTATATTAACAATTCGCAAATCGAGCTATCGCTTAGAAAAGTATTTTTCGCCTTCCTCCTTCGCAAATTTCCAATAAGTTGCTCGTTTTCTTCCACGTACGGGATAATTTCAGAAAATCGCTGTACGAGGCAATGGAATGGGAGCTAGTGTTCTACGTAGTGTTTGCGACAGTTGCGCTCATACACGCGCTGGTATTTTCCTCTGTTCTCGTGTTTTTGCTGATGGTCAATGTCGTCAATTACACCTCTTGTATTTTACCGCGGTACGCGCGATATTGGTGGTCTGTTAGCCGCATATAAGAAGGGGGACATTTTGGTGCTAAGAAGTAGTGTTCATTAACGATTCGGACTTTGTGTTGATCAAATGAATGAAATACCGTTACCTTCATCTTGTACGAAATGCTTGTATTAAATCAGTTAAATGAAAAGACTTAATCTTTAAGGACGCGATTTCGCATTTGATTTTATAATTCCCATACCTATGCGAATTCCACCGAACCTCCATCCGAACACGCCAAGGAAAGATTTTAATCGTTAAAGTTTGATGAGGTAGCGGACTTCTTCCTGCGGAAACAAACCGAGTGAAGCGCATCATAGTATTCATGTTTGCTATTTGTTCGGCTCCATAACGTTAGAGTTTCGGAATAATTAGAATTGCGTTTTCGAATCGGTTATCGCGAAGTAATTTTCGCTAATGTGAACTTGGGAACCGAGCGCGGAACACATTAAGTCTTAAGTAATGAGCGGTTGTCGCTCGAAGGCGTGCATCGCGGGGTATTACAATATTTACATATGCATTGCGGATTAGTTCGGTAATGAAGTTGTCTATTACGTAGCCATGCACTACGTTACTGTCACGAGCTTTTGCTTTTAGTTGACATTAATTCGAAAGATGTGCGATGAAATAGGAGGATAAGGAAGTTCGCTAGTTTAGTGTGGAAAAGTTACGAAAGTAAGATCGAAAATGTAGGCGAAGCTTTGAATTTTGTGCTACGATACGTCGAAGCAATTCGAGATAGATATCTGTAAGCGTGAAGTAAATTTATTTCCTATTATTCCCATTCTAAATCTTCAGTGTATTTCAGCGAACAACGTTTACTACTCCCCGCATAATGAAAGTCGTGGAAGGCAAGTGGTTTCAAGCGGCTGGGGCACGGAGAGCAAGACGAAGAAGTAACCAAGCACGGTTGGTTATGCTGCGGGCCTTCCACAAGGGCGCCACTCCTCTAATTATTAATCGGTTAATTTAATTTGGAAGAGCCTATGGTGTAGATAGTCTTTTCACCTTCACAATCCTTCCACGCATTTTTCAACCAATCTTCCTCAGTCTCTTGCTTCATTCCTTCAATTCGCAATGCGCAACCTTCGTAGATCTTCTTACGCGTTGTCGCTCCTTCTTTCCCTTGGCCTACCTTTTCTTCTTTTCCAAATCGGTTTTTGCCATAGCACTATTTTGGGCATTCTTTCCCTTCCGAGTCGTTATACGTACCCCAACCATCTAAATCTTTGAGATTTTAAAACCCCTGCGATTTTGGGTTACTAACAATTCCGCTCCTTTGTCGGTTCTCCTTCTCCGATCATCTCCTTTATTTATGATCCCGTAGATGGGCCCTCACCCGCCGTTCTAGTAAATTCTATTCGGTTTTGTTTGATAGTGTACTGAGAATTTAGCTAAATTTCTTAAACAAAATTGCACCGGCCTAGCTCTTAACCTTCCTATACTCACGTCAAAATGAAAGACGTATACTATACTATATAAGTCGGTCTCACAGACCGTATGCGTGAAGTATAGGAAGGTTAATTAATGATATAAAAACCATAAATTATAACAAATTCTATTTATAAATTTTGAGAAATATTTAACATAAAATCAAGATAATTATCTAGTGTTGTGTGTGTGTGTGAGTGTAATTTCTTTTTCGATGATGGTTCTTCGATATATCTCCTCTCTTAACTACTATTCTCGATGCACCTTTAAATTTTATGGATCTTCCCCTTCTTAGATTCTATCTTCTCCGGTATGGTAAAGTTCTTTTATTCACTGGTACTTCTTCTTAAAACCCTTTTATTCCAAATATATTTATTGACTTATCCATCTTGTCAATTTTTCTTCGTCGTTACCCAAACAAACTTTTTATTTCTTTTGGAAATCAGGACTACAGTGCTTTATTTCTAAGTTGTCCACGAAGCGAAAACTTTAATTCACCTTGACTCCAGTTCATCGAGGTATATCGCTGTTATAGAAACCTGTATTGAATGTCGATGTATCCTTGGTTATTTCCAGCAATTTTTTACGAATTCTTGTAATGTAAAAGTGTTGTATGTATCTGTCTGAATGTTAACAATGCTTTCTATCTTTAACCGATGCTTTTTATAATAATTAATAATTTTATTTCTAGTTACATTTGTTTCTCCCATTAAACGTCTCTGGCTGGAGTTAAAATAAGAAACTAACACCCGCAGGGTAATGAAATGCTCAAAAGTTGGTGGGCTTGGTGTCCATAAGGTATAAATAGAACCCCAAAATAAACCGTATGACAACTGAAGAACATAACCCCAAACTTAACTGTGAATTTCATATCTTGAATTGTAATAAATGATGAATTTTCTAATCGTAATTAACCATTCGAGTATTACTATACTACAATAACAATGCTTTGCAAATATACGTATCACCGTCGTATAAACTTTTTCCTTAACTTCCGCTGGCTCTTGCTAGCCCTGTTCTTATCTCCTGTTTTTCGCCTCATCCTTCATTTATTCTCACACCCAAATACGCGAAGTTCTTAACTCTTTCAAGTGTGTGAACTAGTTCTTCTTTTAATTGTATAGTTATATATTCCTCAATGCTGCGCATCTCCCATGATCATATATTTCGTTTTCTTCTCATTTATCTCCTCGCCCACTAACCAATTTATAGTCTTTTGCATCTCCTTCTTTGACTTTGCTATTATCGTTAAGTCTTGATATAGGTAGAAAACGAACGTATTAGAGATGGATGAAATGCATCTTTGTTCACGAGAGGGATATTATGTCTACGAACATTTAGATCCTCGATATTTCCTAGACATAGATTTAATGGACGTCCATCAGAGTTGCATATGGTATTGACTTGGTGAAGATTTGGCATATTAATGGAGTTGTTAATAGCTTGAGATTGATGGTCATTAATATCATTAGTAATAGAATGAGGGACATTGAAGTCACCAATAATTAGAATCTTGTTACCATGATCAATATTAAAAACATCCATTGCATTCATAAATGATTCGAATACAAGGTAATTAACATCTGGAGGTATATAAATAATAAATTATCAAATTGCCAGCAAATTCAGAAACAATTTACAGCCAATGACGTCTATATTTGGAAATTCGATAAAGGCAGGAATGTTTGCGGTTATTTCTTACTGTAACCACGTCGATTTTGGTAACCATAGGCAAGTATTTCGGCAACTAAGTTGTCATCAACACTGCCAAATCGTTAGATGATGGAGGATGCTCTTTTAAGAGCAATGTTAATCAAAATTGAAAAATGATGCTTAGCTTTCCTCCCGTCATCTCCACTGGGCATGGCAATTTATTTGTCGAAATACGCATTTGGAATGCATTTCCAAAACCAATTTGGTTATTCCGTTATCCACTGTAATTACATTTTTCTTCCTCTTTAATATATCAAACTTCAGAAACAAATCCACAAATTAAAATTGGACTTACCTATAGTTGTGAGCACCGTTAAAGAATAGAGGAAAGACCTGGCAAAAGTCCATTCGTAACTCTCTGGAATTACTCGTCCGCTGCTAACTTTCCTCTCCACGACGGGATACTCCTGGTAATCCTCCGATAGTGTCTTTAACAGCTCGTCCTGAAATCTGGTAATTTCCTGCGCCGCTAACCTCGTCCAATTATCCCTGTATAAGATGTTCAAGTTCACCGTTATGTCCCATATATTCTCGACCGTTTTAGCGCGAATTTCGTCCGTTTTCGACTTGAATTCGTAACTGCTATTCGTCGATTTCTTATAATTCATATTCGTAGCCATCGAGGTCGTGGCCAAGATATGATGTTGTATCGTATTACCGCCTTCGATGGCCAAAAACCACCGAACCGATCAGCGTGTATCCGAAGAGGAGGATGCAGATTCCGACGTTGGTGGCCAAACCCGTGAAGAAAGCTTTCCTTTTCTTCGAACCGAAACAGTCGCACGTTTTGATCTCCTTTTTCTTCTTCATCTTGCCGCTGTCGGTCGATTTGAGCGAATTCGTGTTCGTTTTGGTTACCGACGGGTACGATTCATAGCAGTAATGACCGCTTGCTTTGTTCATTCTTTGGAAATTTTCGGTTGTTTACGTTTTATCAGTTGATTTCGATATTATGTCGAACGGCAACATATCCGGTGTTGATCGAATGTTTGCGGAAGTATTGATCTGAAAATAAACAAGCATGATTAGTGTTAGAACCGTTTGCAAAGGAAAGTGATTTAGGGATTGGGGATCATTGGATATTTTGCGTCAAAGTAACAGGATGAAAATTAAGGAAAATCTGCCGATTTAATCGCGCGCATGGCGCGCAGCATCACCAACAATGCGTACCGCTGACTAGTAGTCTTGGCAAACAGTGGACTTATGTAGCCCTCAGGTAGCACATTCACTTATCTTAATCTTAAAACTGCAGTGATAGCTTCTTTGAAAATGTTTCAAAGTGTTTTGGGTAATAATAACTACAATGAATATTGTAGAAGGTATGTACCATTGTTCTGTGTAGGCTACGTATTTATACGATCTTTCGTGGTTTCTTAAATTCTTTTTCTGGAAATGATGGTTTCATTTCGTTTAGAATAAAATTCACTTGGTATATTTCAATAGAAATTTTGTTATATGGTACCGAATAGTACTAATTATCTGCTTTCTTGCTGTATGAAATTTATTTCGCGTTTCTTTGCTTTAACCAGAATTTTTGTGAATTTTATGAGAGACGCTTCGAAATCTCAAGACAGGAATTTTTTGATAAATGTAATGGACGCAAGAAAAATTATCGGGTTACTAAATTATGCGATTATTTATCAGGAAAATTCAATTTAAGCAACCTAGCAGAGCGCCGCTTACAATAACTAAACAAACCTATGCAACTGTTTTCTTTGAAAATGTAAAAATTTAATGATTCTTCAGGAAAACGAGAACTTTTTTTAAAGAAATACTGAACAGCGGTTAAGTACAGGAAGTTTCGTTTTTAAAATAGAAATTTTCCCGAATGTATCCGATGAATCACAATCTTGTACTTCTATTGAGGAGCTGAACGGCCCAAGTTGGAATTTAAGGGCGTTTCACTTAGGACGAAAAGAAGGCGGGTACAGAAATTGTTGGAATTCCACACAACCAGCGTATTAATTTTGCTTCAGGAATGTGCCGTTCGTGCTTCTGGACAATGAGACGCAGCAAATTTAATCAAAGAAGTAACAAGCACGTCATCTAAGCGAGCTAGTGGAACTCGTATTGATGAGTGCACGAAAAGACCTCTAAGTAGCGATGAAGGTGATAAGGCTACTCGAACCTGGATGCAGAAAACTGGTCTGCTTGTGCTTCCGTCATACTAGGCTCTTCAGAAATCAAAATTGGCCTGTAAGCTAAACAAACAGTTTTGTCGGTTACGGACATTAGAGCAGAAATTAAACTCCGGGCAATTTTAAATTTAACGGCTGAACGATTTGTCACCGTTCAAATTGAAGTTCTTACATGTTTATCACGAGAGTCCAAACATTCTTTAATAAGCAAGTGAGGATGTGATGGGAGCAGTGATCATAGCAGATATAAACAAAATTAGGTTCTGCAGATTCTGACGACGAATATCTGTTCGTGTATTCCTTCGTTCCTATTAAATTGTATAAACTTGATAAAAATTATAAATTCAAGACCAGCTTTCACAATGTTTTCTGGTCCTATTAAGTTTATACTTATGAAAGAAGACGACAAAAATAGACTACAAAAATAGAAACAAACATTATAAAAGATCAAATTACAGGTTTGCAATCTACCAAAATTGAACTTGATGATCAAGAAAATATTATAAATTATAAGTTATTATTTATAATGCTAGATGGTAAAGTATGCAATGCAATGATTGGAATCTACTCAGATGTGTTATATTTGTAAATCTACACCAAAATTGATGAATCATTTGGATTTGGTCCGTGGGCCGTAGTTTGGAGACCCCTGGACTAGGCGAACAATACACAGAGCATCGGATGTTGATCATAACCATCGTACAAACGGTTGGATTTTTATCTGGTCATCACCAACTACACTACTACCACTTCTCCGTACATTTTCAAAAAAGCTTGACGAAAGCCGACCTCGTTCGAGTATTATTTCGTACGGAAACCACGTAGAAAATCGATAAATCGCGAAAACACAACGAAGAAATCTCCACCCCAAAAACGGAAACAATCCACCGCCTCGTTCTTCGCATTAAATATTATTTATTACACCTCGAGAACTCAAAACTTCTTCTCCGCTTTACCCCCGTCGTCCGTATCGTACCTTTTTATATCTTATTAACACTAATGGACACAATACGGCCGTTTCTCAGCCCTCTCGCATTCGCTCTAAAACAAACTTGAAAATACTATTGAAAACTCGCGCGAAACTTTCCGACGATGCATTTCCAGCCCCCAGTCTTTTTGCCGCCATTCGTCTTCCTCGGACGTGAGTCCTTCGCACGTCGGTTTTTCCGAGCGATTTTCGCGAAGTTAGCGTCAGAAGTAAGGTAGATTATTTCAGACGTGCTTGCGTCGGGAAATTGTGAAAATTCGAGTTGGAAATTTAAGGGGATGGTAAGTGCCCTAAGTATTGGTAAACGAAAGGTATTCCTTGTTAATTTGGGCGTCTTAGGGCAAAAGTTTTTGATTTGGGAGTAAATAGGATCTGGCCCGAGATTTGAATCCGGAACCTTCCATAATAAAAACCGACGTCTTTCCACAACCGCAAAACGTAGCCCCCCTCCCTGAATAATACGGGGAGTTTCCATAAACTTATTGTTAGTTGTCTTGATTTGGCGTTGAGGTTATGGAGCATCTTTAGCTTCAATTGAACTTCTTGGATTGGGTCGAAATTTGCTCGCCCTTAACTTTGTTGAATGTGTACAGCGTGAAAGTTTCTCAACCGCTTAGAATAGATTATTAAATATCCCCCTTTACTATTTAAGCCACGTTGTTTTAAGAATGTGAAAACTCTTCCCTGCATTTATCCTTCTCAATCTCGCGCGTGGATGACTGGAGATAGATTTGTGCAATGGCTTAATGAGTGGGACATCGAATTGAAAGATCGAAAAATACTTTTGCTTGTCGACAAAGTAAATATCAAAAACATCAACTTGATTTTCCTACCACCTAACACCACAAGTGAGCTTCAACCACTTGATCAAGGCATCATAAAAGTTCTGAAGCAAGGGTACAGGAAAAGGATGGTCCAACGATATCTGTCGATTACGGACAGCTCAAATTGGACTTCTCCAACAATTTATGTTTTTGATGTTATCCCCTTTATATTCGCTGCATGGATGGACATTACGAAAGAGACCAGTTTTAATTGTTTGGAAAAAGCAGATGTTGGTAACTTTACAAGGGAAAATGAAACCGAAGAGGTAGAAATTGACGAAGGCTGGCGAGACCTTTTACAAATGGAAGGAAGATTGACTGAATTGGAAAGTTTTGATGACTTCGACAATGGTCTAGTGACCAATGAAGTTTTAAGGCTCGCGCGCACTTACCGACTACGGCCCACTACACTACGGACGGCAATCTATTCTTTCCATGCGTACTAATGGAGAGTTGTCGGTAGGGCCGGTTCCGATAAATGAGCTCAGCTCCATTAATATACATGCAAAGAATAAATTGCTGTCCGTAGTGTAGTGACCCATAGTCGTCCGTTGCCGGTAAGTGCGCTGGAGCCTTTAAGCCTTGAGACACTAATCGCCGACTACAATGCACCATCAGAAGTGGAAGAAATGAAGAGGATGAAGATTCATCAGAAAAAATTACGCCAAAAATAAACCACGTATTGGAGGCCTTGAAAACAATCAGACCTTCAAAAATATCAATAAATTAGAAAATGCGGTTTTAAAAAAACATCTGCCACTATAAACAATGACAATATTTTCTAATTATGTACTTAATATACACATATTATAAAATGGGAGCTACAGTCCGACGTGCTAGTCGTGAGCCAGCCTGTATATATATATACATCTTTGGTGATCTACATTTGTACTTTTGTTTTAAATATTCCCTCCTGTACCACTTTCCCGCCAATAAATTAATGGTAGAGGAGAAATTTAAAAGTTAACTTATTTGTAGAGCTGACTATACCCATGAAGGCCCCCAGGATCTCTTCACATTTCCGCTATTACTCTAGTGATGTGTGTTCTAACACGTCTTAACGAAACCATGGTCTTTAGTGAAGGTAATCGTCTACGAATCCTCGACCATAACGATTTTCACCCTCAAAGAATGGCATACTATAGAAATTTCCTTTTCAATTCCAACAGGCGACAGCTTCGCACGTCGAAAGCCACTTAACATTCGAAATCGGAGCTCCTCCGACACGGAAACCTTTTAAGATCGAGCCGCGGCGATATATCAATTTCCGGCGAGCGCGGACTTATCCGGGCGCCCGACTAATTCGTGGGGAACGGCTCCGTAGGTACTCGCCTTTAACGCCGACGCCTAATTGACTCGACAATTCGTCTTTGAAGCGAGGTAAGCGAAGATCCGTCGCGAGAATGCGAATGAGGTGACGATCAATTTCGCGACGTTTATGCCCCTATCGGTTCATCCTATGCCGTTGTAATAGGTGATGTGGGAATCCCTGAATACGTTAATAAAGTACGGTGTAACCACCAAAAGTTTATATACGCGTTTCGACAACTAAGTTGTCATTTTCAACGGAGAAGACTGTGCGTTTCGCGTGTTTCACGTGTTCTACCTGAATACAATGCGCAGAGCACTGAACTGCGACAACAGATCACAGCACAATTGAACCGCACCTATAGTCCGTTCCAAAAAAGAATCGAGCAGATGGCGCTACAATATCAGCACATATCACACAAGAGCAATTTTGCGATGAGCAAAAACCGCGGTAAATTCGAAATTTATATTTCTAAATTTACTGTACTCTGACTGAATAATCTCTTTGCGAAAACTAATAAACCACATAAAGCATATACAAATTAGGAAATCGTTAGTCAAGAGGTACATTGCTTAGATTATCCAGCAATTTCGGTAAGTAAACGAGACAATTTGTTATAAAACAAGAGCTGGATAAATTGGAGAAGGGTCCTCCTTGTTTAAAGTTACCATTTAATACTTTATCAATTTTTAGATTCCTTTCGAATTATATTTTATCCTTTCAGGCTTATTACAATGAAAATAATAGAACAACGGGCATTTATTTCTTTAATCAGTTAACAAAAAGTTGTGAACAACCGTTCCATAAAAATTTCTTATAAGATATAATACCTACTTATAATACATAAATACCATTATAAACATAATGCAGTATATGTTTTTTAAATATTTACATTTACCATTACACGCCACTAATGAGTACTATAAATTAGTCACGTTGTATTTTTTAAAAGAACTTCTTAAATTAATATTTAACAGACTCGCTCAAACTCAAGATTCGAATCTGAATCGAATGAAACCCATTAAAACGTAAATTGTCTACAACTTCATCAACAATGTTATCCACATCGTACATTTTGTCCTCTTCCTTTACGGCATGTTGGACATTATTTTTCCATGCATCAATATCGACAAGATTTATTCCTTCCAGCGGTAAATTTCTCACCTCGTCTAACTTAAATGTTGTGTTATTTGCAGCTAGATGGTGTTTAACTTGAGCCCAAACAAGTTCTATGGGATTCAGATTACAATAATGAGGTGGTAAACGTAAAATTGTACGACCGCTTTCTCTTACTATTTCATCCACAATATATTGAACTGGATGATTGATGGTACATTGTTTTACAAGTTCCAGTAATTGGACCTTCAGTAAATTATCTTCAACACTAATTCCCGTTGTTAGAAGCCATTCAATCAAGGCATTTTTCTTCCTAGATAAAGTAGGAGATTTTTCTGTTTTAGTTGAATGCTAAGGTGCATTGCCCATGACTATCACACAACCAAGCTTTAAAAGAGGTAATGTATTTTGAATCCACCCTGTGAATACAGTACTATTCATCTGTTCATGATAGTCTCTTACTTGGACTCAAATAATAAGAGCCCACCTTCAAAGAATTCAGTTTCACCCCCCAATGTGAAGCACAATAAGACGCTTTCCTTTCCCCGATGGATCCTTCAAGCCTGGCGAGAGACCTTCAACAAACGCTTGTCTTCGACTAATTACAGTGGTATCTTTCCATATCTTACTTTTGGTATGACCTGCATTCACCCAGGTTTCGTCTAGGTAATATATTTTTCTACTCTCTGCGCGAAACTTTGTTATATTACTTAAATGGCAGCGCCTTCATAAAACAATATCATCTCGTTCAATTAAAATATTCTTTCGTGTTCGCTTTTCCCATTTGAACCCTAATTTCTTGAGGATTCTCCAAAGTGAAGTGCGGTTTATAATAGGTAAACTATCATCAGCGCAAATCGCCTATAAAAAGTAAAAGTTAGAACAGCACACATATCAATAACTGAATGTACCTCGAATATTTTTCTACAGCTTGGTAACTCGGTTCTCAAAAATTCTTCTAATTGCACTCTTTTGTGTTTCGTCCAATTTATCATATTTTGTTTGGTATATCCGTTTCTTTGGTGGGAAATGTAAATTTACAGTTGACCATATATCTCCGATGATGTTAAATAGTGTATTTCTGGTAATCTCAATTTCATTCGCTGCTTGGTGAACCGCAGCTGTTTGAGAGTGATTATTGCTATGTTTTCGGTGGACGTTATAAGCCAACAACCTTTGCCCACTTTTTACGTGCCTGCCCCTAGATTACTGCAATATCTCTATTGGAAAATAATAACAACAATAAAATATATATAAATATGCGCCAGCGTTGGATTTGTCATTATAACTTTTTTGATTTGATCTTTAATATCGATATTATCGATTTCAAATGAAACATATGGAGCTACCTGATATATTTTAGGTTAGCCTCATTGTTCGATTAGAGAAGGACTTCTTCTACTATAGGCTCTCCTGCTAACTTTATATCATCCGTTCACGAATTGTCCCTTTTGTTTCCGACCCGACAAGGCGACAAAAGTTCTGGAAGATCAATTAACTGAAGCATATTGTTCTTCTTTACTGCATTTGGGTTTTATGGAGCCCTAGCAGACACTTTGAAAAATGGGGAGAGAAACTTATTTCAAGGCTACAACACCTAGTGCTTAAAATATGGCGAGAAGAGGAAATGCGAAAATGTTAGAATGATGCCATTATTTACAATGTGCTAAAAAAGAGATAAAACAGAATGGGATTGCATGACTGGATGTAGTCTACAAGATCCTGGCAAAGATCGTACGTAGAAGACTGAGCGGATTTCAGACTCAAGTACTACGAGAATATTAAGGGGGATTTAGGTCAGGAAGGTCAATCACAGACCAGACCTTTACACTAAAAATGACGCAAAATAACAGCTACGAACAAAATCTGGGTCTACATATCCCTTTCATTGACATTAAACAGGCGCATGATTCGATAATTCGCAGTAAACTTTACGAAGCAATGAATAATCTGAGGATACCAAAAAAACTAAAACGGTTGGTCAAAATGAGCTTAACAAATGCGAGTAATAGGATCACAATTGAGGGTAACCTCTCAGACCAGTTCGTCATGAAAAGAGGACTAACACTAAGGTGACCCGCTGTCGACCGATTTATTTAACTTGGTTTTAGAATCAATCATCAGGGGAGGTAAAATTCTAAGAAACGGACTCATCTTCCATCATAAAAAGAAATGCGGTGCATACCTGCATGACGTAGCCCTTTACCTATATGTAGGAGGGAGTTCGAAAGAGTATTTCAACAGTTCGATGAAGAAACAAGGAAGTATGGATTGAGGGTGAATGAAAGAAAAACAAAATATATGGAAACGTATGCAGAGGTGACAAATAAGAATAAAATTGTCAGATTTAAAACAGGACAAAGGGAATACAACATTCAAAAAGTGGAGGAACTTACATACCTTGGAGTAACAAGCAAGCAAGCAAGCAAGGCTCAAGAAGAAATGGAAATAGAGAAAAGAATTTTAAAGGGAAGTAGAGCACTGGGGTTCCTAATAACAATTCTAAAATCAAGGAATGTATCAAGAACTGCAATGCCACGAGCATATGAAAAGGTAATAAGACCGGCTGTACTGTATGCGAGCGAAACATGGGTAAGCATGACCACGCAAGAAGAGAACAAACTGGAGGCTTGGGAAAGAAAAGTCCTGAACAAGATATTTAGGGGAGTCAAAACAGCTGAGGGCGAATGGAGAAGAAGAACAAACGCTGAGGTAATGAATGTGTCCTGAAAACCAAGTATTGCAAACAAGTTTCGGTCTCAAAGATTAAGATGGGCAGGACACATCATTCGAATGCCAAAACAGAGACTCGTGAAGAGGGTACTGGAAGTTAAGGAAGTTGGGAAGAAGAGAAGAGGACGCCCAAGAAGGAGATGGTTGAAGGTGGTGAAAAGGGATTTGGAATAAAGGACTGGAGGGACAAGGCACAAGATCGAAGAGAGTTTTTACAGATCCTATATATCAAGAAATCCTAGTCATTACTTATTTTGTTAATAATTGAAGGTCACGAAATATATGTATATTATTAATTATCAGCTAGAAGAAACCTTACAACGTCAGACGTGCTGATTATCCAAGTCCTTTACACAGTGCTCGATAAAATCATCTTTGCAAGTAACTTCGTTGCAATTTGGACTGTCGTGAAAGTCTAAGAGGATACAAACTTCCTATCCTCACCAGATAGATGGACAAAAAGAGCCTCCATACATCTGCTCATGTAATTCGCATATACCACCGTCGCAGGCGTTTCCCTCGCAGGAGGACGGACGCGCGTTCTCTATCGACCGGTTCGTCTCGTCCTCGCGACGTAATAGCGCGATTCATCCGTCGCGGTTTCGTCCCCAGGGCCGTCATCGTCGTCAGGACTTACGAGATTGAGGCCGCGAATACGAGCCCATATACTCGTGTCGTATAGCATTTCCGTCGCCCGCAGTACGTCCTTATTGTATCATAGCGAGAAATTGGCTTGCGGTAAGCGGATAGCTACGGCTACGGCGTCATTTGTTCCGGGGGTTCTTTACGGCGGATGTCGTCGGAGGAAGAGATGTCGGAGCGACAAGACGCGATCAGATACCCGCCGGGATAGGCAGGGAATATTTGATGATTTTATCGGGATGTTTAAATTAGACGGGAAATGGCTCGAAGTGTTGGGGATGGGACGAGAAAGGAAAAAGGGGGAATCATCTGGTATTGTTATTTTGGTCGTGGAATCGACGATGGAAAGCTCGACGGCACAGTTGGAAGATTAGGGGATTCGCACTCACAGTGTTTAATGTCATCTGCTGTTTCCCTACGGTTATCAGGCAATTTCTTTCAAGACAGCTTAAATTTTGACAAAATTATTTTTGAAAGCTGTATATTTTAGCTTTAAACACAGTATGCGTAACGATAGAATAGTAGCTTTTTACACTGCAAGTAGCACGGCTTGTAGAAAGTCCTCCGAAGGTGCTTTTGGACTAGAACCCGAAGTAATGCACTGGCATTACGTACGTGTGATATGGATAACTATTCTTGTTTATTGACCGGCGGTTGTTTGATTGATAACTAACAGGATGCAACTCAAAAAGTTACAGATGTTAGTATGAATGGGAATATTTGGGGCTTTTGAAAAGAAAAGCACTCTAACCCTTGAAGTCATCCTGCGAGTTAAGCATTTAGATTTAGTGGTGGAAACTGACGCTCTTCTGTTACGAAGAAATGCAATATTTATCATCTTCAGCCCTATTTCCCTTGATTTACAGTTGTCTTACTGCAAAAATGAGTCTGATAGAGCCTACCTAATTTGACTACTAGCTCAACGATTTATGGAAGACTATGAGACAGCAGACCAGTTAGCTCTGGGGTGTAGTAACAATATCCTCACACCATAAAGATGAGGATACGGAGCTGGTCCCAAGATCACTTTCGGTCCGAATAGCCACGAAGGATAAAGCTGAAGTAATCCAAGACCTTAATAGAAGTTCCTTTGAGTTGTAAGGAGCCTAAGAACTTTCGAAAACTAGACAGAAGTCAAGTCAGAGTCATAATGGCCGGATATTGGATGGTTACGTATTATCTGCATAAAAGAATGCTTAGATAATAATAATAATGTAGTTTATTGCCCAACAGTATAAAACCAGCAACAGGACGAAGAAAAAGGAATAGCAAGTAATAATATACACAAAAAAGGAGTAGCTATGAGTTGACAAACAAGAAAACAAAAGTGTTAACTACAATAAAACTATAAACGGAATAAAGTTATAATCTGTTGAAAAAGATGCCCAAGTAAATGGAAAAAGCACTAATAGCTGACAGTTATGTGAAAATGGAAAAATTAACAAAAATATGGACAGAAGAAATAGAAAAGATGAAGATGGCAATAAACGTAGAAAAAAGCAAACTAATGGTGATAAATAATAAAGAGCCAGCCAGTAATCTAATAATTAAAATAAACGATAGACAAGAAGAAATTGTCGACGCATACGAATATTTAGGTACTATTATATCGAAGGATGGAAAAATTGATCTAGACATAGCAAAAAGAGGACAGAAAGCCACAAACATATACTACGCTCTGAATCAAACCATCTTTGGAAAAAAGAAATAGAACCCAAGATCAAACAGATAGTATACAATGCAGTAGTAGCCCCCACAATAATGTACGCAAGTGAGTCCTGGACAATACAGCAAAAACACGAAAACAAAATAACAGCTATGGAAATGAAATTTTTGAGAAAGATCGTGGGGAAAACAAAAATGGACAGAATAGAAAACGAACAGATAAGGAATATGATAAATCAAGAAGATATACTAAAAATAATTGAAAAATGTCAACTGAATTGGTACGGCCACATAATTAGAATGGAACAAAAGAGTTTAACAAAGAAAATAATAGAAGCCAAAAGTAACGGGAGAAGAAAAATGGGAAGACCAAGGAAAAAAGGATTGACAGAGTCAACGAATTGGGACGAAAGCGAGGGAAGACCATAGCAGAAATGAGAAGTATGAGTACACACCGGACACGATGGAAAGAATGGATTAAATCGTCGTAAGATCCAAAAATAATCCGACGCTGAAAGGCATAAGGATTGACGAGAAGAAGAAGAAGAAGAAAAAGATGTCATCATAATAGGACTTAGGGAGACGGTACATATTCACCACAGGAGACCGCCACAATGCATTTGTTCTTGCTAATGGAAGAGCGAACGTCGACGTAGTGCGGTTCGAGCTTCTTGGGGAGTGGAGCTTCACGAAGGCCAAAAGTTCAGGACAGTCAACCAGACTATGGAGTAACTGAGAGGGACGCGAGAGACTGTTTATTATGCCCAGCTGGGAGTCGTATCCCCTAGGAGGGCAGGTACCATCGAACCGGTAAGATAGACATTTTAGAAAACGACGCTGAATGCGTTCGATAGAGATCTGGTGAGTAACAAAATAAGACGACCAGACTACCGCCGCCTATTCAATTGTGCACAGGACGAAAGAGTCATAGAGTTTAGTAAGGGCGCTGTTCTTCCCACAGCGCATACTGAAACCCAAAGACTTGGAAGCAGAAAGACAGAGTTTTGTTAATGTGATTTGTGAAAATAAATTGAGAGTCAAAGAGGACATCAAGGTCTCTTATAGAATTGACAATGGGTAAATGTTCACCTGCTGAAACATAAGTACGATGCGTAATATTGAGTGGACCGGAATAGGTAACAACAACACACCTACTGCAGTTCAATTTTAGTCTGTTGATATCGCGCCAATTAGCTAAAGCATGTAGGTTGTGCTGCAAGACATACACGTCAGAGATGTCAGAGATAGTGGAATAAAGCTTTAGATCGTCGGCGTTACCAAGAGCATGACATTCCAGAGACTCCAAAAGGTCACCGATAAAAAGAAGGGGGTCAAGACTAGAGCCCAAAGGTACTACGGACGTTGCAGTTTACAGAGAAGAGGAGTAACCATTGTAAAATATCTAGTTCAGCCCGCCGATCAAAAAGGAACTGAATAAACAAAGCAGCATAGGAGTACAATCAAACAGTTCGAACTTATGGAGAAGCACTCTATGGTCAACAGTGTCAAAAGTACTAGACAAATCAGTGTAGATAACGTAAACCCTCCCACGACCATCTACAGTTTCACTGATAATTCGAGTAACAGGTACATAAAAGATTGGTTACAGTGGACCGGCCAGGCATGAAATCATGTTGACACAGAGACACTAAAGAGACATCTATAAATAATGTTTTCATTCTGATTATCAAATGTATATATATATATATATATTTCGTGACCTTTTTATACTTATCTTATATGATAGATCTCTACCACTAATAGGTCAATAAAACAAGGCTGGTATGAACGATAGTTATATTTTCAGAACGTTTACAAACGTTTTCGGAACCAAAAGCCGAAAACATTTGTAAACGTTTTGAAAATATAACTATCGTTCAAACCAGCCTTCTTTTATTGACCTATTAGTGGTAGAGATCTATCATATAAGATAAATCTTATCGAAATTGGATAAAATTGGACAATAGTTTTTGAGAGAAGATTTATCACTCTTTGTAAAAATAGGAGTAATTCTTGTCCATTTCCCAATATTGGGAAAGGTAGAAGTTGCAATGGACAAATTATTTAAGCCGGACAAGGGTGTAGCCAGTACAAATCTAGAGTCATCTATAAAAAAACTGGGAATGAGATCATCACCATACGCCAAGTTGTTAGGAAGAGAACTCATTATAGTCATCAACTCCTCTTCAGAGGTAGTGTGTAGCGAGAAAGAGAGACAATTGGAGGAAACTGAATACAGTTGGCGCAGAAGGTGTATAATAATTAGAGAGGTGTTGAGCAACAGCCTCAACTATATCCTGAGGAGACTTAAGCACAAGGTCATGAAGATGCATTTTGCCTGTCAGCCTGGACTCTGGACCCTTCCTAGAGCGGATGACATTACAAATATTCTTAGGGTTAGACCGAATGGGGCCTTCTGCTCTGTACACAAAAGAATTATAGGCCCGAAATATCTGTTGTTTGCAAAGTGCGAATCTTCGTCTAAATTCACCTAAGGAAAGAAGTTGTTCTTAGATGCTTCCCTTTATGTCTGTAATGCTCTTTAAGTTTCAAATTTAAAATCAGTTCTAGGGAGAGCCATGGTGGGTAATCTGAAAATGAGTAGGAGGCAGAGATTTGAGGCACGGAGCAATTGATGGATTCATATAGAGTTGTATAAAAAGCATGGAGAGCAAGATTAATATCGCTATGATTAGATAAAAGCGTCCAATCAATGCATTGCAGATCGGGATGTAGTGTATCGAAATCAGCTTTTCGAAAACAGTAACGTAGATTATTGCCTCAGGGAATCTTATGAGGATCAGTAGGTCGAGAGTATTTTAGATCAGTGCAGAGGCTAGGATGGTGAATATCTTCAAGAACCAACGAGAACTCGTCATGCTCAATAGACAAGATAAACGACGACGATGAAGATTCAATATGCTGGTTCGATGCTTCGGATTTGCGGATGGTAGGAGTGTTGGGCTAGACATAGTTACTCCTTCTTTGTTTTTTATTTCCTTTATACGTACAATCTATTCGTAGACAATAAACACTCATTTTGAGGTTTAATGGTTAGTAGAATATGTAGTCTTCATCACCACCGATTCCTCTTCATTAAACTAACATATATACTAACATGCCAGTACAATACAACTTATTTCATTTGAGACTGTTCGAATGACCTAACAATTGTTCTGAGTATTTAAATTTTAACAAAAATCTGTGGGCCAATTCTCTAGGCTTAAAGCGTTCCAGTCTTTTTGTTTCCTCGGGACAGTTCATCAGCATTTGCGCTGTTACATTTGGATGAATTCGCAATCGGACTTTGTATTTTTCACTAAGGGCACAATTAGGCGAAGAATGAGAAGGTTTGGGGATCGAAACTCGGTCGGGGCGGAGCGTAGCAGTTTAAAATCCTAAAGAAAGACTCTGTTACCTCTAATATGCTGCGAAAACTGAGGAAATGCTGCTGGCGTATGCAACTTACAATTTAAGAAATAGTCTGCTCGAAGCGAAAAAAGCTAGAAATAAAAAAATAATAAATAAAGAAGCTCTATAAAGAAAATTTAGAGGCGAGGTTGGGGTGTTTGTCGATAAACCTCGTCAAGGAACTGGAACTGTAAATGAGCATCTTATCAAAAGATTTTACATAATAACTATTAGTTAGCGGAAAACCCATAGATTCCAGAAAATTTCGAGACTATGCAAGAGCAACAGCTGAATGTTATGTAGAAGAGTACGAATGGTACTATATGCTTGCTCCTGTTCACAAGGTACTAATACACGAAGAAAACGTCATAAAATATCTTGCCTAGTAAGGCAAGATATTTTATGATGTCCCATGGGAACAGCTTTCAGAGGATGTCCAGGAAGCACGCAACAAGGATTATAAAAGTTATCGCTTACACCATGCTAGAAAATGCTCAGGATCATCAAGAAATGGAGATGTAATGCACACCCTCATATACACTTCTGATCCATGTATTTCTAGCAAAAGTTGGGATAAAGCACGAAAAATTGTGGAATTAGGAGCCGAAGTTAAAGTCCTCTTTACAAAATTTAAGTGTAGAACTAGAAGAAAATGTAAATGGTGAATGGAGAGTATTTTTTGCCAATTTTGGCGTTGATGTAATACCTTATAAGGGAAAATGTACATGTACATTCTTTTCGCGTATTATTACTAATGTTTATAAGAATTTTTGCAAGTTATGTCCTTACAGAATTTGTAGTTCTGTAGAAAATTACAAATTTTATTTCCACTATGGTTATTGTTATATATCTAAGGCAATATTTGAATAAACTCGTTAGGAATTATTAAACTACATCTGTGTGTCTATGTCTAAAGCCATATTCGTGGTTTTGGAATAGTTCTTCATCTTCCGACATGGGATTGATGGGAGAGAGGAGAAGTTTCTCGAAAACTTTTGAGCGAAACAGCAGCCAATACGCTTTATTGGTTTGCTGGCTCTTTCTTGTGAAAGACATGATCCGTTGACTCATATGGGAATATGGGAAACGATGTGAATACAGTTAGAGTTAAAAAATTGTTCTAGATACAAGTGGGTCTGTTTACTTAAAAGAAACGGACGAAAATGAAGTAAGAAAGGTCATAAAAAGGATAAAAAAGACAAACACAAGATATATATGAAATGACGACATATACCTTACAAGAAGCTTGGCCAAGAAATCACATATCCTCTAACAATAATTATAAATAAATGTTTCGCCGAAAGCGTATTTCCAACACAGCTAAAAATTACAAAAATTATCCCAATACATGGAAAAGGGAACATCAATTACTGTGCAAATTATCGACCTATAGCAATTCTACCGGTAATTTAAAAAATATTTGAAAAAATCATTTCAAATCGAATACTAACATTTTTTTGAATCTAATAAGTATCTAACGAATAAGCAACATGGCTACAGGAAAGACAAATCGACTGTTACTGCTATACCAGATGGTGGAATATGGATATGAAACGTTAACAAAAACTAGTAGAACGAGGAGTACCGCAAGGGTCTATGCTTGGACCCTTGTTGTTCATTATATATATCAATGACCTACCTCACAAAACTAACTGACTAATTCTTTGGGCAATAAACTTCTATTATTATTATTCAATTTACTATTATTATTATCATTAATTCCTGTTATAATTGCCAATTTACGGTCGGAGAGAATTAAATTCCTCATCCAATCTTCCGGCCGTTCCACGAACGAGTTCCGACGAACATAACACTATCACTTGGTGAAGTGATCTTTGTCCTTTCCCAACACGTTAAGCTAATAACCGTTTACGGCCTCAACCACCGATAGGAAATTATAGCCGTCGTTGACCTACGACTTTTATTCGACGCCAGCGAAGACGAGGACCGCCCCCGAAACAGCCCTCGACGTTTTACGAGAGGCATAAACCGCATAAACCGCGTCGATCTTACACGGAGATAGCAGTTTATTACATTAGCTCGTAACATACGACAATTCGTCGGTGGTTCGTCCGTTCCTCTCCCCGGCCCAAAACGACCCGAAACTTGATCGTTTACGAGCCGCCAAAACACGACGGTCGCTATACGGCGAGTAATCCGCTAATTTCTTTTGTTTCCGTTAACGTTAACGTGACGGAGACGTGCCGAAGAGCTCGACCGTCCGTTCGGGGTTAATGCATCGCACCCTATCCGTGGTACGGGTCCTCTTTCCGCGCCCCTCTCCGACATCAAAACTGAATAACCACTCTTAACTTCGTACATAAATTAGGCATTAGCCGAGTTCGACGTGCGGATATGGAACAAGAAACAGGAAATCGGGGTAGATATTAGCGTCTGTCCTCGTCGGGATAGTTTCGGGAACTAGCAGGGGTGGGTAGGAGGACGTAGCGTCAGATGTGGAGCTTCGACCGGATGGAATGGGATGGCGTTGCTGATCGATAAGTTGGATGGTATCTACTGAATGATACGTCTCTAATTACTAAGGTTGGACAAACGCGAGTCCTATTCGCTGAAAGAACAGCCTATATGTTATAGTCAAAGGCCGATATGACTGCTTTATTCTAGGTTTGACCAACGCTTTTCGGCAAACCCCGAAATAGATTCCAATCTCGGCCTTCGACTGATGTATCTTTAGTGAAACCTGGAACGCCACAAGTAAAATAATCTTGTTACTGGCTTCTAAAACGTCTGGTTAAATTGTAACATGTGGTGAAAGAAAAAGTCGGAAACGTGACCGATACGGAAATTCGACGTTACAGTTCGAATTAGTTGGTGATGAAGATGGAGATCCAGGCCGTGCTGGTTTAAAGAAAACGGCGTAGGTTCAAGCTCGAGAATTTAATAACAAGGCGCCACTCTCCAATTATAGAACTGGATCACATCTGAGTGATCTTTAGTAGGTGAAACCAGATTATCCGAACCATCTACGTCCTGGATCTTTTAGTCGGTCGTGAAGCGCCCAGCAAAATTACTTTTATCTATTTAAAAATAACATAAAAGGAATAAAAAGATAATGAATTTATTCGAGAGAATGTCGTTTAACAGCGCTTCATTTGGTACATGTTTGTGATTTTGTTAGTCACCTTTAAAACACCCTGAGGGTGTGAAAGTTGTGTCTCTGTTTATTATTTTCCTAGCAGAATTACTTGTTGATACGAAATGTCTTCAAATTGTAAATGCTGTAACACCAAAATTAAGGATAACAACTCAATTGCTTGTTATGTTTGTAAGGAGGTATATAGTACTGGTTGTGCCGGATTGACGTCTTCTGAGTTTCGTCTTTTGCGTTCGAAAAAAAATATACATATATATATATATATATATATAATGGACATGTGCAAAATATACAAATTTTGATATGTCTGAGCAGGTTATTGAAAACATTATAGGAACTTATATTCAATTTGCAGCAATATCTGTCAGATTTAAAATCACAAAGTTCATTCAACGTTAATAAAGTCAAAATTCAGGATCACGACTTCGAAGAAATTATTAGGGAGGTAGAAGATAGGAATAGGCGTGGGAGCAATCTGATTCTGTACAATTTGTCCGAAGGTGATAGTGATATAAAATCTGCTGGTGATGTATTTAATTGTAATGAAGATTTTCCGACTGGGCAAGATTGTTAATCCCGAAAAATCTCGTCCCTTGAAAGTGGTATGTAATAGCGAAAAAGCTCAACGATACGAAAATATAAATAAAATCAAATAAAGCGAGATCTAGCGCGATGTAGTTTTCCGTTGTTGCCTTTTGTACGGCGTGGTATTCGATATCGGACGGAATTTATCCAAAATGGCGGGTTTTCTCGCAGTTGATGCAAAGATGTCGGAAAAACTAGTTTCTAGCTCCTACGCTGCTTGTTTATACTAGTCTATATTAGCTTACACTAATTATTCTAGCGTACACTAGTTATATCAGCCTATAATAGTTCATACTAGTTCCCTAGAACAGCGTGAAAGAGAGAAGTTACAGCATCGAAATTAACAAAAAAACCTTCAACTGAGAGAAAAGCAATCTGGACGATTAGCTTGAACAGCAAGCCTTGGAGAAACGAAACGTCCAACGATACTATACACTTCCCAGCGTCGAATTTCCGTGTATATCCTCGAAAATGAGATGTAAAAGCGAAAACGGAATAATTAGTTACGGAAACCGATCTATTCCAACTCAACGTTAGAAGCTGTATGAATAACACGTCCGTATCCAAGGTATATCATAAACTTACGAAAGCGGAGCTCCATCTACGGCAAAAGGTGGAGCGGGACCAAAGGTAATGATACAGAAAACGGTGTAAGAGTATATAAAATGACGAAAATGTTTTCATGTAATAGGGAAAGTCTCCCTTAGATGCAGATCGGGCGTTAAAATCGCAGTTAAATCTCTTACTAGTTGAGTTTCCTGGACTACCACTTGCTCGCCACTTAATTCAAATCCAATTATCCGAGTCCAATCATTTTAACGGATTTTATTATTAAAACCCATAAATTCGAAGTAACTGGATTCTAACTCCCCAGAAAAGAGAACGTTAAAGCTGAATCGCACCCAGATCGCGGTCTGTCTCGCTCGGAAAAATGGAATCCGCCCCCAGTGGAGATAGGGTGGTGGTGGTGGTGGTGGTGGTGGTGGTGGTGGTGGTGGTCTAATGTGTCTTCGCTTCGCCGCGGAGAAAATAAATTTCACATTTCGACGGATATATCGGGGTGCATTAATTCCGCCGGCAATAAAGTAGAAAGATATCTACCTTATTACGAACTATTTCATCCACTAGGACGTACCTCCGTGCGCGCAAACCCTTTCTTATTTTCGCTCTTATTTCAGCCACGTATCATCCGGCTGCATCTAAATAGGTAATGCACCGCGAACTGCGCGTCGGAGAGAGAAGGGAAACGTGTGCTGCCCTCTGTGGCTGATAGCGCAGCGGAGCGCTATCTCTCGTTACCTCTCTTTTAGGAAATTTCTTTATTTCATTCTGGGTAGTTCAGCACCGTATTGTACAATACAATAAAAATAATTACAAATAAAATACAATAAAAGGACGGTTTCTAGTCGTCCCAAGGGTATGGCGTATTGCCCACTGCACCCAATTCGTTGGCCCATTGTCTTCCTTAGGTATCTACTCGACCAGATCGAAGTTGTTGATAAAATCCACCACTTTGGCGATGGAAACCTTCTTTATCAATTTTGACTGCAAGAAGTGCCAAGGTGTTTAGGTCTAGCACCACTCAGTCCTCTGACCTTCTCGGAAAAGAAGTTGCGACAATAGGTCTTGCAGGTAGGATCTTCCCTTATGCCTAAGATGAGTGAATGTTTGATAAACCGGCAGTGCCCTGAAAGGAGCCCATTCGCTTAAATTTGTCCTGTTTTATCCTCTGAAGGTCTCGCGAAGACAAGATCGTTGTGGGAATTATAGGTTATAGAAGATACGGTTTCTAAAATGGGTTCGATGGCCCTAAAAATTTTTAAGATTTCTAAAGGTGTTTCAGGCAAGTTCATTCCTTTCCTAAAAGTGTTAAAATTTTTGTGCAGGGTGTGCTTCCACCAAATTCATTTCTATCTGAAATTCTTTCTCAAATTTTCGAGTCGTGCCATGAAGAAACTGTGCGTTTTTCAAAAATAAACAACGACGCAATGTATGATTCCTTCGTGGTTTGTACACCTTGTTTCGGACAAAGTTCCTCTTCAAGTTTTAACAGCTGCAAAGAAGGAAATGTTATTTTCCCCAGTTCCTGGTGCAATGTATAATGCATGCTTCACTCATCTTCTGTTGTTTCAGAAAACGTGAATGGCCTAGTATCATTGACTCACGGTGTTCTGCTGGATCCCAATAGCATCTTTGTGATAGACAAATTTATTCGAGCTTGAAACTATCCGCTTTGAAACGAGTCTGATGGTCCTACAAAAAAGTCTAAGATTCCTAAATATGTTTCAGATAAGTTCATCCCTTTATCAGAAATGTTGGATTTCTAATGCAGGATGTGCTTCTTCCAAATTCATAATGTGTTGATTGATTCTTTCTCAAATTTTCGAATCTTGCCCGGAAGCAACTTAGAAAATGACGACGTAACATATGATTGTTTCGTGGCTTTTAAACTTGGTTTCGGACGAACTTCCTCTTCAAGTTTTAAACGGACAAAATGTTATCTTCCTCAGTTCCTGGTGTAGTCCATAACGCACGCCCTTCACAATTGCTGGTGTGTCAGAAATCGTGCATGGCCTAGTATCAAAGACTCAAAGCGGTTGGCTTGACCCTAATAACATTCTTGTGATGGAAAAATCCATGCGAGCTTGAAAGTACTGGCTCTAAAGCGAGTCTGATACTCCTACAATTCATAGAGCGTGTTTCCATCTATATCTAAATTCTTTCTCAAATTTTTGACTACGATGCTCAGCTAACGGGCATAAGGAAGCAGAGAAGAAGAAGAAATTTT
Organism: Chrysina gloriosa; assembly: GCA_038088585.1. Lineage (NCBI taxonomy): Eukaryota > Metazoa > Arthropoda > Insecta > Coleoptera > Scarabaeidae > Chrysina > Chrysina gloriosa. The sequence continues at coordinate 28,253,664 of CM076095.1, read as the reverse complement.
TGAATCTTGGCCTGAAAAACTGAAATAAACGACGATGCAATATATAGCTCTTTCGTGGTTTCTAAACATCGTTTCGGACAAAGTTCCTCTTCAAGTTATAAAAGCTACATAGGGTCAAATGTTATCTTGCTCAGTTCCTGGTGCAATCTAAAACATATGCTTCACTCATCTTCTGATATTTCAGAAATCGTTGACGGCCTAGTATCAAAGGCTCAAAGCAGTTGGTTGGATCCTAATAACATGTTTGTGATGGACAAATACATCTGAGCTCGAAATTGGCTTCGTCTTCGATTAGGGAACAAGAAAATTGCTAATCGTACATGCAGACTTTCAGTTGCTTCATCAACTCGACAACATCACTGCGGTGATGGAAAATGTCCCCCAAGACCGCAATTTACTTCCGTCTTCATTATCAAAGGAAAATGCTAGTCAGATTTCTCACTGCTACAGAACATTTTGCTATGAACGCCACAATATCTAATAGAATCATCGTCACTGTAAGCACTAAAATGCTGAAAAAGGACGTTTGAATTGTCCGCAAACCTGAACACATCTTCACGATGGATACACTCTACCCGAAGTGGTAACTTACTTCTGTGTTCATTAGAAACTAAAGTAGGACAAGCTATTTTTCCCACGAGGACATTTTCACCATGGATATCAAAATATCACATGGGATGGATTATAAACCTTAAAATGTAACCATGATGGGCATTTCACATATGAGGTAGGTCTTTCCGATTTGGCAATCAAGAAACGTAAACGATCGTAATTCCAAGCCCTTGTCCCTAATGGAGAGATTTTTCGAAAATCGTGTCTACCTTCATCTAGATTTAAACATAAAGATAATATCTGTACTAGGTCTTCTTCTAACGAAAACATCATTAATATGTATAGAAAAAACGAACTTTGAGGTTAAAATGCTGCAAAATCCACTTGTACATGTCATTGTGGGCAGAGTCAGCCTGACGCAGCAACTTGTTCTATATCTGCTGAAAAAGGAAGCACCTGGTCGCATCAGATGTTTTTCGCGAAAAAGATGAAATCACGAAGCTCGACGGACAGCGATGAAGTTATTGGTGAAGACTGGCCATCTCCCTATACCATCGATAACTATCTTGATATGTTTCGGTTGAAGATTATTGGCTTCTTAATAGCCCCGATTTAGATGATTTTGGCTATTGCGTATAGAGCAAAATTGAGGCACAAAACAGACCAACACTAACGTCGCCTCTCTATGGATTTGCGACCAATCAAGTATTTTAAGCGTGATGCAAACTGGAAGCAGCATTAACAAGAAGAAGCGAAAATTGATAAACTGTGGCAGAAGAAATTAGTCACACCCCCAATGTTTGCTGGCTTCATACTTACTTCCTTGTATATCTCCAAAATGCTATGAATGGTGCTGCTAATGGTTAGTTCCTAATAATCTGATTCAAGTTTTTAATTTCTTGCTTTCTGAAATAAAGAGTAATTTACTAATGACCTCATTTTTCGATTTTCTAACTTATTAGCTTGCAGATTGAAAGAAATGGACATCGCTTAATACATGAAAAGGAAACTTGCCAATCGATTGTTGTTAGCCCGAAAAGTTAATGAGTGCAATGCAAAATCATTCGTTTGAACGTTTGCGATGCGTGCTTGTGCTTTAGTTTTAGAAGCTCCTTTTAATAATTTTGAAGATCTATTATCCGTAACTCTCGGTCTCGTTCTCTGAGTCTCAGTCTCTTTTCGGGAATTTGTAAGAAATTTTAATAGTAGCAATTACTACATTCTAGTCAAAAGTGATTAGAATATGGACAGTACAGCCGGCGACCAGTAATGAATTCAACTTCCTGAAGTTGTTGGCTTTGTTTTGAGCTCTCCTTTGAGTCTGTCCGCGCCTTTGGATCGTGTCGTTCTTTTTATTGAAATTACCAGTGTGGAGTTTCTGGTTACAGTTCGTAAAGCCGAAACCAGAAGAATGTTTCGGGAATCTTACATCGCTTCCTAGATCTTTGATTAAATCCTTAATTGACCGAAGAATCCAGATGACTCTCTACAAAACATCCCTATTATTAGGTCCCTTATTGGACAGCTTGGAAAGTAGCTGTGCAATGGTTTATTAAACAAGCTTAATTTGACAAGAAGTAAAAATTTTGGGAAAATTGCAAATTACTTCGTATTCGTACCTAGCTGGAGCGTAAACTCTACTGGCGAGAGGAGCTCCAAAGGGCTATGGCTAGCGTCTAAGAGCATTGTTTTGATATATTCACCACCTTAAACAATGCCTTCCGATCGTTCCAGAGCCTCTTGGCTATTCTTTATGCGGCCAGTTGGGTTCCTGGCGGTGGAAAGTGGAGGCTTCAGTACTTCATGATCAGCGCTGGCAGTGGTGTTCGGATGACCAAATAACTAACCTCGCAAGCTGATTTTTGACGATCCTGTAGACTAAGTCCCCTTTATCGACGGTTTTAGACCCTTTGATAATTCCTTATGCACTTTGAGGCAGAATCCGCGTAGTTTACCTACTTAGACATAGGACATGGGAAAGGAGTGGACGTTTACTTTGGTTTTTTGGAGAATTATCACAATTTTAGGGAGTACAAGTTAGTTAATAAGTTCTTCCTTTGATCGATTTGTAGAACCCCTTTGGACTTTAAAGGTATCGGTGCAGTGTATTGTTTTATAACTGTGCTTCACCGTTGATGGGGAAAGTCCTTTTTACAACCGACACCAATCGGCTCGCCGTTCATTGATCCAAATTTAATGCATCCTTTGCCAAAAGTGGACGCACACATACACGCTTCCATTTAATTTGTTTCCCTTTCGTTTCGCGTAAAAGCGACAGAAAGGATACCGTCGTCGTCGTCTGCGCGACATCTTCTTTCTCCCCATTCGACGACGCGTCTAGTAAGATACAGGCGACAACAACGAATGTAAAAAATCGTTTGATGTCTAACAAAGCCTCGAGATCAGCACGGCTACACACTTTGACCCTTTTCGCCCGTACCGCCCGATCCGTCCCCTTCCCGTCGGGCCTTTCCTCTCCCTACCCTCGTCCCTACCCCCGCTAATTTGAACAAAAGACGCGGGACTAAACAAAAGCAGAGAGACGCGTATTAACGTCGGAAAACGTTGATTAATCTCGAAATAGATGCTGGTGAAATGAAATGTCTGTTGCTGCTGCTGCTGCTGTTGCTGTTACCGGCGTGTTCCCTCCGGCCTTCCGTTCGCCGTAGAGCGCCGTCGTTCGCTGTTTTCGGACGTTTTTGCATGACGGCCTTCTCGAAAGATATATCATTCGCAAACAGGCGGAATTTGTTTACGGAACGGAAATGAGGCAATCTTTAAGGAAATAATAACAATAATGGGGTGGACGCGTAGCGACGGGATTCGGGAAACGAAGGGGATGATGGAGTAAACAGATACGGGTTTCAATAACCTTTTATGTTGAGTATTTAATATCGTCTAAGTAAGGCGGAGAAGATGAGATGATACCGTAATGGAAAATTCGTTGAATTTAGAAGAGACGAAGTGCTTCAAGTTTTAGGAGCTGCCGTGTTTAAAATTTTTATACCTAACAATATTGTGCGATACGGATTGCAATCCGAAAGTACTTTCGTTAAAGACAACTTAAGATTATCAAGTCCACAGTACCTTATCAAAGTTGAGTTGGAACTGTTAAGATTATAAACGGCCGTTGCTGAGTATAACCTATCATGTATCTATCTATTTCATAATCTATAGCATCGAAAGTTTGATTAAAGTTTGTACTTAATAAGAAGATCAAGGAAAGGGTAGTCTCAAAGCTATATTTTAAATCTGCTTTTAATAAAAAAAGGACAAAATAATGACGGCCGTTCTCAAGATTGTTTTGCAGAGAGCGGGGGAGAATCCCAAATGTTCTCTGATAAAAAATCGATTCGCTCGAACTTCGGATTGTTCCAGTTTTGCTTTCGTCAAATCGCGAATCACAATCTTTCGACATTCTCAAGAATAGTAGACTCGATACGCGCAAAATTATTTCGAAGATGTTAAAAAAGTCACTTGTAACCCCTGTTCAACCTAGGGTTAAATATGGAACAATCCTTCATCCTTTTGTCCTTCTGGGTCAAGCTTGGTCCGTCGTATTCTTCAGGGGGTCTTTGTGTGATGAATGAGCAGTCAACACTCTTCCCAGCTGATATTGCTGTAACCAATGCCTAAGCGGATTGTTTGAAGGGAAGAACAATAATCTGATCCAATGGTAACTCGTGATGACGTTTTGGGTAGCTGGTCAATAGAGACACACAGTACTCGTATATCGATGGTATCTATCGAAATGCAATACCCGCCGATATACGAACATACACGAACTAACGCTATCTTAGCATGTCATCACGAGCCCTCATTGGTTGGACTACGTCTCCTTCCTAACTGTTGCCGATGAATACCTCTGGAAACTCTCGCTACGGCATCAAAGATGAATACTAATTCAGCAACAAACACCTCATTTTACGGAATAACCTAGGACAATCTTGGGAAAAAAAACAGAGATTTTCGCGAACCAAGTCCGGAGTATTGACGAAGATGGTAGAAGACATTGGATTGACTAAAGAAGTCGTGTTTAAACTTTCAGTGTTGTTTGCGACGTGCTCGTCGTGCGAACCCCCGCTTAGGACGATAACGTATTACGCTAACGGCAGTACATTAGAAACAGATCAAACATTCACGATTTCCTACTTGCGGTGTCAACAAACGTGCGCAGACAACGTCTAGGAATGTTAAAACAGTCTGCAAGTCATCCGACCGTTCCAGCAACAAGGATCGGGATTAATTTCAGAAGCAACAGATTTAAGATTAAGACCATGCGGTGGGTATTAGTAAATATGGCGGACTGTGCGGATTGTGGGAGAGGTGATGCAAAATTAAAGGTGCTGAAACTGCTAAGAAATGCTCAAAAATGTGTAAATTGTAATAACGGTTTTATGCACTTAAAATCTTTGGATACAGTGGTAAAAGCAAAAGCTATCCAAAAGAGGAAACTATGGCGATGTAAACAGTGCAGCGAGACAGTGGAGAATAACAATCATAGTGGTAAAATTAGTAATTTAAATGTATGTTTCCTTGGAAATAAGTGTGTTTTTATGTTGTAGTTATATTGAATAGAAGTGTTCGAGTTTGTATGGGACACCACCGCACATTTTGCAATATTAAAAGGTATATTATTTGCAGATTAAATTGGAACCTAGAGCAATTTGCAAAAGTCTTCGCTGTTGAATAGATCTTCAGGTTATCCGTATAGTCTAACAGATCATGATGATGACGTCTCCTGGGTCAAAGGGATTCATGAATCAACCCACCACCATCTGGACAAAAGGGAACTAACTCGGAAGAGTTCTAAATCTATCTTCATTTAAAATTCTTCTTTAGATTGTAGCATACGGGAAATGCTTATTTAGTGGTTGCATATTGTACTGAGAATTTAATTTCTTAAACGAAATTGCACCGGCTTAGCTTTTAATTAATGATACGAAAAGCATAAATTATAACAAATTTATAAATTCTGAGAAATATTTAACATCAAATAATTACCTAGTGTTGTGTGTGTGTGAGTGTAATATCTTTTATTCGATGATGGTTCTTCCTAAATCTCCTCTCTTGAATTCCTTCTTCGATACAGCTCTGTTTTCTATGGATTCGTCCCTCTCTTAACTTCCTTCTTCTCCGGTGGGATGAGGTTCCTTTATTCACTGGTACTTCCTTTAAAACCCTTTTGGTCCGAAACATGTTTTAAACTTTTTTGTAGACTTATCTATCTTGTCAATTTTCTTCGTCGTCAACCGAACAAACTTTTTATTTTTCCGGAAACCAGGACTACACTACTTTACTTCTCCGTTGTCCACGAAACGAAAACTTTAATTCACCATGACTTCAGTTCATCCAAAGCATAACGTTGTTATAGAAACCTGTATTGTTAATGTTCATGTATCCTTGGTTATTTATATCCTATGGTTATTAGTAATTATTGTGATGTGAAAGTGTTGAATGTATGTGTCTCAATGTTTACAATGCTTTTCTATCTTTTAATCGATGCTTTTTATAATAATTAATAATTTTATTTCTAGTTACATTTTTTTCTTCCATTAAACGTCTCTGGCTGGAGTTAAAACAAGAAACTAACACCGGTAGGGTAATAAAATCTTAAAAGGTGGTGTGCGTGGTATCAGAAGAGTATAAATTGAACCCAAAAATAAACCGAATGTCATTTGAACATACACATCCATAACCCCAACATTTACTGTGAATTTTGATATATTGAATTGTAATAAATGATAAATTTCCAAGAGAAAAGGTGTGTAAATAAAGAGCCTTCAGCCTGCGTTTCGGTCGTTCTTTCATAAGTGTATGCAACACCAAAAAGACAATCCTCCATTCTTTATTATTTTGAGATTTGGGACCTAGAACACGGTGCTCACAGTGGAAGAACCTGATTGACTAGCTCGTAATTGATTTACCTCAACATTTGCGTTCATCATAGCACGAGGAATGAAGAAGATAACATTTAAAACAATACCGATTGGAATCGTCATTTACATCAGCTATTGCACTCCTCATTTAGACTCGATATCGTTCAGAAAAAGTACCAATCAACGAAAGAGTTGCCTTTTAATTAGAAGCAGTACATCAACCGGACTAAAGCGTTAACGATGCGGCAAATAACTCCAAGTACGTAATTTGCCTTCGTGTCGAGGAAGAAAATAATACGGCAGTGCAAAGGAGCAAAATTAGACGAGAAGAAACAAAATTTTAAATGTAAATCCCCTTTTTCTTCCCGAAGCCTCTTACGAACTCACCGCCTAATTTTCCTTTTTCTTACCGCGTCACGCCCGGTAGCCCCCCCTCTCCCTCCTTCCCTCGCTCGTCTTCATTGTTTCTACGCAGGTATTCTTTTTTCCTTTTTGTCTGACCGCTATTATTACCGTCCACCCTCCTCCGTCCCTTTCGACGAGCGAGAACTCGCTAATTGGTCGCCAAGGTCCGGGTCGACCGTAATAAGAGCGTCCATTCATAGGGAGTTAATTACAAAAAGAAGGGCGCGGGGGTAATTAGCGAGATTTTTCTGGTTTTTTCCGCGCCTTCGTTGGGCGTCCCTTTTTCCATCTGTTCGTATTTCTTTTGTCGTTTACGTTTACGGTCCGTCCCGACCGACGCTTTTGATCGTTGCATGCTAATCGAGCCTTACACGTGACGCCCCTGGTGTTAGCAACGACGTCTGCCTGTTGAGCGGGTAATCCGCCCGAACGACCCGGAGTCCGGAGTTTACGAGGTGGTTACGTTGGCGTTGTAGAGAGCGTTGATTGTCGCGTCACGATTGTCCGGTGCACGTGGAATTAATGAAATTATGGCTTTCGGGATGGAATTCGAAACTCGTCTAAAGGTTACGTCCCCAAAGTTTAATTTTATATATTAATAATATTTATTATCCAACAGGCTACGCCTAATAACAGCAATAACAACAATTTAACAAAACAAGACACTAAAACATAAGTCATGGCAATCTTCAAGATTACTCACATACCTATAAACCAAAAGCTGCAACTTCACAAACTTTACAAGCTTTACAAGCAATCGCAAATTAAACAATAATAATAAAATCAATGAAATCCACACAATGAAAGCTATGGTAAACTAAAACTGCCATCGAATAAATTGTTGGCATTTCTTTTCATTACGACTACAGGCGAACGTCCGGGTGCATTGGTCCTCGCAGTTGATACTGTAAAAGTAGCCACAGATCTCGATGCAATGCGCGGTACCTTGAGGCCAATCTTGGATCATAGATCTGGGCAGTCAATAGTATTAGCTAAAAGCATAGCTAGAAAACTTGCACTATGTTGCTCGCGCCTGGATATCAAGGAATCGGTCCCGAAATGATCCATGACCTCAGCAAGATCAGTCCCAAATGCAGGATATTGGCCATTGATTCTGAATGATAAAATTTTAGAAATCTGCACCATCTGTACCATTTCGATCTTAATATAGTGACAACTGTGGATGGATGCTAACAACGAAAGTAAAATATAAACTTTTAATCAAGTTCACATCGATAAACTCTTTTGTACATCTTAAAATAAAGCCCAATGCCTTAGAGGCAAAACTGCAGATGTCATCAATGTGCGACACAGAAGTCAAACCGAAATCAAACAAGATGCCAAGATATCTAATAGAATTAACGTTTGACTGAGGTACATCATCAATGGTAATAGGAGACTTTTTTCTTGTACTAGTAATTTTTGGGCATTTAGCGCCGTTTAAATTGAACCGGTTACTCGCATACAACGTCTCAATCAAATCCAAATCACATTGCAGCAAAGAAACATCATCCCAATAAGATATTGTACTGAGAATTTAGTTAATTTAATAAACAAAATTGCACCGGCCTAGCTCTTAATTAATGACATAAAAAGCATAAATTATAACAAATTATATTTATAAATTTTGAGAAATATTTAACATAAAATCAAGATAATTACCTAGTGGTGTGTGTGTGTGAGTGTAATTTCTTTTATTCGATGATGCTTCTTCCTATCTTCCTTTTTCGATACAGCTCCATTTTCTATGGGCTCCCCCTCTTAACTTCTCCCTCTGTGTGGCTCTATTTTCTATGGATTCTTCCTTCCTTCAAACTCCCTCTTCACCGATGGGGTGAGGTTCTTTAATCACTGGTACTTCTTCTTAAAACCCTTTTATACGAAACATATTTATAGACTTATGTGTTGACCTATCCATCCTGTCCACTTTCTTCGTCGTTAACCAAACAAACACCTCATTTACTTTTGGAAACCAGCACCATACTGTCTCATTTCACCGTTGTCCACGAAACGAAAACTTCAACTCTCCTTGACTCCAGTCCATCCAGGCACATCGCTGTTATAGAAACCTGTACCGAATGTCGATGTATCCCAGGTTATTCATATCCAGTATTTTTCCATGAATTCTTGTAATGTAAAGGTGTTATATGTATGCGTTTGAATGTTTACAATACTTTTCTATTTTAATCGATGCTTTTTATAATAATTAATAATTTTATTTCTAGTTACATTTGTTTCTCCAATTAAACGTCTCTGGCTGGAGTTAAAATAAGAAGCTAACACCCGTAGGGTAATAAAATGCTCAAAAGATGGTGTGCGTGGCATCGAAAAGGTATAAATAGACCCCCAAGATAAGATAAGAGTGTCAAATGACCATACGATCGAAAGGTTAATTCAGGAAACGAAAGGTATGTTTATTGGTAATGCGATTCCATATCCAGCCTCTAAAGACGGCACAGCATCGTCTTCAGTTACTACACCACAACCGATGCGGATTATGCACAGAAAAGCGATAAAAGACGAGTCGACTCACCGACTCGACTTTTACGGTCACCGAACGTAGTCCTAACTTAACCAATTCAAATCGAGTCGTCGGCTGATCCGTTGCATTATTCGCGTGCGGTCCCATCTTTACGATCCGACGGAAGGAAAAGCACCAGCCGCTCCGGATTCGATCATTAATATTTACAAGGACGCGATGCGAGTCTTTACGTCAACCTAACGTTATCCTTTTCGCCGAAGACGTGATGGGCGTACCGCGAGGTCGATTATTCGGACCTTTCTCGCGCGTTCCTTACACACAAACTTCATTTTACAGCGTCGTCGTAAAACGACGTAAACTTTAATAAGACCGACGACTACCTTCTTGGAAATTTCCTTTCCGAAGACGGCAGCTCCTCCGGGATAGACGGCGAAGAGGCACGCGAACAATTTTCGCCTTCCCGAACAGGCCGCGAAAGAAGTATCCGACAGCGAACGTCGCCGTCGGCAATAACGGAGGCGGTAGCGTGGTGATGGTGGTGGTACAGCTACAGCGCGAAGTTTTTCAATAAACTTCGACGCTCACAAAGAAGAACGCGGAACTTTCGGCATGTCAAAGTCGCTTCCACGTTCACGGGACTGCTTAATATATGTAAATCATGTCTACGGAAGAATTTCCAAGCTCGTCTGAGATGCCGAGCGAAATGACGGTAGTGATGGTTACAAAGTCGCTCGCGAAACGTCGACGGTAGCAAGGTTCCGGTTTTACTTTCCTCGTGTTTTCGTTGTGAAGATGTACGAACGTACTGTATACCTAGGTACCAAGTGCTACGTCGAGCATCGGGTTGAATCTTTGGAATTCTTTGTGGAAATGTGGATGCTTTACGGATTTATTGACATCCAAAGTTTTCAGATATGTGAAGGTCATATTGGAGCAGGAAGACAGTTAAGGCTTTTTATTGTCGGACTGTATTCTTGACTTGGGAAGAAGGAAATGTTTCAAAAAGAATCTCTTCAGGTGCTAATTATTGGAAGGAATCTAGTACCAGGAAAAAGAAAGAATATCTATTCAGTGTTGATTTTGGAAATTAATTACTCCTGATTTATTCGTTTTCTGGAGTCTAGTTACCTATCGGCTGTTTTGTCTAATTGTATATAAGAATAAGGAAACTGTGGTTAAAATAATATACAGGGGCCCGACGAGAACCTGTCGTTTTTTGAAATGAATAGTTTCTACGGAAAATTGTATTTTAATACACAAAATTGTTTGTCATTTTCAATTTAATATGACCTCTCGGCTCAAAGTTTTCTTATCCTAACATACGGATTGATCCTACGAGTGCGGTCAGTATTTTGAGTTGTCTGGAGTTTGGAATTATGTCACTTAAAGAAAATGACCAAATTAATATTAGAAATAATTTTTGTAACGTTTTTCAAAACTACATTAGTAACATGAATGAAAGTGCTGTTGCCACCAAATCTAAGAATGTCATTAATGACATAAGCAATGCCAAAAGATTCTTAAAAGAACTTCCTGAATTGTTGGTTACCATCGCTGGAAAGCGGGAAAAACTGTCATTTTGAATAAACAGGAGTAGATAACCAAGTCTTTGGAATTGCTGTCTGATACCAGCACTTATCAGAGGATTGCCAATGATCCAACGGAATCTTACCAGAGGAACTTATTTTCTCTCATCAATAAGTTGAAGGGAAGTCCCGAAATCAGTGCTGAGCTGGCCTTAAATTGAAAGTACAGAATCCAGTCTGTCCAACATGATATTGCCTTCTTAAAATCCATAAGAAGAACGCACTTCTTCGTCCAATAGTTTCTTTTATAAATAGTCCAACTTATAGCACTTCCAAGTATCTGGCTTCCATCTTACGTAATGTGGTCATCGAATCTCCACACTTTTTGAAAAACTCGTATGAGCTTGTCGAAAGAATAAGAACCTTAACATTACCATCAAATCACGTGCGCGTTTCGCGCTGTAGTATTTATCTTCACGAACGTGCCTCTTGAACTAGCTTTAGAGTCCACAGAAGAGAAATGGTCAGAAATTTAAGGTTTCACTGATATCAGTAAGTCGAACTTTTTGAGCTTAATTAAGTTGTGCTTTGATACAACTTATTTTTCCTTTAATGATACTTTTTACATACAAAAGTTTGATCCTCCTATGAGGTTCCCATTCTCTCCTGTGTTGGTCGAGATGGTATTATAGAGGTTGGAAAGTTTCATTTTCTTAAATCTGTTCTTTATTCGCATTACGTGGATGATACTTTTATGGTCTTGCCTTAACAATACGTTCAACTTACTCTGGACTAGTTGAACGCGCACCATAATAAACTTAAATTCACTTTGGAGGAGGAGATCAACCACTCCAATAACTTTTTGGATACTATAATCATTAGAAGGGACACCAGGTTGATGACTAATTGATATAGAAAGGATACCTGGTCGGGTAGATAAATTCATTTCATTTCTTACTCTCCTAGGAAACAATCGGTTTTATTGCCAGAGCGGTTGTTTCGTTAAGGAAAACCTTAACATTATTAAATGTACCTGATCGAAAAATGGTTACCCTCTAAAGCTTATCAAAAACAGAATAACTTTCTTAGCTAATAAAGCCAAACATTCCAGCGTGACAAATCAGTCGAAGTCATTGGAGCAAAAGTTTATAACTATGACCTACTTTGAACCTATCTTTAATCGGTATAAGGGACTTTTTGGCAAGCGTAATCTCTTGGTGGCTTCTCAATCCAGAAAATACGACTCCCACACTTTTGTGGGAGCTCAAAACCAGAACACCACTTTTGAGTAAGACTAATGTAATCTATCAAACGTCGTGCAATGATTGCAACAAAGTTTATATATAGGTAAACGACACAACGCCTGAGAAAGCGCCTAGCACAACGTAGGCTAAACAGACTTCATGTCGGGCAGACCCAGACCACTCTGTTTGACCACATTGTTAGTTAAAATCACACCTTCTGCTTTGGAAATCCGTCGAAAATTTGTCGAAAAGTCAAAACACCAGAGTTTAAAAATTTACATTTATCTTATCAACACTTTTTGGATACGTTTGCTGCTTAGTAGTTTCTCCTTCCTTTTCTTCCGAGGCTTCGGTGTACCTTAATTTGTGATTACTTGTATGCTTTACATGTAAATGAAAGACGTATTTCGAAGATTTGAGGGCGCGGCAAGAAAATATGGATTAAAAATTAATGAAAATAATACTAAATATTTGGAAATGCGAGTGGCTGATGATTCGAATAAGGCGGAAATAAATATTCAGAATAACTCTGGTCAAAGATACGTCCTCAAAAAGGTTAAAAAATAATCTATTTGGGGATAGTGGTTTTAAACGATGCAAGTGAGCAAGAAGAAGTACAACAAAGACTTATGAAAGGAAGTAAACAAGCAGGATAGTTAAATAGGATACTAAGAGCAAAAACATCAGAAGAAGAGCAAAGGTAAGGCTATACAAGACCATTATTCAACCAACAGTTTTATATGGGTGCGAAACATGGACCCTCGTCTAATCCCTGGAAAGGAAAATTGGGACATGGGAACGAAAGATGTTAACAAAAATATATGGAGGTATTAAAAGAAAATGATATATGGAGAAGAGGAATGAATCAAGAGTTCATGGAATTATACGAGGAACCGAAAATCATCACGAAAATTAAGGCTCATACAGTAGATCGAGATGGTTGGGTCATTTGCAGAGGATGCACGATGAACGAGTAGCAAAGCTGATGGTCGGGGAAGAGACAGGAATGGAAAGAAGAAGAGGGCGTCCGAGGAAAAGGTGGCTGCGTGCAGTGGAGGAGGACCTACGGAGTATGGGAGTAAGAAGATGGAAGACACCGGCAATGAATAAAAAAGAATGGAAGAGGATTATCCAGGCCATGGGCCGACAGGGCCTGCAGAGTTGATTTATTATTATTGTACTTTTGCATACCGCACGTTTATACGTTTATCTCGTTGAAGCTTCCTTTTCGTCCTTTCCTTTGTCACAGGTTGTCTGCATCGGTGCTTGGGTCTTTCTCTTTTTCCTCCTACCTCTCGCTTGGTTTGCATCTTGCGGTTTATTGCCATGTGAACGCCGTTTTCGTGCGAATGGCTAGCTTCAAGGGTTTTTACTTTAAATTTGTTCACAACAACTTTTATTGTAGTTGATTAAACTTTTGATCTTTTCATTGGGAATTTTTCACCTTGCTCTCTTTGATTTGATTGTAATTTTAGTCTTTCGTTGTTAGCATTTCGATATTGAAAATGAGGAGAATATTGCCTCGAAACGTCTGTCATAGTTTTAACTTTGTATTTTTAAGAATAAATTGACAGTTCACTCAGAGATTGCGTTTGCATATATACATATATATATATATATATATATATATATATATATATATATATATAGGTTCCATAAGTGACTACATTTATGAACTTTTAGGCATCATGGTTCCTATCAGAGATCCATAATGGCTAACGAATGCGGAAACGTTAGCGCTTTGGGAAGCTACTACTTCGGAAGAAGAAGTGGCGGGCGAAGCAGACGATTTTGAAGACGAATATAATGGTCAAAGTGACCATGATAGTTGTTCTGAAGTGGAGATCTCTTAAACTGCTGATGACAAGGATAGCGAAAGTCAGGAAGAAGATGCTTCTCATGAAAATGTTTTCTATGGAAAAAATGAATGTACTATGTGGCACAAGCAAGCTGTTGTAAGTAAGTTTGCCAAAACTTGTAGTCAAAAAGAGTGAAAGTATTGCCACGTCATTACCAACGTGCAATGAATATAACTAAGTATTTTGTTAAACGTGATGCTAAACCGGTTACCAACATTGAACTTTTGGCATTCTTTGGTTTACTGTTTTTATCCCGATTGAAGAAAGCTAATCATACCAACATGAATTCTGGGCACAAGATGAAACCGGATTTGATCTTTTTGGAACTTGCATGAGCCATAATCGTTTTCTGTTTATCTTGTCGGCTATTCGATTTGATGACATTGAGATTAGAAATACACCTCGACAAACAGATAAACTGGCAACTGTTCGCGATGTGACCAATTGCAAAAACAACTATTGCCATAGTGAGTTTTTGACCATCGATGAAATGCTATTCCCATTTCTGGGACGCTGAAGTTTTATACAGTACATCACCAGCAAACCCGTCAAATATGGATTGAAATGATTTGCACATTGTGATGCCTAGACCTATTACACCTCCAATTTAAAGGTGTATTGTGGGCAGCAACCGGATGGTCCTTACAAGTTATCTAATTCTCCACATGTATTGTAATGAGGCTTGTAGGCCATGTAAAAGGAAGTTGTTGGAATTTGACTTCTGATAATTGATATACAAGTGTTCGGCTGGCAATATCACTTTTGTAGAAAAACAAATACATTGGTTGGTACTATTATGGAAAACAAAGCGGGTATTCCGACCGAATTTCAACTTAGTAAATCCAGACCGCTGAATTCGACTCTTTTTGGCTTCCGGAGGGATTTGATGACGGTGCGATTTGTGCTTAAAAAGAATAAGACTGTTATATTGATATTGACCATGCATAACGATGCCGAATTAAACCAAGATACACATAAGCCAGAAGTAATTCATTTTTACAATGGCATAAAAGGGAAGTTGACACTGTCGATTAGCTCTGTGGAAACTACTCAGTATCTCGAAGAACTAAAAGATGGCCATTATGTATTCTTTTTTCCATTTAGTAAATGTGGCTGGTGTCAAAGCACAAATATTGTATAATGGAGCACATGCTGTTCACCGGCCTTCGAAGCGATGAACGTTTTTGAAAACATTAGCGATCCTGTGATGAAAAAACATCTTGCCGAAAGAGCAAATTAGAACATTTACCAGCAAGAATCAAACTTCTGTTGTCCAAGTATAAAAGGAAAAATGGAACTCCAGCAGATCCACCAAGGAAAATAAGAAGCCGTTGCGTATTGTGTGGACGTACAAAAAAAAACAGAGTGACTACAATGAAGTGCACATCGTTTTCAACAACTGTACCAATTTATTGCAAAATGGAGAAGTAGAAGATGAATATTGAACAGTTTTGTGTACCTTTCTAAAATTCATTTTGGTTAGTTTTTAGTTTCTTATTCTTAACTTTTAGTTGTGTTAGTTCTAAGAAAAATTTCTTAATTCCTCGAAAATAAATGGTACATAACGTGAATTGGGCTAACAAACCAATATACATATTTAATAGAAGAAGAAGATACATGCTGAAACTTCATTATAAGAAATAAAGACACGTGAAGTGTAAAAGTTTCAAATATTTATTGTAGGTAAAAACCTACCCAATATTATTTTGCTATACTATAGCTTTATCAGGTGGCAGAATGATTATACAAATATTTGAGGCTTTTTACATTTCACGTGTCTTCATTTCTTAAGTGCCCAGACTATTTGCAGGACATCCATCCATTTTTTACCTGGATGGCATAAGAACAAATGCGATGCTTAGAGCACCCATCTATATAATGTGCCATAATTTTGATTTGTTTTGTAGCAATGCTGATCTGCATTCTGATCGGTTTACGGATATTATCAGTAGTATTGTTAGTTTGTAATATTGTTATATACTCTTATTTACTTGTAGAATAGCTTTTTTTTTTATTGTGTACAAATTTTGTTAGTGGCAGTAAGCTCTTTATTTTTGGTTTTTTATTGTTACGAACGTATTCGCATATATATTTTCTTTTTCGTGTATTAATTTTCCTGTACTTGGGTGTTACCCGTTGGAAATAAATGATTATTATTATTATTATTATTATTATTATTATTAAATTAATATGACACCTTCAAAATTCCTAAAAACTCACTCTTTATATCTAGTGTATAAAATACATCGCGCGAGTAACTACATTGCGGCACACCACGCGACTAACTAAGGGTTAAGAAGAAGTTCCTCGGTTCTCCTAAAGAAACGACGACCACTCATATACCACCAATGTATGTCAGTTTCTTCATATTTTTATATATTTGTGATAATAATACATGTTTAGATAAAGCGTATCCCGAAGAGATGGTTATGACCAAAGTCGCAGAGTCGCTCAGGGCAAAATAAATTAAAGTCGAACATGATCTTCTATTTCTTCAGAATTCGCACCGCGTGGCATCCAACTTTGTCCCTATTTTGTTTCGTGTTCCCTTTTCTATTATTCTTGTGGATATTGCCCCCGGGACTCTTTAGAGTGTTATTCCTCTATTCCCTCTCGAATAAATCCATTTTCTCCAAAACATCGCAAAATCCATAGCCCCTTATGCCTGTTATCTCCCCTTTCCATCGTCCTTTCCGCCGCCACCAATCGAAATCGTCCCAAATTTGCACACGGACTTGTTTTAAGATTCAATTATCCCTCCTAAATTATTGGCAATGGACAGGACGGGGATTCGATCCCTCTACCTCCCCCTCTTTCCTCTGTCGTCCGCGCGAGTCCTTTGTGCGTCTCCGGCGGCCATTATGCGCCGTAACAAAGTCCCGATGCGGAATAAATTATCCGGCGACCAACGACCGGCTACAATAAACCGAGGCCGGCAGTGCAAAAGCAATAAACGGCGGTATTAATTCGCGATCGGGCGAATTGCTAGGCGAGCGATGGCGACGGCGGCGGCGGCGGCGACGACGACTACGACGACAATGGCGACCGATCCCTTTTTGCGTCCGAAATCGTGCCCGGAACCGGAGCACAGACGCGTTTCAATGGCAAGTCGAAATAAATAGAGAGAGTATAGATACCGCGCGTGTAGGTTTGTGTCGGGCACAAAGGTATCCGATGGCATTAGAGGTGATACATTGGTCGTGTTATTGGGGCATTACGTCGGATCCTCTGTTCGACCATAATCGGGATGTTTTGTCCGCGTTACGAATCTATTTCGCCCGGTCCCTTGTCATGAACCTACTCTTTTGACGTCAGGATCATTTCGTTGTGGATCGCCGCTTGAATTTCGACCCGCGACGATTTAAGTCTAAGTTTGAGTCGAGTCGGGTTCGCCGTGCTTATGACATTTCGGCCGAAACATTTTAGGACATAAAAACGATTCGGGTCGGTTCCATCGTCCACAAAATGCAGGACGGATAAAGGATGAGAGTTCGGATACTGCTGATAACTAAGGTTCGACAAACGCGCGCCTTGTTCGCCGAAAGTACAGTCTACATACAGCGAGCAAGACACGTGCATAATCAAATAATAGACTAGACGGACAAAATTCTGATTTAGGGTTCTTCCCTTTCCAGATGCCCTATACAGTAAGTTTATCACTAATTGATGTAAATGGCATAAAAAATGTTTAATTTACTGGAAGGGAAGCTACTTAAAGTGTGAGATATAGACTATACAGGATATGTTAAAGAATTATAACTTAAAGCTTTTAGTATATACGGATTCATTTTCAAAAAAAAAAAAAAATCCTGAAAGGTGCACCAATGTGTTAGGTGGGTACTACTAATACATACCTTATAGAATGTAGTTAAAATAGGTATTTATTGAAATAGTCATATGCGTAGATACAACACACTTAAAAGAAGCAAAGTGTGTTACATAAAGGGAGATAAAATAATCACCAAAAAGTCAAATTTACACTAAAAATGTCAGTGTGATCCTTGATCTTGCATTTCTACATACAACTTAACCCTCCGTCCGACAGATATTGTAATACCTTCGGTCCGGCGGATGGTGTCTGGCCAGACCCCTATACATTAACATGCATTTCTTTGCATTTTGGTGCGAATTAGTGGTGCAAAATTAATTTTAATACAAACCAGGTATATATTTTTTATTTCTTACTTTTCTCAGAGTTAAAACCAATGTTGTTTGATGTTTACAAGAAAGGATTACAACGTTTTTCTATTAATTATGATTCGAACTCTCTCAAGAGTTCTCAGAAGTACAAACAATGCATGAAAAACATAAATATCGAACTTTAGAATATTGTTGACATACTGGCGCTGAACACATTGACCAGAAAACGAGTTTTTCGGCGAACTTTCTCCTCTCCGTGTGAACAAATTTTGCAGTCTCTCTTGGCTGTGAGTGTACTCGGCGCCGCTGGCAGGAGTAGGCACAATACTTCTTGGAATGTTTATTGATCTACCGAAGAACGATTCAATAGCCGAACGAACAGTAAATGCTTCATTACGTGAATATTGTTCACGCGATTTTCAACATTTGGAAGGACCAATGTTCTGGATAAAGTCTATAGAAAAGTGCGTCTAGCGTCATTTTTATTGCAAATTTTTGCAAATTCAATAGGCAGCCAATGCCATAACATCCAACATGTTGAAGAAGAATGCCAAAGTCGAACGTCTGGTTGGCCGTTTTGTTGTAAAATGAGTAGCCATTTGGTCCATATAATCGACGCCGGCTTTATTCGCATTGTAAAGCAAAATTGCCTCTGGTTTCATTGCCTCGCATTCACAAAATTTCGTATAATGCACAGTAGAGAGAAAATTCGCAGCCCTGTTCCTTTTCGGCACGTAGCTACAGAGCGAAACCAAGTTTTCATGAAAACCAAACACAGATGACAGCATAGGACGAGAAGCATTCTTCTTCACTTCTTCAGGAAGGAATTTTTTATTGGACCGAACAGTGCCGACGCAAACTACTCCAAGCACGTCTCAGCAAGTGCATCGATGCAGGAGGGGACTATTTCGAAGAGTTTTAATCATTTGTACCGGTAAGATCAATGAATCTACTTTGCCCAAGAAATGCGCATTACTTTCATAACGGATGTATATATATACGAGGCCCATATGTGTGAACTTAAAAGGAAGTTAGAGTGGATAATTACAACATAAAAGTGCAAAAACCAAGTAGAACACCAAAATGTATCATATTCCATGCATTTTTATACAAAATGTATGGGATCCAGCCAGATACCATCTGTCCGACCGAAGATGGGATTTCAAAACGTCCTTTTTTCGTCCTTCGCGAAGACTAAATCCTTATTGCTATATGTCCAGATCGATAGCTAATAAAATTCCAGGAAGGTACCTGGAAGCCCAAGTCGATAGGTAAACAAGAAATATACCTAATTAACGATTGAAAATGAAAAAGGTCTGGCTGGAACCATTTATCGGACGGAGGGTTAACTTAATCTGAAGTACCCGTTCTCATACAATGGCTCAGGTTCGCATCGGTCATTCTGCTTCTATACTTTGATTTCAAGTGCTTCATTGTGGAAAGTAGAGATTCGCAAGCGTAGGTTGAAGCACGTTGTATGCACGTATCTTGAAAGCCAATGCTCTCAAAATAGGAAATTTATGTTTATCAACCAAATTCCAAAAGTGTTCGTCATTTTTATATGATTCTAGGAGCACGTCGTCCTTCATTGTGATTATCTCCAGTTCTAGTTCTGCATAGTTATGGTCAATGTCAAAATAGCTTTTTGATCATTTCTGCAAAATTCTCTTCTCGAAATGGATTTAGCAAAAACTGTAGGATAGACTCAAACGAAGCAGTGAACATTTATTTTGCACGTACATTCATATGATGATACATTTTTCCCAAATTTGGAAAATGGGATGTTGAATTCCATAGTAAATGTGATTGCCATACAGCCGTTTTGTCTCTTAATGTATTTTCCGAACCCACCATTTTCGAAATATGACGATTGTTACCCTGGCATTTCCAAGTTTAATTCGTTTAGTTTCATAGTTATATCGGTCAAAAATCTCAAATCCGCAAGCCATAATTGATCACTTAACTCTGGATGCTCACCATTTCTTGATGGCAAGTACCGTTTGATTTAAAATCTTTTAAAAGCTGCTGGAACAAGCGATGTTGCATTGCCGCACCCCCGATTGAGTCGATTATCTTTACAGCAATCTTCATCACGCATTGAACACGATGAACTTTGCCACATAACGCTTTCTGGTGGATGGTGTAGTGGTAGTGGGCGAATTTGGGAAACATTTCACTTTCTATGCAGAAGGTGCACCATCAGTAGTTATGGCATTACCCTGTGTTCGACCTTTCGGTGGAAATGATGTCAAAAATTCTTCCTTCGTAGTGAAATCTTCAAATGATGTTTTAATAATCACACACAGCTGTGCCATGCCGGACATATCGGTAGATTGGTCTAGTTGACGAGAAAACTAGTTACATCTCCTGATATCAGGTGCTAAGTCCGATTCCATATCAATACCAATAGTTTCAATCCTTCTCGATACAGTCCTGACTTAATTGCAGCAATAATGTCAGTTTTGTTCTTGAAATGTTGAAAGATAGGATCAGCAGTAGTTAGGAAAGCTTCCTTAAATATTCCTCCTTCTACAAAAGCATTTTTTTCTTAGCAAACAGATCAGAAACTATCACAGACGCAATAGTAGCACGTTTGAGAGCTGAACTGGCTTAGTGAAAACATTTTGTTGTTTTGTTAGCACTGTTTTCAACTCGCCGATTCGTTTCCTTTCGAGTGTCCGTATTCCGTATTCCGAATGCATTGGTTGGAAATGTCTTCCAATGTTACTTTTTTAAGCGGTGCTACACTGCTTCTGCTACAGTAAACAAATACTTTTTGAATTATATTTGATGACACAAAACTGTTCTCCATACTCATCATTAAAATAATAAGTTCTTGATCTTTTACTCATGTTGCCAATGATACACAATTTCAAATCAATATACAAAGAAGACAAATGTTGATGCTTGCCATTCGTCTTAGTGTCTTTAAAATAATTAGAAACATTACAAATAAGTTCGAGGAGTTCGATACCGAAGATGACAGTTTGACTGAACGAAATAATACATACAAAGCGCAGAAGGAAAATAAAAAATTACACACAAAGAACGCTAACCAACCAACTAATTTTGTACAATTTATGTCATAACTTGATACCAAACTGTGTAATACAACGGACATTTCTTTTATTAATGTTAGATCTATTCCAGTTATATCGGTGCTAGTTTCAGCATTTCTGAAAAATCTTCTAACTGTATTGCCATCATTTGAAAAACCAAATGGAGGTGTAGGCTTATCTACAATTAGCCCTATCTCTCGTTTAAAACCAGCTTGGATTTCCAATTTTCATTTTTTTCACATTTTCTCACTATCCGTCTCAACTCCCCATTTTTAAAATATTTAAGCGGTAGCTGATATGTAGAAAACATTCCAAACACCTAATCTATGGAAGTAGTGTGAACAGACCGTAGTTTGCTTCTGAATTTCTAGATTAAGTAATCCTTTTTTCTTTTTTCTAAAAAATGACCCAAATGTTGAGCGAGCTCTCCTATTTTAGCGAGATATTAATAAACGCTTGACTCAATATGGAAAGGCCTATAAAGATTTGGCCAAAAATGGTTAATTACGGATTTCATTACCAAGGTTCGTCGATCTGAAATTGTCTCTAATTTATCTTCTTATTTATCTAACTTATCTTAATATCGAACTTAAATCGCATCAAGTATTATCGAGTGATGAAGGTGACATCATACCGATCAGGAAGAAGAGATTAATGATCTACGAAAGTAGGCAAAGTTTTTTCATTTATATTTATATTAAGCATTGGCACGGATCGTCAGACTAGCTTGAATATTATTGAGGCAAACATAAAAAGTGACCCAAAGAAATTGTTTGATTTCATAAACTCTTTGAAAAACCAGACTCGTATCCCGGGATCCATGTTGAGTGCTGAGAACAATATTGTTGATTCTCCTGCTGATATTACTAATGCTTTTGCTTCTCATTTTCGATCTGTTTTCTCAGACTCCAACATACAGAGCTCTCCTGGCGTGTCCTCGTCGATTGATTATCCACACTTGGTACTCAGGGCTTTTGATGAAGCGGATGTGCTCTGTGCTATTAACTCTTTAAAGAATTCTTTCACAATGGGTGCAGACTCGACAGACCAGTTTTTCTAATTAAGGATTGCCGAAATGTTTTGATTACACCTTTGCTGCATATTTACAACTTAGCACTAAAATCTAAAACTTCTCCTAATCTCTGGAAACTTTCTCGAATTACACCTGTTTATAAATCTGGTGGTAAAAATAACATATTAAATTACCGACCCATATCGATAATATCAAATTTCTCTAAAATATTTGAAACAATGTTATTTAAATACATCTCTAATCATGTCTCTAACAAATTGTCCATCACTCAGCATGGTTTCATTAGGGGAAAATCGACAGTTACGAATTTATGCACATTTGTTAATCATGGTTCAGATATTTTAGATGGTCGTGGGCAACTTGATACCATATATACTGACTTTTCAAAGGCCTTTGATCAAGTGCCGCATTCACTTATTCTTCGTAAAATGCATGGTTTTGGATTGTCTAACGATTTGATTTCTTTACTCCATTCATATCTGACAGAGAGGAGGAACTCTGTCGAATATAAAGGATTTCGTTCATTTACATATACTTCTGGTAGCGGTGTGCCTCAAGGCTCTGTCCTTGGACCACTTTTATTTAATATATTCATCAATGATGTTTCCTCAGTTATTGACTCGAAATCATTTATTTATGCAGACGACTTAAAATTGTTTAGGTCTATTGAAACTCATAATGATTGTGTTCTCTTACAAAAGGACCTTGATGCAATTGTTTTGTGGAGTCAAAGAAATTCTTTAAAATTAAATATTGATAAATGTAAAATTGTAACCTATTGTCGTAAACTCCGTTATATAAGCTTTAATTATACTATCAACAATGCTTCCTTGGAACGTTGTGAATGTATTAGGGATCTTGGGGTATTGTTTGATCAGAAACTCACCTTTAACCCTCATGTTGTGAGCATTTGTGCCGATGCCTTAAAGTTGCTTGGTTTTCTTACACGCAACACTAAGCAATTTAGTGGTAATGATGCGTTAATTAGTTTCTACAATGCTTTCATTGGGCCCAAACTTGAGTATGCCTCTGTAGTCTGGAGTCCTGTATACAGTACATATAAGAACATGATTGAAAAAGTCCAACGTAAATTTTTAAAAATTTTGCACTTCCGTAGGTATAAAACATTCTTACCTCACGACTATAGTTATGAGATCTTACTTGATGAAAATAATTATGATTCACTTGAAATTTGTCGTGTACGAGCACAAATTTTATTTATTTGTAAATTAATTCAAGGTACCGTATCAGATGCTAACTTGCTGTCCCAATTAGCTTTTTATCTGCCTAGGTCAAATAGCAGAACACGACAAACTTTTTATATTCCGTCTTCTAATACGCTTCACCATTCAAATGCCCCACTGATATCAATGTGCAGAAGTGTGAATATGTACTGTGCTGATGTGGACTTCTTTAACACAACATATATTGCCTTAAAGAGTCTTTTGCCAAATAAGTTACTTTGATTCTTGTAATAAAATTATTATTATTATTTATTATTATTTTTTATTTAAAAAAAAATCTCTCTTTAAGTTAGTGCATATTAGTTTAAGGATCCTCTCATATATATTTCCTATTAAAATAAAATTATCCTGTAATTAGTTTAGTTTAAGCTGTTGGATAATAAATCATTATTAGTATTATTATTATTATTATTATTATTATTATTATTATATTTCTTGTTTCTATATGTAAAATGAATTACATACATTTTTGTCACTTTATGGATAGACACTTATTTTTATGTTTTTAAGATATATGTATTTAGTGTTATTTTTCGTTGAAGTAAATGACTGCCTTATGCACACCTTACTTTACAGATCCACGATTTTGATTTACACGGTTCTCTAACGAACCTACCCTCAGTGTAAATCGGAGGATATGTGTATAACAAACCCGGAGGAACGCCGAAAAGAGGATGGACACAGGAAGTAGAGGAGAGCATTAGGAAGGAATGGAAAAAATAGTATTAAAGTAAAAACAGATCAGTCACTATAAAATAGGGCACAATAAGGACTAATTCATCTTTAAATAGGATTAGGATGAGTTCTCGAAAACACGAGAACAGCTACACCTTCGTAGGAAATGTATTAGCTTAATAATAAACATAGTAATAATACATGTCATAATTTATTTGGAATTTGCAGTCTGCAATTTACGAGATCTGGGCGTGTTCAAACCATTTCTAGAAGACGATAGTCTCCTTCATAAACCGTTCCAGTAAATAACTTCCTCTCTGAGAAAGCGCACTCGCGAGCGTGCACTTATTACTTTGATTAATACGTCTGGCCTGTGAAAGAGCACCGCTTCCTAAAAACGACCCTATACATTCATCCGTCGTTCGAAACGCCCTGCAATTAGATTCCTCTTCAGCGCGAAAGAATTCCCGCCCCGATTATCCTTTTCGTTTTTCCCCCTTCGGCCCGTTTCCTTCCTCTTTTCGTATTTGGCCCTCGTAAAGCGAAAGACGGTAAGGTGGCGTTCGTTCCGCTTTAAATCGTAAACTTTCCAGTTTATGTATGCAATTTTCTTCATATCCCGCTTTTTAATTTTCTCCGCTTTCCTTTTGTTTCCGCAACGCCGACGCCATCTATCGCGAAAGCAGTGCACTCGACGTTGTAATGAATATATAAATTTTAAGCGCGGCAGCGGAAAAAGTAATGATCTTAGCCCTCGCAGGAGCGACCCGGACACCGCCGTCCGACCGGCGTAAAACGCGAAACTGGGTCCGCGTTCGTATTAATAATTCATCGTTATGCAGCTCGGATAACGTCTGGGCTAGCGGAACACAATTATACGCGAAAAGTCGGAATTTAATTGTATTAAAAACTCTAAATGCAGCTAAATCCCGAAATTGAAGCTTCGCTATCGGGGATGGTGTAAATAGTAAGGAGAAAATTCGGGTTTAAATCGATCGTTCTGATTTTCGCGAGAGTTTTTGCGAGAATTATATTTATTTAATTGTCATAGGTTCTGATTGCCAAGCCAATGTAAGCGCGTATGCCGTGCGAGAGCGTCGCTCGTGTGCTTGTAGGGGAAGTAACCGGCTTTATCCCGGCGAAGCCGGTATACTATTGGAACTTAAGTACGGTGAAATACAAAACTCCTCGCCTTTGTTTGTTAATTACTAAGGCAAGGGAGGGAGTACTATAATAATAGTAATACTATTTATTTACTCCATAATACATAATATGTGTGGAACATGTCAAATAAATACAATAAGATAATACAATACAACAATACAGCAAACATACAAACGCAAACAATCTATAATCAAATGTCACCGTCAAAAAAGTTAGCCACAGAGTAAAAATACATTTCTTGCATAGATGGCGTTCTAGTGTGGCTTTAAAGCGATTACAGGGCAAATCCCTTACGTTAGAAGGTATAAAATTATAAATCTTTACTAGCACATGCACTACATTTCTTTGAGCTAGTGCCAGAGGAGTCTGTGGACTGTTCAGGTAAGCATGCACTGTTCCGCGCATATTGTAAAGATGACTCAGTTCGTACTGCTGCAAGAACTCGCCATAATTGACACTCCTTATGCAGCGCTTTTGAAGAACGAATTACCTCCCAAGGTCGACACAATTTCCTCAAAATATGATACCATATCTCAGGCGTGACTCGACATATGCATAGTACGCCCATAAGTTCGCTTCTGGACCCACCGATTTTACAACACTTCCTAATGCATAGCCAAAAGATGCAATTTTTGTTGCCATATAATCAACAAGTGGTTTCCAGCTCAAGTGTCTAGAAATCCTCATTCCTAAGAAAAGGGCGTTTTCACATGAGGTAAGTGTATTATTTTCGTATTTCCTGTCAATTATTTCTTTCTGTGTTGTAGAGAATTCTATAATATTTGTTTTTCCTATGTTGAGTTTTAGATTATTTGCAGTAAACCATATCTGCATATCACTGATAGACTGTAGGAGCTTATGATGAAGTACTTCCGTAATCTTCGCAGTCACTACAACGAAAGTATCGTCCGCGAACAAGGTCGTGTGATTTGTCTGTAATTTTGGTAAGTCATTGATATGTATCAGGAAAAGTATAGGTCCTGATACAGAACCCTGCGGCACACATTTCTCGCTTGTACCCCAGAGTGACGAAAGCTGCAATCCGTCAAGATCTGTTGCTACTGTAGATTGTTGCCTTTGAAATAAGTACGATTTTATCAGTTTCGGGGCGATGCCTCTGAAACCCATTTTTTCGAGTTTCATTAGCAGAACTTCATGGCTAACGCTCGCGTTAAAGCCATTAACATTCCCATGAATGATATCCATTATTAATCGCTTCCAGTGCTCTTGAAATTACTTGATAGTACAGTGGTTATTGTAGATCTCCCTTTTTGGTATCCACTTTGTTTCTTATTTAAGGACTTATTAATTTCAAGAAAATTAGTCATCCAGGTGTGGATCATCTTTTCAAATATTTTGGATGCATTTGAAAGTAACGCTATCGGTCTGTAGTTTGACATTTTGGAGCGATCACTTCTCTTATGTATGGGTCTATAACGGCTTTCTTTAGTTCTTTTGGAAATATGATAATATATGATAATGATAGATTTATAATATATGATAGTGATTCCGTAGTATTCGCTGATGATATATGTGCAATAGTCTTTTCGATTTCCAATATCATTAAAATCATCACTATTACCGTAGCTGACTCAATATGACCGCAGACAAAATTCAAGGCAGTATTAAACACGTAGGAGGTCATATCATAAGATGGGTTTGTATGACTGCTATAGCAAGAAATAATCGTCAATTATTAAATTAAAATCCAGCACGATCGGCACGATTTCTGTACTTATACTCGAGGCTTTCCTTCGAAATTAAAAAAGAGCTACTTAATTACTTAGTCCTGACCTCTTTTTGCTTAAGGTGTAAGACTGGAGGGATTGGCCCTTGCATTTCTGCCTCCATTGCTTCCTACTCTGTATTAGTTTCCGTATGTCTTCCATTGGCATTCCTCTTTTCTCTAATTTTTTCTGATTCTGTCACCCTCCCCCATCCCCTCCATCCTAGTTTTTCCGCATACTCCCATATCGACCACTCGTTTTGTTAATCTCTCTTCCGTCATCCTGCACACGTGATCAAACCATCTAAGTAGTTGTCCTCCTATGATTTTTCCGTTTATTGTCTGTATTCGTAAGTTTTGTCTAATTATTTCATTCCTTATTCTGCCCGTCCTTTTCTTATTTTAAAATTTTTTCAGGAACCCCATTTCCATGGCGCTTATTCTCGATTTTTGTCTCTCCGACAGTGTCCATGTCTCGCTCTTATATACGAGGATTAAGTTGAATTTATTGAAAATAAGAAAATCTAGTAGACTATGAGGAACAATCACAGAGTGTTTATTTAGAACAACTTTTTATCTGTCATTTCACGTTTAGTTGTTGAAGTTATTTTCGTTATAATTGATCTTTTAGTACTTTAAGGTTATGCTATAGGTTTTCCTTGGTATCTGCCAACAGAGCCATATTATCTGCGAACATTCTGTCAGTTGAGGTTATGGCATCGGCCAATATCCCAATGTTAATTTTCTTATCTCTTTCTTTGTTTCTTTTACTGCTTCATCGAGTATCGCTGATGAAAGAAGCAGGCTCAGCACGCAGCCCTGTTTGAGTCCTTGCTTTGTAACAAATTCTTCTTACTCGTCATTGTTTGTTCTTCCTATATTTGTGTTATCCTTGTATTTTTGTTTACTCCTCAACACATTCAAGATGTCCTCTCTTCGTGTTCTGTCAAACGCCTTTTTCAAGTCACTGAAGTATGTATGTTTCTCCTGATTTTATTGATTATTTTCTCGCCCGCTTG
Organism: Chrysina gloriosa; assembly: GCA_038088585.1. Classification (NCBI taxonomy): domain Eukaryota; kingdom Metazoa; phylum Arthropoda; class Insecta; order Coleoptera; family Scarabaeidae; genus Chrysina; species Chrysina gloriosa. The sequence continues at coordinate 28,225,657 of CM076095.1, read as the reverse complement.
GTCTAATGTAAATATGAGGTTCTGTGTGGTTCTATTCTTCCTGATTCTGCATTGAGTATCTTCAAGGGTTGGCTCTAATTTGGGTCTTATTCTTTTTCCATTAGTTCGGCTAATATTTTCCCCGGAATACTTGATATAGTTGTGTCCCCATAGTTGGTGCAGTTTATCCTATTGCTCCTCTTATATCTTAAGTTAGAGTTCGTCTGTCCGTAGGTCTTGCGGTATCCTTGCCTTTCTTAGTGTGTCGCTCATTAATTCTGTCATTTCGTGTGTTCTGAAGAATAAGTCGGTCGGCTGCTAGCTCCGACGATAATTCTTTGTTCTTCGTTTGTAAAGTTCGCAGATGTTCTCAAAATAAATCTTAGCATTCTATTAGTCCTATACTAATCACCTACAACAAAAAGAGAAAACAACGGCATCGTAATTAACGAAAAGAAAAACTCACCTCCAATAGAGAGAAGAGCAAACGAACAACGTGGCCGATAGAACAGTAAAATTGGGGAAGCGTAACTCCCAAATGCAAACAACGATAATATTAAACTTCCCAGAGTCGAATTTGCGTGCATATCCTCGACAAACGAGACTTTAAAACGAAAACGGAAAACGACCTGTTCAACCGAACGCCACCAGCAGAATCATAGCAGAATGCCTACACGTGCATCCAAAACAGGCGCGAGTTGTGTCAAATCCTACGAAAGCGGGGCGCCATCTACACGTCATAAGTGGAAGCGAGAGGTCAAAATTAACAATACCGGAACGCGGTGAGAAATTGGCCGTAAGACTCTTCTTCCCAAGAACTTTATCATTTCATGTTGTGTGTAAAAAGAAATTGCTATTGCATTATTTGGCTATAAACCTTCGTCGAAAATGTTATTTCCTGTGTCATCACTAACGGCAATTTTCGTGGATTGTTTCCACATTTCCATCATAATTTCCCAATTCGTACCAGTTAGACAAAACTTTCGAAGATTCGTTCCCGTAACCAGCAACGTAATCCCGTCCCGTCGCGACTCCTCCAATAACAAACGATATTACCTTGCGGCACTTTGGAAATTCCGACGCGTTCCTAGGTACGTCCTTAAGGTAGTAGTAATATAAAGTTTACGTAACGACTCGCTATTGCGTCTTCAATAACCTCGCCCGTTCCTCCTTCCTCCCTCGCCGTTCTAGCTCGTCCTCGCTCGCCTCTCTTCCGGAACGGAGAATCTGGAACGTTACAGCGCGGTCCGGACAGAAACAAATGAAATTTCGATCAACGTGACCCGCACAATACTGCGAACATAAATCCCGACGTCCTTGAATTATTCATAACGGCCGCGGCGGCGAAGGAAACCAAATCAAATAAACTGCAGACTACGACGTCTAGTGGGGTGGTTTTCGGGGGCTTGCGTATGTTCCGCGTCGGTCCGACGAAATAGGTGGAATCCGACGCTCGCCGTCGTCGAAAAACGAACGAAAGGGTTTGATAGACAAAAGGGGATCGAGAGCTCAGCTGCTGTAGTGGCTGAAATAACCCCAGATGCACTGTGATTTCGCGGTCATTTTCGTTCGAATTGAGCGCGACGATTTTCGAAAATTGGTGGGGAGGAACTCGACTATTTTGCATAAAATAATCGATTGTTTTGTACGCAAAGAGCTTTTTATTCACTCTTCCGTTAATATAACTTAGATATCGAGGAATTGAAGGTTGCTGTTCTTGGTCTACGAAAAAGTGGTGACTATCATGATGACATAAATCAAACCAATTGTAAACAATGGCTGGAAACATTATTATTACCCAATTTACCTGAGCGTTCTGTTGTGCTGGTAGACAATGCAAGTTACCACAATGTTCTGTCAGTCCGGCAGACCAATTGTAATACCAAATAGGCTGCGGTGATATCTTGGCTGGATACACGAAGGATTCCTTATGATACTAGTTACTAGGGAAAAGCATTATATATAGTAATAGCGTTCTAGTACATGCACCCTCTGTGAAGTGTGTTGGGGTCACTAGCTTGTTAGCATTTCTAGTGACCATAGTTGTTGAAACATCTATTTTGCGCAAGAATAGACGATGGTTTTCATGCTGAAATGCCAACAACGTTTAAATATACATACTCGGCAATGTCAATATATTGAATTTAATAAAATAGTCTTTACATGACGTTCTGACTGATAGGGCGAACATGCATCTCACCATCCGTTTCTGAATTATAAATAATTTAGATATACATGGTGATGATCCCCAAAACAAGACACCATATGCGAACAAGAACTGAACACAGGCGCAATAGTAAGCCCTCAACGAATTAAGGGAAACGACCTGGCGAAGATGGTAAACGGCAAAAACCGACTTATTTACGTTCTTAGTAAAATTTCGGATGTGCTCTTCAAATTTAATCCCTTTGTCGATCCTAAAACCCAGGAACTTGACCGACATACTTTCAGCAATCGATCTACCTTGAATTGGGACATACAACGATTCTTCAACAACTGAACCAAAAAGAATTAGTTTCATGTTTCCACAGTTTGTGCTCAGCCCATTCATCTCACACCACTCGTCCATGCGTTTTACCATCACCAATGCCAAAGATGACAAGTCAGCTCGGGTGTGAACGCTCGCTGTAAGAGAAGTGTCATCCGCATACTGAACCAGAGCATCCGTCCCAACATAATTTTTTAAGTCATTGTCATATATAAGAAACAGAAATGGTCCCAAAACCGAGCCCTGAGCCACATCCATTTCCATTTCGACCGACCCAGAGACCACAAACCATCCGTTAGCATTTTCGGGACTGACCTAGATACTTGTCATTCAACTATGATGTCAGTACACCAAGAGCAACACCACGGATCCCGCATTGATTCAACTTCTCAAAAAGTATTATTAAGTCAAACGCTTTACTCAGATCGAAATATGTACCAACCGTCCTCAGATGACTATCAACCGATTTCGTAACCGCGTTTATATTCTTGTAAATGGCCTTTTCGCATGGGGTATTTGGTAAGAATCGAAATTGAGCATCAGACAAGAGAGACCGGGTGAGAAAGACGTCCAACAATCTAGGTACAATGATCTTTTCAAGAATTTTGGGGAAACGCAATACTTTTCTGACTCGCTTAATAATAATAAGCATATTGATCTATACTGACATGACTGAGGCGTTTGATTGAATTAGTCATGACCTTCTTACCAAACTTGGTATAACGGGCGTTTCTCAGTCCTTAACCTCCCTTATTAAGTCTTACCATACCAACCGAAGATATTGTGTAGTATACAAAGATTAAATTTCCAAAAACTTTTCTCCATCAGGCGCGCCTCAGGGAACTAATCTGGGTCCCCTTCTATTCTTAATGTTTATTAATGGCTTACCTTTTATAATTGATCGTCCTAGCTTTTTGCTGATGGCTTAAAAATTATACGCTATTGTCAAGAGCATTGACGATTGTATAGTGCAATTTTGGTGTATAGATAATGGTTTGGGTATGAATATATCTAAGTGTGGAGTAGTAAGCTTCTCACGAAGAGTTAATACTGTCGTTCATGCTTACCACTAAAATAATATTGCTTTAAAGCCCAGTGAAACTATGAGTGACCTGGCCGTAACTTTTGACTCTCGACTTACATTTAATGACCGCATCTTGTTCTGCTTTAAGGATGCTAGGTTCTATTATAAGAATCACACGGAATTTCAGGTCTACTGACTCGATCCTGTCTTTATATTTTTCTAAGCTAGAATATGCATCCTTGATTTGGTCACCTCTTTAAAAATATTATATAAACTCACTCGAACAAGGCCAAAGACGTTTTCTAAAGTATATCTGCTTTAAAGATTGTTCTATATATCCAGTACAGGGTTTTGGCCACAAATTACTCCTAAACTTGTACAGGATTGAACCTCTTGATCTGCGACGAATTCATATCGACCTAGAATTTTCTTTTCTAATTTACTTGGCAATAGTTTGAATGCACCGAAACTAAATATTACATCAAATTAATTTCATGGTACCTCGTCCAGCTTCTAGATCTTCGAAGATGTTTTGCTGCAGTAAACCAAATACCCATATTTTAATTAAACCCCCTCTCTATAGGATGTGTGTGAGTATTTGTAGATAAACGTATGTACTATTTAAATAGATATTAGCATACATATGTTATAATGTACTTGTTCTATAAGTAGATTGTAAATCTGTTGGGCAAAATCTATTACTATTATTATTTCCTAACGAAATACGCGGAAATAGAAGCTGGATACGACGAGACAAAGTCTCAAATCATCCGCAACTTAACTTTAAACCCAAAAGACCAACTCGCTCTGTCAATACGCGCGCAAGAAGACATTCCACGGCACGGTAACCTTTACCGTCGTTCGTTAATCCCGTTACATACTTTCCATACGGCGGCGTCGTTCCCCAAAGCATGCGGAACTCGATACCTCCTTCCTAATGCCACAAAAGCCGCCTTCCTTCGCTTACCGCACTCGAATGCACTCAATCATATCCGGGCTGCAATAGGGGAAGCCGCCACAAGTGCATAAAGTGATCGATATAGCGTATCTAACCTCGAAGTAGATCGTTGGGAGCCCATCATTTATAATGCAGACGCTTGATATCCTCTCGCTAACGTCGCGCGGCACCCTCGCCAGTCGGGGAAAGAGGGCGCGTTTGCTCCGGGAATCCCCGGAATAATTTTCCGCCGGTAATACCGGCCCGTCCCGACGGCTTTGAAAATAATTTAAAAGACAAACGACATTAATATCGGGTACGACGGGAAGAGATGGGAAAATCGCGCAAAAACGAGGAAAGAAGGAGGAGTTGGTTCGAGGGGATGAGGAAGAGTTTACGATCGGATTTCGGAGGTGGAGTTTGGAAAGTTGCGTGGTCGTATTTAAACGAATGTCTACGAGAACTTGTATAACTTCTTGCAATGGGTTTATTTGTTGGAAATGATGTCAGCAGAATATAAAGCTTACAAAGTTCAAAGTCAAAGTGGACATAATTTCTTTTTAATTATGGTAACAAATAATACTGACAGATGCAAATTCGTTCAAACTTCCAATTCTATGCTTTGAGGTAGAAATTCACTTCGACAAAAACGCTTTTTGCGTCCAATCGCGTTCAAAATATGCCTATCCGATAGATTTTGACCCGTAGATTCCAAATCTTCCATCCCCAACGCTGTATCTCTGACCGTTCTCGAGCTGAAGGAAAGTTCGTCCGATTGCGTTCGAAAAAGGCCTATCGGATAGGTCTCAACGAGTAGATTCCAAATATGGCATTATAAACGCTGTAGCTCCAACCGCTTAAACTTCAACCTCGTCCGATGCGTTCAATCGTATACTAATCGACGCGTCTTGACGCGCTGCTTTCAACGGTATATGATTTGTTTAGATTATTTCAAACGGTTGCCGAGAAAATGCAAAAAACCGCAAAAAATAGCTTAAAAACGCTAAAATTGCATACCCCTTTTTCGCTAATACGGGACTTAGGACGTTCAATCCTACATCAATCTATGCGTCTTGACGAGGCGAATTCAACGGCGTAGGATTGCTTTACTTTACTCCAACGGTTACCGAGAAAATCGCAAAAAACCGTGAGAAAATCGTAACAAATAGCTAAATTCCACCCTAGGAATGGATTTCTTTCAAGCTACGACATTTTCTCCTACACCATTTGCAAGAGCGTCCTTTTCTGATTCAGAATCACCCCCGAATCGACTTTCTATCGTTAATACTTTAGGCGCTACGAGCGCTTGAAATTTGACCTGTTTCGCCCTATATTCACCCCAATATTCGGTCTATCTTAGGCCTTTGGTCCAAACATCGTAGGGCGTTTTCTCGAAATCTATGCGTTCTACGTCCGAACCGATATATTCTACGTAATTACCCGTCCAAATATGTATATTCTGGCGCAAAATAACTGCGAAATTCGAACATGAATTTTTCGTCAAATATCCGAAAATTGCCCTATTTTAGCCCGTTTTGACCCAAACTTCGTAAGGCGTTCCCTCCAAACCTATGCGTTCTACATCGGAACCGATATGTTCTACATAATTACCGGTACGAATATGTATATTCTGACGCAAAATAATTTCAAAATTCGAACACGAATTTTTCGTCAAATGACCAAAACTACGTTAAAAATCGTGATTTTCGTTAAGAGCCAAATTTCAAATCACTCTCACCGCTTTATTTATGGCTCGATCGCGGTCGAGTAGATCTTCCTAGATGAAGATTTTGCCTGGGAATCGAATGGAATAAGAACGAACGCGCTATCTATCATAGTTTTCGCGCTAGAGCGAAATTATTGTAATTTTAGGTACTTTGTGTTGAATAGGTACCAATAGTGTACGTTTGTTAGATGTTTGTACATATGAGAGTTCAATTTCGAAATTCGGCCATAATGTAGTAATTGCGCATTTTTGCAGCTATTTGATTCTACAGAAGTAGATACCTTGTTTTTGCCACAAACTCCTGTAGTAGCTACAATCGCGCACTCGGCTAGCCCGCCGTGGGGGAATTTGTGGCAAAAACAAGTTGTCTACTTCTGTAGAATCAAATAGCTGCAAAAATGCGCAATTAGTACATTATGGCCGAATTTCGTAATTGAACTCTCATATGTACGAACATCTAACACCCGGGCTTATATAGAGCTTCTATAGAAACGAAAACTACTTCACACAGTCGCACTGATGAGCGGTATAACCGCCAAACGCGCGTCTGCGAATAGTGAAAGTAGTTTTCTAATTAAGCAGTGTACGTTTGGTTGCCTATGTTGCCATCTCAGTCACTTTTGAACATAGTTTACTCCCACCACTATATCGTAACTTCAGCCAGATTTACGACCACCTTTCCGACTTTAACCGCCGTCCCACATTTGATAAATTCAACATTCATCATCCCACCTGAGCACATCGCGATCCTCCTCCTTTGTCACGACTTCCCATGCATATCTCGCGAAATTCATTTTTCACCCAATCTATGACTTATTTACGCCGTCACGGGCGTCGCGACGTCCGCCTCGAAGGATTCGCCAGATATATCGGATATTCCGTATCTTCGTCATCGCAAAGGGCGCCGCGTCGGTCACGTCTACGTGAGGAACTTCTTAAAATTTCGCCAGCCGCGTCGCGCCGGAAGACAAGTGGAGTGGATAGAAAGGCTTCACTCGAGCTCACTCGAAACCTCGGGACGTAAATTCAGACAAGTAGTTTTCTTCGTCTGAGTCCGCGTCGCGGCGCTCGTATATGCACAGCCCACTTCCGTCGGGGACGAGAACTCATTCATTGTTCTTGAATTGTTGCGCTCTCGAAAAGGAGGGGAAAAAAGAAGCCGGAAAGGAAAATCCACCTCCTTTAGGTGCGAGCAGCTTGTGACGGTATTGAAAAGGACGCGGTAGGAATGGTTTAAACTTTAAAACGGTTGAAGTATTAGAATAGATTTTGGCGTAAATTTTTGCATTTGAATCGTAGAATTTTGGTAGTTTGAACGGCGGGCAAGTTTTGCTCCATATGTCAAATCCTAGTTTGGATGTGTTCTTAGATATCGAGGTGGATCCTTTAAAAGCCTGGACTAGAGCAAACCATTGCCAAAGATTCTCCAATGTGCCGTTTGTCTCCCCTGCATCGTCTCCTTTTTCTCTTTCGTAGTCATCCATTTTTAGCTCGTTAAATCATTATGGGGAGGGAGGGAGGGCGTACTCATACCAAGCGGTAACTATTTGACTTTAAATAGTGTTAGGTTGGTGGTTGGTACTTGGTGTAGGAAGTTGGGGACATTGTGGCCTCCTAAACATTTTTGCTCCAACAATCTGCATTTTTAGCACAGTCGTAATCAAACAGTCACAGTAGGTAAGGAGAGATGTATGTATATATTATGATGCTATTCCCATACTCCAACAAATAATGAAACAAAATAAAAATTGGAAAAGAAACTATCAGCTGGCTTTCGTAATGGGGTAATTGTGGCAGAAGGCCACCATTACACCAGCACAATATTTTCAGTTCACATAAATGTAATAATCAGAGACAAACACCTTTGTTTCTACATTAGTACAACCTTTGTGGGCCCAATTGCCACACCTAACACATCTTAGCCATATTTAATTTTTTTTTTTCCGAAGTCACCACATACCAGACATATATGCTGATCGTCTACATTTTAATCCTTGCCTTGATTGTCATTTGATTCTTGATTAGAATTTAAATCCTTACAGCTCATTACTCTGCAACTCCTCGGTAAGTTTACTGTCTTTATCTTACAGATATATTCCTGGTCATAATTATTCGCAAAGACGTTTTTCTCGATTGCCTTAGTTTCCTTCTTTGCTAGCTTCTCATTTGCTTTTTCTATTAAAACATATTTGTTCGTATTGACTGTTATTATGTGAGACGTTTGCACCGCTGACCGTTTTGGTTTATTTGATTGTCCCCTTAAATTGTAATTGCTTTGGTAAAGGTAAAAGTTGTTGAAAAGATATTTCCATATTATTATTTGATTCCAGAACCACCATAGCTTTGAGTATTCGAGGAGGAGTAATGATTTGTTGAGATTCTGGAATTTCTTCGCGTTCTGGTCTTTGTTCAGATTCTTAATCTTGTTGACTTATAGGTGCGATATTAGAATTGTACAAGTCGGCTAGGGCAAAATCTTCTTCGGGAAAGATATCAAGATTATATGGCCAGATACCAGTTACCAGAAATGTTTTTGCAAGCAGCAACGATCATGTACGCATTGTTAAAGATTTCTGGGATTTCTAAAGGAGTTATCTTCTCATATATAAAATGCTTCATCCAGGGCATTCAAACTTATCGCCTAGGGTGTGGTTTCGTTTCCTCTTTCCACTTCTGTCGATTTTTCACCTTCTCTTTCCAGTTTGCAATTTTCTTTTCTCTGATATCTCGCATAATTGCTTCCCTCCACTTTTTCCTTGTCTTCCCTTGCCCTTCGGTCTTCTCCACGATATTCCTTTGAGTATTCTGGTATATCCATTGTCTCCAAATGTCCCAGCCATTGTAGTCCTCTGGACTTCATAATTTCATGTATCATGGGTTCGTTGAAGAGGTCGTATATTTCTTCGTTAGATCTTCTTTTCCAGCCCCCGTTTATTCCCCTTCCTCCAAAAATTCGCCGCAGAACTTTTCTCCCCTATATCCGTATTTTTGCTTGATCTCTCTTTTGTCATCGTCCATGTTTCACTCCCATCTTAGAGGGTAGGCCATATCACTGTCTTGAAGACCCCCTCCCATAAAATCTCTTTAGATCGGACTATTTTCCGTAACCTTGCTGCACATTTATTACTCCTTGTCAGTCTGAAGTCGACGTCTGCTTTTTCTTCGCATTTATTAGTTAGTTGCTATATATATATACATAGTCTAGACTCTCTCTTTGAGTGTTATCTTTGCCTTATTATAGCTTTTGGATGTTTTGTTCTGTTTATCATATTGCTTATTTTTTTATTCCATATATTCTGTTGTCACTTTGTTGATTTCCAGTACCAGTTTCGATAATTTGACCTCCCTTGCACATTAAACTAAGGCTAATGAAGCAATTTGTGAAAGATTTAGATCAAAATGGTCTTTGTTTTCGATACTTGGCAAATCAATTCCTTGCAATCTATAATGAAAAATTAAAGCAGGAATATTTGATGGTCCTCAGATAAGGCAACTTATAAGAGATCCACACCTCACAGAATCAATAACTGAAATTGAGTCCAATGCATGGTTTCCTTTTGTTAAAGTTGTACAAAATTTCCTTGGTAATTATAAGTCTGAAAATTACGAAAAAAATAGTGGAAGATTACTTTTGGAGTATTAAAAGACACAAACCCTTTCAGAGATACGCAAGAAAAGCACCCAAAAAGTTTTTGAATTAGTTATCACCTACTGTAAATATTTATTTTGGATAATGACATTTATAAATATTTGTTTTACAGAGTAAACTTTTTTTTGTTACTTCTGCGATTTTTATAGGTTGTGTTGGAACCAATATTTATATGCAGGCATAAGATTAGCTAAGTACAAATACATGCTCAGATCTTTTGAAGACGAACTGATGGAGAAAATCTGATAGTATTTTTGGATTCAGTGCACCAAGAGCAGTTAAAAAGAGTCAGGCAGCAAAATATATGTCGACCAGTGTATATCGGATATTTGCTTTGAAACACATTCAAGTTAAATAATGTGTGGTTCCCATTACCCTGGGGGCCACCTTTCCCCCAAATTCTCCCACTGCAGTGGTTCCAATCGTCCGTCAACATTTTAAAATAATCCCCAGAATATGAAACCACCAAACCCCATCCCCAAATTCCCTCATTTCTCCAACTTCCATTCGTTCAAGTACGACGCTTTAAACAAGGACGATCCTCATCCAAATCAAGACCGAACTCTTGGTACGGGACGATCCACCCACCCTCCTCGCCGTTACCCCCGGAATAATATCTAGTTTCGCTCGATCTCTCGTTCTCCGACAATCGTCTTTAGTGCGTCCCTTCTGCTTCGTTGTCGTCGTTCTTCTTATACGGACGCGCGAAGTGGCCCATCGACTTGACAGGTCGACGGCACCGCCGGTAGTGCTCCGAGCTTTGACAATAAACTAGAGTGTTTTGTTTAATATCCGCCTAGAAGGAAAACGGACGGCGGCGGTGTGGAGACGTTCGGCCGATATTAAAGCTCCTTCCGGAGGAGGCAGTTTCTCGCGAATATTGCGACGACGGACGAAATATCGCTTTGCCGTTACGAATGCCACGAGGAATATGTTGGAGTTGTAGTGCTTAATTGTTGCTACTAGTAACAATTTGAGTTATTCCGTCGTACAAAGGTGAATGTTGAAGGAGCGGATAAAAAACGGAAGAAAAGGTGAAAGAAAAGCGGAATTCGGGACCGGTCGGTAAATGGGGTGTTAAAAACGATGTTCAGTTATAACATAGAGTTCCTTTTGAATTAAGAATCAGCAGTAACCATCAAGATAGCATAAAATAAATAAAATTACCACACCTTTCTGAAAAATCTAGATATGAATTTTGCCATCCTCACTGGGAAATTGGGGAATTCAGTATCACTAGCGAATCCAGCTAATGCCCAACATGAACGTCACACAACGAACACTGAACAACACCAAAACACTTCACAATGAAGGCGCGAAACACACCAAAACACTGTGGACAATGAATTCCCATTGAGGGGAGCGTGCATTTATACTACTTCTAACCTAAATTTTATGCTCTGTGGAACGCATCACGGTTGAAAGAATCTAAAACTTAATTTAATAGCTCACACAATTTGGAATTTGGAATAGGTCCACCATCTGCATTCATAATTTCCTCTCTATTCTCATAAATATATATGCTTTCGTAGCTATCCAGTTCCCTGTTGTTTTCTACAGCGTTAATTAATTTTAAAGTTTCAATTGGTACAGCGTGTTTTTTGTCCAAAATATGTCGGGCCACACTTGATTTTTCGGACCTGTTGTACCTAAAATGAGCAATGTGTTCCTTGTATCGTGTTAGGATTGATCGCCTAGTTTGTCCAATGTATTTTATGCCACATTCCTGACAACCGCTTTTGTAGATACCTGATTTTTGATTAATCTCAATTTTATCCTTGGCATTTCCTAAAAGATAACCTAATGAATTAGCTGATTTAAATGCGACCTGTAAATTAAACTGTTTGAAAACTTTGGGAAGGACCTCAGTGTTATGATGGAATAATGAAGGTTTTGGGTACGTATCTGAATTTTTCAGAAAGTTGTGGTAAGGGTAATTTTATTTCTCTTATAGGACTTTAGTCGCAGTCTCCTTATTGTTATTTGCATCGAGATACCACTGAAATAAGAACAACATTAAAGTCGTACTTGAAAATTATAAGAAATTGTTCTGAAATGGCGAGAATCGACATCATTGGCAAAGGCGCACCCGAAATTATAACAGAAGGGAACAAAATTGAAGATGGATCTCAGGAAATGGATCTTAGACGCCAAGTGGGCCATAATTCAAAGAAATTAGAAGGAAATTATGATGACGATGATGAAGATGTCCTGTCTCAGAGCAAAGCAGAGTTATTAAAAATTCCTGGAAATGTGCTTTTGGAAATTTTGGGAGGAGCATTTGAAAGTTTAGTAAAAGCCAGCAAGCAAGCGAAGTAACGTTGTATCTATTTCAGAACTTACAACATTCACAACTTTGTTTCCGATTTTTTACCAGATTCAAGTACAAGACCTTGAACAATTGGGCCGCGGTTTCGGTAGCTTTCACAACCATCGGTATTTTTATCTCTTCCTTTCGTACGAGCATTCCCCTAAACTTGCAAACACACACGAGCATCAGCGAGTTTTAAACCGCCTTTAAGTTCTTTCTTTCGTTTTACAGCCACCTAAACTTGGAGGCTGAGGGAGCTTATTGCGGCTTCAAAGCCACCATCGTCGACTATAAATTTTCCTTCTTTAAGCTGGTCGTCCAGAAACCAGGTAGGTCAACAGAGGAGTAGCATTAAGGTTCGCGTTATCCGGCCACCATTGTTGTCTGCTTCCCTAATTTTCGGAGGAAACTGCGAGAAGCGGGTTAACAGTCTTTTGCCATTTTCCAATCCGTTGGGTATGGTTTCTTGTAATCTTGTGTGTATTTTGTAATGCACTTTGGTATTTTCGGCAATATTTCTTTCCCAATTTCCCCCAAACTCTTCAACGCATCTGAGATGTTGCCCAGGTGATTACCCTGTCTTTAACTTGCTAATTGCTAACTCTCTTTGCTGTTGCACATTCGTAGCTTCCCCTCTTTCAAGTAGTTCATCAAAATACTTTACAATACAAATGTCTTTTGTAACGGTAATTGAAAACTAGTTTAAACGACTTTCAACATTTTTTGCATTAATACTTGGGCTTGTTACTCGTGTTTTTCCACCCCCGCATGCTTTTGATAGGTGGCCTTTATCATAGTATTTACAGTCCTGTACTATAGAGGAATGGTTTTTGGGAACTGAAGCGCAGTGCTGACCATACTATCTTCAATTATTTAATTGATGGCTTAGAAATTGGTAACATTAGGTTTTAGATACCCTGACGTTCATACCATTTTCTCCAAATGATGAGACTCATTAAGATTAACACTATTCATTTCTTCAATAACAGTTTCAATTTCATTCTTTCGTTTCTCAAAATCCTTTTTCTGCGCACATCTTTTCATCCCCATCGTTTTCTCCGATTTGTTCCACTCTCTCCAGAGTCCTAAATGACACCAAGCACAATTCACATAGAAAAAGTTGGGGCGGACGACCCTTCCTAAAGAATCTAACAGGTGTGGATTTTAATAACGGACTTGCATAAATCACGATAAACCAGCATCGACCATCCTGCTCTTAGCCTTTCACCATCGGCCGTGTCCTTACGTCCTCGATCCTCTGACGGTTTTACTCGGCCCAAAATAGGGGCTGCCGTTCACGACGAAGATGGTGGGAAAGATATTTATTAAATTGGGCGAAAGATGACGGTGCGGACGCAGTAAGCATCTAGCTCTTTTCTCATCGCCTTTTACCCTTCGTCCAGACCAATAGGCAACGTAAGCGAGATAGATGTATTTCGAATCTCGATGAAAACGGAGGAAAATGGAGGTGATCATTGGAATCGTCTCATCGTTATTCATGTGCGATCGGGAATTTTTGAATCGTTACGAAAGTTGAAACCGAGATGGAGACAACGGGAAAAATCGAATAAATCGATAGAAAATGATTGAGGTAAAGATATAATAGAAGAGGTTTAAGCTACGAGGAGGAACGCGGGGAATAGGTCCTAAAGAAAGGAATTATATTAAACTATTTGCCAAGAATCGTTCAAAATTTCTGTAATGAAGATACGCCATCTTCTATTAAAATAAGACTCTTTTTCTTCTCGGATAAAATTCACATACCCTGGTGATGGGGTGGCAATTAAAATTATTAAAGAAATGTGAATCAAAGAATGGGTAACACTCGACTTACACCGAAAAACTTTATTCTTGAGAAGCTCATTTTGCTTGTTTGTTAGAAGATGTTAGATGTTCCATAAAATTTCAACTTTTCTGCAATAATTCAGAGATGAAAATCTTCCAATATGAAGCCATAGATTTTAAGGTGAAACGCAATTCTTTTAGGTATACCATCTACATCCTTAGGATCAATCTAGACCATAACCGGCTTCATTGGCAGCTACTTCGTTATCATCATCACATTTTCTTCGTTGTGAACTCCAAAACGCCAAGACAACAAACTCCGAGTAGCCCATAATCCCTACAGGGAACGGATTCTTTCCAAGATTGATCATTAAAAAAACGAAGAGACTCATGATAGATTGGTGGTAAACTGGAAGGAAAGAATGAAGAAGGCTCAACGAAGAAAGATTTGGAATTTTAATCATCCAGTACCTTTGTAGAGTATAAAGGATATAGACATGGAAGAAGATGTAGAAAATGAGAATTATAATATACGGAAGTCCTCATCGAGAGGGAGAGTTTACTTCCAAAGAATCAAGGTTTTTGCTAATACTAAACGCCAAATATCGTCGAGAAAGTATTGGGAATGTAGTACATCATCGCGTTAAGATTTAAGCCTGCCCCAAATTGCAAAATTTCTCGTGGGTAGAAATACCTGGTGGAAATCGCCGTGATTTTCTGAAATTTCACGCCATCTTTAAACGGCCGCGAATCCGTACGTAGGCTGTGTTGATGTCCCTGAATTTATGAGTTTATCTCTCAATTTGGCTCCGTACATAGTAACCGAAGGGATTTAGACCGGATATATAAGGAACCTATAATTCCTTCCACCAAAATACATCAGTATGGGCATCGCTGCTGTTGGAAGGAGGATGGCACTCCAAATCAGAAGTAGTAATCGTTGCCCGTGGGCTTCATCACGTCCTGTGGGACTTCCTGAATGAAATGCAACTGCTTTTTATGCTTATCTGCAATACTGCTTAAGATTTGGTACACTGATCAGAAATGTTGGTCGCTTTTCCCACGGAAATGTTACGAGAACCAGAATGAATTTTGTGGCCCTTGAGGGTCCTGAATGTGGTGGTGTCGATCTCCTTGCATGGTGCTAAAGAATTTCGTTTGAATCTTTCCGTATACCGTATTATGCTCATTACCGAGAAAGGGATGGTGTTCAGGGCGGGTTAGAGGAAATTTCTGCATCATTTTTGCGATCCGCGTTAAAGAGGAAAGTATGATGTGATTAGTTAAGTTTCATCTTCCAACCAGGAGAGGAATAAGTAACAAGGTGGGAAAGAATCTGCTCACCTTCAAGATGTTCCCGAGAGTATTGGTATGCTGGCACGTACTACGTCGATAATTTTGGCATCAAGAGTAATGTTCTTTTCACGATGAAATCTACGACTTCGAGTTGCTTCGCTTTCTAATGACGCGGGAGCAAGTCATAGCTCTCGAAGGAAATCGATTGGCCACGGAGTTTTAGAAGGTAGATTTTGGAACTTCTTCGGCGATATTTCGTCTTATTCCTTTACGGGTTCCTAAGATGGCAATCGATGTTGTAGCTTCTAGGGTCCTCAATCCTCCTTTGGTGTCGAACTTTTTGGGTGAAGTGGAAGAATTTCCTTAGAATCTTCCCAACTCCGTAGAGTCCTTCTTTCTTTCAATCATGCCTATTACTATTATTAGGGCAATGAGGTTCTGATCGAGTTGGAGGTCAGTTCTGCGTCTTGTTGGTATTTATGGTAAAGAGGAACGTATAATGCGATCAGTTGATTTATTTTCTAATCGGGGCAGAAAAGAAGTAGCAAGGCGAAGAAAAATATGTTCATCTCATCCCACCTAATCACCTCCAAGGTATTCCCGAAAGCATCGGTAAGTTAGCACGTATCATTTTGATGCATTTTGGTATTAACAGTCGTCTTGTTCTTCTTGCAACAAGGCCTGCCATTCCTAGTTGCTTCGATATCGACATCGGGACAGAAAGTCGTGGTTTGCTTAGTGCATCCTTACCAATCGTGTGTTTCACAAGTAGAGAAATTTGAAACGAATGGAGAGAGTGCGGATAATACAAAAGTGAGCAGGTGGTTCTCAGTTTGGCCCGAAGAGATCATTTGATACCCAGAAACGATGGCTAGTTACTGCGTAAGGGTCTGGATGCAAAGATTTACTTCTACGAAAACAGGTGTTAAACAAGCTGGCCGATGGTCAACAAGAAATTGTAATGTTCTTCCCTGATTGTTGAGGGTGATTTTCGCTTCCACTCGCTTGCGTTCAAGAACTAATTGATCTAATTGAAGCTTCTTCAAAGGTCGATTAAATTTGGTTAATTTCCTGCGGCCAAAAACGCTGCTCCAAGCAAAATCTTCTAGGAGGAAGGAAACGAAAAGTTTCGGTAATTTTATTCGTTGGAAAACAAATAAATCGGACGAACGGTAATCACATTCATGTATCTGATAATTAATCACCGAAAAGCGTGGAAACTAAACTTTCTAGTGAAACTTTCGGGGCGTAAAGGAGTTGTCATAAAACAATGAAACGGACGTTTATATATCCTCGAAGCAAAGCGATAAGTGATAAATCAGAAAAGCACGCGAACGAATATCCTACACCCGAGAAGAACTTAGATAACGGATCGTTTTTTGTCGAAAGGTCGTTGGTCGCGGATAAAACGATAGCGAAATGGCCCTTAAGAGAAAATCGAACTAACGCAAAATAAGAAGTACAATGTTTTCAAGAAAATGCAAAAATAAATTTGAAATTTAGAAAATGGAAATACGTTAGAAAAGATTGGAAACAAAGAGGAAGAGACTAATGACAAATTTGGGTTGTATAATGTTTTCGAATGAAATTGATGACACTTGAGAACACGTGCTCTTCACATCGATTTTTATGTTAATGTTGATAATTAAAGTTCGAGGTGGTAGCCTATTTTCCAGTGAAACTGAACTATATCTGATCTAGATATAGTTCAATTTAATAAGAAATTTAATTTAGATTAGAAATATGTCAGAATGGCGATCTTACCGTTTCAGAACGACGTTTCCTCAAAAAGTTATTACTAGAACCGGAAGATGTATAATCCGTAAGTTATTACGCTAGGAAAATCTATCATTCAGATTTCTCCACTTATTCTCAAATAGCTTAGTCCGAGTCAAGCACGAATATAATGCAAATGCAAAAACAGAAAAAAAATAATTGAGAAAATCTTCCAGAACTGTTGTCGCCTTGCCGGAGCGGAAACGAAAAGGGACAATTTGTGAGCGAATCATATGACGTTAGTCGGAGAGCCTATAGTAGAAGAGTTCTGTCTTTAATCGAATGATGATCTTAACCTAAAAGATATCAGATTGCGGCATATGTCATTTAAAACCGATACCATTGATATCAATGATTAGATTAAAAAATTGCTAAAGACAAATCCAACGCTAGCTCATATGTATATATATTTTATTGTTATTATTATTCTATACTATTATTGGCACGTAACATGTTCTTTCTGTTAGAAAAGAACTCTTCAGTTGGTGCTCCTCCAGGTGTTAAAACGTGGACTTACCATTATATGTTGATGGTACCGAGATGTTAACAACGTACCTGATCGACTTTAACATCTACGTGCGGTATTGGAAAGCGGATTAAAGTGTGCTGTGCAGATCGAATGACTTCCTTGGATGGACTTCCGGTTCCCTAAAGTAATTTCTTTAATTCGATCAAGGTAGACGTTTTCATTTCAAATACTTCATCGCCCTAAGACTTAATTCGTACTTCTTCTAGTTCTAATTCTTAATTAACGATTTCAAATTTTATTTAAAACTAACTACGACTCCTTTCCTCGACGAGATCTCGCGACCTGCTTCGCCGGCTTTCCCCCACCGCCGACTCAATTATTTTCCGAGAGCGCTTTCAAGTGCTCGGGTCTCGCAACAAGACGAAATCGGCCGGGGAAAAAGAATAATAGATTATTGAATCGTACCGACAGACCGGGTCGCTGAATGCACTGGAAGCCGCAAGGCAAATTACGATAAATCTACTTAGAAAAATAGCGCGCCGTCTCCGTCTAGTTCCTACCTACGCTAGTTCGGCGTCGATATATCTTCTTCTTCCTCCGTCGCCCGGGAACGAGGAGATAAGATAAAAATGCGGAGCTGAAAGCCCGATTCGCATTGTCCCGCCCCTATATAGTCTTTCCTCGGCGACGTCGAGATGCGGAAAATCCTCGCTCGGATGCCGGCGAGCGCGGACGGAAGAAAATAGGAGAAAAAAATACAGTCGAGGAAAAGAAAATCTGAAAATATGATGAATGGAATGCCGCTTTAATTCTTACCGCGCTATAGAGAGACGTAATCTGGTTTATTAAAACTTGCAGGGGATAGAATAAACAGAGCTCGCGCTGGATGACGGGTTTGAATGGAGATAGTGCTTTCGTGGGATCCGGAACGGGACCCAATTTCGTTGATAAATTTTATATTTTATATTTTGGACATCTTATAAGAGGACAGCTCGTGAAAGCTCAAAAAGAGGTATGTAGGTGTAGGTAATTTCGAATTTATTGAAGGAGCTTTAGTAGTTTCTGATCACCTTGGATTTGGTCCCATCTGTTTCTGCTTTTCGTTTTCTAGCAATGTACTCCTCGCCTATTTACACTTTAATTCCCCTTTCTGCTTTTTATCTACTATCTTCCATCTTCAATATGCTACCTCGTATCCTATTCTACATTCCCTCCAATGTTATCTACCTTCTTCCTACTTTTCAGCATTTGGGTTAAACACCCCGTCTACTTTCCCTCTTATACTATCTACTTACTTCCTATTTTCCAGCTTTACCGTGAAACATCCTTTTCTACTTAATCTCACCCTCCCTCTACTTTCTGCTTCATAGCGATTTACTCCTAAACTCCGTCCCTTTGTTTTTCTCCTATTTCCTTAGTCTCTGTTATCTCCCATCTTTTTCATCCTACCTCCCATATTGTATGCGTTCCTTCTTGAATTTCTTCCTCTTGTATGTTAAACATCCTCCCTTCTATCTTCTACTTTTATGCTATCTGATTTACTCACTGATCGTTGTTTTCCATTTTTCACACATTCGCTTTCTACCTATGTTTTGCCTTCCATATATATCAGGCTGTCGCCTTGTACCTTATGTCTAACGCCTTTTAGCTCATTTCTACCTACTGGCTATCAGGTTCAACATCGTATCTTCCATTTATTTTATGCACTATCTTCTACACTAAACCTTTTTTGCTTTCCAGCGATCGACTGGTCACCTTTTTTGTTTCTCTTACACCTTGTTTTCTCTTTGTTATCTTCCACCTGAAATACGGCAGCTTTAATCCTGTGTGCTGACCACATTCTTCCCTTTCCCTTCATCGCATCGCCTTCTATCTGTTGTCTTCCACATGAAATACGCCATCTTTAATCCTGTATGCTGATTAGATTCTTGCTTTTCCTTTTTCATCTCGCTTCCTATCTGTTATCTTCCATTTGAAATACGCCACCTTTAATCCTTGCGTTGATCACTTACTTTCTTTTCTTCCTTCGTCTTGCTTTCTATCTGTTATCTTCTAGCTGAAATACGCCACTTTTAATCCTGTCTCTTGATCACGTTCTTTCTTTTTCTTTACAGCCTTTCTTTCTATCTGCTATCTTCCACCTGCAATATACCAGTTTTAATCCTGTGTTTCGATCATATTCTTCCGTTTTCTTCTTCGCCTTTCTTTCGATCTGATATCTTCCATTTGAAATATGCCACTTTTAATCCTGTGCGTTGATAATATTCTTCCTTTTCCTTCTTCGCCTTGCTTTCTATCTGTTATCTTCAATCCGATATACGCCACCTCTAATTGTGTGTGTTTTAGCTTGTCCTCTTTGCTTCCTATTTCGTTCTTTCTACCTCACAGCTGGCATGTGGCATTTTCCATTCCCTGGCGTCTGGTTTCTACTTTTCTAATTATGTTTTTGTCTTTTATCTTTTACTTATGCTTTCTACTTTTTAGCTTTGTGTTTCTGACTTCTTTTTCCATCCACTTCTCTTGCCTTTTGGCTTTTGTCCGTTAGTGCCTGTCTTCTGTTTTTTAAACGTTTCTTCTTGTTTTTATCCTCTGGTTTCTAACTTATTGTCCTTTTTATCTTCCAGTTTCTATATCGAATTTATGACTTCTTCTTTTCCTTACTTTATGTCTTTCATTTGGTCGTTTTTCACTTTAGAATTCGTACATACTCCCTACGCTTCGCTAGTCCTTTTTGCGACATATTCCCCACTTTTTTCTCTATATCTCGTTTGCGTTTGCTCTGTTATCTTCCATCCTCTGTATCTTACCTTCCTGCGCTCAACGTTTTGGTTCTTATTGTTTCCTTTTCACTTTTTAACTTACAAGATATATGCCTTTATTTTCTATTTTCCCTGCTTCCTCTTTCTTCTTTTCTCTTTTTGCAATCGATCTCTTGTTATCCACCTTCTGTAGTGTTTCCTATACGTTTTACCTTCCCTTTCCTACCTTCTGGCCACTGTGCTATCCTTTACATCTAACATCAAAAACAGCCTATACACCATTATCTTCTTTTGTTCCCGGCATCTCCTGCTCCTCTGGTAGAGCATCGGAGTTGAGTTGTATAATGTTCTTTGTTCCATTTCCTCCATAGCCTCCTTTCCTGTGCGAGTTCCTTCATTTCTCTGATCGTTCTTCCTCTATTCTTTCCTGTTTTCTATATTTGTTGGATCCATGTTTTCCTGCGTCTCCCCTTTCTCCTCTTCTTGGATCTTTGTGCCTACTATATGGTCTTAACTAATCTGTTTTCACTCATCCTACATACATGCCCAAACCATCCCATTTGTTTCCTCTCAATAACTTCTAATTTTAGATTCCTGCTTCAGGTCACTTCCTATTTCCTCATTTCGAGTTTCATCAAATTTTGTTTCACCGCTTATTTTCCGAAGGTATTTCATTTTTGCAGCATTCATTACACTATCGTGTTTTTTTGCCTTGTCCACGTTTCGCTTGCATCTGTTACTATAGGTATCTATTGGCTACTTCTGCATCAATCTTTCCTAATCCCAAATATTCGTATGTTATTAGTCTTTCTAATTTCTCTCCTATATAAAATGCACCATTATACACCATTATAAGAAACCTATTTTTCGGATTGTCTCTACCACTTTCTAGATGAAATAAAAGGAAAAAGTTTTCAATTTAGCAAATTATATTTCATAACGCTATTTTAATCCATCGTTGTAAAGACCTCGTCACTAAAATATAATGCTGTATCATCTTCGATAAATTACAACTGTATCTTTTATTTTGCCAAAAAGTGGTAGAGGCAATCCGAAAGATCTAAAAGTATCTTCATAAGTCACGAAGTACATAAACATTTAATTATTTGTATAAGAAAGTACTATACATACATGAAGCTTATGGTTTTCGATGCCAAGGAGTTACCGGTATTTGCGTTTAAAACCCAACATCGGACCGAATATACCCGAGCCAACCGGGATTGTTTCGCGAATTTCAACCTCGTCCTCTGCCAGGACGGCCGACGCCTTTATCGAAAATGTAAATTAGCAAAAACGACCATCGCCGACGACCGGAGCTGGGGAAATTGAACGGGTTGCAGATACCGAGGTCATCCTGACCCTCGTTTCCTCCCGAAAGTGTCCCGTCGCGATAACATCTAGCTCGCAGGAATATCTTTCGACGATTCTCCACCCCTGTTTCGTCCCTTCGAAGGTCGTCGAGGTGTATCGCTTAATTGTTTAATGGCGCGGATATTATTTAGTCGAAACAGGAAAATGCGGGAGTTATAGTTGTTCTGCCCCGATAAGATAGCGACTATAATTTTCGACGCGGTATTACTCTGCAGGTGCCCGGGTCTTTTCGACGATAAGGAGGACGGCGTCGGTTATATCGAGGTCGTTAGATGAGGATGCACTTGGAGATTAACGAACGAAGGGAGGCGAGGGGAGAGAAAGAAATCGTCGAGATACTAAGCGGACTTTTTGGGGCGGGAGAAATTTATTTCGGGAATAAATTAATTTAGTAAAATTTAAGGGGTGCGGAGCTCACAGTTTGGACTCGGTGTCAATGTAGTGTGCTTCAAATTATTTAGCGCGAAATAACGTAATTTGAATGAAATTACCGGTGCATAGTATGCCAAATTTAATCGACGTAGCTTTAATAGATTCGGTGTGAATTAAATTTTATAGGTAGATGAATTTTAGCAAAATACAGAGGCTAAATTATACAAATGAAATAAAAATTATCTCCAATGAAAATTGCTGCAGTTCATGGAATGTATATTGCGCGAAATAAGAATTTAGAAAAAGGCAGAATTTCTACAAAGACTCGATCAATTAATGGAAGTTTTGCACGGTGTATATAAGTTTGGATCATTCCATCCTCAATGAATTTGAACTTATATGATTCGTGGGGTCATATAGTATTCAAGAAATTTCAAATTCGAGCCGAAAAGTCAATTAAATTTCTTGATATTATGCACTGAATAAAACTATATTCGGGAAAGAGGAAATTAATCAGGAGACGAAAACCAAGGTGTATAATTCAATTGAAAGTCCAATAATGCTGTATGGAGCTGAAACATGGATGATACAAATGATACTCAAATCGACGATAAACGCAGTAGAAATGAGGTATTTAGGGTGGATAGCTGGGGTAACTAAAATCGACAGATGTAGAAATGAAGCCATTAGGGCAAAACACAAATAGACACCGGTATTGAGGAGAATTGAGAATAAATAGCTAAGCCAGGCTGGACCAAAACAGACTGGTAAAGAAGATTAACGAGGGAAGATTGGGAAGAAATAGAAGAAGGGAAAGACCGAACGAAGATATGGATGGAACAGATTTGCAGGATAGGGGAAGAGAGAGGCAAGGAAATGAGGAATGCGCAGGAACTAACTCATAATGGGAAAGAATGCAAACAATAGATAAATGAGAGTGGTACTTTAAATCCGACGCCCTAGATGGGCAGAAGGATAAGGTGAAAGAAAAGAAGATATTCGAAGGAAAGATGAATCATGTTGGCACTTACCAAATCCCACATATATTTAATGGGTCACAAATCTAGGAAGAGAACTATCCTTTGGAGCAATGCTATGTTCATACTCTTGCAAGAATTGGTCAAAAGAAAGCTCCAACATTAAAAACAATACTTCTCTCCAATAATACTATTCAAAGGAGAATAAGTGACATAGTAAACGACATTCGAGCAGTAATGCACGTACTTCTCTCTTCAAATCGACTGTGCCCAGTATATAACATTCGCAAGATACAACACAAGCAATGATATGACAGAAGGTGTTTTAGTTTGTACGCCATTAGAGACCAAAACCACCGGAAAAATACTTTTTCGTACTTTTATGCAATGTATGTACATCTAAATACGATATTAATTGTTCAAAATACGTTGCTGCATGCACCGATGCCACCGGTGCCAAGACTATGGATAGGACCTCGACCTGGTCTTACTGTCAGATTACAACAAGTAATGTCAAATGTCAAACGGTCGCATTGGTTTTTACACCGAGAAGCTCTTGTCTCAAATTCTTTGCTTTCCGAAATTGATGGCGTTATGAAAAGTGTCATTAGAGTTATAAATTCTATCAAAGAAGAAGCGTTACAGATTCGTATTTTTAGGAAAATTTGTGAAGACATGGGTTCCTTATATGTAAATCTTCTCTTTCGCTTGCGAGGGATAACGTTTTTGAAAAGAGTTTTTCCATTTAAAAGCCCTCCCTGAAGTTATGGATAAGTTGTGGATACCGGGATCTTTCCGGAGGATGTGATTTGCAATTTAGATTTGGGTTCGATCTTCGGTTACTTAATGTGAAAGTGGTGATCCGCCACTATCTATTATGATCTTCTAAACCGGGGGTCTCCAAACTACGGCCGGCGGTACAAATCCGCCCCGCCAGTGTCATCAATCCGGCCCGCGACAGCTAATAGCTCATTGTTGTTGTGATAAGTTGGATAAAAAAACACGGAATGATAATAACTTGGATTTATTTACTTGCTACGTAAAGCTTAATGACAAGTATAATACGCAGAAAACTCACTGAAGTAATCAGTATGGCCCCAAGGCTGAAAAGTTTGGAGGCCCCTGTCCTAAACCATCAACCCAGTCGTACGAATTGTATGTCATTCCACAGAAAATTACATATTTCTACGTTCTCGCAATCACATCAAAAATTTCTCTCAACAATTGCGGACGTTCTCCATATCTTCTTCTTCTTCTTCGCTTTCGTCCATTGCGCCTCCTTTTCTCCTTCCTTCACCTATTCCCTCGCCTTTTTCTTTTGCGCTCCATCCTGCCTCTTTTTGCCACGTTCTTGGTCTCATTTTTTAAAAGCATTTGAGTAAGATTACGACGAAAAGTTCTTGGAAGAGTTGAAGCCTTGTACAATCACCACCGCGGCAATACTTGAAAGATATCTCCTTGTTGCTGCGAAAATCTCCGATTGATGGAGTATGCCACTTTGTGATATATGCACAAATGAACTGTCAAGTCGTTTTTGCACTTGATTCCTGAAAAACTGAATATTTCCATGGCAATTGAAGGTTTGTTAAGAATGCAGAAGCGTGCATTTTTAGGGTGGTCTGCTTTTATAGTTGCCTTCTTATTCCTTTTGTAGTTCTCTTCTTGATATCCAAGAAATACAATTTTTCATGTTCGAGTCTCACTTGAAAATCATGTTACAAAACTTCCAATATTCCCTATCTTCAATTTCTTCTTCTCAGTTTCCTTCCTTACTCTCTCTAAACTGAATCCACAAAGACTCAAGACGTTCGTTTTTTCTAGTCAAAAATTTCAAGCGCTTCTCCCTCCTTTTTCCTGACTTCCTCTTCTTTTTACTTTTTCTTTCCTTGGAACTTATTATCTTAAATTTTGTTATCACAAGAACATGTCGGCGATTTTTTTTTGTAGAAAAGTTTTATATTTCTCTTCCTCTTCTTCGATCGTACTATCTTAAATTTTATTATCAAAAGCATTAGCATATTTTTTCCTTTTCCCTTAATACTTATTCCTATTCTTCACTTTATTCCTTATTCGTTATCTTTTGATGTTGCAGCAAATTTTTCATTTTATTTCATACTGGAAACTTCAAATTTTCTACGAATTCCGAATGTTTTTGTATTCCTTATCTCTTTTCATCCTCCCCTCATCAACTTCAATTATGTAATGAAGAATTTAGATCCCGAATTTCCTAAATCGGCGTTGGTACTTTCGATCAAAAAATCAATCAAAACAGAAAACGTGTTAGAACAAATGTGGACTAAGCAAAGTAAATCTTCCACTTCTTTTTCTTCTTGCCCTTGATTGAATTGTCCGTATCTGTTAAAGTTGCCGTGAAATTCTTATGGAAGTTTCGTTTCTTTCTGCTCATTGAGGAGTTCTGCTGGAGGCCTGGCCGTACTTGACAGTTGGTAACGAATTATAACAAAACAAGCTCTCGTCATGGTGGCGCTTCACTTTCTTATTCCTGTTTCCCTGATTCTTTCCAGCCCCCTCCCTTCTCCCCACTGCAATTATGAAATGAAGAATTTGGATCTCGAATTTCGTAAATTGACGTTGGTACTTTCGATTGTCAATATCTGTACCGGGTATTATTAATTAAAACAGAAAAATATGAGAAGAAATGTTGACTAAGCAAAGTGAATCCTCTACTAATTTTTTCTTGTTCTTAAGTAAATTGGCCGTATCTGTTAAAGTTCCTGTAGAATTCTTATGGAAGTTTCGCTTTCTTCCGCTCATCGAGGATCTCTGCTGATGGCCTGGTCGTATTAGAAAGTTGGATACAAACAAAACAAATTCTCGTCATTGTCAAAATCAACCTGAACTGACACCCACCTGTTGAAAGCCTGGTCGGCATACCAAGTAGGAAATTTTCTACTCTAATACACCCCCTTGTCGCGCCTTGAAAGACGCCTTATCGCACAAGATAAGATACGGTTTGCAAATTTTGGCCTCTTTGCACAGACTTTGCAACAACTATCAATCACATTAACAGGTATGTTTTTCGAAATTTGATTCTTTTGGTGATCGTAGCGCTAGCAAAGTCGGTTTATACAGGTTATCAAGCTGATCAAGACAGAACAAACTGTAAGCTACTTAAATAAACGTTCTAGGGTAATTGAAACAAAATAAGGTACAAAGAAGTTGTTCCATCCTTAAACTAAACTTCCAATCAAGTTTTGTCGATACTCCATTTCCGCAAATGTGAAGAGTATTAACGTGCATATCTATTTAAGAAGCCCTTTAATTGTAGCTTTGGAAATTCATTCGAGGTTCCCGCGAAAACGCATTAAAGAATCTTTAACCGATTTTATTTTCTAAATTTACAAACACCTTTTTTACAGTTAGGTTGATGACAATACTTAATCTTCTCTAGACCACGTTGGATGAGAAAATAAGATGTAACACTTCTTTTACAGCCTCGTAAAGATCGCATGGCATTTTTATGATCAGAAAGGCGTCGATTGTGATTTCGTCAGATCGTTTTCGCCATAATCACTGCGAGCAAACGGCGGTTTTATCGCGCTAATGGTCCTCAAGTCGTGTTATAACAATCGGCCGATTGATTGTCTCGTTAACGACGACTTCTTTTCTTCTGTAATTCTATTTTTTGTTCTAGATTAAGTGGTGATTCGCAGTAGTAATAAATTGGTGATAAATACTCTTTTAGTACCTTCTTTTAAAAGCGGAAATACTTAATCAATGTATATAGTCGCATAAAAGGATTTTGATGGTTCCAAATTCTTAAAACTACATACGTATAAGAACGTCAAAGATGGGGAAGACCAAGGACGTTCCCAGAAACGTATTTCCAGCGTTGTGCTGTCATCCTCGCTAAGAAAATGGGAACTGGTCAGAAGCAAACATTTTAATTTAATTTAATCGAGAGTCCTTATACCTTTCGGATTGTTATACGTTCATATTTTGATCAGTATTAGTGTCAGTATTGTACATTATATTTGCCCAACAATCATTTGAATCATGAATTCCGATTTTGTCTAATTTTTCTCTTCCATACTACTCTGTTTTGAGCCAATGTTCCTGCTTTCTTCCAATTTATATCTCTCTGTTCGGTTGCTTGTCTGACTTGTTTTACGCATATTCTTCGCGGTCTTCCTACATTATTTTTCCCTGGTACTCTGGCTTCAAATGTTTCCTTGGCTAATCTTTCGTCATACATTCCGTGTAGATGTCCGAGTCAGCTCAGCTGTCTTTCGTCTGTGAGCAAACGTCTAAACTGCACCAAGTTCTTATACCGAAAGCCCCGGATAATACGTCAATCGGAAAACGCATAGTAATTTCGCTCCGAACCAGGCATAAAGGCTCCATCTGTCCGTGAGAATGGAAATCGATAAGCAACCGACAACGTATGGATGTTGACCGCATAGAATGGGCCACGAACAAAGATTAGCAACAAGTGTAACGACAGAAATCGAGGTACGTGCGAAGAAAAGGAAAACAAACTTAACACCTTTTCTATCGCCACTGTGTTTAGTTCTTCCATTACTACTGTGTTTCTTATCCTATCTCTTCTAATGATCCCACTTATTCTCCTGAGAAATATCATCTGAACTGCCTCGATTTTACTCTTATTCTTTTCGTTTAACGTCCATCATTCACTTCCGGATATTAGTGACGCTCTTATAACTTTCTGATATACTTATATTTTAGTCTCTTTATGAATATCTTTCTTCTCAAAGAAAGTAGTTTTGGGCATGTTATTGAGTTTTCCCACTTTTCCTGTTCTCCCTCATACATATTTCCTCGTTTACTTTACCATTGTACTTTATTATCGTTCCCAGATATCTGTAACTTTTGACTTGCTCTAGTAATTGCCCGCTAATTTTTATTTTATGTTCTTTAAACTCATTCGCCGTTATCTTCGGTTTACTTTTGCTTATCTTTATTTCCATGTTTATTACACTTATTGTTAGTTCTTTTTTTTGGTATTCTTTCATATTACGTGCAACTTTTCTTCGGTTTTAGGCACGATTACCATATCGTCTGTGAATAGCATATCTTGTAACTGCACTGCTTTCATCTTCCAGAATACTAGGAACATACTCTCGCACTTTTCTTTAGATTTTCTAAGGGCATCGTCTAACACGATTGAAAATAGAATTGGGCTGAGTACACACCCTTGTTTCTGTCCCGTTCTTGTAATAAATTCTTTCAATCCGTCATTGTGTGTTCTTACATTGTCTAGGTTGTTTTTATATAAAGCTTGTATTATTTTATCATGTCTTCTTCTTTTCCTCTTCTCCTTAGGCCTTCCCACACAGCGTTTGTTATTATTTTATCAAAGGCTTTTTGGAGGTCAACGAAGCATGCATGTATTTCTTCGTTTTTATTTAATAGTTCTTTGCTTAGTTGTTGCATTGTAAATATTAGATCTTGTGTGCTTCTGCTGTTCCTGAAACTATGTTTCTAGACCTCCTCTCAATCTGTTCTCTATGACTCTTGTGGATACTTTTCCTGGTATGTTAGTTAAAGTGATCCCTTTGTAATTCGAACATTTGTTCGCATCTCCTGGTTTGAACAGCGGTAATATAATATCAATATTCCACTCATTTGGTATCGCTTTTGATTCTATAATAAAGTTTAATAGGCCTCTGAACGCCTCCCTTGGTTCTTCTCACAAGTATTTCAGCATTTGTGCTGCCCGGGTGCCTTTCCTAGCGTTTTAGTTTTCCGATTGTTTTCATCAATTCTTCGTCTGATATCGGATGAATGGCTTTCCCTTCAGCTCTTTTCGGTTGCACCTCATCCCAGTTCGTTTCATCTTGTATATTTTCTGTTAGCTTTTTAAAGTACTTGCGTCAACGCTCCAGGATCTCCGCCTTTTCTGTTACTATGATTCTCTCTTTGTCCTTTATGCTTAATAGTCTTGGCATCTTTTTTGGTTTAACCATTTTAACGACTAATGGAATAGTTTTTGGTTTTTTAAATGGTCCTCTTTCATTTTTATTTTCATGTTTGTTTCCTTGTTTTCTTGACTAGATACTTGGTCTTATTCCTGGTCATTTAATATTTCTTAACATCTTCCCCTAGGTTTGTTTTCAAGAATTGTTTCCATTTTTGCTTCGTCCCTTTCACATTCTCTTGTATTTTTGATGTCCACCACTTGCTTTTCACCGTTCTGAGATTGCTTGCTTTTGTTATACCACAACTTTATTTGGTTGCCATTAGTAATGCTACAGTATTCTGTATCATTACTTTTGGTCTCTCGCTCCAACTTTTGGTGTAGATGGCGCCTCGCTTCGTAAGCTTGTGATACCGCTTGCGCTATTTGAATGCGCGCGTGGGGATTCAGTGGGAACAGAGATCGGTTTCCGTAAATAAGTTATTCAATTTTCACCTTTAAGTCTCGTTTTTCGAGGATATACACGGAAATTCGACGCTGGGAAGTGTATACTATTGTTGCGTAAATTTAGGAGTTTTGATGTACAAACTAATCGTCCACGTCGCTTTTCCCTCAATTGGAGGCAAGTTTTTCTTTCTTTTGTTATTTATTTATTAATTAATTAATTTATTAATTATTAATTAATTAGTATAAGCTGGTATCACTAGTGCAGGCTAGTAAACTAGTGTGTACTAGTGTAGGCTACTATAACTAATATAACCTAAGTTTTATTTTCGAGAACATCTGAGAACTAACGAAGGAGCTAGAAGCCCACTTAGTCTTCAGGTTGCTGGTTTCCCGACATTTTTATATCAAGTGCGACAAAATTCGCCATCTTGTACAACTTCTGTCCCGATACCGAATACCATGCCGTACGTAGGTTGACAACAGGAAATAACGTTCAGCTTTTATTTAATTTTATATTATTGACGCTTTGAGTTGTGGGAAACATTCCCTAGAATCTTGTAGTTAATTTAATTTTTTAATTAGTTGTAAGTGTGGCTGCAAGGCCGCTGGAATTTCACCAGTTACGGCAAGCGTGTAAACCAGTGAACGAATTAGCTTAATTGATTTTATCAGACACACTTCAAGTGACAATAAACTGCTGTTAAACGTCAATCTCTCGCCTCAATTCATTTTATTTTTATTTCGTTTCGTTTTTTTAAATAGTTTTCGAGTGCTTTTTCTGTCCGTTTCACGATAGGATAAAGATCCAAAACGTAGACGGTTTGGATAATCTCGTACCACCTACTGCGGAAGCTGGAGGGTCTCTCTGATTCCAGAGACTTAGAGGTGATTCAGTTATATAATTGGAGAGTGACGCCTTGTTACTAAATTCTCGACATTTATTTATCATCTACGGCGTTTCCATTGGGCTAGCACGGCCTGAATTTCCATCGTTATTACCAACAAGGTGGGTCATTTGCACTATAACTGTATCGGTCATGTTTCTGACTTTCCTTTTATTATTTTCATGTTTAACAAAAGCTTACTAGGTTAGTAACACTATATTTGCTTTAAAATAATTTCACTTGTTTTCTATTCCCACGATTCTATTAATTTCTTCTGTTCCCAGATTTGTTCTTAGGTTTTCCTGAAATATTGAAGTTATTTCTTCTTCCTTCAACAAACGCACAACGCTTTATTCATTCGTAACCTTTGCAACTGATGATGACTCCTTAATCGTCGAAACACGTATACTCGAATCGAAATACAATCGAGCAACTAGCGCAAGGAGACTCCGCGTCTCAGCGACCTTCGTTGTCATCACGATGTCAACTCCAACTCCGTTAATATGGGAGATGAGACGCAGCGTCGCGCTTTTGTCACGTTTCTTGCGCTGGATTTTTAACGAACTTATTAACATATTCAGATTGAATTTTAAATTTTAATTCCAGACCGTCTTCTCGTCCGATTTTAAACAAAATCCTCTACGCCCCCCAGAAAGAAAAAAGAAGACGAGTAGGTATATAGCCGCAAGGGCACTTCCACGCCGACGTCGGGGTAAAAGAGGGGTAAAAAGGCACGTCGCGAAGGTAGTAGCGGTGGTAATTTCCACTTTTTACCGCTCGCTTTGTCTGCTTATGCCCCCTATTTCCTCCGCGGCCCGCCCCGGGGAGTAAAATAAGAAAAATACGTTTGGAATGTTGCCAGACGCACGGTCAAACGAATTCCACCCCGCGAAGAAATTCCCCTCCCCCATTCTTCGCGCGAAGTCGGGTTTTTACCGTCGTTACGACGGCGTTAATTGTTTTCATAATTTAACATGAAATTTAATTCGCTAGAACAAACGCAGTTAATTAGAAGAGAATTAAGTCGGGAACGTTACGCCGTTTCCGACTGTTCCGTTTTCCCCCTCGCCTATCCCTCCGGCATCCATGCGACCTACCTGGCAAATACGCGATAGTGCCCGCAGCCGTATAGTTGCGAAATTACGTTTCGGTCGTCGCTAAACTCGTACATTTTAAATCGCGTTCCCTGAGGGTGGTCCCCTATGTTCCAGGAAGGGGGAAAGGGAGATATTCGCAAAGCCGGCAAACGGTAGTATAATTGTAGGTCGGGTTCCACGCTCGGGAAATCGTGGGGGTGAGCGACCGCGTTTTAGGGGGAAGGAATCCTCGCGAATTGGGGTGGGAAACGAGGATTTACCCGTAACGTAAGCCGGCGGAGAAAAAAGCGAACGAAAGTTTACGTTCGCCTATGCCACTTTTTCTTTCGTTTCCGTTCGACGAACGAGGAAATTCGCGGCCGGAAAACACGACACCGCGTCTAGATCTAACGAGATTTAAAGTTGTAATTGCGATGTTTCCCCTTGCGCGTGTACTCGTCGATTCGGAATTATAATTATGAAGCGGGGATGAAAGTCGGAAGGGATGGAGCGGGGGAAGGATAGAAACGGGTCGGTTGGTTTTAATAGATGCACAAATTGCGGTTTAATTAAGAGTAAAACGTGCTTACATTTGTATTGGTCGGTGAGGGACTTAATTATTCATTAGGTGTTCAGGAAATGGGAGTTGAGGGGGTGAGAAATTGGACGGGTATTAAGTTGAAGAACAGATGCCATAAGAAGGGAGGTACAGCAGCTGATTTCCTTGGAATTTTGGATCCGGTAACTTCTTAAAAATTCATTTTGGTGTTTCTCCTACCTTCTTGTTGCTGTCAGTGGAACCTCATGTATAAGGGTAAGTCAACCAATAAGTCGCAAGACTGGATAAAGGCAATAATAATCAAAGTAGCTTCTTCGAAATATTCATCCTGTACATTCAGATACTTATTCCATCTCTGTACAAGTCCTTGAAAGCCGGTGGCAACGAGGTCTTATACCTTATACGATTCTACGATCAAATTTATCAATGTCTTGACTTACAAGTTCCTCTAAAACCGCTCCAATAAATCTACCTATTTTGTTTTTTCACCCATGAACATATTAGGAGCGTTGAACTTGAGAACTGCTATCGCTTGAAATTCCAAAAATATAATAATATGTATGGACTTAAATTTAAAGATGGAAAAATTATTGGGGATTGCAGCTAAGGATGAGTTGAAATAAAAGAGTCTCTTTCGGTAACTCAAAAGTTTTCGAATTATTTCAATTCTTCATCGGAGAGTTTTCCATGAGAGCTGAGAAAACCGTTCGTCAGCAACTAAACAGGACGATGTCAAGATCACACTACATCGCAATATATTTAAAAGATTGAAATAAGTTAAAATTTAGATGTTTCAAAATTACATGTAATTAAATAAAATGCAATAAAAGCTTGTTCATTACACATACTACTCGGGAACCACTAAGTTAAGTTCTACGATATACCGCAGTTTTGGGCATGTTGACAGGTTACAGATTATCATTCTTTTTCTTTTTATTCAAAGGATCTGGGTTATTATTCATGCTGTTTTCTATAAAGTTGGGGTCCGCCTATAAGCACGTGAGATGACATCTCTGTGTGTATTCCCCAAATTATGATGATTATTTAAAAAAATAGTTACTTACTATTGGTCTCGCATTATGCTACCTTTTCAACTTATCTCTAAATACTGCCACTTTTCCTGAGCTGTGGAAGACAGCTAGATTGACTCCGGTATGCAAGAAAAGAGACAGAGACACTATTGAAAATTACAGCCCTTCTGCTATAATTCATAACTTTGCTAAAATATTTGAAAAATGTTTGTACAATTCCATCTACTCCCGAGTTAAAAGTCTTGTTTCTCTCGACAAGTACGGATTCAGGACCAAATGATCTACTGCCACTAATTTGACGATCATAACTCAATTTCTTTCTGACAACTTAGATAAAAATAAACCAGTTGACGTCATATACACTGATATGTTTAAAGCGTTCGATCGAATAAATCACGCGTTGCTTCTCATGAAGCTTGATATGATGGCCTTTTCCAACAAGCTTGTAGCATTTTTTAAGTCCTACTTATCTAAAAGGAAATGATACAAGATATTAAAGTAACACGCAGTGCAGAGATAGGAAGTGACCACTACTTGGTAAAAATGGACATGAAAGGGAAAGAGAAAAGAGAAGAGAAAAGAGAGGACAAAAGAAGAACGAGGATACAAGAAAAATTAAGAGTTACAAATTGAAAGAAAGAAAATATCATGAAAAATACCAACAAATATTAACTAGAAGATTTGATGACCCGGAAGGATGCGGAATTGAAGGAAAGTGGAATCATTTCAAAAACAGCTTATTGGAAGCAGCAAAGGAGAGCTGTGGAGTTAAAAATATCAAACAAGACCGGAAAAAGAACAGAGTGGTGGACTACTGAAATAAAACATATTGTAAAAGAGAAAAAAACCAGTTAGAAAAGATATCTTCAAACAAGAAACCTGGACGATTTGGAAGAATATAAGGAGAAACGCAGAAAGGTCAAAAATGAAATTAAGAAAGCGAAAGAGAGGTCTTGGATAAAATTTGGAGAGAAAATGACTAATAATTATAGAGAAAATCAAAAATTATTCTATGGAACACTCAAACAATTAAGACAGAAAAGAGAATATAACATGGTAAACATAAAAGATAAGTATGGTCGTATAATTACAGAGGAAGATCAAATAATGGAAAGATGGCGGCAATACTTCCAAGAGCTGACAGAAACTAATGGCGAGACAAGGGAAAAAGAAGAAGAGACAGAGGAAATACAAAATATAGAGCCAATTCAAAAAGAAGAAATAATGGAGTTCGTAAGGAAGCTGAAAATAGGAAAGGCTCCAGGAAGTGGCAACATAACACCAGAAATGATCAAATATATGGGAGAAAGGGGATAAGACAAATAACCAAGCTAATGAATACGATTATACAAGAAGGTAAAATACCGAAGGAGTGGAACTCGGGAATAATATTGCCCATTTATAAGAAGGGAGACAAGAGGGATTGCAATAACTACAGGGGAATTACACTAACAAGCGTCCCGGGTAGAATATTAGCGAGTATTATAGAAAAAAGAATAAGAAAAATAACTGAGGAGAGCATAGAAGACACTCAATGTGGATTTAGAAAAGAAAGAAGTACACAAGATTTAATATTTGTGATAAGACAAGCAAGTGAAAAGATAATTTACAAGAAAAAGAAATACATACATATATGTTTTATAGACTTAGAAAAAGCTTTCATAGACATATGGAATGTCCTAGAAAAGAGAAATATGGACAAACGAACAATAGAGTTAATAAAAGAGATGTATAGGAATAATACAAATATAGTAAGAACCAACAACGAAGAATCTAAAGAGTTTACAACAAAGATAGGGGTAAAGCAGGGCTGTATGCTTAGTCCATTGCTGTTTTCTATGGTACTAGATGAGGCCATAAAAAGTGCTAAAAAACAAATGAAACCACTAAAAATGGGTCACTGGAAAATGAAGGAGAGTAACTTGTGTGAACTGATGTTTGCGGATGATATGGCAATTCTGGCTGAATTAGAAGAAGCGCTACAAAGGAACCTTGAAATCCTAAATAAGGAAATAAAGAATATAAACATGAAAATAAACATCAGAAAAGACCAAATCAATGACAATAGCAGGAGAAAGGAAAAGACATAACATCAAAAATCGAAGGGAGGACAATTGAACAGGTGAATAACTACAAATATTTAGGAACAATAATTCAATGGGACGGAAAAATGGAACAAGAAATTAATGAAAGAATGAAAAAAGCGGCAAGAATGTTTTATATGATGAGAACTACGTTTCTGGGGAAAAAGGAAGTGCCAAAACGGATTAAAACGGAAATTGTGAAAAAAGTGATAAGACCAACAATAACATATAGTAGTGAGTCCTGGGCAATGTCAGAAAAGGTAAAATCGCGGGTGAACGCAATGGATATGACGAATAGAAAGAAAAGACCAAGAAAGACAAGATAAGAAACGAGAATTACTGGCAAAACCTAGGAATAAAACCCATATGGAGAATAGTGGAGGAGAGTCAGCTGAGATGGTTCGGCCATGTGTGTCGTATGAGTGATGATAGACTAACAAAGAGAGTGTATGAGACATGAGTGATAGGAAAAAAACAAAAAAGGAAGGCCAACAAGAAGATGGAATGACGGTGTCAGGGGAGCAGCGGCAGAGAGGGGAATTGAGTGGGAGGGAATAAAGGATCAGACCGGAGACAGAAAACGGTGGAGAGAACTATATGGAAAATAGGAAACTTGACCCCATCCAAGCCTTACACCGAAAGGTAGATAGGAATATGATTAAGAAGAAGAAGAAGATGAGAAGGTATAAATCTTTGTAAGGCAATTTTTTGTAAGAAAATATAAGATACTTTGTGTTATGTTTCAGACGTGTGCACGTTAAAGGTTAAGTAACGATCTAAAATATAGACTCCTAAATGAGTGATGTTTGTTTTATTTTGGAAATGCTTTTGCCTCCCCCTCTTCCCCACCACAGTTTCTTAACGCCACTTTGGAGGGGTAGCGATCCACACTTTGAGAATCACTGGTATAAAAGATACGAAGGCAAACGCTAATTTCGAAAGATTCACTTAATAATAAAAAACGCATGATATAATTTCCATCCCACCCCTCCGACTTTTTATTAGCGTCGAACCCTCCGAATCAATATGAAACCGTTTTCCGTCGTGCCCTTTTTTTTCTGCAGAGCGGTCGCCCGACTGTATTTCATTGCTTCGGCGTCCTCGCCTGATTTACACCACCAGCCAGCGGCATCAACGTGATGGCTATCGCAATAAAAAGCGAGTTACAACCGACGTGGCAATTTCCACACAGCTGGACTGCAAAACGGTACGGCACGCCGCGGCGGTGGCGCGCGAGGGGTAAAAAATTGCGAAGCGCCGACCGCAAAATCTGACGGTAGAAACTATTCGCGACCGCAACGACAACGGTAAAAACTAGTTCCATTAGCGGAGTGTAATGTCTCTCTTAATCACGCCCGATCTGATATTGCATTTCCCGCATACGTTTCGGCCGCAATAACGCGACGTAATGTGGTCCGATGTCCCATGGGATTACCTTTTACCTTAACGGTTAACATGGCAAGTAACGTAATTCAGAGTCGGAAGCGTAGAAGAAACAATTGCATTTTTGGGCGCTTAGAGGTTACGGAGTCTTCGTTGGGAGTTTCCCTTTAAAATTAACAATTCTGACTTCCGTCCTCTTGCTAGTAGCTTAGCAGCGACGAGTTAGTTCCTCCCGCTATACAGAGTTGAAGATAATTTAATAAATGGCGATACGAGAGAGCGGCAGCTAGTCTCTAGATTAGATCATACATCGCTCTTAGTGCTTCCGTTAATCTTGCTCGAAGAGCAACTATGCGAAGGATCGAAATCTCGCGAGCGAAAGATGGTGTGAGCTGGTGCGGGGGCTACGGCAACTCTCGAAGCTGCGCCATAATTTGCTGCAGATTATATTGCATTATGCGAGCGCATATTGTAATTAACTGCGAGAGGTAGTTGAAGGACGGCTCGAGGATCTCAATATACGTAGATGGGGTGGGTATATTATTGATGGCAAATCATCCGAGCGAGATTTCAAAGGGTTAAATTTTGTAGAAGGTATATCGGGATTGAAAGTGGAGTATCGGGGAGTTTAAGATTGGAAAGGATTGACGATGAGTAATTGAGGAGAAATATGAATCTTAAAGATTTTGCATGTTAAGTTTCGATTACGAAAACGCGCTTGTTATTAGGAAATCTACAAGCTTCCATAGGATCGAGGATTAGAAGTTCCATCGGGAGTCAGTACTTCCCCATTAGTTGCTACCGACGCCGTCAAAAAGCCAGTGCGCGATATAAAAGGCAATCAAAACGCGCTCGCTCGTATCCCATAAAGGCTAGTGCATTATCCGATAAAATTTTATATCGAGGACGTTTTACAACTTTGATTACATTAAACTAGTGCAACGGACAAAAGCGCCATCTGCATGAAAATCGTTATGGTACAATTGGAAGCTGTAGTGGCGAAAGTAGGCTTTATTGCTGGCAAAATTAACGAGGAACATCGTTCGGGCTTCGTTGTGCGGTTTCAGTCATCACAGACCGGTAAAAGCAGTAATTTGATTTGCACCATAACAAAATCGTTTTGAATCTTTACATATTGATTTGGATTGGGGGATCTTCACGTACGTATTTCGACGACTAAATTGTCATCTCCAGTGGCTAGAGCGCAAAGAAACCAAAGCGGCGGTCGGGAATTTGGGCTGAGGAAGGGAAAGAGAGATTGGTGGAATTTTGTGTAGAAAACGGAAAGCAATCGAAAACATCGGAAACAGCGATTACATTCCTTTGGACGCACGCAAATTGACGACAGAAGTGACAAGCAGACACGTACAGTTAGCAGTTGTATAATTCTTAACTAGCAAACAAATATGGCCCAAGGTTAAAAATATGTTTAAGTTAGAAGGGAATCAAAGATAAATAGTGACTATTACCTAGGTACAATGATCGAGAAGCAACGGGAAAGGGTTGAAAAGAGGTATATATATACTAGCTGTTAGGCATGTCCCTGCCAGGCAGGAAGAAAAAGAAAATATAAGCTAAAATGTAAAAAATTGAATTTTGACAAGGCCCTTTCTCGTCTTAATTCTCCGCCCACAGGCCGAAAATCAAAAATCCGGCTACGTTAGGATTTGGCCTAGGCGTTTAGCTATATTCATGCCAATTTTCAGCTTTCTAGCCCATCAGTGGGCTTCCAAAAGCTCTGGATACACAAAAAGAGGAACACACAAATAAGGAAATTATATATATAGATAGCAAACGCTCGATAACGTGAACTAATTCAGACCAAGGGTATTTCACATTATTGAAATGTTTACATTAGCGAAGGTGATTATTACCAAGAAAATTATTACAAGAAACCTTTAATACGCCAAAATAAAAATATAAAAAATATTCGTACAACTTTTTGTAAACTCCAAGGATAACAATAAATCAAAATAGCGTTTTATAGTCATATATTAAAGAAGGAACCTCAGCCAACAAAGTTGTAATGAAACCCACTTTTCTAAAATCAAAACTGTAAAAAATGTATGTACACGCAACTAAACATCTGTGTTTGCTATAGCAATGAGTCATCCGGGGAATGTAGAATTAAATTCAAATATGGATTTATTCTACATAAATCGGGGGCTCTCCTATATAATTGGGTAATTCGGGAATTAATCAAACTGGGGTTTGCGTAGACAACTTTTAACACTCGAAGTTATTCGTAGACGATCGGGAATTGCGAAGACACTCGATCCGTTCCGATTAAATTCGATCTTCGTAAATCTGTTCACGTTATCGAATTATCTTATGCTACGAATTTTGTGTTCACATTAGCGCAATGTTTCCAATATCGGGTATTTACATTATCGAGCATTTGCCGTAATTATTTTCCCTTTTATCGTAAGATGTCGGGATAGCACTCTATATATTGTGCACAAACTCGCGCCGTTCATTCCTGTCCATTGCCAAACCTTTTGCTTCAGTCCATCTCAAATCCTTCCTTTGCAGTATTTTTGTGATCACTTTGTTCCACGTCTCATTCGGTCTACCTCTACGTCTCCGATACAAAGTTCTTGCCTCCCATATTTTCCTAACCGGTCTATCACTATCCAATCTATGTAAATGACCCCACCATCCTAATTGTCGTTCTTCCACTACTTCCACAACCGCTAAAACTTTCAAATTTTCTCTTATTTGTTTGTTTCTAATTCGGTCTCTCCTTGTTACGCGTTTAACACCATGCAGATATATCATTTCTACCGCTTGGACTCTGCTTTTCATGGTGTTTGGGACGGTCCATGTTTCACTGCCAAAGAGCCAAAAATAGGTTAAAGATGGTTTTTATATGCAAGCATTTTCGTCTTCATGGATACTTTTTTCTAATAACTCACTTACACATGCTGCAAATGTGCTTCTAAAGCTTTCTCTGTACGCTGTTTATTGTCTTTCTCTTGATTTCCTTTGCTGTCAATTATTACTCCCAAGTACTTCAATTCTTTAACTTGCTTTATTTCCTTTTAACCTATACTTATATGGATTTCCTTGTCTTGATTATTTGTTATTACCATTACTTTAGTTTTACGGGTATTTATCGTCAAGTTCTTATTATCCAGTGTTTCTTTCCATATATTTACGTTAATTTGTAGATCCTTCTCATTGCTAACACATGGTTGGGAGTTGTTTAATTTTTAATTATCAAGCAAATATGGCACAAGGTCAGAGATGTTAAAGTTATCAGGGAATCAGAGAGTGATCGTTACCTATGTACAATGATTAAAAGCGAATGGGAAGCGATTGAAAACGAAAACAATATATTAGAAGATACTACCAACTGAGGAACAAAATAAATAATATCAATACCACGGAAGAACAATGGAAAACCTTTACGTATGCAATCCTCAAAATAGCAGAATAGATTGATAAGGCACCATCAATTACAAATGCAATGATTGTGAAAGCCAGAAGAAAGAAGGAAATTAAGTTAAGAATCCATCAAGGATGAAAAACAGAATCCTTAGATAAAATTTGGAAAAAGGGGAAGAGAGTATACAAAACCAATTCACTAGCTATGCTTATGTAAACATAACTTGCAACGTAAATTTTGAAAATTCGAAATACGATAAAATGTAGAAACGTTGAACTTTCTCGACCTGGAGGAAGAAATGGAAATTTAGATCGAGGTAATGCTTTGAAGAACTGTCATATTTCCCTGAGGATTCACTGCAGTTGACGATGGAAGGGAATATTTTCCAATATATTCGCTCCCTCAAAGAAGAAAACAAGGCTACGAGCTATGATGAAATTATGAGCATTGCCCTCAACAACTGCCTCAATTTACATTGGCGAAAATCCCCGTTCTTATAAACGCCATTCGCACCATGTGTACTTCCAGCTGTACAGGAAATGGAGGAGCTTTTCCCAGAGAATTACTGCCCCTCTAGTCCGCTGTCTTGATTCTCAAAAAACCGCAGCATTCACCCTACTTGGCAGTCTGAGCACTGGGTCTTCCTCGATGAGTTAGTTGGTTTTCGGGTGCGTCCTTTTGCGGATTCTCAACTGCTATGTCTTACTGAGACTATCCGAAATGTCCGGGAAACGCGGGAAGCAATCGATATGGCAAACGTCTTCCATCCCATTTAGCACGATGAGCTACTCCGAAATGTCATCCGCCCAGAACTCAATGCCAATGTAATTAGAGTCATAATTGCCTAATAGAGGATGAACAGCATTCCAAAGGGCTCCCTCCTTTTCCCGAAGCAATTTTAAAAAATATGTTAGTATATTTCGGATATGACCAGAACCAAAGGTATTTTGCTGGCAACGACACAGCTATTTTCGAGGCTGATCGGTACGATGGGGATAGTCTGTCGTGGGCTTTCAAGATTAAAGTACCTAGTAATAACTACAGTCTCATCTCGTTCTGTAACGAATTTGACGTTTTCTGTCAATTTCGTTCTTGCAATACTCGGGATACGAAGACGTGTAAAAGCGTATTTATTTGGAGAAAGTAGCACGCCATTTTCTTGGTCAAACACTTAACAGCGCATCGCACGCCCCCTTTAAGCTAATAGTAGTAAGTATATTCTCATCTGCTGTGACGCACTTGACGCTTTCGATCAATTCTGTTCTCGTTGGGGTACGAAACGCTCTAATAAGGGAACAACAGCAACCTGAAAGTTCAGATTTTGATGAAACTGTACAGACTGAAAGAGTACCTTAGCATAGGAACAATACATTTTTAGTGGCTCAATCCCCCGATTTGGAGGTACAGCCCTCCTCTAAAAATTTGCACGACTTTCAGATTTTTGTAACAGATATCTTTTTTTCTTTACAATATAATATGAAGTGTGTTACATAGTCTCAAAAATGATGTGAATTATTATCGGGAAAAATTAATTAAGGGAAACGGGACAGCCTATACTCCCCTCTTCGTTTTCTTTATAATAACTTTTCCTTTATTTATCACAAATAAAGTCGAGATCTGACGTAGAAAATGGTACTGTATAACAAATTTAAACAGTTAATGGTAAAGTTACTAAAGAAAACAGTAACAAAGCTTTACTTGTCATGGATTGATAGACAACTTGCCTGATTAACAACTGTCGTTCTAAATGTACGATATTTATTTAGAATAATTGAATGATTTAATTATTTCGACGTTGCAAAGAAATGCTGCAATGTGATCTGATTGATTTGAATTAATAATAATAATAATTATGATACTAATAACAAGAAATTTATTTAGCAAAGTTATTTATAATAACATACTACAAAGGGTACTTAGCGCAAGAAAGTTTGTATTTTTATGTACTTTCACAACAGTACATAATTCACTTTTAATCTTTTGTAATAATCACTAAGGTTTGATAAAAGAGTGGATGACGTAATATCATTAAGTAGCGTAAACCGGACTGACGCCCTTACTTCTCCGAATTTTAATGTCGCGCCTTGCACGTAACTGGAGACAAAGACCGGTTTACACTCGTTAATGATAACACGTCATCCACTCTTTTATCAAATCTTAATTATCACACTGTTTTAGGCCCAGTGGTAATGTTTTAAAAAGAATCAGTCCGTTTTTCAGTACATTATTCATTGTTCCTGTTGTTTTACATTTGTTTTATATAAAAGTTATTACATATATTTGCTCGTAGAGGATAATTATGCACATCTGTAACATATTGGGGGTTATGAGTCAAACAATCCGGCGTCATACCACGTTTAATTTTTACAATAAAGTCTAGAGGTCTAAATAATATCCTTTGTTTAACACTTAAAAACTCTATACTTTGTTTCTAAAATTGAGAGACGAATCTCTGAACGAACTCCAAGTCCAAATTACACGCTATAAAATCTGTGGAGTCCTAAGAAGAAGTGGCATATGTTTATACTTCGAAAGAGGCAGAGAAAACAG
Organism: Chrysina gloriosa; assembly: GCA_038088585.1. Classification (NCBI taxonomy): domain Eukaryota; kingdom Metazoa; phylum Arthropoda; class Insecta; order Coleoptera; family Scarabaeidae; genus Chrysina; species Chrysina gloriosa. The sequence goes on along the minus strand of CM076095.1, from coordinate 28,183,437 downwards.
AAAAATGTAATAAACACTACAATTACTAGCGATAATAAGCAAGTGTCAATATATTTAATAGAATTACGTATGTATACAATACGATTAGAGCAAGATTGGTGCAGTGTCATTTGGAGCTGTTTTCGACCAATCAGAATTTACTATAAAAGTGGTGTGTTCAGAAATTTGCCTCTCTATTGTTGAAACAAGGTATAATACATTCAACACGGTTCGTACAGGAGTGTATTTTGTACATTTCAGTATTAGTCTCATACATTTATTTTGTATAATTTGAAACTCTTGTATCTGGTTTTCGTGGAGGTTACAGAATATAGTTGCACAAAATTCTATACGAGGTCCAATTAAAGCTTTATAGGTGCCTATTCTGTTTTCCATAGTATAGTTTCTTGACATTCTATTACATATGTATATAGTTGGCATGTTCAATGAAGCTTAATTTATCATCTATAATAACTGCTAGGTACTTTATTTGTTTTACTCTTTCTATATTGAAGTTGTCAACATCGTGTACTTAGATGTACTTCCGTTCATACACAAATTATGATCACATAACCATTTGTGAATGTCGTCTAAATCTATATCCATTGCCCTATTAATTTCTTGAGTGTTATTACCCGAAATATGTAGCACTGTCATCAGCCAATAGTTCAATATTACAATATTTAATATGGTAATATCATTGATATGCAACACAAACAATAACGGCTCAAGCATCGTTCCTTGCGGAACGCCATGTCCAGCTTCAATTTGTGCTGATATATAGTTATTATACTTCACTTTTGTGTTCTTTTTTGATAAGTAAGATTGAAACCATTTAAGGGGTTGATCACAAATTCCCATTTTGTCTAATTTCTTTAACAGAAGAGGTCTGCTTATTGTTTCGTACGAACTCTTAAAATCCAGAAACACTGCCACAATGATATTATTGTCATCTGATTATAAATATTTATTGTAGATATCAATAAATTAGAAACGCAGGCACTGTTATGTCACGTATATCGTTATAGTAATACATAAGTTGACGATGGTGGCTGCTAACAGCAGGAATAAGAGGCTCATTAGTCAGGAAACTTTCCCGAGCTTGGAGGAAGCAGACAACGCATCGAAAGTAGCAGTCGTTAACCATGCTAAGCTGTTTTTAGATGTTTGGCTGTATCGTTATTCTCATGGACGCCGATGAGTAAAGGTTATGATCGAGAAAAATGTTCTCCTTCTGCATCTCGGCGATTCTCCAGATTGGACTTCGAAGACAAAAGAGTTTTTCATAAATTTTTGCCATAAACTTAATATCCATGTCGTTCTCCTTTGAACACACCTCGTATGGTGATATCTTCTACGTTCCTACCATTTTCCATTATTTCCACAAACAAATAGATTTCGATGGATAACTTGAAGCCCTCCGCGTTCTTGGGGTCCAACTTTTTCAATTAATCACCGACACGAAATTATCATAAAAGACCACGATGTCCCATAAAACCGTTTTTCTTTTTCTGTCCCCGTTCGCCTATTGTTCCCCGAAACAACGCTCTAAAACGAACTTTTCTCGCGATAAGTCCGGCACTTCTCGAAGAGAAAAAGTCCCTTTTTCCTCGTCGTCCCTCGTCTTATTTTCCCCTTTATCCTAAATTATTAGCCTCGAAAACTTCTTGGCGTCCCTCCAAAAGCCCGTTATTGTTGCACCCGTCGTTCCATCGTTTCGGGGGCGTATCACGATGCATCGACGGATATTTCTGTGCCCCGGATTATCTGTATTATCGG